>OZ035961.1:51274183-52474183 GCA_964034945.1 Chrysopilus asiliformis | reverse complement strand
CCTTCAGTCGGGCTATGATCGAGGTCGCCGTGAGTTTTACGGTTCGCAGTTTATTACGAATTTAAAATTAACCTTCTTTTTACCACTTTTGATATGCAATTTTTGGAAGGTTTAACTAGTCATTATGACCAGGTATTAGTCTTTATTTAGTTATTTATTTATTCATTTAGTTATATATTTATCTATATATTTATTTACTGAGTTATTTTATTTTATTTATTTTTTTTGCCTTTCAAAGGGGGTTTTTGGATTGGAACCGATATCAAAATGAATTTTATAAACCCTTAAACACAAAAAAAATAATTAACAATAATCTAACCGACTAACATTAACGAAAACATGATGGCCTCGAAAATATATTGACATTAATTAGCTTTGATATCTTTTTTATGATAACGACCACGACGCTTCGAATTTACATCTTCCAATTCATATACAGTACCTCGGTTAGATAATACCCGTGCCTTAATCCACGGCAAAAATTTATGCTGTACGCCCCGTATGGCATCAGACTGGCCAAAGTTCCTTCGCCATACGATATCGCCCACGGAAAATTGCTCCGTCCTTGTCCGTAAATTATAAGTACGAGCCGAAGAACTATGATGCTTTTGAAGATTGCTTTCTGCCAATTTTCGGGCTTTCGCTAAATTGTTTAATCTGGTGACGTAATCCACCTTTTCATTGCTATCGTTTATCGAATACTCAGATCCGTTTCTTATCATCTCCTGTCCAAAATTCAAATAATACGGAGTATACTCTATTGCTTCATGCGATGAAGATCGGATTGCACAGCCAATTTCTGGTAAATACTTAGTCCATTCTTTGTGACAATCGTTGATGTAAGCTCGTATTCGCGTTATTAGAGTCCGGTTAGCTCTTTCCGTTGGGTTGCTCTGGGGATGATAGTGGGGAGTCAACCATTGTTGAACCTGAAATTCTTTTAAAAAGTGTTTAAAATCTTTACCGATAAATTGCGGACCATTATCGCTGAGGAGATATCTGGGTACTCCAAATACTGAAAAGACGTGTTCCTTCAAAGTTTTTATTAAACTAGGGTGCTTAGCGTTTCGTAAGGGAAATAGCAACAAAAATTTGGTTAATCTATCTAATACTACTAGGAGAAAATTATATCCGTCAGTGGACCTAACTAACGGGCCAATGAAGTCGCAGCTGACGATTTCCCATGGTCTGGAAGGAGATACGTATTGTCCCATTGGAGGAGTAAGTCGATTATTAGGACTTTTTACAGCTTTACACACCTCGCATGACCGGAGATAATTTTTAACATCCTTTCTCATCGTAGGCCAATAGAATAAATTGGTTATTCTAGAGAAAGTTTTAAAGAAGCCAAAATGGCCGGCGGTGGGATGATCATGATAACGTTTCAAAATATTAGTACGTTCATAAGATGGTATGATGAGCTTCCATTTATAGGCATAGACTCCCAACTCATTTTTGAACCGACAGCGTTTGTAAAGCTTTTGCTGTTCAAGTTTAAAACATAGATTTTGATCTGGCTTCGATTCGACCTTGGCAAATAATTGGTCGTACCAAGTATCTACGGTTTCCGTTGAGGCTGAAATTTCAAAACATCGAGATAGTCCGTCTGGAACTGTATTGGTTTTACCAGGGGTATGTATAATTTCAAAATCATAAGATTGGATTTTCATAATCCACCTGGCTAATCGTCCTTTGGCGTCTTTCAGTTTTAACAGCCAAAGAAGAGCCGAATGATCCGTCTGAATTTGAAATTTCCCACCCAACAAGTAATGCTTGAATTTTTCTATACAGCATATAATCGCCAAAGCCTCTTTCTCCGTGGTGGTATAATTGAGCTCACTAGGGGTAAACTTCCGCGACATATAACCTATTACTTTTTCGGAATTTTCCGCCACTTGCACTACCACTCCACCAAGACCTACGTCACTAGCATCTGCTCGGACTATGAAAGCGTTGCTGAAATCGGGAACTGCTAAAATCGGAGCAGTAGTTAGCAACTCTTTCAGTTTTCTAAACGCTTGATCGGATTCCGAATTCCACCGCAACTGAGTTGGTTTTCCCTTTAATAAATTCGTCATGGGGGCAATAATTAGAGCATTCAATCCCGGGTACCCGAAACCCGGGTACCCGGGAATCCCGGCAATTTTCTGGAACCGAAAACCGGGTTTGAATTGGGTAAAATTACCCGGTTTTCGGTGCTGAAAGCAAGCAATTTCTTACTTGCTAAAATATCAAAATACTGTTCGTTCGCTGCTGAATATATACGAAATACATATTTGTAAGTACATATTTCTGTTAATAATAACTGTAAATTAAAAGATTAATGCAAAAACATAACAAAAGCTATAATTGCCAATCTGGCAATCATTGGAGACCCGTATGATGATATTCGTATCAAAATTCGAACAGTTGTACCAAAATTCCAATTTGAAGTCAAACTTTCCTATAAGATTTTTTAAAACTTCTTCCAATAGAATTTTGATGTATGGGAGTTTTATGTCATATCCTAAACAACTTTTGTTCTTGCACTTTTTTGATAAGATGTACCGTTTTTGAGATATTCGCAAAAAACGTTTTCGTTCGTATGGGGGGTACCCCCCCTAATGGTCCATTTTTGCCCATGAACGAACTTAGCCTCGCATTTTACGAAAAACAGATCTGCGCAAAATTTCAAGCCTCTAGCTCAATCCGTGCGCCCGCAATCCGCGCCACAGACAGACGGACAGACAGACGGACAGACGGACAGACGGACAGACAGACGGACAGACAGACGGACAGACAGACGGACGGACATGCAAAATTCAACTTTTTTATCATTCTAAACACACTGGTGTAATTCATTTTTTTGTGCGATGACGGGATCTTGGCGTTACAAACGGTAAGGCAAAGTTAATATACCCTTTGGTTTCACCATACGGGTATAATTAAGCCATCCGATTACATTTTCTTTACAAAGTCTCTTTAAAACAACGACAATATAATAGATTTATATGCGCTCACAGAAAGTATTAAATTTCCTGTAAAGTTAAAATGGATTTTTTTATGTATAGGCAGGGAACAACTATTATATAGAATGGAAAATAAGAATTTTCCTCATTAACTTCCACTAGAGTAAGCACTACACTATAGAAATTGGTTTTGTCATACACTCGATGAAAAAAATCAAATATGATGTTTTCTTATAATGCCACAGAGTAATTCAAAAGGTGAATTTTTCAACTGTAATTTTCGGATGTACGCTTCCAACGCAAAAAATTTTGTAATTTCTTATTTTTTTTTTGGTAATTTCTTATTTTTTTTTTACATTTTCAGCACCGGTTCCAGAACCGGGTACCCGGTTCTCGAAGATTCTAGCACCGAAACCCGGTTCCTTAAAATTGTCTCGGTGCTGAATGCTATAGCAATAATAGATGCGAAATTGGGTATAAATTTCCGATACCACGATAAAAGACCAATTACCTGTCTTAATTGCTTGATGTTTTTAGGTGGTTCAATATTCAATATAGCATCTATTTTGGAAGTATTAGTGGTTATTCCGTCCGGGGTAAGAGTATATCCGAGAAACTCTAGCTTCTCGACACAAAATTTAGATTTAAGTACATTAATAGTCAAGTTAGCTTCTCTTAACCGCCTGGCTACTTCTCTCAACAATATGATATGATGTTCTATTGTCTCAGTGCAGATAAGAATGTCGTCCATGTAGTGGAAAACTTCGCCTTCCAAATCGTGCCCCAGGACTTTAGACATGAGTCGGGCCATGGTTTTTGGGCTATTTATAAGGCCGAAAGGGGTTCGTACAAAACAATACTGCTTCCTACCTGGAATCGCAAAGGCGGTTTTTATCTGTGAGGTTGCCGAAAGAGGTATCTGAAAGAATGCTTCCGATAGATCGATGGAACTGAGGTATTTGGTCGATTTCAATTGAGACAAAATAGATTCCATATTGGGCATCGGAAAGGCATCTGGTTCCGTTATACCATTCAAAAATCTCGCGTCTAAACAAAACCGAATTGATTTTTTATCCTTTTTCATGGTAATGACTACCGGATTCGACCATGGACTGGGTTCACATTCTCTAATTACACCCCGTTTCAATAACCGATTCAATTCGCTGTCTACGGCTTGCATAAGATTTACTGGGATCGGATAACATCGGTGGTGGACTGGAGAATTACTACCGGTATTGATTTCGTGAATAATTCGATCCGTACATCCAAAATTGGTATCAGAAGTCACCGGAAACAACTCAATTACCTCACCTAATCGGTTTTGCTCTTCTTGGGATAGATTGTTGGACAAATCCTTCACATTCATTGATGAAACTATGGCCGGGTGTATTTTAAATTTGGTCCAAAAATCCATTCCAAGGACTACCTCTTGAGTCAACCCTGGTACCACTAACATGGATAAAATGTGAGATTCCTCATTAAAGGTAAAGGGAATGTCGACTTGTGCTTCACATTTTAATACCGATCCATCAGCCGTGAACACTAAAACATTCGATTGACGTTTGATGAGGTTTAACGACTTAAGATACTGTAAGGCCGATCCACTTAGACAACTATGAGTCGCTCCACTATCCAGCAAAGCAACAAATTCCTTACCAAAAATATCTACCAGTAAATGAGGTCGTTTATCACTATCTTTTGAACTACCGATTTTAAAACAATTAACTTTTACTGAATATGGTTCGGAAAGATCAATTAATAATACGTCGGACTTTTGCGGCTCCGTGTGTAGTTCTAGAGTATTCACACCAGTCGCTTCATTGTTTATGGTATTGAGGGAAGATGAGTATGAAGGTCCTAGTAATTCAAACTCGAAGAAATCGTCGTCGTCTATATAATTTTGGGATTCAACAAATTGGGAATGAAATAATGGTAATGGTTTTCGCTTGGCATCGACCCTCGTAATCCCAGCTACGGGGTCGACTATTCTTCCCCCGGCGTTGAGCGACAATGGGTACAATTAGCAGCCGTAGTGCCTTCAGCACCACAATTATAGCACAAATACCGCGCTCGGCGTGGCTGTGAGCATTCGGATACTGTATGATATCCCAAGTAACAATTTACACACAATCTTCTCTGATTTGCTTCTGAGGAAGATGAGGTTCGGGGTATCGGAGAATTTTCAACCCTTTGGTTATTATTATTATTATTAACCGTATTCCTGAACCCATTATTTCGCCTAAATGGATTAACGGAGCGAGGTGAGCGGGAAGTACGAGAAGAATCATTATTGAACTCATTGGATCCCACAGCCATTTCATTGAGGTTGGAAACCCGTGAAACTCGCTGTGAATTTTGAGATGAACTTGAAGCAGAGAGTAAACTATTGTTTTCAATTGTTCTAAGAATTTGTTTTAGATTTTCCACCGACGTTACCTCTTGAGAAAGAAGAGGCAAATTCAGATGAGGCAAAAGGTTCCGTCTGATTAATCGCACCTGATCTAATTCGGACATTGGGCACTCTAATTCTCTAAATAAGGCTTCCATGGACGCAATATAGACACCGACCCTTTCTCCCCATCGTTGTTTTCTATCCTCAATCATACGTCTAACCGATAAATCGCTATCGTAACGACCGAATGTAGCACTCAATTCCGTCGTAAACGACTGCCAATTGAATGACGTGGCTGCTGTTCTATACCACTGAAGTGCATCACCTCGAAGTAATAAATGCATGCAACCAAGTACTTCATTTAACGATAAATTTTGCCTTACTGCCATGCGTTCGACTTCGGCAATAAATGGCCTAACCCTCATGCCACGTGAATCTCCCGAAAAATTGATTCCCCAATCTTTAATGTCGATTTTTCTCAAGTGTGTAATTCGCGACTCATTTCTCCGTACTTGTTCAGAATTAATCGCGGGCAATGTATTAGTACTGGTTCTAGAATTATCCGTCTGGTTAAACTGTGCTGACCTTAACTGCAATGACAATTCCTGAATTTGTTCCGAAACCCGAATTAGCGCATTTTCAACCGCCGAGATTCTATTTGAGTTGTTAATTTGACCATTTGACGATACGATGGGTTGATTTGTCAAATTAGAAGTTGCTGATAGCTCTGGGATTAACGGAGAGATACCGATCGGTTGCGGTATTTCATTTGTCCTTTCGTTGGTAGTCACTGGAGTACGAAGAATAGAACGTGGCCTTTCATCTGAGCTTTGTATCGGAGAGTTAAACAAACCAGTCGCCACCGAATTACTCACTGGAGTTCCCCGACCTCTGGTTTTCATTACTGAATAGTTTTAAATGGTACCCCAATGATTAACATAGGATAAGAACTGGTTTAGATACCGATTCGGTTTAAGGTGCCTCTATTAACTCCACTAACCGAATAACTAAATTTTCTTCCTTCAACCCACTAAAGAACTTTATTTACCGATTATTACGGAATTATTAACAAAAATTTGGATCAAACTTTAATTTTTAACACTAACAATCACCACTACCCCCTCGTTTCTCCAATTGGTCCTTTTCTTTCAGCAAATGCTTCCCTAACCAAAAATATAGACGAAACTTGTTTCACTTCTCGTTGTTTTAGATTTTTTTTTTCCCCAATTCCAATGAGAGTTACTTTGTACTGAGAACTAACTGTATTAACAACAGTCTTCCAATTCACCAATTGAGGAACGATTCCTAAGTATAAATTGTTACCTATTTTTCGAACTTTCCAACAACAGGTAGCTTGATCCTAAAGCTTCTTATGTGTCTCTGCTCGGGCGCCAATGTTAGTTAATAATAGACCCAGATGTGGTTTACTCAATTTATTAACCAAATACAATTTATAACAAAAAAAAATCACAACTAACTACTAATCGTCGGTCTAATTCCTTTCTACTCCGAAGCCGAACTGATTCGCCGCATCTCGTCCAATCTTTTTTTTCGTCTCCTCTTTTTTTTCCACCCCCCCATGAAGACGGCAACTCGGGATCTCACTCGAAGCCATTGCCTGCCTCAAATGACGCTCGCAACAAGATAACCGTAAATTATGAACCTAAATAAAAAACAGAGGGTAAGGTACGGATATATGCCCCGGGGGGATAGATGCCCTGGAGAGCGAATCTCCTAAACTAAACTGTCTAGAGCGGATACAAATTACTAAATAGAAAACCCACCGTCCGTAGTATTTTGTTACAAACAAGAACAATGCCCATGAACTTTATGAAAGCCTTTTAAAAAAATCAATTTTAGCAACAAATTGCTGAAAATGTTTTGTGCTGTCAGAAAATTTTTATCTGACAACTTTCGGTTTGTTTGTTTGTTTAATAAAATAGTAACTATGGTAATTTAATAGTTTGTTTAAATATTTGTGAAGTGAATTGGTGTAAAAGAATCAATTTTACACCAAAATATAACATTTTACTGACCACCATATGCAGTTTGGACAGAAAAAATCGTGAAAGGTGCTGTGAACGAAGTAGAGTCTAATGCAATGGAGTCAAGTCAAGAATAAGCTTCAGTATTCGTTTGTCTAAAATGAGAATTTCACAGCGTTTTTCCGGAAAGTGCGGCCTCTATCCGTACCGTACCCTATTTTTACCTCTAAAAGTATTTTTCAAAGAGATAGTTTGCGTTAAAATTCTTTTAATTAATAAAAAAGGAATTATGGGACACAGTTCAGAGTTGTCGGAGAATTTCGAGAGAATGGATAGAAGGGCGATCAGAGCGTTGAGAGTTCTCTATGAGATAATAAAAGAACTCACCCCATATAGATCCAGATTTTAACCAGTGTTGCACTTTTAGTACAATCGTAATAGATTTAGTACATTTCAAGCTCTAAAAATACCTATTACTTACGTATGCCATTTTTAGCCAAATCTAGTACATTTGGGCCCAAACTCAAAATGTATGGATTCTTTCATTATAAACAAACTTTAATTTTGATTCAGCTGCGTGATTTAAAAAAAGAATCTACCTCTCTTTTTTGGAATCTAGTATCCTTTTTCGTGAATCTAGTTTATTGTACTCATCATAAAATGCCATACGTATATAGCCTATTTGCTTGTCCCATCCCTGTTGACATCTTTTACCAGTTGTTCGTTGATCGTTTGCGCTAAAATTGCTTTTCAGAATGGCATTGTACAGGTAAATTTTGTTTGGTTATGATGTAAGTCCAAAAAACCTAAAAGACATCTCTTAAGGCATTTTAAAAGGGTCAAGCCTAAGGGAAGCGATGAGCTGCCACTAGAGCCACTGCCCCCAAAGTCCCCCACGGATCAAGAAAACGAGATCCCGTGGTAAGTCAAACCCAAAATTTTTCTTAAAAGTTTGCAAGTTATGCCGCTTTTTCTTTCTTTCTTCAGTCTGAAGAAAGAAAACAAAAAGTGTTACGTCCAAAAATTCCGCAAAGAATGGTTGCAACAGTTTTTTTGGGTAAAGGATAGGGCTGAATCAGCCTATTGCAAAGTGTGCTCAACAATTCTGTGGTCACAAGGAAAAACCGCTTAAGTCGAGTTATGTGGTTTTAAAGGTTGGTGCATATTTGAATTCTCCTTATCCAGTTCTATATTCTGTCAAAATTTGGTTTTCATGCTGTACCCCTATGAGGAATGGCAGAGCAAAAACCATATAACCTAAGTCAGTTTTGCTTGCAAAAACAAAAATAATCAAAACTTTAAACCCAAATTACTCAAAACACGCTTTTTCGACTTATGCGGTTTTTCCTTGTGACCACAGAATTATTACTGGCGGATTAACAATCTATTACATTTAGTACATTTTAGACAGGCAATTTATTACTTTTCAAAAAAATGAAAGTGCAACACTGATTTTAACATGCGCGATTTTTTTCCTCACCGTGGTCTACAAGTGAATTTTTCGTACCTATATTCTTCGGGCTTCTTCTGATTTTATAAATAGATGCAACTGATAAAGAAAAATACCTCCATTCGAAATAGAATATGTTTTGCAAATTTAGTGAGCATTTTTTAGTGTTCAATAAATTTAAACGGTTAGTTTCCCAGCAACGGAACAACATACCTGCAGGACAGAATACCGAAGGCAAACTCGAAAATAACCCAATTAAACATATAAGAGTAAAGAGCACATAGCATATTTACAAGTAGAAAACACTAGAGTAAACAGCACAGCCATATATGCTTGTAGCCGAAAATTTGTAAACAAAAGTGACACAGCTGATCAGCATTTTTGCATTTCGCAATGTGTTTTGCGAGTGATCTAGCGGCATATAAATATTAAATGAATAATAAAATCTCAGAAAAACATAACAAATAGTAAGCAAAAATGCTGAACTAGAAAACAAATGCTGAACATCACTTCATTTCACAGTAAATCACAAAAAATGAACACCGGCTATCTTGCTGTATTCCATCATGTGGTGTCAGAAATACGGATGGTTTTTCACTTTTCCGTTTTCACCGAGACAAAAAAGGGATAAAATCTAACTTTTGTTTTAAATCTTTTAATGATTGCAAGAACGGAAAATGGAATAAAAATCAAAACCGAAAATTACGCGACACATCTTCCATCGAATCAAAACGTAGCATTGCCAAGTCCGATTTTTTTGTTGCGTTAATTTTTTATTTCAAAGGCGGGAAATTTAAAAATTGAAATCTGTTTTGACCAGCATTTCTTAAGGTAAGATTAGACTATGCCAAATATTTGGCGTTTTTCGACTGCCAAACATGACAAATAGTGTGATCGCCAAATAAATTTTGCCAAATATTTGGCAAAAGCATATTTGGCAAAATTTTTGCCAAACACATATTTGACATTTTGCCAAATAGTGTGATCGGGTACGCCAAACAAATGTGGCAAATTTTCCGTATTTGGCATGTTTGGCACTCTTGAAATTTCTAAAGTGGCAAACATGACAAACATTTTGCTTTTGACAGTACTCTGTGTCGTCCAGAGATTGTAAAATCGGTGTTGTTTTTTATCGCGATTTAAACAAAATGGAAAGTGTGGAAGTGCTGAGTGAAGTAGGAAATGTAGCGGAAGTTTCTAGGAATAAAATGGACAAGAAAAAAAGAGTGAGGGCAAAAGTTGTGGGCGAATGGAGCGAAATCATCGGCTGTCATACGAACAAAATTACGGTATAAGCTTGGGTGTCCGATACGTAATTCCTTAAGCAGCTTTATGTAGCAGCCATCCGATTCCCTTTTTTGAACCCAATCTCTAACCCATACTCTTCTGCGACGAGTTTTTACCACTTCTTCGTCTTCCAGCAACAAATATGAAGCTCCAAAAACAGCGGCAAACGAAGCATAGTCCATTCTCTAATATTATTTTTGATGTTCAAATGCTGTTTTAAATAATTTTAATGAAAATACTCAAATGTCAAATAACTTAATTGCGATGGGCAATTCCGGCAAAGAAAACTTTGCCACAAATTCGGCAAATAGTGTAATACCCTGACAAACAAGTTTGTCGTATGTTTGGCTGTTTCGTGTTTGGCTTATATTTGGCCAGATGAAAATTCGCCAAATATTTGGCAAAAACAACTTAAGTGTAATACCCCTGGCAAATGCATGCGCCAAACACCATTATTTGCCAAAGTTTCATATGCCAAATATTTGGCATAGTCTAATCTTACCTTTATAAATCACTATGTTGAAATTGGATACTGATTTTAAATGGTCAGGATATAATTGAAAAGCAATTGATATCAAATCTTTGGTCTGTCAAAATCATTTTAAAAACAACGTGATGCTAATTTCAAAGCAACAACAACGTTTGACAAAAAATGCAGTACCAGTTTTGACTGAATTTCTAGTTTTGTATATTCAAACGAATTAAAATAAATATATATGTGGTATCACAATGGACCTCATTGGTCTAAGTGGGTCGGAAGACCGCCACTCTAACCTACCATATTCAAACGAACATAATGTACAACGTATTTTACATGTAATACATGTCTTCTCTAGCTCATCTGGTAACGCCGTTGCGTCTCTTATATTTGGCGCTATATTTCTTCCTCTGTTTGACATTCATTAGATTCCTTTGCGGTCATATTACTTATTCATTCCATTCACCCCAAAAATTTCAGATTTTTCTAGTCAATTAGAATACCAACGTCTGGTTATTTCTGCATTATTCGTTTTCGGTTACATGGGTTTTTTTTCATTAAATGTATGGAGGTTTGTCTTCGGTATTTTGTGCCTGTAGCTTACGTAGAGCCTCAGGCGAAGCCAAACTGATTTGTATTTGCATTTTCACACAGCTTACTTTGGTTTCGCCTAAAAACTGACTGAAGCTACTTTAACTTTGTTACAACAGAAATATGCGCTTAATACAAAAGATTAGATTTTTATTAATATGCCCGTATGTATAAATGAGGAAGCAAATATCCAATGTCTAATAAAATCAACAAAAAAATCAAATTTCGGAATGTGTCCCACATTTTATTTTTTTTTGAATACTCGTCATGTAAAAGAATCCATTCTGAAAAAAGGGAACAGAATTTGGTGTTGGTGTTGTTTTGAAGTCGAGCAACAATCGAGCAAATTCAGGATGTACAATGGTCCCTACTAATATTATTTTATCATTTTTACGAAAAATAAATTTTTAATTACCATGAAATCAACCACAAATGTTTAAAAAAATTTAAAACCTAAATATTAAAACATTTATTGTTGATTTCCGGGTATAAATTTTAAACTTTTGTGGTTGATTTGTAAAGAGCTAAAAACCGCACAAAAAACCGTTTCAGTTACGATTTCGATTTTTCATTTTTCTGAAATTTCGGTTCGCTCGCAGTTGACGTTTTTGCTAAAAAATGCCGTTTTCGAATTTTCGAGCAACTTTTTCGGAAAAATTTTGGAGGGTGGAGGAGAGAATATTCCTCTCTCCTCTTTCTCTTCTTTCTCCCTCAACACTCTTTTTTCCGATGTATTCTGAATAATAGAAAATTATCAAGTACTCATGCTCATAAGTACAGTGTTGGGCAAAATTCAATCTGATTAATGATTGGAAACTAATGATTGAAAAATATAATCAAAATTATTTTGATTTGTGATTGAACTGCTCAGTCATTAGTAAAACGTTACTATGATTGTGATTGATTAGTTTTAATCATAATCATCCTTTAAAAACTAATTTTTATGATTTTTTTTGTATATATTTTTGTAATAAATCCCGAAATAATGAATCACCCATAAAAGAATTATGATAAAAAGCAATTTTAATGTCATAAATGTCAAACAAACATAAATTTTTTAAATTTTCATAAAAGCAAATGTAATACTATGCGCAAAGAATTATTTAATAGTGAAGAGTGATTATAAACATTAGGATTCAAGAAATATTCTTTAACCCATTCGGTATTTTGATGCCATATGGCAACGCAGTTAAAAATTTGAATTGACTTATTATTTATTTATTTTCAACACTCTATTCTCATTCAGTGCACATTTAAGTGCATTTGTGACCCAATTTTGATTTTTTGAGTAAAAAGCTGGACTACAGTGGACGTATTTGTAAAAAATAAAAATTTTTGATTTTTTTTTTGCTTTAAATGAATACTAACAGGTTAAACATTATTAATTTGTATAGAACGAATTTTTAACCCCCATAGAAAAAAACATGTACCAAACGGGTTAAAATAATAAATGTCTTCTGCTTCAATAAAATTTAATCAGTTGTGAAAATGATTAAAAATAATGATTGAAAAACAAATGATTAATATTTTTAATCATGATTATGATTACTGTGATTAAACATTATTGAATCAATCATGATTGATTTTGCTATGATCAACACTTATCAATCAACTAAAAAATTAGTTGATTACGCCCAACACTGCATAAGTAGCCATGGAATTTTCCAGTGCTCATGCTCAGTACTCGTAAGAGTTTTTGAGTAAACATTTGGCTCACTGTGAACGATGTGAATAAATTACTCATAAGCAGTACTCACGATCGAGCATTTCCAAATTCTCCCTGTAGTTAAGCTGAACATAAACCAAAAAAATCAACTCGATATTCTGTTAATGGATTGATATACCGTCAGAATGTACCGTCACAACTTGTGAAAAATGCCAAATTTCAGATTTTTATTTAAAAATATTCAAGGTCAAATGCTATAGGCATGACCTTGAAATTAATAATGTGTAATCCCCAAAATATGTGATGTTATACACTGAAAGAAATCCGTCATCATATAGATGAATTTTTGCATTGGCCTGACGAAATAATTCGTCAATTTTGGTCCAATGAACGCGTGCATTGATTCAATGTAATCCTATTCATCAAGTGATGAACAGGTTCGTTCGATGATGAATTTTTCTTCATATTGATGAATAATATTTTAATGAAATTGTACGTAATTTGATGATTTTTTCCTCATATTGATGCACAATAATGATCAAAATTTTGATGAATTTGTACGTTATTTGATGATTTGTTCCTTATATTGATGAACAATAATGATCAAAATTTTGATGAATTTGTACGTAATTTGATGATTTTTTCCTCATATTGATGAATAATGAGGAAAAAATTTTGATGAATTTGTACGTAATTTGATGATTTTTTTCTCATATTGATGAAAAATTACTATATATGAATATTGATGAATTCTAACATAGTTGAATTGTTTCTGCAACATGTTGGCAACCAATTATCCCACCTGAAAATCATTAACCGATTACATCGACCGATGAAGTTTTTATACTATGTATAACGATAAATTCAAACCAATGCATTATTTTTTTAAAGTTTATTAGAAAATATTTCTTTTTTTAAGTTGATTTAAAAATATAAAAAAAAATTTTTAGTTTGTTTTAACTCTTCCAAAATTACACATATTTTTGGTGATTTTTTAACATTTTCCTTTGATATGTTATAAAAGTATAATTCAATAAATACCCAAAATTGTTCACATGCTATTGGATATTCTAAATTAAAAAGATGGAATGACTTAAAACATATATCAATATAACGCAACAAATTTGTAAATAGTAACTTTGTTCCATCTAAATACACCCAAAAGCCTTCAAAATTTGATAAATATTCATCACCGAGAGCCAAAATGAATGGCTGAATATTTTCTTGGCGTGATTTTATATAACCTAAGGGATCCTCCAGCTGTTGTGTTGATTTGCCCTTGTATGCGAAGGCTTCCTGGGCGTAAAGACCAAAATATTTGAAAAATGAAAGTAGTAGAACCTAAATAATAAAGAGTATAAATGTAAATCTGCGGTTTCAGTTTCTTATTTGTATGATGCAACCATACCTGATTCAATTTCGGTCTCGGGGATTGAGTTTAAAACAGAGTTTATTGTGGAATCCTTAATGCGCTTATGTTCTTTCAAAAAGTTGTAAATATTTTTAAGTTTTAGCACCCAGTCGACCAGTATACCTCCATGATCCTCAAAAAGTGTTTGAAAATCCTTGTGAATCTGCGTTATAAAATTTAAAAACCTATAATTTATTATTTGCATAATATAATATTTTGTGTCTTACCGTTTGACTTTATATACTCGGGAGACAGTTTAAATATTCCTGCTAAATTTGCGCAGTTATCCAGCTCATTGATTCTATATTGAGCACATCCTTGCCAAAGGCTTTCAAATTCTTCGTTTGATAGGTTGTCAAATTTAAGGCTTCGAATAATCGCTTCTGCATCTTTTTCTGGAACTTAAAATGAAAAAATACTAATTATTTCTAAAGTATCGAATTTATGTAATATTATGATAGTTACCAATATTTGCTAGCTTTTGTTTTTGACCCTCGTTTTTGTCTTCGTTTTGTTTCGTTACATAGTTCCAAATACTTGAAAAATATTAAGTAATGGCTCAATTAATAGTTACATTACATGATCGTTAACTTCATATACATCTTTCCGAGAATAATTGTTATTTGCATGAAGAGCGACCAAAAATTTTAATGAATTTTCGAACAAATTTTCAATGGATTCGTTTAAAATATAATTATTTTTGTCAACATTATTTTGTTCTTCAATATTTTATTTAACTTCGGAGATTGCAGAGCTACAGTCAGTAGAACAAATGGCAGTGCCAGAAACTGAACTTGTACAATCTTGTTCTTTGGTACTCGTATTCGAGTAGATGCTTTTTTTATTTCTTACAGCGTCAGTATTTTTATGATCAACATTTGTATGTTTTTTTTAAATATGTTTCTAATACGTAGAAACATTTTTAAAAATCTGGTAACAACTAAAACACCGGTAACAGATGTTAGTTGATGGATTTTTTGAGGTCTATGTTCTCAAAACTGTCTTGGCAAACGAAGCAAAGCGTACCTACCGAATCAATTTTCCACTGAATTTATTATATTATTAAAAATTTAAAGTTTTCTCACTCACTTAGATATATTATTCACACTTTTCACTGGACATAAATTCGCAGGTTTCACTTTTCAGGGCGAAGTTTTGAAAAATGATCCACTCGAACGAGATAAACAACTGAATATGCCGCAATTCTGACAAGTCTCTTCCAAACTCACAGACAAATAACGGTATTATCATTGGCGCTTAGAATGACGAAATACTCAATGTTCTGGTAAAATGACGAAAGTTCATCAATTCGTTCATGAATTTGATGAAAGATTCATCAATGATGGAGGAGCATCATCAACTCGACGATTGTTTACATCAATTAATGAATTTTTCATAATTTTCCCGCGTTTCTCACTGACGCGCGAATTGTAAAATAGGAATTCATGGATGTAGAGTTCATCAAATGATGAAATTGATTATTAAATCGCAACGCATGTGCGGATTTCCTACCGAATAGGTTGATGATTGTAATTTCTTCATTTAGAAGAATGGCTTCATCAAATAATGCAGAAACAGGATGTACCTTACATCAGAATAATGTATTTAACATCAAATCGATGAAATAAAGTTGACGAAAGGCGTTCATCAATATGACGTAGGACATTATTTTCAGTGTACATCGAATGAAAACATATAAAATTAATTTCAAAATGCATTTAACATCAGACCTCTCTCATTTCTAAACAGAGTCATATTTTTTGTGATTGCACTTTAGCTGAAAACTGCGCTTGCCTAAGGATTTCGAAGTGCCGTAACTCTGAAACTACTACAAATGTGGAATATTTTTGCTTAAGCTGAGATATTTAGGAGTTATAAGGCAATTAAATCGAAAAAAGGACATTTCCGTTGCCCTGTTGGTCTTTTTGGGGGGAAATATTTATGATATTATTTTTTAATGATAGTAGAGCTCATTACGTTTAAAATAAGCTAAAAACTTCGATGATACGACGATAATACGACGATGATAATAAAAATTTCTGTGAATTTTTGAATGATAAATCTTTTAAGGATCACCTACTAAAAAATTTGACGACGTAGACATATACTTGTACATTGCTCGGCAATGTTTTTCAGCTAAAAATTATCAATCACAATAAATTAACAGAATATCAATAACATACAATTAATTAATAAGTTTAATTAATAATAATAATTTATTCAATCAAAAATTAAAAAAAACTATAACCCTTAACAAGAATTTACAAAATTTAACAAAAAAATGGTTTTTTTTCACCATTTTTTCACAATATGTAAAGTAGTATTTAAATATTTTCAAAAAAGTACTTTGTGCATCGGACATGGATATGACAAGTATTTTTAAATCGCTTTGAAAAACCACTAGAACAGCAGGATATTTTTCTTTTTCATTTATTTATTTATTATAATTTAATGTTCGCTTATACGAAAGATACAGTTTCCATGTTTAACAACAAAAAATTTTCATACAGAATTCCTATGGAAAATCTCGCAATGTAGAAAAGTTCGCAATTTTGGCATTGTTTGTTTTTTAAACATAACAAAAGCTATAATTGCCAATCTGGCAATCATTGGAGACCCGTATGGTGATATTCGTATCAAAATTCGAACAGTTGTACAAAAATTCCACTTTGAAGTCAAACTTTCCAATAAGAATTTTTAAAATTTATTCCAATCGGATTTTGATGTATGGGAGTTTTATGTAGAATCATATCCTAAATAACTTTTGATCTTGCACTTTTTTGATAAGATGCACCGTTTTTGAGATAATCACAAAAACCGTTTTCGTTCGTATGGGGGGTACCCCCCCTAATGGTCCATTTTTACCCATTAACGAACTTAGCCTCGCATTTTACGAAAAACGGATCTGCGCAAAATTTCAAGCCTCTAGCTCAATCCGTGCGCCCACAATCCGCGCCACAGACAGACAGACAGACGGACAGACGGACGGACAGACGGACGGACAGACGGACAGACGGACGGACATGCAAAATTCAATTTTTTTTATCATTCTAAACACACTGGTGTAATTCATTTTTGTGTGCGATGACGGGATCTTGGCGTTACAAACGGTAAGGCAAAGTTAATACAGTGTAACCTCGTTATTTTGGATCAATTAAAACGGAGGTGATCCGTACTATCGAAATATCCGGATTACCGAAGAACTTTATGATATTGCTGTAAAAGTTACGAAACAGACTCCCAGTACATCCAAGAAATATATTTTATTGTTGAAGACAAGATATCATAAAAAAACAAAACTGTTTATTAAAAAACTCAGTAATATTAGTTTGTTTTACAGCTTTTTTAGTTTGTAAAATGAGTGCATACTCCCTTAATCTCCTTATAGCAAGGGTGTCTTGTAATGCCGCTTGATTTTCTTCCGCCCATTGTAGACATACACTGAAGCTGTTGATGACGACTATATGTTTAATACTACCTCTCATTTCCACCACTTCTTCGTTACACACGTCTTCTAGAGGTTTTCATTTTCATTGATCCATTCCTCTATCTATACTTCTGTTAATTGATCCTCTGTTCTTTTTGACGTCCGATATGGTTAAAGTTTCTACTTGGAATTCTCTAGCTAATGCCTTTCAACTATCTCCCTTGATCAGTTTCCAAAATGGTGTTTTTCTCGGCCAGAGACAATGTTTTATGTGATCTTTCGGTGGCATTTTGAAATATTTCGAAATCACATGAATAACCAAATGCAATGCCAGAGACAGGAATGACAGATGCCTACCGAAGAATCACCCTGTGGGCTCCAAATAGCTCTAAAATGGGGTGTGAAACCCCCTGTATATTTTCCTTGGCCAGAAATACCTACAAAATTACTGTCATTCTGTGAATTCGGATTACCAAAATAGTTCAAATCCGGATTACAATATGCATAATGCAATGAATTAGCTTGTCCGAATTATTGAATAATTCGGATTACTGGAGGTCCGGACTAACAAGGTTGCACTGTATACCCTTTGGTTTCACCATACGGGTATAAAAAGAAAACAATTTAATGAAATTCAATAAATTTAAAAACACAGGTAATTGCGTTCTCCGAAAGTCTTATTACTGAAGTGTTGCCTCAAATCCATGTCAATGACATTCACATTCCTTATCTTAAAAAAATTCGCGATTTGGGTTTCATATTAGACCAGAAACTATCTTGGGACTTTCATGTGAGTAAAATTATCAGTAGTACTTATGGTGTTCTCAGTCGCTTAAACTCTTGTAATTTATATCTTAGAGTACCTTTAAAAAAAAAACTTGTAAAAAGTCTGGTTCTCCCGTTTTTCAGTTATGGTTGTGAAGTCTTCTCAGGGTGTTCGGATTTTAACTTGCGGCGCTTGGAAAAGTGTATGAATTCAGTAGCTAGATTTGTCTTTAATTTGAAGAGAACTGAACGAACCTCGGCCTATGTGAAGGATTTACTGGGGTGTGATTTGAGGACTTTTTTTAACTTTAGAGGAGTGTTTTTCTTACATAAAATCATTTGTTTCGATAATCCGAGCTATTTAAGAAAAAGAATTACTTTCCTCAAGTCCACTCGGTCTCGGAATATTATTATTTCGAGGAGAAAACGCAAGATAATGGACTTCTCTTTCTTCGTCAGGGCTGTTAAAAAATGGAACCGACTTCCGTTGGAACTACGTAATCTTTCTAATGTTAATGTTTTTAAAAGAAGGTGCTTCTATGATCTGACTAGACCCCCCGAGTATTTATGATACACAGTAGATGCGTTCATTCCTCACTTGGACTGGCCTTTATTTTTTATTTTTTATTTTTTATTTTTTATTTTGATTCCTTCATAGTTTTCTTGATCTATATGAGTATAATATGAGTATAATATGAGTATAATATGAGTATAACTCGATATGACTCCAATTCCTGGTTCAAGTTTTTTTTGATATTAATGGCGCCACAAATGGTCTCTGTCCAACATCAACTAAACCATCAGTAACATTTTCTAAACTATCTATCTTTCTGGTTTTTTTTCCCCCCATTGTGAACGGTTTAAGGTTTTAAGGTTTAAGGTTTAATAAAAAATAAGGTTTAATATTTAATATTTATTTTGTTTCTTTTTTTTTTTCTTTTCTTTTAAATAAAGTGCATATAAATGATTAAGGAGAAGGAATAATAATAAAAATAATAATGATAGTGATCAGTAATTTTTACAAAATATAGCCTCTTTTTTTGGTGAATAATATTTTTTTTTTCTCTATATTTTTATTTAATGAATTTAATTTAATATGATAAAATTGTATAATTTGTAATTTTTAACCTCACAAGGCAATCTGCCTTTTTATGGTGTAAAATAAATAAATAAATAAAATAAATTTTTAATCATCGGATGTGTGAAATTAGTATAAGCTAATCTTTCTATCGACCACAGCGACAATTTGGTTTTCCTTTCAAAAGATTTTACTGCCGTCGTTTCCAGTCGGTGACATGATGTGTCATAGCAACAATAGAACCTTCTCTTTCACTCGTCTGCATATAAATGGAGTAGCGTCACCGTAACACCCATAAGTGTGACCGAGAGGCAGCAATTATTTTCAAAAGCAAATCGAACAAAGTTTATCAACATTGTGTCACGTTTTCCATTCATTCTCATTCATTTTGCTTGTGTCGAGAAAAGCTGTGCTAGTGTCGCTGTCAAAAAATTAACAAATAATTGTACAGATCAGTCATCACGCTGGATTTCAACTGAGTAAATCAGTCGAGAAACATCGATTGGAGTTTGGATTGTGACTACAAACTATCGTGTAATTGTGCAATTTTCCCAAAACCTACGGAAGGGAAACAAGTTTTCGGTGTTTTGATATAGAATTCCAATTAGAAGGAAACTATAATTTTCGTTTCCATATGACTATTTTCTTTGAGTTGTGCATATTAAATTGTGAATAATTAACAAGGTCGGATTGGTGTTTTTAGCGTGAAGAGTTTCGATTTGCATTTGCTTATGGTTCATTGAAACAAAGTTTCACCTGTGCACTAAAAAACAGCACACTATTTGACAGACATCGTTAACACAACTGCAGGAAACTCGTATCCGTGCACGGAAGCCGGAGGTCGCTGTGGCTGTGTGCGGCGGCGTTATCATCCACTAGACTGTGCAGGGCAACATTCTTCTCTGTCAGCTGTTGTGGCAGGGCCACACAAGTTTTATGTTTGCAAACAAAGGGCGCGAAATTTGAAATCGCAATTCCCATTGGAACGTATCTTTGAGCAGGAGTATTGCAGGACACAGTACTTTATTGCTTCCGATTTATTCTAGTGATAATGAATGCAATCGAACGGTGATGAATTGGGGCTTCGCAGAAAAATGCGTTGCCCGTGATAATAAAAGAAAGAGATCAACGCCAGAGCATAAAAAGTAATTTATATTATAGGAGTGCGTGGTTCGATGACTGTGTGTCTGTTTGTTCTTTTTTCTATTTTATTCTCGTGCTCAGCATTGAAGTTCAAGGTCGTCCAAATTTAAAAAGTTTTTGACATTTTACGTCGAACATTTGAGTTCGAAGAACGTCTAGATGAACAGTGGAACCATCGGGGGGTGCAAATAGACTATTTGAATACTACGATTCACATAGCCGGGTTTTGTTTGTGCCTTTGGACTCTATTTTTGTATTATTTTTGCAATTTAGGAATTTCGCAATTTCGAAAAGATCTCATTGTAGCGAAGAGACTAACACAAAATGATCACTTTTAAGAAATCATATGCGGAGCAATTGCTCCAACTTGCTTTGACCTTAAGTCTTCTACAAGTCGATCCGGAAAACTATTTGGGTCATGGTTGGGATTCGCAATTGGCTCTTCGTAACGGAGACGGATGGCAGCTGGAGATGTTGCGAGCAGCCCCAATCTCGGAATATCCGTACGCTAACCGTAAGGCGATGATGCCACTGATCGAGGATTTGGTACGGTTCGACAGTCGACAGCCGAATATTCACAACGTGACCGCTTATTTGCTGAACGTACAGAATGGTCAAAGTAATCAAACAGTAGGCAGCCAGGATCACGACTCCAGTGGACCTGGAGCGGTGGCTGTGGAAACCCCTCCTGTGGCAGCCAATAGCAACAACACGAATATTATGGGTCCGGATCTGGAGCTGTTCTTAAATTCAGAACACTTTCAAGATTCAATTCCGATTTTTGAACAGAATTTGGCGGATTTGAGTGAATATGGCGATATTCCACTATCAAATTTCCCTTACTTTGGCCTCCCACTCAAGGATGAGCTCCCCGAACTGAATCTGCCCTTTATCGATATCAAGCTTGAAGAGGAACCGGGGACTAGTGCGATTACCGGCAATGATTTGGATCTGCAAACACCAACGAGCCCTAGTCCAAATCCAAGTAGACCCAATGAAACTGTCGGGGTTTCGTGGGATTTGATATTCTCGACTGTAAAAGAAGAACCTGAAGATGAAAACCACGTCGATACAATTGATAAGGAAGATCCTATTACGGTTAAACAAGAACCTACTGAAACTGATGTGGCTACAGAAACATCCGCGGCAGCTAAAGAAATTTCACTTGATGATAAAAATACTTTTAACGACGAGGTAAGTACTTAGAATTTCATTATTTTTGTTATTTTCATCTATGCTGCTAATGAGTAACAATACACAACTGTTACAATTCCATCCTTGTTCGCAACCTAGGTAAAATCAAAGATGGAAATTCTTATGAGAAAATATAATAATCTAATTATCACAAATTTGAACATATTTTATCTGAACAGCACATGACTTTCTTATACAAAATCTACATTTTTGTGCACTTTAAAATATAATACGACGATAATAAAATCAGTTTATATAAAAAAAATGATTTTTTTCATAAAATTTGAAATATCTATAACGGTAAAATATATCGATTTACAGTAAAGCCTAGTACGCAGTTCGAGTAAAATGAAATTTTAACGCGGTCTCCAAATTGGCACATTAAAACCGAAGTAAAAACTGTTTGTGGAGAAATCAAAATATTCTTCCATTTTTTTTAAATTAAAAAACCACACTCGTTAAGAAAACTGGAAACAGAACCTCTATTATTTTCATCTGTCAAATTTTTACCTCAAATTTAATGTACCGAACAGTTAAAATGCTGGTAAAATCAAGTGGAGACTTTCTACGCCATCTAGTGCAACATGAGTTTTTCACATCATTTTACCAGCGAACTGCGTACCGCTTGGTAAAATTTCTGAGGTTAAATTTAAGCGCAGTGTTAAATTTGTATGGAAAATTCCATTTTACTCGAACTGCGTACTAGGCTTAAGATAAAAAAAATATTGAGAATTTCAATAGCCTTAAGTCTTCCATTAAATGTTTTTTTCGAAATACCCTCAGTTTGCAAGCAATTCGTAAAAATCGTTTTTTTTTTTTTGCTTTTTAATAAAGATATCTCAATAACAGTAAAATATAGACAGTAGTGGTGAAAGACAAGATTGTGGAAAATATCGTTCTCTGCAATTCATGTCAATCATTTACCCACCATCAAAATTGATTTTTTTGTAAATAACGGCATATCTCGATAATGGTTTGAGATATCGAGCCCTAGTAAAAGACAAAAGTGTGCAATATTTTACTGTCTTCAGCTTTTTTATACGTAAGGCTACTGAAAAACGACTAGTTTCCAAGTATACCGCGAAAAACGAAATCGCGATTTTCTTAAAAGCTGGAATTTTGGTTCCGTCCGGTTAACGGAGATTGTCCCTTTCCAGGACCCAACATCCTTGTAAAATTTAATGATTCTAGCTCCAGTACTTTTTGGGAAATCTTGTACACAGACTGACAGACAGAAACACATTTTTGTAATAATGCTCGAATCGACTCAGGAAATGTTTTTTAGGCAAAATTAAGAAGTCGAAATTTTTTATGAATACAATACTTTATTATACTTCGTATAATAAGAGAAAAAATTGCGTTAAAAGTAAATATTTTTCCTAAAATCAGGTTAAATTATCCTAAAATCAGGTTAAATTTAAATATGCTGATAATAATTCAATGGTTAATGTTTCTTAGATAGAACACGAAAGAATATGTAATTGCAATTCATTTCAATTCTTTGAATACAAAATTTTACTGAAATAAAGAATAAGCAATAACCGCTCAAGTCGAGTTAAATCAAATTTCAATATGAACTGTATTCCAACCGTGGCTACAAAATCGCTTTCCAAATAGATACATAAATAAAATATATCATCATTCATTCGTTCAGTTATCTAAAAAAATTGTGAATTACAACTTTCATTTCCATGGCTTAATCTGTTACGATGTCTCAGGTAAAGTAGTATAAAAAAAAGTTATAATAGAAGAATCTTCATATATTTTTTTTTGTCAAACAAGTCAAAGTACAGAAATTAAGGAAAAAACCCAGGGAAAGGTTTTCGCAGATAATGATAAACAAGTTAATCGGTTAAGTCAGTCAACAAACTTTCTTTAGGCGGCGAATTTATGTAAAATAAGATTTTTTGTGGTGTGTAAATTGCTGAATTTAGTGATTTATCAGCATTTCTGAATTTAGAACGAAATATTGACAATTTTTATCTTTTCCGAAAAATAAACAGTAGATGTACGGCGAATAATACAGAAGAGACCAATATTCACCTATTAGCATAATGTTTTCTTGCATTTTTGTTTGTTTCATTACTGTTAGTCGGAGTTAGGGTAAATGATGTTTTTTTAAAGTGGAAATATTGTTATATAAGACTGGTTTTTACAAATTTTAACTAATTTGCTTAATTAAACGTAAAAAAAAGTTGCAATTAGTCAAAGACTCTATATGAGGACAGAACTAAATTTTGATGTATGGGACTGTTATGTAAAATCATACTCTAAACACATTTTGTCTTTATAAATTTTTCGATACGATGCACCGTTTTCGGGAAAATAGGATAAAGGTATTCCTTTTGTATGGGGGAGGAGAGGGGAGTGGTTCAAATCGGTTTCGTTGTATGGATGAGTTATGTAAAATCACATTCTAAACACATTTTACGTTTATAAATTTTTCAATATTGCTCACCGTTTTCGAAAAAAATGTAAAACAGGGAAGTAATGGAATTTTTCCCATTCAATAACTTAGCCTAGCCATTTACGATAAATGTAACTACACAAAATTTCAAGTCTCTAGCTCAATCCTTTCGAAAGTTATGGTGTTCACGGACAGACGGACAGACAAACGACGGACATACAATGCAGAAAACAAAATCTTTTGTCATGCCAAACACCCTGGTCTAGTTCATTTTTGTGTCCGACGATTGGTTCGATGCTTTACAAACGGTATACTAAATCGAATATACTCCTCTATTTTGAAAGGTTTCCCAACCTTTTTCGCTGATGTAGCCCTTAGCGAGCTAGTTTTTTGTCGCGCATCCCCTTATACAATTGCATACAAAATGTTGGCATAAACTGTATCGCAAAAATAATCTTATTAAAGGGAGAACTCCAATTGAGCAGAAGCAGCAGCAGAGGCAGAAGCAGTGGCCGAAGCAGAATCTGCTTTCTGTCCCACAATGAAATTTGAATTCTGACGAAAGTAGCAGAAACCTGTCAAAACGTTATACGTATTTATATTCGCGGCATGATTTGTCGTATAATATTTCGTTGTTTTTTAAGTATTCAATTAATTTCTCCTCCATTTCAAGTATTACAAATATTTACTTCCGTCGATATATGCAAAACATATCAACAACGATTTGTGAGGTTAAATTGAAAGCAGAAATTTAGAGATTAGAGCTAAAATGTGTTTCTGCTTCGGCCACTCCCTCTGCTGCTGCTTTATTGGAGCTCATCACATAAGACGCTATGTGTTCTAAAGTTCTGCTTCTGCCTCTGCTGCTGCCTCTGCCCAATTGGAGTTCTCGTTTAAGAATTATGTTCGAAAACCACACTAATAAATTATAAATCGATTTTCACCGCTGGCGAAATATTGTCTGATTTGAATCGATATTTAAATAAAAGCGGGAATAGTTACTAAATATTAAGGCATTTGATTTGCTATTTTTATATGTACTTATTATAATTATATGAAAAATATGAAATTTTTATTATCCTACAAAGAACTTAAACCAACATAAATACCGGAATATTTTCAGAATTAAATTACAGATAGCTTTTATTGTTTTTAGCTTATTTTAAAAGTAATGAGTTCTACTTTTTTTTGAAAATACAGTAGAATCCCGATAATTCGTATTTCAAGGGACCAGCAAATTCATACGAATTAGCGGGATATACGAATTATCGGGGTACGAATTATCGGGATTCTACTGTACTATCATAAATATTTCCCCCCAAAAGGACTAAAAGGATAATGGAAATGTCCTTTTTTCGACTTAGGTAATTGCCTTATAACTCCTAAATATCTCGACTTACGCCAAAATAGTCTAAGAAGAAATTGTAATGCATTAAATTTACTACAAAATATGGTCTTACATTTTTTTTTCGTAACAATCAAAGAAGGTATTCACGAAATCTTTTTTCTATAGGCTCTCATATGTGAATTCAGGTTAGGACGAGTAAAACATTTTTTTTGTTTTGGATGTCTTTCAAATTTAGCTCACATAAAGGGTACATTATGTGAAAAATGTCAAATTTCAGATTTTTTTTTGCAGTAGTATAGAGCACTTTGAAATCCTTAGAAAATTGTAATTTTCTGCTAAAGTCACAAAATGAGTAATTTACTCATGCCAGTAATCAGATAGTATTGATTGCGTTTTATATATTTTACTTTAATGCGACGATGACGTTTAACTACATTTTTATTTTTCGCCATTTTCAGCGTTCATAGACTTTGAGAAAATTTTACATTTTTGTTATAAAATATGGTGCCTAAAATTTTGACGACAAATAAGAAATGACAGTCACCCTCATTCCGAATGGCGAACTACACGACAATTGTCACTTCACGGCGATTTTGGTATTCTTATTGGCGAGCGAAGCGACATTCGGCGCATTTGTCGACAATTGGCGAGAGAAAGGAAATTTCTGTCACCGCCAAATTAGTAGGATGAAGACAAAACGTAGAAAAATATGCTTAAAAATTTCCCCTACGATGAGGGAAACATTGTGCTATCTCTTGTTGTAGGGGAAATTTTTGAAAAAGTTTGTTCCTTGTAAGCGTTCTATGTAATCATATTTTTCTATGATTTTGTTTGATTTGAAGTTTTCAATTGCTCTATATGTTTACAAATAGTTAAATATCCTGGTCCGTAAAACTGATAACACTACCCGACGAAAAACTACTATTTTTGTGTTGCCAAAGATTTTACAATCTTTTTAGGATAATTTGACGTCACTGATTCCGTATCTACAAGTGGTTTGATCAAATTGGCTCTAATTTTTGAAAAAAGCCCTAAAAAATTTAATTTCTGTTGTTGCAGTGGATATTTCAGTTATTTTAGGGTAAGTTGACATCACTGACTCCGAATCTGGAAGTAGTTTGTTTGGATTCACTTTAGTTTTCGAGATTTGATTTTTTGCTAGTTAAATGGGTGTTCTTAAGAACAATAATTCTTTTTTTTGCCAAATCTCAAAAACTGGAACGAGTTCAGCCAAATTATTTTCAGATTCGGATTACCCTAATGTGATCTATATATATAAAAATATATGTTTGTCTGTCCGTCTGTTTGTCTGTCTGTCTGTTTGAGATTACAAAACTCAAAAACTACTGGACCGATTTTTACGCGGTTTTTTGCAAAATGATCTGCGTTGCCAGGAGCAGGTTTTTAGCTATATTAGATTTTCAAGGTCCTGTAAGGATAATGCAAATATCCTTTTTCCCGTTTTTCCCGGGAAAAATCTGCATTCTAAAATTTATACAAAAAGTTGTAAGCTGGCAACGAAGGGTCTGCTAGTATTATATATATATTGTATTTACGGCAATAAAAAATAAAAAAATTCAGCTTACATGGAAATTTTCCGAAAAAAAAAATATTTTTTTTTTAGATTATCTCAAAAACTATATCCAATCTTGCCAAACGGCTTGCAGATACGGAATCAGCAACGTCTAATTATCTTAAATAGATTGTAAAATCTTTGACAACAAAATGGTTGCTATGCAATTATAATGTAAAGGAAATAAAAACATAAATGTAGTTAAAAATCCCAGATATATACCTGCCTAATAATCCAAGCCTACTGTAAGGATGATGGCCCAATAGGAGCTTTGCTTGCTTTACTCGCTTTGACAGCTGAATTAAACTCCGTGTTTCCTTATGGGGACTGGCCGATTACATAACCGCTTAAGGGAAAGCGGAGCAAGCAAAGCTTAGGTTTGAGCAATTCTCAATTCGACGCTTTGCTTTACGCGCTTTGACAATTCTGACAATTTAGTTTTTCACCTAATCGTTGGAATAAAACACAAATAGCAAACAAAATGCATTATAAATCTATATATCGTTTAACCTGATTGACTGACTGACTGACTTATCAACGCTCAGCCCAAACCCCTGAAGCTAGAAACTTGAAATTTTCACAGTATGTCCCAGCCATCACGTAGGCGCTCACTAAGGCATGGTTCTCCGAAATTTTACTGCTAAGGGGGTAAAGGGGGTTTGGGTGTTTTTAAACCGTGATTTTCGCCATGAATCCTACTCAATAGGAGTCTGAAATGTTTCACTCGGGGGTTTTCGGGGTCGCTTATCACGAATCTGGTGTTAGATTTTCGAAATTAGAAACGGAGGGTCCTGTAAGGAGAACGCAAATATCCTTTTCTCCATTTTCCCCAAGGAAAAATGACATTAGGGGGTTTTCTGCTTTGCTTGCTTTGATCGCCTCGAATCACATTATGATCAAATGAAGACCTCGGTGCAAAAACCTGTCATCTCCACTTTTTGACGAAAATCAGTTATTAATACCAAATGCAAGAATAACCGAATCCGCACATTTGGCTGAAAACCCCAGACTTGTTGGAGGCCTGTGTAAAAAAATATTAAAGTTAAGAGACAACTCAAAGCATTTTTTCATATAGTTTGACACTAATATGTTATATGTTTTTTGTCTCTCCTGAAAATTTTCAAAAAGTGGAAATGACCGGTTTTTGCACCGCGGTCTTCAAATGGTCCTAAAATTGTCGGACCATGTGTGAAAAGTAGATAGACTGATTTGTGGAAAAGAGATCAGACTATTGCTATGAAAATTACGAGAAAAGTTGGCCAGAGAAAAATGTATTGTATTTCCTTTGGTTACAGAATTGAATCGAAAATTATACCGAAAACATTTTACGAGCCAAGGGTGCTGAAGTTAAAAATCAAATGGCGCTAAATTTAAAATTTGAACTTTTTGTCATACCCCACGACTCCCTTAGACTTTTTTCCAGATTGTATTTAAATCCAATCACGAAAAAATCTAATGGAGACTCAAAAAATCTTGCATCATGATTTAAATATCCGTACTGTCATGATTTTTTCGGCTGCTGAAAAGTAGGATTTTTTTTTGACATTTGTTCAGTCAAATTGTCTAATTTCTAGTTGGCTGCCTTGATTACCTCCTGGTTGACATTTCTAAGTACGCTATGGAGACACAATAAAAATGAAAAATCATTACTGAAAATGCCCACGCGCTGATTTTTTTATTCGCCAAAATATGGAGTGGGGGAAAAAAATCATGATTCTAAAAAGTCTAATGGAGTCGTGGGGATAATTATCAAAAAAAACTACTTCTGTTATTGTTCACTTGAGAAGAGTATTTAATATTTTCTATGCATTTGTTCGCTTAAAAATTAACCAGTTATATATTTCTCACCTTTGTACAATTTTCGGATTATTTGTTCTTACAGTGGGCCAGGACTACAAAACATTTTGTATACCCGTATTGTGAAACCAAAGGGTATATTAAATTCACCTTACCATTTGTAACGCCAAGATCCCGTCATCACACACAAAAATGAATTACACCAGTGTGTTTAGAATGATAAAAAAAAATTGAATTTTGCATATCCGTCTGTCCTTCGGTGGCGCGGATTGCGGGCGTACGTATTGAGCTAGAGACTTGAAATTTTACGCAGATTCGTTTTTCGTAAAATTCAAGCCTAAGTTCGTTAATGGGCAAAAATGAATAATTAGGAGGGGTTGGGGGGTACCCCCATACGAACGAAAACGTTTTTTGCGAATATCTCAAAAACGGTGCATTTTATCAAGAAAGTGCTAGAACAAAAGTTATTTAGGATATGATTATACATAAAACTCCCATACATCAAAATATATCAAAAAATCTTATTGAAAAGTTTGACTTCAAAGTGGAATTTTGATACAACTGTTCGCCGTTCACTTAACCTTCGAACAATGCCATATCATCATACGGGTTTTCAATAATTGCCAGATTGGCAATTATAGGTTTTGTTATGTTTTAATTTTACTTCGATTCAGCAGCTGTGTTCTTAACCCGTCAAGAATTAGCAAATCGGTATTTCGTGGATTACGAACGATTCAGGTTTATACTAGGAGATTTGTTTCCTACTATAAGTAAAATCCAACGAAAATCGATTAGAGTGTAGGAAAAACCACATTAAAATCATACTGACATTCAATTTTATATAGTAAATGCATGGGTTTGCATTAGAATTTTCAGGATTTTTCTATTTTCTATTTTCGACAAAATTTTTAGTTTGTCATTTTTTAGTTGTTATTAAAAAACATTTTCCCTGTCCTGCCCAGAAAACGCAATAATCAGCCTTGTGTACAATTTATGGACGTTTGAAAAATTTCAAAAGATTTTAATCTATTTTCTAAAATCAGATCTACTATAGTTGAAAGTGGTCGATAACGCAAACACTACACATGCCCAACAAAAAAGCTCGATTTCTTCATTTTCTGATTTAAACATTTTTTAAATTAAGGAATACTCTTTAAAATTTAGTATTATTTGGCACAAATCTACAGATCTAGTAAGATGGGGTTGAAGACAAAGACGAAGAATAATTACTTTATGCATCTCAAAACGACCTGAAAATTCTTGCGTTGGTGTTACCGTGGCCAAAGTGAGTCAGAAAAGCCAAATCAAGAATTTTTTGGAAAATAAAATAAAAATCTAGATAAATAATCTTGCAATAAATTTATACGCAAGGCTGTCTGAAAAATGTTTTTAAATTATCGTTTCATGGCCTATTACTAATTATCCAAATGATATTAAACTAAATACTTGTCATTTAACAAATGGAAAATTTCTTATTTTGGTGGAAACACAACAGAAATTTTAACTGAGAAAATTATTTTTCGTGCGCGTAAATTAAAATTAGAACAAGGACTTGAGTTTTCTCACAAATGAATTGTCGCCTTGAGCACACTAAAATGGCAAACACATTTGGAGAATTGAAATAAAACTAAAAATCACTAAATCCAGTTGAATCGTTGTCCAACTTAGAATTTACTATAACAAATTACAAGCAATCTCTGTCAAGCATTTAAACATGTGTGTGATTTTGACCCAATTCCAAGGAAAATTCGTTTGACCAATAGAAATGAGACAAACAAAACCGTGAGTGATTTTCCCATCGTTGAGGTGCATTGCACTGCGTTACGTTTGTTAGATTGACGCTGTGCAATTGATCGCTAAAGAAATCACTAAAAAAATAGCAATCGTCTTGGCGATTGCAGATATAAAACACTTCTTACAGCCTTAGATGGCTCCTGAAACAATCTTATGATCGATTAATTGCACAAAAATCCAAATACAGAATATGTTTATCTACTTATTCGTCGTCTTAAATGGATGTCATGAAGTCAGTATGTCTAAACATAGTCGTTCACATGTTGTTTATTGAATATTTTGTTATTTGTAAATAGGTCCATCTATATAAATTAAAGTAGTTGGTGTGTGTCTGTCTGACGGTAATTTTTTGGTGTGTGTTTTTGATCGTCTTAAAGCGATTAGTATTAAAATTTTGGTTTTTTATTCGTTTTTTTTTTGGTTAGAGCAAAACTTGAAACCCTGCGTGTCCGTGGACAGGACAACTTTAGAACGAATTAAACTAGAGATTTGAAATTTGTCACAGTTCTTTTTTTTCATTAAAATAGAGGTCAAGTTTGTTAAAACGCGAAATCAGACTACTCTTTTCGCCTCTCCCAAACAAATTTTGAAAAACTCCCCATATAATTAAGATATTTAGATCATTGGACGTATTCATCCTTGCTAGTCGCTATTCAATTGTCGATTGCTAAAATGGCACCCGGGATACGCTATTTTTTGTCACTGTAAATGTTGTGTGGGTCCAATTCTATTCCGGCCTTAAATTGCAAGGCTGCCAAACTCAATTGCTAACATGACCAGTAATCGGTGATAGGTAATCGTTGTGGTTCGTCATTCATTAAACTTGCGACTCGCAGCGCAAGGCAAAGCGGCGCCTGAAGCAAAACCTGTATTTCGCGTCCGCTTTTATTTGGCGTGCAGACCGATCAGAGAGAAGAGATCTGTTTGAATTTTTGTTTTTCTAGTTAAAAAATGTTTCTTAGTTCTTCGGTATGCAACAAAAATTGCGGCACAGACAAATCTTTTATTTAAAGAATTGCATGTAGGCAGAAATTATAAAAAAATCCGCTACATGCAAAATCTTTATTGAAATACCGCATACAGGCAGAAATTCTTGCGCCACAGGTGAAAAGTTTTAACTGGCAAGGTGAAATACACCCTTAAATTAGGGTTGCCATCCCGTCCCGTACGCTGTCGTCTATTTAACTTTTAACTAATGTACTGGAAAAGGCGTTAAATTAGTTAATTCAGTAATTGCCGTCGCTGCGCTAGCCTGTCGCCAATCTCGTTAGAAGATATTGTCCTATGGCATTTCTAAGATACGATTTTAATCACTTCAATGTGGAAAATGTTCAGCAAACGATCTTGACACGTGATGCTTAGCCAACATTTTCACAAGCTGATGCACTCGCGGCAAAAATTGTGCACTGCATTTCTCTAATATCTCGATTGCGGTAAAATTACACCTGATTGCTTTCCATTTTTTACACTAAATTTCGTATTCATTCAATAAACCATCCAGATTTTCATCTGTTGAATCTCTTTCAGTTCTTTGCTTTGCTTCTTAATTTTTTAGAAATTTTGGTCCCTTGACATGGTTATCTATCGCTTTGATAATGGATATACGTAAAAAAATGAATTATTACATGAAAAGTTTTCTTCGATGGAATCGGTTTTTTAATGGTTTTCATGGTTATTTGCAACACTTATGGTTTAGGATAAACAGTTTTATGTTTCATTTAAACATTTCATAAGTAAACCCAAGTAACCTTATAGGTCGTAAAGCGGACACTTCGTCTTCAAAGGCGTCCCTATTGGTCGTAATGTCCACGACTTTGTCGACACTAGGTCGAACTATCGTCGACCTATCGTCGACAGTGGGGAAGGTCCGCCGGACCACGAAGTGCCCTATTTCACGCCCTATAAGGCATCACGACTTTGAAGGCCAAACTAGGGCCTTGTTTTACCATGACGAAATATTTTTTTGACATTTCATCTGGCGACATTATTTGTCTTTCTCTATTCTATAGGCCGCATGAGGAGAGAAAGATAAGACAAGAATCATAAAGTTTAATGGATATATTTTGTGGAAAAAAACGTTCAAAATAATTTCATACGGTGATGTTAAGGTTTTTTGTGGATTTTATTGTCACAATTCACATGCGATTTAAAGTTTACGTAGAAAGCGGTTTTGCCAGGAGCTCTATTTACGTGGGCCGTAACAATTCTCGATTTTAGTGATATAATTTGAAAATTATTTATTCAAAGAATTTTCTTTTTTATTCGATTTTAATAAAATTCTTGTAAAAATAAAGTTATGCTGTGTACCCAAACACCTAAAATTACTTTTTATTCGATGTTTTTCCATATTGTTCTTTAAAAACAGATTTTAAATTTTCAGTAGGAATGTTTTTTTTCATTTCGATGAACGTCATGGCGGCTCGCGCCGTGAATGCTAGAAGCATATTCGAAGTATGCTAGAAATAAACTCGAAGCAGATATTCATCTGCGCATGCTCGAAGCATTCTCAAATAGGGCATTGGAGTGTTCTCAAAGGCATTATGCCCTATAAGACATTTCGTGGACGAAAGGTGGAAGGTTGGTCTTATAAGGCAGGACGACTATGAAGGCGTCTGGAGGACACTACGACCATGAAAGCCAAAACAAGGCATTCGAACATTAAGACTATCAGGGCATATATTTAGGTCACTCGGACCGCTTGACGACCACTGCAAAAGCCTTGAAAGGCATCACGCCTTATAAGGCGGATTCGCTGGTCTTGGTGTGGTCGTAACGACCAATTTTAAGACACCACGCCCTAATCCAAGTCATTATGCCTTATCTGGTTGCTTGGGAAGTGTTTGAAACAACTAATGCTCCTAAACACTTTATGTTCCTGCAAAATATTTAAATATTCTACGCTACGATTTAAAAATGTTTGACACTAACACTATTTGTTTATCTCGTCAATTTTTGAAAGTTCACTTCAAATTACATTTCGTCACATACACAATTGAAAATATATGTTCAACATATTCCTTTTTAAAACACTTTTCTTATTTACACTATCAAAATATTTAAAAATCCATATTTACACTATTTTTCACCAAAACTAAAGCTCAATCACTAATTTTTTCATAATTTTTTTTTGACAGTTCAACAAAATTGCAGTTTTTTGTTTGATTTATAAACAAGAATTATTTGCGACAAAATAAAAATATTCAGGGCCAACACTTATTGTTTATTACTAACAATTTCAATAATCATAGTTGACCATAAATATTTTTGTATTTTTCGCAAACTACTTACATTTTAAGTTTTTGTTTTAAACAATATAAATATTTCTAAGAAAAAAATATAGTGTTACTGATAAATATGTTAAATTTTTTAAATGGCTTCATGTTTGTCATAATAGACAAAGAGTGTTTAAGACAAACATCGAATTTTTCAATCTGAACAAAAATTGTTTCTTTCAACTATTAAATGTTTGGAATAAACATAACATATAATTATTGCTGCAAACACTCAATAGATGTCCGCAAACACTTTCCAGACATTCCTTTTTTTTCAGTGAACAGAAAATTATGTGTAATGTTACGATTTTTTTCTTTGTTTTGCATCCCTGATTTCAACAAATTAAATTAAAATCTCAAACTTCTCATGTAAGTTACTTATGGACACTGCACAATACATCAAAGGTAATCGAAAATGAATTTTCGAAGATCAATCTGTAATCTTCAGTGCAAACTCAAGGATTTTTTTTTGTTTCAAATGTTTGTGAAGGGCAGCCTTGTTTTTATGTACGCTGTGATTGAATGTTTGTGTGTTAAATGGCATGGTAGACTAAAAAAATTGAGATCATAAAGCTTAGGAAGTTTGAATTTCTACGATTGTAGGCACAACAAGTAAAGTTTTCTGTTAATCGCAATAAAGTGCCAAAACGCTAAAAAGAAATTTTCTGTAAAAAAAAACTAGCTGGAAGATATATTAACATATTTATTTAATTATTGCCGATAGCAGAACTTTATAACGGTGAAATGATAAAACTATCATATCAGGTTTTCTTGCTTTTTCTGTTTTTCTATTTTTCTTTTATTTACCTCAAGGCCTCATATCTTTTGAAGAACATCAATGCATTGAAAAGAGATTACCGCAAAAACTGAGGTTTGATCACCATTTGACTTTTTTGGACATTTTAATATAATCGGAAACTATCTTTAAAATTCCATGCGTTTTATACCATTGGTTTGCTAGGTTTTCAAGATTTTAGGTGCATGAAAGAAGCAAAATAAACTTTGCTACCATGAGTCATATCAATACTATAGCATTCAGCACCGAGACAATTTTAAGGAACCGGGTTTCGGTGCTAGAATCTTCGAGAACCGGGTACCCGGTTCTAGAACCGGTGCTGAAAATGTAAATAAAAAATAAGAAATTACCAATAAGAAATTACGGTTAAAAAATTCACTTTTTGAATAACTCTGTGGCATTAGAAGAAAACATCATATTTGATTTTTTTTCATCGAGTGTATGACCATAGTTTAACTAGTTAGGAAACCTAGGGATTTTTCCGTGTACCTACATTGGAGTAAACCCAAATAGCATTTTAAGCAGCAATTATGGTGTTCATCCCCATATTTCGTCACCATGCAAATCGCGGCGATAAGCAATTTATGTCGCAAACACGTCGTTAGTTGTGCCAACGAGACGCGCAACGACACCCATAGTGGGGAACACTTTTCAGCGGTTTGCGGCGCCGCAATTATAACGACAGGGACGTAATTAGTTGCCTCATGCGCGAGCGTCATCTGACGGCATTATATCACACAATTACACAAATCATCGAGCGGGTTTTCTTTCTCCCTCGAATTCTTACTTAGCTTGGTGAGTAAACAAATATGAACAAATAAAAACGTAAGCAGAAGACGAACGAGAAAAATCTAATGGCGACAAATTAATGGAAACTTTTGTGGAGTATTATTTTATAATGGACTTTTCTTCCGATTGCATGTCGTGATTTTAATTGCCATTAAAATTTTTCGACAATATTGGATCTGAAATTTAAACAGATTTTAATGGGCCATCAAATTATTTTGTTTTTAATCAAAAATTTCTTTAATTTTATTTTATCGGTCAATTTTTTTTTTCTTTTGCAATGAAATTTTGATGCCAATAAAATTATGCTGTTTCAAAAATGTATGCTATCCACTTTTTATGCAATATCCTTCAGTCATTCGCCTGAAATAAGAAATTTAATTCTCGAAACGAAATCGTTTCCATCAAATGTCAGTGAGAAATATGGCGGCTGAAGGCATCAATTTTTTTTGGTGTTTCTCAGACGGGGAGCTTTAATGAAACTTTAGTGGCAGACTATTTCGACCCGAAAACCATCAAATGCTGCTCTATCGCTGCAGGAATTTTCATGAAGCGAATATTGCCCCAAAGATGAACCGTGGGTCACCAATTTCCCCACTAAAGCAATTGTGGCTTTGCAGACGCATTATTAATCGGTGCGACGCGCTCGTCACTTCTTTCGCTTCTTTTACGCGGATGTGAATTATAGGTGTAAATTTTTAGCCCCGATTGCGTAAATTGCTGCATTTTAAAGCCGCAAAGAACAAATCTCATGTTCCCGTACTTTTCGATGCTATTTGGGAAGATAACCGATATACTCGTGGACGCGGTTTTTCTTTCTTTCCTATGCGTAAATTACCAACAAAACACAACACATGTAAAACCTAGCCACATTTTCATACACCACCAACACATGCAATCTTCCGACAGCGGAAGACAGCGGAAGATTGTCGGAAGATTGCATGTGTTGGTGGTGTATAAAAATGTGGCTAGGTTTTACATGTGTTGTGTTTTGTTGGTAATTTACGCATAGGAAAGAAAGAAAAACCGCGTCCACGAGTATATCGGTTATCTTTACTCCAACGTAGGTACACGGAAAAATCCCTAGATTTCCTAACTAGTTAAACTACGGTATGACAGCAGAAAGAGGAAGTAAGACAACAAAACCAATTTCTATAGTGTAGTGCTTACTCTAGTGGAAGTTAATGAGGAAAGGTCTTATTTTCCATTCTATATAATAGTTGTTCCCTGCCTATACATAAAAAAACCATTTTAACTTTACAGGAAATTTAATACTTTCTGTGAGCGCATATAAATCTATTATATTGTCGTTGTTTTAAAGAGACTTTGTAAAGAAAATGTAATCGGATGGCTTAATTTTGCATTAATCTTTTAATTTACAGTTATTATTAACAGAAATATGTACTTACAACGAACGAACAGCAGCGAACGAACAGTATTTTGATATTTTAGCATGTAAGAAATTGCTTGCTTTCAGCACCGAAAACCGGGTAATTTTACCCAATTCAAACCCGGTTTTTGGTTCCAGAAAATGGCCGGGATTCCCGGGTACCCGGGTTTCGGGTACCCGGGATTGAATGCTCTAATCAATACCCTGTATGGCGCCAATCATGTGAATTTCTATATTTTTGTAGATACAAGATGAAAATTTAGATTCATTTTCTCAACTTTTTAGGCTTTGTAGGACGGGGTAACAATGAACTAAGAAAAATTAGTTTGTCGTTTATCGCAATCAACCAAAGATATATGGCAGTTTATTGATGTGGCTCGTCAGAGAACTGTTTTTTTTTGCTTGCTCCAAAGTAAGCCCGGGGTTGTGGTCACTTTGAACCAGCGTGGCTTTGTTGAACCGCTTTGAACCACCGTGACTTTCACTAATATCTCCTATTCCACGCATCGGAAACATATGCGGTAAATTGGATTGTTACTTTCTGAAATACGCCCTCGGGATGGGGGAGGGCATAAAATCAAGAAACCGCAATAAAAGATGCACCGATAAGCCAATTCGCCTTAGATTTTCATTGTATATTTATGTTAATGCATGATTTCAATGAAATTACTGTTACGTGGTTTGTGAGGGAGACAGGGAGGAGGCGGAGCTAAAAACAAAAAAATCAGAACCGAAAGACCAATTTGCTTCAAATTTTCAGTGAATGTTTTCTGTTAATAAACTAAAATTAATTACCGTCCTGAGACACGTAACTGCAATCTTGGTAGAAATTCTCTAGGGACACAGTCGACTGTCAATTCTATAACTTTTAAACTGATCGCCTTATGTGAAGCAATGAATTTTAAAAGCCGTCCTCGTGTAAAATTCAGTCGAATGTTGAAAACCGGGTCGAAATCGTGAATCAAAAGTTATGAGAGAAAGACCAATGGTCCAAAGTTACCCCAAAAACAATAAAAAAAGCCAGCCATTTAAAAAATCTGAAAAAATATGCGAACCATTCCTCCGAATTCTCATATTCCAGTCTCATATTTATGGAAATAAACGGTATAGTGGCGGAATATGGAACAGTTGAAACAGTTACCAAATTTTGATATAGACAAAGGGGCAAAACTTTTTTTCATATGAAGAAAATTTTTGTTAAATTTGGACTAAACAAACCAATTTTGTTATTTAAATCAAATACCTTTTTCGGTCTATGTAGCTCTCGTTTGATACGATGATTATCTACATAATAATTCCTGTCTCTCTATAGTTGCGCGGCATGTTTATACCCGTATGGTGAAACCAAAGGGTATATTAACTTTGCCTTACCGTTTGTAACGCCAAGATCCCGTCATCACACAAAACAATGAATTACACCATTGTGTTTAGAATGATAAAAAAAAGTTGAATTTAGCATGTCCGTCCGTCCGTCTGTCCGTCTGTCTGTGGCGCGGATTGCGGGCGCACGGATTGAGCTAGAGACTTGAAATTTTGCGCAGATCCGTTTTTCGTAAAATGTGAGGCTAAGTTCGTTAATGGGCAAAAATGGACCATTAGGGGGGTACCCCCCATACGAACGAAAACTTTTTTTCTGAATATCTCAAAAACGGTGAATTTTATCAAAAAAGTCCAAGAACAAAAGTTATTTAGGATATAATTCTACATAAAACTCCCATACATAAAAATCCGATTGGAATAAATTTTAAAAAATCTTACTGGAAAATTTGACTTCAAAGTGGAATTTTGATACAACTGTTCGCTGTTCACTTAAATCACCATACGGGTTTTCAATAATTGCCAGATTGGCAATTATAGCTTTTGTTATGTTTTACTTTGAATAATATCTATCTCTACTCCGTCCGCTCCTGTCTGTGCCTGTCTGTGCCTCTACTCCGTCCGCTCCTGTCTGTGCCTGGTTGTCAGTTCGACAATAGAAGTGAGACATTATTCTGAGGAGGCCAAACTACACTACACTTAAACGAGAAATTCAAATAATTAATATTGTCTTGGGCGAATAAGACATCCAGAATTGACTTTTAACATTTAGAATTAACAGTTATCTTCAATTATATAAACAAACGTTACCTCTCAAAGAAAAAAAAGTTCGAATAAAATATTTAGTTTAATTCACAAATAGATGAATTAATTCCTGGTTGACTTATATAGAGAAATTAGAACTCTCATCCCTCGTACACCTCATTAGAACTCTCCTTCCTTGTACACATCCTTCGTGGCCAGGTCAGAAAGAGATCATAGCGTCACTCTGATGAGATCCAGATTCTCGGGATCGAAACTTGATATTTCCTTTCAAAAAATTTCCCAATTCCTCATGGTTTTCATTTTGATTTAATTTCATTTTGCGTTATTCATTTGCGGCCATTAGAAATCTTGTACTTGAATAGAAATGATTTCGATAGAAGCAAAAATATTACATGATGACCTATAGCCCGAAAATTATCTCAATAAATAATATTAAAATCCTAGAGGAATTTAAATAATTTCCTGAAAGCATTCAATGAACGTAGAGCGATCTCTTATATGGTTTTATCTCCAATTCTCAGGAGAGACAAAAAACATATTAGCGTGGGATTTTTGGTCTACGACAAAGTTTACAAATTACAATTTAAATCAAGCAAGTGTTCTTACATCATTTTAATTTGAAATAAAGATTTTTTATTGAAAATGTTATACACTTTTGGATTTTGGAGATGGCTGTTTCTTGCACCCAAGAGTACATCAGGCGGTTTTCAAAATTTATTAATGACTACAAAATACAGTCCAAAATATGTTTAATACCCTTTGAAAATAAACTGATAAAAATTTATTCAATTTAACAAAACAAAACTCCCAGAAAAAAATTATGTGTAAAAAAAATTTTTACTTGGCCTCGGATCTGACTTTTTAAAACTGCACAGCTTGCAGGTAAGTGTGTGGGGTAGATTTTAGTGGGCGCAATTTTTTCTTGTAAGATTTGCTCTTTAATTGTGAAAATCGGATCCGAATTCCTCCAGCGGTTCAAAAAATACCAGGAGATGAGGTAAGAAGGGGAAAGTCCTATTACACATAAAACGACTTTCCTTTATAATATTAATATAAGATAATAAGATGATGAAAACCCGTTTAATGCCATATCCACTTGTATAATTGATTTTTTATTGACATCAGAGAAATGTTATTTTATGGTGTGACCAAATAAAAATCTTTTTCACTAGATGAAGAGGAATCCAAGAAATCAAGCACAAAAATATTTTCCATTTTGGATTCGACACGACTTTTTTAGCCGTAAATTCAAAAGAGCAATTCAAATCTGACTCTATTCGGCAGATCCCAAAATTTCTCGAAAACTGCTCTTTTAGTGCTCGCACACAGAGTACCTCGAATACGCATCTCTTTCTCTGGCGATATCGAACAAAAGTTCTTAGAGCGAGCAACTTTAGAGCCAAGAGAGCATGCCGGTTGAAAACGCCATTAGCGTAAGATACCTGCGATCCCAAGTTACGAAATTTCGCAGTAATCGTGAAGAAACAAAGAAAATTTATTATTATGTCGCATCGCTTCCATTTCTTAATTTTATTATTTTTTATTTTGTGCTTTCCTCAAACAGTAAACAACCACGATGATGACACCGAGTCGCATTACTCACGCCACACTATTATTATTGTATGTAATTATGTATTTGTCATAGTTAAAGATATAGTATCATGCATGAGCCCACCTGTCTACGTCTCTACCACCTTCGCTAAGTTAAACAAAGCCAGCAATCAGAAGTCAGTTCGGCCTAGGCGAGTCTGCAAACGATTTTCATGAGTCTCGTGTGTCATCAACATCAGAAACTGTCAGAATGAGAGGCCCATTCGACCGGAATGAGTCGAAGTGCCATTGAACTTGGCCCCCAGTCTAACTTACGAAAATCTTCTCAAAAAAATCGCTTTTCTTTGAACTTTTTTTTAAGTGTTGGCACTGCCAAGCGCATTTTCTGACCAACTTGCGAAATATTCATAATAGAATATTTATAATGTTAATATCCACTTGTCAGAAATTACTAGGACGGTGGTGAAAGAATTGATTATTGGTGGATTGGAAAGTAATTCAGGCATCCTAAAAAGGTTTAAATGATTTGTTTTATCACACGCGTTTACTTTTATCTGCGTCGTTTTTCATTAATAGGTTTTGTTTTGAAAACAAAAAATGATTTGCGTCATTGGTTCTAATTTTTTTTAGTGAATTTACATATTATTGTATAAAAAAATGTTTTGTTCTAAAAATATTTTGTTTTCAATGATTTTATAGCGACCTAGTTTTTTTCATAACATTTTCGCAAAATACATTGATAGACAGGGAAACAAATAAATAAGTTGTAGCATAATCCTTAGTTGACTACGTAAATTAAAAGACTTAGAGCCTTACCAATGACCCGTGACTAACTTAGTAACAGCTTTTGGTGTGTGCGAAACGGGCTATTTGCTTGCTAATTTCGGTTCAAATCCTAGTTTTTATTGAAAAGTTTTAAATTCGCTATAATAAATGTGTGAAAACTTACTAGAATTAGCAAGCAAATAGCCCGTTTCGCACACACCAAAAGCTGTTACTAAGTTAGTCACGGGTCATTGGTAAGGCCCTTTGACTTGCATCACACATGGCTTTAAAAAAATAAAATTGCGAAATATTTCAGTTTTTTGGGATGTTGGACAATATATGTATTGGTATTTTTTTTTAAATATTACAAAATAATCATCATTTGTATTTTTAAATCCTTTAACTGAAATTGCGACATGATTTTTATTTCTTTGTTTTTGTATTTATCATTTAAAAGCAAATTAAGCTCAATTTTAATCGACTTCCAAAAAGGAAAAGGTCTTCAATTCGACTCGTATGTATTATTTTATGTATGTTCCCGTAAACCTTTTTACTGGGTTGACCGATTTTGGTCATTTCAAAGAGAAAGTTGAAGAGAAAGTTCCACCCTTCATACACCTTCATACGCCTTCCATTTTTACTTTCTTATACGGAGTATAATAAAGTATTGTATTCATGAAAAATTTCGACCTCTTAATTTTGCCTAAAAAACATTTCCCGATCACTCCTGAGTCGATTGGAGTCATATTAAAAAAATGTCGTTCTGTCTGTCAGTCTGTGTACAAGATTTCTCAAAAACTAATAGAGCTAGCGCCATGAAATTTTATAGGCATGTTGGATCCTAAAATGGGACGATCCTATCAACTTTTGGTGAAAATCCATTAACCGGAAGTATCCAAAATGGCGGTTTTTCAAAAATCGCAATTTCGTTTTTCTCGATTTACTCCCAAACTACGCGTTTTTTAGTGGCCTTAAGTATGACAAAACTTGGAGAAAATAAAATTTCCCACACTTTTGTCTTTAGTTATAACTCGATATCTCAACCTGTTATCGAGATAAACCGTTATTTCCAAGAGTTTTTAGCGATTATCTCGAAAATTAACGGGTTTTTGCTGACTGAATGTATGAAGTGAATTAATGAGAATGGCATTCTGCACAATTTTGTTTCTTACCGTTATCCGTTATCTTTTACCGTTATTGAGATATTTTCATTACTATGTAAAAAATCATATTTTTGCGAATAATTTGCAAACTAACGGTTTTTCGACAAATCAGTTAAAAGAATAATTAAAGATGTTAACATTTTCTACATTTTTGCCATTTACCGTAAATTGATATCTTTTACAGTTCTCAAGTTATCTCAAATTTTGTACGTTTTTGATATTTTTGGATGAACCAACAATTTATTGGGAGGTTGTATTGGGTTGACAATACGACAGGGCTATAACGTAAATTGCACAGGGTCGTAGATTTTGTAGAAGAAAGTTTTGTGTTGACCACAACTGATATTTTGTGTTGTGTTCAGTGCAAAACCAGGAAGACAATTTTATAAATCTGCAATTTTATAATTATCCCCTCAAACCCCCTGCTACATTCTGCTAGATTCCACATAGTTAGAGTTATTGAGTTGCAACTTTTTGTGTTATGTTCAGCTTAACTGCAGGCAGAGTTTGGAAATACTCACATGAGTACTGTTCATGTGTAATTTATTCACCTCGTGAGCAGTGAGCCAAATGTTTAGTCAAAAACTCTTACTCACAAGTATGAGCATTGGAAAATTCCATGAGAACTCATGAGCATGAGTATTTGATAATTTTCTATTGTTCTGAACACATCAGAAATATTGTTAACTCCTTCAACCATTCAAAAGAAAGGATGGGAAGGGGACGGAATGTTTGAAAGGTGGAAGAGTGTGGGAATGGGAAGGGTGTGAGTGTGAAGTGCGGAAGGGGGTGATAAAATGGCTGATGGGTGTTTTACAGAACTCTTCCATACATTAAAATTAAACTCTAGCAAATATGGAAAAATCCACACTTCTATATATGTACATTTGCCGTGGGGCATACGCTACTTAGGGAAGAAAATATTGTTACGGTTTCAATTATAAATAACATACTGTCCAAATTTGTATGTGAGTGTGACGTAGAGATGTCAAAAAAGAACAGGTTAAACCGGTTACCCGGTGTTTTTGCTTCGGTTAACCGTTTTTTTTCGGTGTTTTTTTTGCAAGGTTATACCCGGTGTTTTTTTTAAATCAAAAACCGTTCAAAAAAACCGATCATTTTTTTGTACGGAAAAATAATTTTAAACCAATTTTTGTGCAACTGATTTGTTAGAAACACTTCTTTTTAGGCACTCTAAACCAAATATAATATTATATTGTGCCATTTATGGCCTCTTAAGGGATTATATGGCACTTGACGTCTTTTGTTTGTATTATAGTGTATTTCTTGTGTCTAATACCTAACCTACCCAATTTGAACAAAACGGTTTTTCGGTGTTTTAAAAACCGGTTTTTTGGACCCGGTTAAACCGGCCCAGTTTAAACCGAAGACTTAAAAACCGGTTTAACCGAAAACCGGTTTTTTTCAAAAATTTGATATCCCTAGTGTGACGTAACTAACATACTGTCAAAATTTGTATGTGACTGTGACGTTAAACAAAATTTCAGGTATACACTATCGAGGGGTATACAGTAATAATAATAATAATAATAACTTTATTAATGCTGTGTGCAAAGCAATGCCTTTTAAATTTACACAGCTTGAGAGATATTATAAAGGTTTTACATTTGAATTTACAATATAAGAAATATAATAATAAAAAATAAAATGTAATGAAAAAAAAATAATAATTGAAAATATATTCAAGAACCTCAAACAAGCAAGAAAAACCAAGTCAGGTTGTGAAAGAATTTAAGAAATACCTATAATGAATCTTGATATTCAATAAGATTTTTAGTAAACGTGATTATAGACGCAGTTTTCCTAGTTTGAGTGGGTAATCCATTCCACAGCAATACCGATTGCACAAAAAATGTGTGTCGGGTTACAAGAAAATTAGCACGAGCAACTAAAAGACTAACAGCCTTATTAATAAATGTTAGTTAATTTTTATCAATGGTTTACGCAGTGGATAACTCGAAATTCTTATTAATAAAAAATTTTAAGAGTTAACTGACGTTAGTTAACTCTGTGTTAGCTAACATACCAATTTCCTCGAGTTAAGGAGTTGATAACTCTTGACGGCGCATAACTCTTGCAAAAAAGACTGGAAGAAGCTATGATCCATTAAAAAAATGCAATTTATGTTGTTATATTATATTACCTTATCACTTGAACACCAATTTTCTGATCGCTTTCGTTCAATTTTTAAATTTTCCATTTTTAATTACTTTGCAGTCAATCACAATTAAACTAAAAACACTAATTTCACTCCTATTTTAATACCGTCTCCAAGGAAACGAATTTAAAAAACCCAAATATGAGTCAATTGTAAAAGATTTTCGTATTTTTTGGTACAATTTGGCACAAGGGTTGCCGTATTCAAGCTAAATTTTTAAATAAAATACGAGTTAGCTATTATATGGAGGAAAAATTTTTATTAATAAGAATAGTTAACTAATGTATAAGTTTGCTATCTCGGAGTTAGTTAGCACATGAGTTATCTCCGTGTTAGGGATTTTTTATTAATAAGGCTGTAAGTGTATGACTTGAACGTAGGAAAGTCAGATGATCATACAGATATCCAGATGATTTGAGCAAAATTAACTTGAATAAAAAGGTACATTTTTCAAAAATGAAATAATCATTCAAGGAGACACCAAGTATTTGCTTAGAGTACTCGGATATATGATCGTAGCGGCGTAAGCGGAATGAGGCCTTCAGCGCAATAACGGACTAACCCACATGTCGAAATCGTGATTTTTTTTGTGTTTAAATCACTATTGCGAGTGAGTTTTTAGATAAAAATGTTTGGATGCACAAAAGAACATGTCAACATTGAGAAATAAAGTCCAATTTTTTTTCCAAAAATTTATAGTCAATAATAGTACAAAAGTGAAAAAGCTTCAAAAACTCGATTATGTGGCTTAGTCCGTTATTGCGCTGGAGGCCTCAAATATAAACCGTGCACATGAGTTAAAGGCTACTTGGAGTTTTCGAAAACTTAGAGGGTATACAGTATCGTGGTTTCAATATAACTCAATTCACTGTTTTAAATTCGGTTAAAATTATGGCCTCATATTTTGTTTTTACGGTGCTATCGAGATATACCCTTACATAATAAAAATCAGGTTTTTGCGATTACATAGGAAAAAATGGTTTTTTGCTGGTTGTATGTATGAAATAAATTAATGAAAATAGTACCTATTCTCCGTAATTTTGTCTTTTAACGTTATCCGTTATCTGTTACCGTTGTTGAACTATTTTCATTAAACAATAAAAAGTTAGATATTTGCAAATTGGTTGCAAACTAATGGTTTTTCGGAAAAACAATTGAGGAAGAATTAGACACTAAAATTTTACCGTAATTCGATATATTTTACTCATTAAAAATTCATATTTTCTTGAAAACCAATTTTTTTTTCGGTGGTTTATAGTGTAAATTGCGGAAGAACGAAGATTTTGTATAATAGCGGTGACAGACTAGGAAATTTAATCCGGTTTAACTCAATTATCCAGTTTAATTTTCTAGTCTGTACCAAACTAGCAAAATCGAAATCGGTTTAAGTCCAAACTTAAGCTAGAACCTGTGAATCGTACGTCGATGCGTCCGTCATGCGTGCGTCCGGTTGACAGTTCGATGCGGTGACAGTTGGGTACGGCAACGAATCTGGAGTTAATTCATTGTTTTGCACTTCTTCTATTAGTTTATCGTCGAAACAATTACTTTCAATTTGTTCCATACTTAAATTGCTTAAATCGTAAACAAACTTTTTTGGGAAATGACATTTCCGTGCGTTGCCGCATGTAAAAGTAGAAATTCGACCTACTCTATGCGGCTGCCGCATCGGAAAACGTATTATTAGGGGAGTACTCATAGCAGCGCGTTGATTCTACTCGAACTGTCAACCGGACGCACGCATGACGGACGCATCGACGTACGATTCAGGTTCTAGCTTTAACCGGATATCTTTAGCCAGTTCTATTTAGAGGTTTATCCACTTCAACCCGATTTATCGATATTAGAGCCACGCGCGGCGACTAAATGAATTAGATGACTTTTAGTTAAATTTCACGTTTTGTTTGATGAGTTCAGTTTGATTTATTGTGAAATGGGTTCTGATGGTACGAAATTTACAGGATGAAGCCAAAGAATACAATGCAATTGCTACTCTCTTTTCCAGGCTAATCGCTGGCCGTAATCGAGTGTCTTTCCTTTTTAAAAAATTTAGCGCTTCTGTTACTTTTTGCAATAATTCTACCCTTTTTTGTGCCGCAAAGATTCTCGCCTGTGTATTTTTGCTTGTAGTTTTAAATTATCACATTGAGACGCAATCTATTTATTTCAAATAGCAATAGTTTCACGCTTCTGTCTTGTAAATCCATTGAATTGGCTCGACTAACAATATTTGGCAGCTTCTAAATCGGTTTAGCGGGGTTCTAGTCTGTCAAGTGAACTGGATTATATATGGATTACGTTTGGCGAGTTTCAGAAACTAGTTAAAGTTTATCCGGTTTAACTTGTAGTCTGTCAGGGCTATAAGAAAGTCATGTACTGCTCACATCAGATATATTTGACAAGCTTTTATTTAGTTTCACATAAATGCTTCAACTTGTGGACCAAAGTGTCACCCTTTTCTAAACCATTTTTAAGAGTAAATTTTGCGTTCACAGGCCACACCTCCCAGCTTTTAATGAATTTTAAAAATGATTTAGGAAAGTGCAACACCTTAGTTCGCAAGTTCAAATATTTATAATCATTTTCTGAATTCAGTTTCGAACGAAACGCTCAGAAGAATCATTCTTTTTTTTTTGTATAAAAATGAATCTTTTCGTTTACTGGAATATCGCTGTCTTTAAGTTATAAATGCCCTCACCTGGTCTAGAGAGTCTAACTCCGACATTTTCGGCTAAAAAAATTACTAAATCACCTCAAACTCCAAATCAAACATTGTCAAAATTGACCGACTCCGGCTTTTAACAACAATTTTGTCTTGACTCCTACTCCGAATTCACAGCTCTAGTTATTAATCGTCTGGGAGTAACCCGGCCTTTACACGATACTGTAAAGTCTGTCAGTAGCACAGTCTCCAAATGCCTAAATACTGACAATGAATTAGAAGACATTTAGCGAACTGGCAGTCAGTTCATTTTCAAAATCTCTTCGTTTACAACACTCGTATTCCAGAGGCATGGATTTTGCTCGTATGCTTCTATTATTTTAATTATCTTGTTCCTAGTTAGCCTTCTTTCGCCAGTCTGAGAGTTCTAAAAGTTAAAAAATGAATTTAAAAAAGTGGATTCATAATAATTTAATAGATTTACCTCAAATTATTTTTTTTAAACAGTAGATGAAATAAATAAATAATTATTAATTTTCCGCCATCTTAAATGTCAGAAATCGTCGGCAAAGAGTGAAATTGTGCTAAATTAATTTGGTATAATTTTCCAGGGCATCAATCTTGTATTGCGACGCGTCTGCGTCTGCGTCTTTCGTTCGACGCGAAGAAATCGACGCGACTCAATATTGCAATCGTATATCTCGACTCAATGTGTGTCGAAAGAAATAATTTAGGATAATTTAGAGGACATTTGGTTTGATTATCAAAATAGTTCAGTTTGTGTATGGCATAAAGCACACATTCCATTATTTCATCTTGATTGTCAACATATCTGACATTGCTGGGGCAAAATGCAATCGAAATTTATATCCTCGGTTTGGATAATTCGAATCAAGAAAAAACTAACAATTTACGCCTCATTAGAAGGACACTGAAATCACTGAAAGCATTTAAATCATCGGTGAAAGTTTCCCATAAAATCCTTTTCTTGAACCTGTGGCAAGTGACGGATTTTCGCCCATAAATTTGACAAGAGCCGCCAACTGATACTTGTTTGTCTGTTCCCTATAATTTAATTGTCATAATAAAATATAATGTATATTTAATTTGATGTTATTTACTTTGGTTTTGGCATTGTTTTAAACCACTTCTTACGAAATTAATTGCAACGAAGTAAACGCCAAAGTCTTTATCGACGCTAGTAAAGGCGTCGTAAGGTTTATGTCGAAGTTTGTTCGACGCGTCGAGCTACATGATCGACTTTTGTGTTGTGAGACGCGTTTATGCAGACGCGTCGCAATACAAGATTGATGCCCAGAAGAGCAATAAAAATCTTGTTAAATCATTTTAATTTTCATTTAAAGAAAACAGAGTCTCATTCAAAGAAAACTGAGCTCAATTTAATTCTCGTTTAAAGAAAACTCAGTGTTATTGAAAGAGAATTAAAACGATTTAGCAAGATTTTTATTACTCTTCTGGCAAATTTGGTATAATGGACTTAGCACAATTTCACTCTTAGCCGACGAAATGTCAAATTACTGGCATGTCTGTACTGACTACAAAAAAGTCCCGTCACTACAGACTTGTCAGTGCCAGTAGGTATTTACACGAGACTGTGTCAGCTCTACTGTCGCGTGTAAAGGCCGTGTAAGAATTACTAGATTGTTAGTAGGTACCTACTTAATTATTCCAAAGTTTTTTTTTGTTCAAGTAGCCCATTTTCACCTACTCATACTTTCCAAATTTCAATGCCAGTGTCAACTGAGCTAATAACGTAAAAAAGTTTTTGCCAGGAATTTCCTTTGTTTTTCCATTGACTCTTTTCTTTTAGCAGTGTGATTCACCCAATTTTTCTTCTTTTCAGAATTTCTATAATTAAATTCGTCGAGACTAAATAGATAGAGAAAATTGTTGAAATATTTTTGTAATATTTATTCATTTTTTTACATTTGCTGAATGAATTTTCGAAAATTGAATAAACAATAGTATAACATTTTTTTCATCAAACCACGATTAAGCAAACAAATTTAAGTGGTGCTTTATACCATCGAAACATGACCAGTTCAAAATTATAAAAGGCTTCGAACATAGATATGCACAAATTTGTTACAAAGGTTAAATTGTATTTTTTGAGTGCTTACAAGTTAAAATCAAACGTTTTTATTATAGATTTCCCTCGTACTAAATACGATTTAAAGGAAGATTTCAGTGCAGGTTTCTTTATATTTTTTGGGTCCATTTTAAGAATTCCCTTAAACCGTTTTTCACTTCAACTCTACAGTTGTGAGTTTTTTCCCGTTTGACGAATATTCTATTCAGTACAATGTTTTTGGTTACATCATGTTTAATCACTTTGCATATTTTGAAAAAATCGCCCAAAAAATCATCTTTCATCATCTAAAAAAAACTCTTTAGTGAACTTTTTATACTCTATATATATCATATAGGAGTTATATTAGATTTAGTATACCGTTTGTAACGCATCGAACCAATCATCGGACACAAAAATAACCTACACCACGGGGTTAGGGATGGAAAAAAAATTTTGATTTCCGCATTTCCCTCCGTCTCTCTGTCCGTGAACACCATAACTTTCGAAATGATTGAGCTAGAGCAGTGGTTCTTAACCGGTTGCGAGCTTGTTGCAAGTGCTCCGCGAAATATTTGTGTGAGCTCGGTTTCTTGACATTAACCAATATAAAAACTAAGAAACGCGCAAGACTTACTAATTTAGACGAAGAGCTATATCAAATATTAGACCTAATATCGCTGAAATCTGCAAAAACCGACAAGCTCAGGTATCACATTAAATTATTTTCGCCTCAAATAAATTTCATTCGAATATATAATATTTTTTTATTTATTTTTTAATTGATGTTATTTTTAACTGTTATGTAATAATCAGTTTAATTTTTAATAAAAGTTATGTCTGTTGGTTTTTTGACTCTTTGATTTTTGTGCTCCGCGAATGTTTCTTCTGATCAAAAGTGCTCCCTGACTTTAAAAAGGTTAAGAATCACTGAGCTAGAGACATGAAATTTTGTGTAGTTGCGTTTCTCGTGAATGGCTAGAATAAGTTCTTGAACGGGTAAAATTGGGCCATTCCTTCCCACTCCCCCATACAAACGAAACAGTTTTTTGCCATTTTTGTATCAAAAAATTTAAGAAGATGAAATGTGTTTAGAATATGATTTTACGTACCATATCTATACATCAAAATCCAGTTGGACCACTCCTTGCTCCCTCCGGCTATACAAATTCAATACTGTTTGTTCTAATTTCTCGATAACGGTGAATCGTATTGAAAAATTAATAAAGGCAAAATCTGTTTAGAATATGATTTTGCATTACTGATCAATACATCAGACCACTTCTTTCCCCCTCTTCCATACAAATGTTAATTTCAAATTGTTCCACAAGCATTTATTGTTTGTTTTCTTGGTATGAGAAAAGCAGCCCAACTAGCAATTTTAGTTGCAGATTCTCAAAAAATTTCACTTTTTTGAAACGTAGATATGATCACTGCATGCGTTCAAACTTTATGGTTCTGACCGCGGCTCCAGAATAGGAACAGAGTCCCATTAAAAACACTGTAAAGTGGCTTTACAGTCCCTCAATATCAAGTTTCGCAACGCTCAAACCACTTCATTTCGATACCACAATGTAGCCAAACTGACGTCTTTTTACAGGTGTCCAAAGCATTCCGAAATGCTTATGTGCGGTATAGCAACAAAATCCAACCGCAAAGTTTCATCGAAATCGGTTGGACCGTTTTCCTGTGAAAACTTTTATTATATCGGTCACTGAGAATAATACCAAAGTATAGTTAATCCAAGTAATTTCACTTCAATTGGACACTATGAGAGCGAACGTGACACTTTGCTCCTGAGTATGAACGGGAAATAATACAGCCAGTCGAATGCCCCTTGTCTCTTGTCATGCCCCTCACTCCAGAAGCCATGAAGTTTTCTTTACCGCAACCGCCGAAATTACTTCCATCCGCACTAGTGCAACGTCATTTTGACAAAAAAAATTGTATGAGCTGAAACCACTTGGATTGCCTATACTTTGACAATAGTATCATAAATAAAAAATTAGCAGTTTTGAGTTAATGATTCAGAATGATTCGTTTTGATTCGTTCTTTCATCTGACAAAACGTCTATGCTCTACAAGAAGTAGTCGCCATTTGAGAACATTTGTAATATGTTTGTACTCACAGAATTTCGTACAAAATCACGAAATCTAAAACATTAAAAAGTGTTTTCTAAAAAATCACCTTTTTTGAGTTATGACACTCCTGTCTTAAATGGACGACATTTATTATGTATGATTGGGCGTATTTATTCTCGCCATGAAATTTTCTATCTCTAAAACTTAGTACCCAGGATGAATGCAATCGCTTAATAAAATCCAATGGAAATCCGTTCCTAATTGCCGGAAAACTGGTATATCAGTCAAAGAAAAGTGACCCCGTATTGCACGATACATATGTGTGCGGGTATGTTTTTTTGTTTTCGATATTCGTGCGACAGCCTTATTGAAAGATTTTCCTATTTTGTTTTCTCTTTTCTATTATGTTAAGATTAAAATACAGTACACTCGCGATTATATGAACATGAAATTTTAAGCTGTTCATATAACAGGAGTATTTAATCTTAAATATTTTCTATGCATTTAGTACAGCTGTTCATATAATAGAATGTTCATATAATCGCGACTCTACTGTAAATCCAAACTTACAGAATAAAACAAAAACAATATAAATAAACACTATCAAATCAACGTCAAATAATGACACGTAAAACTTCTGAAGACACGCAACAAACAAAACATGTAGCACGGAAAACTATTCGAAAAACTAACTCTTTGTCGAGGAGTCGACAAAATGTTTATTGGGTACGCAACTTGTTGCTATGTGTTGGTTTTGGTCTAAACTAATTTAGTTTTGTTTGTTGGTTTCTTCTTATTGGTTTGTGTCTAACCTAAATGCACTGAACTCGCATAAAATAAATTAAATTTCTCTTCATCCGCAAACTTGTAACTTCCAAGCGGTATAATAAATTGATCCGCGGCTAGGACCATCCGCACCCCTCCAACTCGCAAACCTATAAGAGAATGTGTTTTAAGAGATATAACTGTAAAGAATCGTGAAGTAAATAGATCTGCCAAGAATCAAAATTTTGCCGCGGTTTGAGTGTATCTGGAGATTATGTAGCAAAGATTACGAAAAATGAGCTTTCATCAAGCAATTAGCGAAAATTCAGTAAATTAAGTTGTTTATAGATTTTTTTTAACTTAAATAAAACATCAAACAAATTCCGTAGTCAAAAAACGAACCTCCAAAAATATGTATTTTGTTTGATACTGCTGATATCATTTACAACAACCGTAAAAAGCTTTTTGCATATAGTACTTGCGACAGCCAATACTCAAACCGCCCAAGTTTCTTTGATGTATTTGATTTCGTGTTTCCCGATGTAATACATTTTTTTTTTGTTTTCAATTTTTGTGCTACATTTATTTAATTTAATAAAGGCTAATTGTTATTTATGAATATCAGATATTATCAATATGAGCTGTATTTGAACCTGCAAAACGAATATTATGCGGTTATTCCTTGCTGCCACAGATATATATATATATATTGTTTGTTTTTCTTTGTTATCTATTTGTAATGTGTAAATGTTAATGCTTTATGAAATTATTATGACTACACAAATGAAAATTTTTGATCACGGTTCGCTCAAGGGTCTACTACGAGCATATAACAGGTCTAGCTGATAGCACAACTGCATCATAAAAATATCAAATAAAAGCTGCGAAAAAATTTATTAGCAAAAAATAAAAAATAAAATTAATAACATTCATTTTGTTTGTGTAGCTATCACAATCTCGCTAATATACACATAAATTTTTTTAGTAGCCATGCAAAGCGGGAAACTTGTCAACTTTTTTGATTGTGATAAAGCGAGTTTAGTGTCGGTTACAGCATCTTCGAAACTTGCACAGATTTAATTTACTGGGTCGCCTTTGGTTTTTGATTTGTGTATAAAATCCTTCCGCTTGTTTAGTAAAATAATTTAATTCTAGATATAGGCAGTCATTTCAAGTAATATAAGGAAGGAAAACGTATACAAAAGTTCGTTTAAGGCAGATATTAAGAGAAGTTTCTGTTCTAACAAGTGAAAATTTGTATTTTTAATGTGAATATTTTTTTTTGAGATTATTTTCATAAGAAAATGGTTGAAATAATAGAGGATTACCGGCATATGCATTGCTATCTCTCGGTAATAATTTTTTTTTGTGGTTTGTTATACATTTTTTTTAGAAATTCAAAGTGATTTGTTGCCAACTCATGTAAAAATAAGGTTAAGGTTAAAGGTTAAATAACCAGACAATTCAAAAACAAATCTCGCGTACGACGTCAAATATTTTTTCTAGCGGTGTGTAGCTGATAATTTGCAATTTCTTAAAAATCATTAGAAATCATATTTGAAACTTACTTTTACACACATTCATATGTAAATAAAGAGATCAATGCTCTCGAAAAATTGTATTTTACTTACAATCGAACTCAATCATGCCCTTTTATTTTTACTTTCTTCTGCTATAGAGGGAAAGTATTTTAATCATGACGGAAACATATTGAACAACGGCGGCAGACAGAAACTTTCTGTATCGTAAATAACTCGAGAACGCGTTTTTTTGATACGAAATTTTTTGTAAATGGGTTCTACGAAGATCGTAGTTTTCTATCAACTTTTAGAAAAGGAACAAATACAGTTTTTCGAAAATTTCTCGAAAACTATGCATTTTTGGGAAAAAATGAATATAACAAAATTTAAAGAATATAAAATTTTCTATATTTTTTGCTATAATTATTTTTACATATCTTTAACGGTTATCGAGATATTTGAGATTTTTCGAAACTAAATATTGCAGAGGAAAGTTTTGTGTTGACCGCAACTGATATTTTTACGTTATTTGCTTACGTAAACAGAGTGTATTTTCATAGTAATTTTAATAATCGTAATCGTAATTCATAATACTTTATCAATATTACTTATATATCTGACCAAGTTTCTTTCATAATTGTGAAATTCTTGAATTCGAACTGGAATAATAAATTTATATAGTGGTGATCCATTTATGTATCGGTAACGCTCTATTTTCGAGTGTAGATCCCGTTCTAGCAAGCCGATTTTGGTGCACTTTTCGGATATATGTCTTTAGTAATGAGGGACAGTCTATTCGTCAACTCAATTTTCCCCCTATTTTTTATTACCCCCTCCGCCTGCTATCTTTAGATTCGTTGGAGCAATTTTGACATGGTTTTGGCCCACACTCAGAAAAATGTCCAGGTCAACTTTTTGTCAGGTTAACTCTGACCTTACAGAGGTGTCTGTAAGCCAGCTAGCGGTCAGAGTTAACCTATCTAAGGTCAACTCGTGCAGCTCCCAATGCCCTACTTCACCTGCTGGTGGCTTAATTTCAGAATTTCTCCGACCACAGGTCAACTCAGTTTTACTTGCCCACATGCAGGCGAACGCGCGCCTGCCCGAGGCCAATTACGCCGTATGTAGGTCGTCGAGTTAGCCTCCATTTTTCTGAGTGCATGGGGAAATGGTCCTCCAAGCAAAGTTTTCGCCCACTAAAATCTACCTTTCCCATTGCCACTAAAACCCTCTCTGAACCTTTGAAGTAATTTTAACGCTGTTTTCGTCATGAACTTATTTAAATATACGTCCCCCTCTGGCTTGGCCTTCGGCCTCGTTAATACAATTTTTTTATTAATACATTATTCTACATATTTCAATAAAGCTTATGCAATAAATTTTTTATCATTAAATTTTACGAAAGAATTTCCTTACAAACACTATTTGGTGTAAAACATTTCTTTAATTTTTTTATAAAAAATAAAAAAGCAAAAATTTTTAAAAACAAATGTTTTTTTTTTAAAAAAAAACTTTTTTTTACTCGTATGTGGATTATGTGTGAATAAACATTGTTGACGAGCAAAACTGTCGCGTACACAATATGATTCTCCAGTGCTCGGAGGAACATTCATATATTTTTGTTCGAAACTGTTGATTGAGTCTTTGAGTTTTGAGTTGTCGTACCGTTAGATAAGAAGGCCGCTAGTTAAATATTGGCTCTCGGTGAAATTAGCGTCATAGAATCATACGGCAATTAAATAGAATTGCTAAAAGGTTATAAAAATATATACCCATCAACAAAAGAGTAAAAGCTCTTGGTCGTCCAGGGAGGGGTCATGACCCCCTTCTGGGCACTCGGTTAAATAATAGACAATTGAATACGCCACTGCGTTGGCAGGCATGCAGAATGGTTCCGAAGTGGCAACGCCTGCACTAAGGAATAAAAAAAAATTTTCGGGAAATTTGAATTCTTTTTTGCTTAGACATTTTTATTGTATTTTGACAAAAAGTACATTTGTGACGAACTGTTCGTGAAATACAAGTTTTTAACATAATTAAGTTTTGAGAAAATCTGAATTTTTTGTTTTTTTTTGGAAAATCCTACGGGTTAAAATTATTTGGATTTTATTTTTATTTGTAAAAAAAAATAAACCTTTTCTGACAACTTTTGGTTTAAAAGCTCTTTGGCCCAAGATTACTATCATCAAGAGAAAATATAAGTAAGAAATAATGCGAAATTTTCCCAACTAATCAACAGGTTAATATCAATTTTAGAGCCTTGAAAACCCCCTAAAAATAAATAGTACAAGTATTCCTTGTAGCAAACTTAAGCTATAAAATATAATTTTACAAAACAAATGTCGATACCAAAAGCATGCATGAATTTTATTATCCTAAATATGTTAAAAACTACATACATTCTTTGATAAAAATGAATTTGATTGTTATCGTGTAACAAATCGATTTCTAAAACGAAATGGCATCAAGTAAAACCACAAGTTGGCTCTTCTTATTCACCTTTTAGAGTACCGGCAAAGTACAGAGAAAGACTTTCTTTATAAACATCATTAATTACCTTTTAAAATACCTTTTTCTTAAGGCGAAAGGATACAAAAATTGAAATTCAAATGGACATGCCACCAACAAAGGCGATTACTGTTGGCTGCCCGTAACTGTGTGTACCTGTCACTGACTGGTGCAAAACAAATTAATGAAATTCAATCTACAGGACTCTTTTAAACGTCTCAGAAGCCAAACGAATTAAAAAACATGAATGTCCTTATACGTCGTGTTCTAATGTCTGTTGTAAAGAAGGGTACGCTACATACCCTCGATAAGACCGTTTGACCTTTTCGGCCTTACAACCATTGAGGGTGGTTGTTGAGTTTCACCACAGTTTGCGGTTGACAAACGTACCGCTAATGATAGGTTTGTTATGCTGGGCGTTCGCTTAATTGAAAAATATCGATGGTCAAGTAAGAGGACGTAGTTCAATTCTCATAAAATTATAATAAGGAAACCATACTTGCCAATAAATAACGGTAGTTTTTCGCGTTATTTTAAAACTAGGTTTCAGTTTGCAATTTACCCTTAATTGATTACCGTTCAATGAAAAATTTACTTTTTTTTGCAATTCCTATATAATTATTTTTCACATTTTAAATTAATTTGCCACATGCTTCTCACGTGATATCAACTGTTAAGGGAGTCTTAACTTTATTTCTATCAACAAATGCTTGAATTATAATTTTATAGCTTTAATATTAAATACAAGGAGATTATTAAATACAAAGAGATATATCCAAATAGGAATATACGAGACAGTTCTACAATGATTTCCTAAAAATAGGAATAAAAAAATAGGAAATCATCCTAAAAATACAAAATCATTCCTAAAATTTTTGGGAAAATTTCCTATTTTTTTGCCAAAAAATTTCCTTTTTGTTTCGGAGTCATTATCCAAAAATTTCACTGCTTCGTATATTTTTAGAGCCATGAAGCTTTACAGTCATGTTTGACCCTGGAATGGAACGATACTATTGGCGGAAACCCGTTAACCGGGAGTAAACAAAATGGCGGCTATTTAAAAACCGCAATTTCGTTTTTCGCGGTTTACTCCGATACTACGCCTTTTTCAGTGATCTTAAGTATTACAAGAGTTGGCTATTTCATACATTTTTGTATTTCATTAGAACTGCGGACATAAAGCCGCTATCAAAATATACCGTTATTTAAAAAAATCAGTGTTTAGCAATTATCTTGAAAATAACGGTTTTTGGCTAGAGATAAATTAATGAGAATAGCATTCTCTACAATTCTGTATTTTATCGTTATCCGTTATCACATACCGTTATTGAAATATTTTTATTTAAAAGTAAAAATTAGATTTTGGCAAATTGTTTGCAAGCTAACTTTACGACGGAAAAAAAGCTAAATGAAGTATTAAAGACATTAAAATTCTCTACATTTTTGCTCTTTACCGTAAGTCGACATCTTTCACCGTTATCGAGATATTTCAGATTTTGTCAAAAAAAATTATATTTCTATAAATCCTAAATTTTTTTTTGTCGGGTTATAGTGTAAATTGCGGAAGAACATAGTTTTTGTATAAGAAAGTTATGTGCTGTTCACGACATATATTTTTTTCGCAATTTCATCTTTCTTTCCATATGCACTAGTTAGCCCATAAAAAGTTCCGAATTCAACGTTGGCGTTTTCTCGAATTTGACTAACGCTTTGAGTTACGATTTTTGCTCACAAAATCGCTTCGTTTAAAGCGATTTTTGGACTTTGTAAAGATAAATATAGGTTCTGTTAAAATCGATTTCATTTGTTTTTGTAAAAGTGAGTTTCGTTTTGAAAGAATCAAAAAACGAGCAGATTTTGCTAATAACTTCAATGCAATATTTAATTTCTCTCATTTTACAAGAGTCAAAAATTGCAAGTTCAAAACATGTGCTGGGATACCTTGCCAAAAAACGTATTCTCAAGATATGCGCTTTAGCTCCATTAACCCAATAATGCTCATGAGAAAACCACTGAATATTTTTAACACAAAAATCAATTTATTTTCAAAAAATAAAGAAAATTCTGGGTACAGCGGGCGTTAATGGGTTAAAATTTCTACTCATGGAAACTGCTAATTAAATTTTTCTTAAATTGTTTTAATTTTAGTTTGAGTTCCGTACTTTAACGAGTTAGACAAAATGAAGTACAGTCAAAGTCCTCTAACTCGAATTGTCTGCTGCCATCAAAATCGTTTCGAGTTAGAGGAATTTCGACTTAGAGAGTTCTTTTTTAAAGAAAAATTGAAGGGAGCGCAAAAAAAGGGTAAAAAATTCGAGTTAGAGGAAAATTCGAATTATAGGGATTTCGAGTTAGAGGACTTTGACTGTACTACTTCTGGAACAAAACCAAATACTCAGATGTCGAATTGTTTGGCTATCGTTGTTAATTTATTTTTTTTTCGCCCAAATTTTTAAAACATTTTTTTTTCTTTTAATGACAGCGTGCTGCAGGCGTAATTTGAAGCGGGAGGTTGTGGCCGCTTGCAAGCTAAGTTCATTACTTTCAGAATAAACGTCAGGAAAAAATCGACAGGAAAAAATCCAAAAAAGCGGAATCCGTTGTTACAGAAATGCATTTTTCTAAAAATATTCCGAATTCAGCTAAAAGATAATGGCAAATATCAGCGCCAACGGATTACGAATATTAAACGAAAACTGAAAGTTAATCGAATACAACAACCATTCATATCTGAGAAAATCTTCATAATCAACAAACATTCTACCTGCAATTCAGAAGCCTGGAACTATTTCCAAACTATATAACATGGTTTTTTCCAGTCCCTTTTCCAACTGTAAGAAACAGGTTTCTTCATTAATATTTTTTTCGATATATAGAAAAATGTACCCAATATCTTTATCACTGTGTTAGTGAACCCTCTTCTGCGCTTGCTTGTTTCCAACTTTTCTTTCCGCGAATTGGCCGAAGGCGTGGCCCAATTGATTGATTACTTATGCCGGTCGGATCTCCCTTCGAATTCAAACCCTATTCCAAACTGGATTAGTCAGAGCGCTACACTTAAACAATTTATACGGATTCAACTACTACATCATCGAACCTTAAAGTATTGCTATAGAAGCACCGCATCTAACTAAATATGAAATGTTGTCTCATCAACAATGATGGCTGGTTGAATATTTCTTTTAAATTTTCCATAAATTTCTACTAGTTCCACGATTTTTCTACCACACTCTTTTGACTTTTTAGCGTGATATCAAACAACTAGAAGCTAACATTTAAAAACCATTTTTTTTAATTACAAAAACATTAAAACTGTCTCAGGTATGAATATATATTTAATATCTAGCGGCATTGGTTGAAAAGAGACATGATTTTTATGTTGATGTTACGATTACGGAAACGAAGATATTAGTTAAGGCAAAAAGGTTCATTTCGAAGTACGGCGAGAATATGTAAAGTCAAACCGATAAGACATCTTCTTACAAAGAATTACAAATTGGCGTACAAAGGGATCAGCGCCCTAATGGTGGATTAGTTGAGGATTATCTTTGAATTTGAAAATTTTCTTTTCTTCTTCTGATCTCCAGGAGCGTCACCAGAAATTATTTCCATGAATCAATTCAAAAATTTTAGTCAAACCGACTTCATCGGTCCCTGTTAGAATTATATGCACCAACCGCACTGTCTACTTTATACCTGTTACCTGTGATTCCTTTATTTATTGTGTCTCACTTTGTTGAAAATGTCTATAGAAACCATTTTATAAAACCTAACAATACTGAAAAAAAAAACGTTTTTTGGGCTTTACCATGTCCTGCGGTTGCAAAAGGATTATCTGTTTGTTTAGCTTTTACCTTCTTTTGGCAATTTGTCATAATTTGATTTTATAACCTCAATAATTAAAAAGTTTTATGAACTTCAAACAAATAATTGGTTTCAACTATGACTTTATTATCAGGATGAAGAGAAAGGTTTCAAGAAACTAAATCTAATTATACAGGATGGCACATAAATCATAACGGGCTTAACAGGTTTTCAAATTTGATTCTTTTAAAGAAAAAAAAATTGATTAAATAAAAAATGTTTTAAGGTGCCGGTCGACATGAGAGTAAATACGCGAGTAATTATCAAAAACTCTCGAGAGTTACTCGCAAGAGGTTGTCCATTTGAGAGTTAATTTCGGCGATTTTTCTATCGCGAGCTCTCGGCGAGTTTCTAGCGGAAAGCACTTTTGCGAAAACTCTCCAGACCCTGTCCATTTGAGAGTGATGCACGACTGAAAGTGGAAAGTAATCGAAATGTCATCGCACTATAGGAAGGTTGCAGCAGCTGTGATTATCCTAATTAATAATAAGACACAAACAAAATCAGCAAAAAAAAGTGCTGGGTTAAGTCCTGGATAGAAAGGAGAAATCTTTTGAATGCCGGGAAAAATCTAATAAGAGAATTGCAAATTGAAGACGCGCAACAATTTTTGAAGGGTAAAAAGTTCGGAAATAGAGTTTTTAATTAAAATTGTCGGACCGGTTGTCGTCAAAAAAAAACTACAAAAATGAGAGAACGGTATTCGTCACATTTAAGATTCCACAGAATTACGTTCACTTCATACAGTTCGGTTAACTTTTCAATCTCATCCGGTGACCAATATCTTGATTTTTTTGACATCTTACTTTGGCTAGTTCTCGAGAGCTACTAGCGAAATTCAAACGCCGTTCGTATCTGGTGAGCTACACTCCGAGAGTTCAATGGGTGCGTGCCGACTAGAGAGTAGAATCACTTTTGACAGCTTGCAGACACTAGCTCGCGAGTTTCTGCGAGCGACTCTCAGAGACGTGTCCATTTGCGAGTAACTGCTATCGAGAAATCTCGAGAGCTTCTCACCGACATTTTCTCTCATGTGGACCGGCACCTTTAGAGAAGAAAAAATAATTTTTAAGGGAATCTATCTACTGGTAAATACACGATAAAAATACTTTTAGCGGTTCACCAGATACTGAGTAGAGGTTACAGAATAAGGGATCAGTACTGTAAAATTCACCAAAAATTAGAGAATAATTGTAAAAAAAGGAATAAGAAGCAAAAGCGGGTAAGAGAACAATTCCGTAAATGGCCTATAACCTTCCCAGATGTCTAAGCCACACAGATATTCACCATGAATAAAATTGTTATTCCGAAATGCTTTTCTAAAATCCACATAAATATTTTTTTTGTCAATCTAAATCGCCTCGTCTAAAAAAATTTACTTTATTTCATCACATTGCGACTATTTAAACAAGGAAAACATTTATTATTGTCGTTATAAATCATACCAACGTTTCTGTCCTCTTAACCACCCACTGTCAAATGATAAAAAGCGATTTTCTTATTAAACCTTCCTAGAGGTCTATAATAAAACGATAAGTGCCTAAAACAAACAACGTGCAGATCATTTTTTATTAATGGAATTGAAAGAAAAAAAAATTAGCAAATAATATTTAAAATTACGAAAATTCCGAATGTTTAACATGAGTACATGAGTACATGAGTACATTCCACTACAAACATAAATTTGTCGTACGATTGTTTATCTATCAATCTGAATACGCGTAAATTTTATTTATAACGTTTTTAAACATAGGAAGTTTTATTCATATCTCGTTTTGCTGATTATAAAATGCTTCTCTTAATAATTAGAATTTCCAGAGCTGTAGATACGATGCCATTTTTTTAGTTTTATTTCTTTGAAGATCTTAACTGATAAGATAACTGCCAATCTTATTACCTGTTTACTCTCAACCGATTCATTTAACTATAAATAGGGGTCTGTACGTAAATGTAATCAAATCTAGATCATTCAAGCTGTCAATCATTACTTACCTGTTTTGTTTTTATTTTTATTTCTTTGGTCCATTAACCAAGAAAAAAACTTAAAATTACATCACTTTAATATTTCATTTCGCTCAAGTAATTATTATTTTTTTGTCCCTTTAAGGTATTTGATAGGACGACTTTACAAAGTAAAGCAATTAAAGAAAAAGACTAAAGATGTACAGGTTCACCTGCACAAAAACAAATTAATTTCTATAGAGAAATTAGTTAATATTATAGACATTTTTTTTCTGTGCTGGTGATTTATTCATTCGAAAAATATTATTTGAACTTATAACCAAACCACAGAAAATTTTTAACAAAGAGTTAGTCTGTAAATCTCTTCCTTTTACCATCTTAAAATTTGTACTTACATTTTTTTAAATTTTGGCTACTACACTCTTGGGTTGATAAAAGCCATACGGACAAATTTTGGTATAAAAAAAAATCATGTGTTGTTTCCCAAACTTTCATATTTGACCCTTTAAAAAAGGGGTTTTTGATCGAAATTCTAAAATATGTTTGCTTTACGGTGGTGCTACGCTCTCGAATGCAAAGAAATCAAACTTTGGCGAGTGATTCAGTAAATCTAGGCAAATGCGAATCTGACAAACAAAATTTGAAAAATCTGTCAAAAAATACCAAAAATGTGTATATTTTAGCGTTTGACCATCCAGTTATCGCATACCACAATTACATTTTTTCGCCTCGAAATCAAATACAGAATTGAGATCTTTTAGATAAAATGATAGAAGGGCGAAAACGGCTGACACATCCGTCTAACCCAAGCCGAACGTAGCCAAACTAAGGCAAATTAGAGCACATCAAGGCATGATTAGCGTGCATTCAACGAGAGCGTAGTGGCACGGTTAAAAATCACTTGTGACACGAATATACAAATCATATCTCAATACAATAAAATATCATTTCTACCCCGTTTAGCTAATTCACGCTACAATTGGAACAAGATTGCACATAACATAATTCTTCAAAGGTTAGCTCAAACTTTGACAGCTGATTGTGCCCAAGACGATAGGGTCACAGTTGTTATATTTGGCAAACGTGTTTAATTGGTCTTTACATTTAATCATGATCCACTACACGATTCGATAAAACGTGGAAATTATTAAAATTTACCATGAAAGTCAGTATACTCAATTGAGTGAAATACAGAAAACTAAAGTTATCCTGCAGCGTCCAATGGATACCGAAAAGGACACTATTTGGTGTGGTTTCTGGTCCATAATCTGCGCTTTTTCAAAGATAATCGAAGCGTGGCGCAAATTGGACCGTCAGGATGCGCCATTTCAGATTCTTGATCCACTCAATAAACAATCATGTAAGCTATAAAAGAACAAAAATCTTCAATCGAATCTGTTTAAGAATTTTAGCTAAATTTAATTTTTATTTTTATCTACTACAATTTCGTTTCGATTAGTTGGGGATCGTTGATAACAAGCTGTATTAAATATTCCTTATTTTCATCATTCTAAATTGTATTATTTATTAAGATTAAACTCGCTTCCGGTGAATCACTAGTGCCAGTTTGAAAGAGCTTTTTACTAGTGACGCTAGAGGCTTTCAAATACTTACGTAGTGAAACCAGCAACTGATAAGGCTTCGTTTCTTGTTTATCTATTAACAATTCGCGTATTATCAACATTTGATTTACAAAAGCTTAACCTGTCATCCCACCTCTTAATTTTCATGCCTCAGATAAATTCAATTGTTTCAGTTATTTGCCAAACGTCAGTCCAAGCTGAGTTCACGTCCTTCTAGGGTGTTGTCCTGATTTGCAGTCAAGCGTCCCAACAAAATTTGAATGATGAGAGTTATTAATCGAGTAGGAGAGTGGTTTTCTCTCGATTCTTGGCCACAACTTTTTATTACTTGCTTATCTATACTTGCCAATCAAATTTTTTGGAGTAATAAACTTTCTTATTATTTTTTTAGGAGAGCGAGATCGTTGAAGTTCTTTGGAAACAAGATGTGGACCTTGGGTACTCGTTGTCACCGCCAAGGATCGTGACGAATGATAATAATACGCCGGCACAAGGCTCAGAAGACGAGGTGGAGAAATTAAAAGCTCTTGAGGAGCTAAAGGAAGATAAGGTGAGTGTTGTCCTCTCTAAAAACATGTTCGTCTATTATCTTAAATATTTTGTAATATTGCGCTATCTGCATTTTTTTATGAATAGAACGATTTCTTTTTGTGTGTGTATGACGTGATAAGATAATATAAAAAAAATATTTCAGATTTCATTATCAAGGGCTAGTTTTTTCAAAGTCGAATTATCTCTTCTACTTAAAAGTAGTTATTCAATTTATCTCAGACAGTAATTGTGTTAATTTAAGTAATGCAACGTGTCAGGCATTGCGCTAAATGCGCAGAATCGTGCGAAATGTCCTTAACATAGTATTTTTACACAAAAAAATAATAAGTAAACCGCCACATATTCAAACTGATCGTTCCAATGAGAATATTTTTTTTATATGAAATAGTACTTTTTTTAAATAAAATAGAATGCTACCACATGACGTTGTTCTGTTAATTTTCTACGAACGATGAATATCTCCAGAAGTATTGTTGTTGTCGCTGTGGGTGGAGGGGGATGTAGTTGCGTTTCCAGATTCCTTGTCACTGCGACCTTAAGATCTATTATGCCTTCCCCAAAATTAGGTTATCCATCCCTATTCCAGATTCTTAATGAATCTATCTTATATCTTTTATATCTTTTGGCGGTAGCTGTGACCTTCCCATTAATGACATCCTTGTTCGCGCTAAGGCTGCGCATTCGCATAGTTTGTGCTCTGAAGTTTCAATTTCCTCTAAGCAGATTCTGCAGAATTTATCATCGGTTATGCTTAGGTTGTTTAGATGATAGTTTACTAGCTGTGAGGAGGTCTACCATGGGCCTCAGCTCCTGTTTGCTGAGATTCAAGTATTCTTTGCTCTCTTTGTGGAGTAGTGAATGAATTTCTTTGATTGGCTTAAAGTTCACTTAGAAAAGTTCTCAGAATTCAAATTTATTTCGACGATTTTAAATGAAAAAAAAACAGTAGAAACTTCTTCCGGAAAAAATTTCTGGAATTTTGTGCAAAATAAATTCTAAGTTATACGGAGAGAAAAAATTGGAGTCATTACCGAATTTTCTGGTGAGGCTCTCTCACCCGGATGGCCATATATGAAAGAGTGCAAGTTTTCGTACTGGTTCCTGTAATAACTTAAGCCAAGTTCCTAATTATCAATGGAAATCTTCTGTTGTCAAGTGGAAATATGCCAATTTTTGTGGGAATCACTCCAATCCATAGTTGAACAATGCCAAACATTTTTGGTAATCAGTTCAAATATTTTTAGGACAGGTCCCTCTTTGTGTAAATTTCTCAGTTTTTTTGATGGGAACGCTTCCAATAAAATTGATAATAGTTCTAATCCAATTAGGTAATTATTCCTATGAAGATCAGAACGTCTCCAAAAAAAATTTGGAATGATTCCCACCGTAATATGGGGAAAATGGGAATTCCGATTGTGCGATGGGAATAATTTCCATTATTTTTGTCTATTTTTTTTGAAATCATGTATGGATGTTTTCACCTCCGAAAAAGTCTTAGTGCTATCAGCGATATTTGTTCAGAAGCACCTGGAAGGGGCATGTTCCAAGCTCAGAAACCAACTTAGGCCCGTTTGCGCGTACTATTTATAAAAAATTAAATTGCGGTTAGCCTACTTAAACCGTAGAAATTCTGGGACTTAAATAATTTAAATTGTACATAAGTTTCGTTTGTGCAAACTGCACTTAGTCAGCCTCCGCCTCACGCACTGATACATAATCGACTTGAATCCTTGTATACGACGGGTTTGTTGTTCACATTCAAATTATCTGTGCAGATAAAAATTGAATAGAAGTGATTCCATCGTATGATGGGAATAATCACATCTTTTTCGGAAACATTCCTAGGTGAATAGAAATGAATACCGAATTTGATAAGGATTGTTATTGTACTATTTTGATTGGAAACGTTCCATTAAAAACAACTACAATTTTCTCCACAGTTCCTAAAATATTTGGACTGATTCCAACAAAAATTAGAAATCTTCAACGATTCCCACAAAATTTCTGACACCTTCAATAAAAAGTGAGGAGAGTTACTAGATAGGTAAGCTTCCCAGAAAATTGAAGACTCATTCTGATTTTTTTTTTGTTTTCCTATACATTGTCGCATATTGTACAAGTATTTTAGCAACTGGAGAGATTGCCGAAATTTAGCCTACTAGAAAATACGAGAGCGGGCCGAAAAGTAATTCAGCAATACTCCATTTATTTCTCAAATACACTTTGTCCAACGATTCTCCAATTTTTTGATACCCCCCGAATAATACGATTTCTCGAAACCCTCAAACTATATCTCTGTTTCAGAAATGACCTCCTCGTTCGACCCAAATCCCTTACCACCACCGAGCCATTTTTTCAAGTTAGGAAATAGATAATAGTCGGTGGGGCTAAATCTGGAGAATATGGTGGGTGATGAACCAATTCGTAGCGCAATTCATGATGTTTTGCCTTTGCGATTGCAGAACCGATTGTTCTAGTGGAAGAGCAGTTTTTTTCTTCAGAAAATACGGCCGCTTTTGTTTCAAATCGGCATCAAATCGATCCAACAACTCTGCACAATATGCGCCGGCGATCGTTTTGCTCTTTTCAAGGTAATCGATGTGCTCATCTCTTGTTGGCCGACAGACACACCTTGTCCTTCTTGGGCTTCGATTCACAAGGAGAAGTCCACTGTTTCGACTGCTCCTTGGTCTCTGGTATGTTGTGGTGGATCTATGTGTGTTATTTCAGTTTTTGAAGTTATTTATATGTATACCTTTCTTATATGTAAGAAAAGTAAAAATGTTTTTCCAACAATGAAAACAATTTTTTTATAATCTTTTTATTGATGATAGTAATAAAGATTTTATTTTAGCTTGAAGATGAAATTCCTAAAGACGACCTGGAAGATGAGTGGGCTGGCGTTCGCTTTACAATTGATAACGAAACTGGTAAGTAAAATTATTTTTTAATTGTAATATTCTTCACTAATTGTCGTAATTTCAGGTAAGTATTATTCGTATATAAGGTCATACCTTTTCGAGATTTTTCACCAGTCCCCCATTAACCAACCCCTGATAGAGTAACGCATTTTAAGGACGACCTCTAAGATGTAGAATTGCCCCTATAAAGTATATTTATTTTGACCAAATCAAATCATATTCCCATATCTACATAATTGTTTCAATAGCTTCATTGCACTTATCAGTTTGAATTAACCTCTTATATATAATACGTATTTATATGAATATAAAAAGAAACCAGAAAAAATATTAATTTCGATTGTTCAATTCAGCTTTTGATTAAAATCCTCAGTGGGATATTTATGATCGCGGGATTACTGCATAGCATAGATAGATGGATGGTTGTTCATTTGAATGGTAGCTTGCTGTATAGCTATAGCTGGGGATCAACACAAAAGCCGTTGGTTCCCATCACAGCAAGCATATCAAATGCGGCCAATATTCAACCTATCAAAGGATCATATCTCTTCAAATTCATATTTGGCATTTACTTTAACCCATGATACCGAAATAAAATGTTTCTACTCCATTGCCATATTCTTGGTATACTGAACATTTTTAGAATGGAATGAATTCCCGTATTCCTGCGCAGAGGAAGAGGAGAGTTTGCTTTTGTTGTAATCCCTTCAATACTAATCTACGCACAACACTGAAATATAAAAAAACCCCCGAATTTTCGATATACGATTATACGCAAACGCTTGCACTCAATCCAGAAACTTTTCTTATGCCGAAAGTAGAAATACGCACAACATGCTGCCACCATTTCATGAAAAATGATTCTGGCGTTACTTTGCGTTTTCTATCTTTACAGCCAAAGGGATTCATTCGCCGACCCTTCGCCGATACCATTCATCTACATCTATATATTCATCCATTTAGCCATCTATCCATCCCTCAATTTCCTCAAAGTCGGCTCTTGTTCAACCATCGCTCAGTCCGATGTTGAAGGTGATGGTAGTTGTTTAGTTAGTCTGGCCCCGTCCATGATGAAATCATTGTTGGCTTTTCCAACCTAAAACCTATTCAGAGTTTTCCTCTTTTTGCGTATAAGTTTGTTCCATGAAGTTTCCCTATATGTATATATATATATTAGCCGAATTTTGTATCCATTGTTCTTACCCTACACTCCTCTAATGCTGTACAGTACCCTATTGTGTATATCAATGCCCCGAAACCTTTGCTGGCTTGGTTCTGCCGATTGAGCTGTTACCTCTTCAAAAATGTCTTCAATTGCTCCTTACCAAGGTGTCCGGGAGGTTTTTGATATTGTTCAAGCCTTGGATTTTGTTGGTGACGATTTTGATCGCGTTAGTATCGGCGCTGCCAATCGTAATGCCACAAAAATTGTTTAGCTTCTCAATCTTGCCTTTAGTAACTATACGAGTATCTACGCGTTATAACTATATCGTATTTTAGTCGAATATGGCTATGTCATCTATATAGGTGACATCAAATGGATTCATTGTTTGCTATTAAACATCATAAATCAAAGAAGACCTTACTGACGTGATGATATTGTGCGATCATTTCGCTTGGTTCATGCTTAACAATATGCAATCATTGCCTCTATCGATTATGAAAAGGTAATTGTCTTCACAAAAATTTTGAAATATGGAATGACGAAAGTGTACGGGTGTACACATAATAAATTCAATTTGCTCACTCGTATGTCTCAATTTATATAGTAAATTGCAAAATTACACGTGAATTATTTAAATTGCTAAAAAAAATGTCATCACAAATTTAATTTCGATGTATATCTACTTTCTGTGCGAAACTATTTTTTCACAAAACTTGTAATGAAATACTAAAAGTGAAGAAAATGATTCTAGAAAAATATTGTGCCAAATGGTTTTCTTACATAAGTAACAATTTCTTAAATTTTTAACCATTATACGGAAATATCTTAATCCTATATTTCCGTACTAGCTTGCAGATCCGTCGGTGCCAAGTTAAAGTTTTTTTTTTGCATAAGTTTTTCTAAACCGAAACAAACTAGAAATTTTGAAAAACGTTTTTTTCCGTTTCGAATTTTGAATTCTAACACCAGATTTGTGATCAGTGATCCCGAAAACTCCCTATTTTTCCCGAGGAAAAATGGGAAAAACGATATTTGCGTTATCTTCCGTTTCGAAATTTAAAATTGGTGAAAATTGAAAATACAAAATTCTCTTTTTTGAAAAATTAAACTTTTTTTTCGAATTTTGTTCACGGCCAAGCCAAAATTGGAAATAAAACATTTCATTACTCAAAAAAATGGAATTTCGAATTTTAAATTTTCACCAAAAAGTAAGTGCAGTATCACGCTTCGGCAGTCGCCACTGGTATTAAGAGGCAAATTTCTCATGTTTAGTCCCAAACTGGGACGATCCTATCCACTTTTGGTGAAAATCCGTTAACCGGAAGTAACCAAAATGACGGTTTATTAAAATACGTAATTTCGTTTTTCGCAATTTACTCCAAAACTACGAATTTTTCAGTAGTCTTATGTTGAAGACCTTAAAATTTCCTACCCTTTTGCCTTCTACTACACTCAGAGAAAAAGGTTTGTTAACTGCAGTCAATTTTTTAGCCAAGTGCACTTTCGCCGATCTCTGGCGAACAAAGTTCACCTACAGTTGGACGCAATTTGAACCCGCCTTATAATACTCCGAGTTCACAAAACATGGACGAATTATGAGCGAAGGAAAATTGTGATATGGAAAATTTTACATGTAACGCAAAAATTGGCTTTTTTAGTGCTTGTCATTTATTTATCTTGCTTGCAGCAGCTTTAAGTACGGTTATGAGATATCCAAAAGTTCATTAAATAACGCGTGGCAGAAAAAGATTTTTATATTTTGATTCTTACGAACAGTAAAATTACTTAATCAAAATTTTAATGCTGAAAATGTCTGGGCCCTAATGGGTTAATATATTTCTGGTTTTTTATCTTTTTACTGATCCAGACCTATACTAATGGTTTGGCCTAAGGTCCATACTCTATCGGCATTCGGTTTTGCACTAAACTAAGGGTGTACTAAACTAACCACCGGCCATTTTTAACTAAAGAATGTCACAGAAATGAGATAAGTTTTAATATTAACGGAAAAGCATCCAAAACTAAATCAAACTCTAATATATAAAAATGATTAAACGCTTGCATGGAATTTCGATTTAGGTGTATCGAGATTTGCTACGGATCTCGAATACTGCGTCAATACTGCGCAACCGGGTCATCTGGAAAGGCATAATGATGATGATGATGTACTGTTTGACACAAGATCTAAATCGAAATATTTGTACAATTTTCATCATAAATCTTTGAATGCAAACGTTGCATTGAAAAACGATGCAACATTTTTAAGTGGATCTCATTATTTACAAAAAACAATAAACAAGTTTTTATTTGGAAGAACATTGTTATTGTAAATTAAGACTTCGCGATTGAATAATCCATTTAGTTTGCAAATTTTCTATATAAGAAATTGAACACACAGTTATATCAATATTATAGAAACAATTTTTGAAAGTAATATTCAGTTACTTATTACATTAATTTAAAGGTTTAGGAATATGAAATCGAAACTTTCTGTATAATCGGATGTCAATCTTAAATGAAAACAACAAAAGTCAGTCAAGTCAATTCAAAAAGATTTGATAGTTCAGCGCGATAGTCTGTTTATGTCACACATGATTAATGTTGCTGATCAGTAATTTAGATGGCGGACAAATCGCTTGATTAGAATCTACAACGCAAACAATGTCATCGATACACGCCTAAAGATATACATATATACAAGAATTACATACCTGACGCTGAAAAATACTCTTTTAGTCCGCCAGGTATTACTTTGAAGTACTATCATCGTTAATAGCGAAATAATAGACGAAAATGAGACCATAAACTATAGTATCACACAATGAAAATATCTATACCAATGAAGGTAGCGAGGGTACGGACTATTGACGGAATGTATAGTTATAGGATATGTAACAGTATTCGCGCACCAGTCAACTGACTGACATTCCATTGGACGGTTGAACATGTAAACCAATATAAGCAGTTGGACTATGGAAGGAACTACAAAAACAACCGAATCCTAATACCTAAAGTCTCAGTCTCATATCACCAAACCCCCGTTCCAATTCCAATCCCAATAAAGAAATTTTAATTAAAGATATGTCGATCAGTCGTTGATAAATGACCACCTGTTAAAAGAATTTTTATTAAACGTCATGCTCTGAAGTTTATCTTTCGGCTCAGCAAAGAGACTACACTGGAAGTCGTCGTTGGTCGAAAAATTTGAACGTTTCTGTGGATTGTATCAGGTATCCTTCAAGAACTTGGCCACAAATACGATGTGATGCCTAACCGCGTGATGCTATCAAAGTTAAACTGACGAAATTTCAACGTGTCATATCTGGTCTTCTATGCTTTATGTGAATAGTCAAGAGGATGAAGTCTAGGATGAGCATCAGTTATCGAATTGAGATACTACGAATAGCTTCAATAGGTAACCATATCAAGAGGCTTAAACCTCAACCCGGATCAATTGGATACCATTCCCTAGCTCTGCACATTTACAGTCAAATGGACTCTCAATTTATTTTAGAATTCATGCCGCAATAGGCCACGATTAACTGTCATAAACGATGATGATTTTGTACTTTTTGATTGCATGCCCTTGGTATGGGTCTTTTGTCTACCCACCCGATATCGGGGCAATCTGACTTCAGTCAGGCAAACATTCCGACAGCCCACCAAAAGAAGGAAAATTCTATCCATGTCTATTAAATGGAATAGTCAGAAATTGAAACCTGATAAACTCTGATATATTGGTGCGGGCTTCAAGTGCCTTATGGTGACTTGGTCAGAATAAGTGAATCTATGAGCTCACTTATTTTTCATTTATTGTGTAATATTTCTAAAGTTCGATGGCTTATTTTAAATAACTATAGAAGAAGCCCGTAGTCACTTATTTGACATGCCATCAACAAACGTCAACACAAACGTGCAGAACCTGTCAAAGTTTCTCAATAATTTTAAAGTCAAAACGATTGACTTCATGATATACCAGCAGAATTTATGGATTGCATATAGGGTATAATTAAAATGCAGACCATTTATAAGCCAAACGTCACAGGGACACAAACATTATAAGATTGATGTCCTAGCTAACAATTTAAGGAATTGCAATTTGACTCCTTTTCCTTATTTACACGTTTCTGTTCTTAAAACAAAAGTGTAGGAAATGTTATTGTCTTCAACTTTTGTCATACATGAGACTGCTGAAAAACGCGTATTTTCGAAGTAAATCGCACTTATTACAAGACTAACGGAGCAAGTTTAGAATATTTAAACCGAGCGAATTTTCAAATTCTGGTAATGCAAGATCAACAAATATAATTCGATCTCCGGAAAAAATCTAACACTTTGGCGTTACCCGGTTACAAACCGGAATGGTATCTTGGACCGTGGAAAGTTAAGTTACTTCATTTGATTTCCCTAAAAAACAGTAAGAACTATCACACCTAAGATGATTTGGTTTTAAAATTGAGCTTAAAATGCTAAATGGTGATTTTCCGTTGGTGAGTTTCTCTCATAAATATACTTATTAGAAGCGATCAACACGATAAACTTTTTGCTTTTCTAAATTCGCGGATTTAAGTTTTAACACCGCACTTTGATATCAATTTTTGGGCGAACAAACGCAGAGAAAAATTAAATATTCTTCTCAGTTCGTCTAATATTCTGTAAACAATAAAACAAAAATAGTTTTTTAACTTTGACAAAAAGTTTGATTTTTAAATATAGCGCAATTAAATTTTTAAATTTAGCCCCACTCAGCTCGGAAAATATTTTCGGTGTAACTTTTGCGATTCAATTGTGTAAGCAAAGGAAACACAATACATTTTTCTGTGTTCGAATTTTCGCGCAATTTTCTCAATAGTCCTGTCTTTTCCACAGATGACATTTATACAATTTTAAGACCAAATCATGTTAGATGGATAATTTTTTTTTTTTGATACCGTTCGAAAAGTAAATTTCCGTCCAAGGTACGAGCTGGGTCAAAACTACCAGCGGACCACAACCTAAATGAAGAAATCCGCTCACTTTGGGAATTGGGATGCAAAACTGCAGAACATCGGCATGCGACCGGGACCTCTGACGAGAGACATTGCGGCAGGCCAACACCGGAAACCGGTTGTAGCGCCGAGACAGTACGAGCTGTTCCTCTATCGTTATTTTAAAAAAAATCAGTTTTTTGAGATTATCTGGGAAATCAGCGAGTTTTCGGTAGTCCAATGTATGAGATGAATTAACCCATTTGCATCACAAGCGTATATATAATGCGCTTTTTGCCTGGCTACTATCATCAAAGCGTATTTATCCGCACTCGCTAAGCTTTCATATTTTGACTCTCATGTTTTGCGGGTGAATTGCTTTCCAAAACATATTCAAAATTATTTCGCTCCGCTATGGAAGTCGAGCACTGGCATCCCAAATGGTTTTTTCAACAATTTCAAACCGCTATAAACCAGTTTTTAAATCTGTAAAAGTAAAAAGACGTGTGTAGAAAAAATCTTTTATTTTTTTTTTCGTTAAGAAATAACTAAATTGACATTTTTTATTCTTTAAAAAAATTTCATTTAGATGCGATTCAAAAAAATTTGGTTTTTTTTTCATTTTTTTAAATGATGCAAATGGATTGAAGAGAATAACATTACCCACAAATCTTCCGTTTATACCGTTATTTGCTATCTTTTACCCTTATTGAGATATTTCATTAAAAAGTGAAAAATTCGATTATTGCGAATTGCTTGTCAACTAATGAGGTTTTTTTTTGTTGAAAAAAAAAACAGTTTAAGGAAGAATCGAAAATATTAAAATTCTTTACATTTTTACAGTAAATCAATATCTTTTACCGTTATTGAAATATTTCATATTTCGTAAAAAAATCGATGTTTTTATCTAAACTAATATTTTATTTGCCGGATTATAGTGTAAATTTGTGCAGGAACGTAGATTTTCTAGAAAAAAGTCATATGTTGTTCACATCAGATATTTTTAAATAATCGTTATTGGATTTTCTGTAAAGTACCTCCTTATTGCAATCATTAAAGAAGATACTTTATTCATGCAATAAGGGCTGAATCAATCAATCAAGTTTGAGAAATGTAAGCTTTTTTCGCAAATGGCTTTTGGCAGTTTCTTGAACATTAGTAAGTAGGTATCTATCCCGATATTGGATGATATCTTATCAGTTTTAGGATATTACGCACAGACCATTTACTACTGCGATCCATTTCTTGATGAGGAACTTCCTCATTTAGCAAGACGACCTTCATTGACAGTAGATATTTTTTGCATGTATCATGTTATCATATAAATTGCAGAATACAGTCCTGGACAAAATAAATAAGACGTTTTTGGAAAATGTAATCCATTATTGTAACTTACGCAGGATGCGATTTTTTAATATCTATAATGACACTTTATCACAATTTAGATGCCAAAATTATATTATATAATATATTATTACAAATTGTTTCAAGTTACACGACAGTTTGTTCGATGCCTGTGTGAAAATGCTGTTGTATTTTTTTCTTTTTTTTAGTTTAAATTTCAAAGATATTGAATATTGGCTGTTCTTATGATTCTGGGTAGCATTAAGACCGCCCTCCATTACCATGACTTCGGCAACTGCAAAAAAATAGAGACACATTTATGTGAAGATACGTTGACGAGAAAGGGAGATAAGAATCAACTGCAAAAATTTGTCGGCAACTGCAAGAATCATTTCCCCTGTTTTTTTATGGCGATTTTATGGCGATTTCTACTACACTCCCCGAAGCTGGAATAAGCGCACCCAGAAAATTCGATATTTTTTTTACTTGCACGTGCTAGTCCTTGCAATATATTACGAAAAGGACTTGTGCTATGAAACATTAAAAATCATAGGTTTGATCGCGAGATCCGACTTAACGGTACTTGAAAAAATTGAATATTCTAAAAAAATCCATTAGAAAGTGCGAAGCTGGAATAAAATCATCACTTTTAAAATAAATAAAAAACAATTTTTTCGAGATTGTGTTTTTAATTATTAATTAGTATGTATTCCATTATTAGTTATTAACTCAAAAATTCTGTTTGGAAGTGAATCATACAACTTCTGAATGTAGCTAAGCGGAATATGATACCAACAAACGTTGATGCAGTTTATAAGCTCAGCTCTGTTTTCAAACTGCTGCCCACCTTCGTACACTTTTTTGGATAAGTATCCCCAAAGATTTTCGATAATGTTTAAGTCCGGAGAAATGGCTGGTCACTTGAGGATATTGATTTTTTCGTCCTCAAACCACTATATTACCTTATGCGCTTTATGAATACTGGCATTGTGCTGTTGGAAAATCCACTTACGATCCCCCATCACTTCTCTAATATTAATTCTTTCACATTTAAGTAATTCCAAATATTTTTTTGAATCTTGCTTTCCTTTTATGAACACTAAATCTATTGTTCCATAGTATGATATTGCACCCCAAATCTTAACAGATCCAAATGAGGATCGTCGGCGAGATAAAATTATTTCTTCTTTCCTCAAACCATGAAAATAATAGTTGAAACCGTCCGGACCATCTAAACAAAATCGCTTTTCATCACTAAAAATTACTTCTGAACCTAGGATATATGTCTTCTCCCAAATTCGAAACGGTCGATTTGGTGAGTAGGTTTTAACACAGGTTTTCTGTTGTTTTTTTTATTTTAAGATTACGGCCGCTAGCAATAACGATTTGTATACTTCGGACACTAATTTTTAAACCGACTTTATGTCGAATTTGCCGTGCAGACATTAGAGAGTTCGATTAAAGTCTCAAAATAGCTCGCCTATCCTGAACTGAAATACGTTTTTTTACAGTTACTTTAAAATTTTCACCATAGTTTTTAGGATTTTTTAAATAATTTCTTAAAACGGTTGCATTTCTGTTAATTTCTGCTGCTATTTTTCGCATACTTTTTTTTCTTTTATATAACTTTTCAATTAATGCAATTTCCTTCACATTTATTGTTTTTCACGACCCATACTATTATTATATTTTTTGAAATGGTACATTTAGTTTCGAAATTAGTCAAAGCTCAAAGGGATCATTTATTGTGTGGTCCAAATCGATGAAGTACTTATTTAAAAGTGATGATTTTATTCCAGCTTCGCACTTTCTAATGGATTTTTTTGGAATATTCAATTTTTTCAAGTACCGTTAAGTCGGATCTCGCGATCAAACCTATGATTTTTAATGTTTTATAGCACAAGTCCTTTTCGTAATATATTGCAAGGACTAGCACGTGCAAGTAAAAAAAATATCGAATTTTCTGGGTGCGCTTATTCCAGCTTCGGGGAGTGTACAATCACACATAGTAAGCACGGATACATTCAAACTGTTATTATAGCGTGATGTCATTTTTCTCCTTCGCATGCATAGTCAAAAGCTTTGTTACCATGCCAATTTGAACATTATATTCATAGCATAAGGTTTGATATGATTGCTATAAAATTGTAAAACTGGAAGGGATAGCGTTTAACTTGTATTCAGTCATTCCTTTTTAGATCTACATAAGTCTATCTTGCTCTAGTTTTCTGCATTTTTTCGCAGTTACAGAAGTCATGGTAATGGAGGAAAGCCTTTATATTTAAATCTATAATATATTTTATTTCAAATAAAAATTATAGGTATTTTTATTTTTCTTGTCGCATCTCTCAAGGGGTATAAATTTTTTTCCCCAAACTGTAGCAAATAGTCGGTTGTGCAGTGTAGGCTGAATCTTTTGGATCTCATCGTTCTGTGCGTGTGTTTTAAAAATGATTAATCAGATTAAGGATGTTTCCTTTTGTCAGAATGATACGCCCGTTCCTAGATTAGGTCGCCAATCTTTTTTACATTTTCTTTTATTTGAAGCTTCCATGCTCGTTTTTCTTATCTTATACATACATAAAAACATCAAGGGCTATTGGCTGTTGTTTTTTTCATTATCATCCATGTGTTAGTAATACGCTATGCCAACCTTAACAAAATCGTATTTAATTTTTCCTGTTTCGGTTTTTTTTCTTCGCCTTTCGATCGATTTGCTGCCATTAGAAAACCCAATTTCCCCAAAACGAAGAATAAAAAACGCAACCGAGGGAAAAAACCGATTTACTGGTCCTTTTTTTTCTTTATATTTCAGAAGAGTTTCAGTAGAAACAGCGTTCTTAAATTATACTTGAAACATCGCTGATTCTCGGTGTTTGTGCGCGTGTCTTCCGTTGATTTCTCGATCTGGAATAAATTTTACTTAGTAACTGTTGAAAAAATACTATCGTTGTGGAATATACAATGAAATGACAGTAGATCCACAGTTTCCGGATTCATCTTATTTAGTAGTATTTTCAGTACTTGAAAATTTCACTTTTTATTATCATTTGTTTGCTTCAGTCCCACAATTCTAGTATATCTACACCAGCATCTCAATAAAACCTCCTTCAATTTTCACTTAGATATATGTATTTTTTTGCATGATATAAAAAATTGTCGCACACATTTGATTTATTATCTCTATATCATCAATTTGTAGGGTAAAGTCGGGAGATATGGCACCCCTTTTTTTTAAATCGGCATAACTCAAAAAGTAAAAGAGATTTTTAATTGAAACGAAAACATTTTTATTCTTAAAATCAACTAGTAAAACAAAAATAAAAAATAAATAGGATTTCACTCCTAAAATAGTAAAAAAATTAACAAAACATAAATTCATTGAAAAAACCATATCCCCCAAAAGTGTAGGGGATACGGCACCCTACCTTAGGTGATATGGCACCCTACTTGTTTTTTAAGTTCTTTTTGCCACACGAGTAGCAAGTGTTGACAAATGATGTGCATGAGTCATGGGACCACAAAAAGCAAACAATGCATTTAACCTACTCGTCGGGTTTAGTGGTCTCAGCATAGCCTTCGCCACATCCAGTGCACACTTCCGTTCTAGTTTGCGTAAAACCGTGTGATTGAAGTTTTTTAATATGGACTGATATTTTTTGCTAATTTTCTTCACCCAAACAAAAAGGAGCTCCCAAGGAGGGCTTTTTGGTATCTCCAGCCCTAAGTCGCCTTCTGAGAGTAGTGAAAGGTATCTTATAATGGAAATGGCACCCCTTCCATATCACCTCAGACATAGGGTGCCATTTCTCCTTTCAGACATCGCCACTGATTTTCATATTTTACTGAAAATTCACGCTCAATCAACTTTGTTTCATACACACAAACGAAAACAAATCAGATTCTGCTTGTTTTGGTTTATGAACGGTAAACTTGCTCCAACTGTACTTACCAAAATTCAGCCACTCAAAAAACAACAAAAAAAAATTCGTCTGAAATTTGAATTTTTTTTTCTTGTTTTGTCACGCAAAAACAAAAGGGAAAGAGCTATGGTGTCGCGGTTTTCACACTTCAACCTCACTAAGTTTTGTAAGAATGGTTTTGAATCTAATGTCGCCAATGGGAGAATTTGAAAGGGTGCCATATCACCTGCGGTGCCATATTACCAGACTTTACCCTATAGAAGACCTCTGCTTGTGATATACATAAATCGCTTCTAAAAACGAAATTTATCTGTTAAAGACTGATTTTTGGAGTTATGTAGTAATACGACCAATTTGGATAAATATGGATCTAATTTTATATGAAAAAGAAGTTAATTAAATTTTTATCTTCATTGCGAAAATATATAAGAAAAACCAGTTCTTAACTCTAACCAATCAATAGTTGCGTTTTTGTAATGTTCTAGAACACAGAACATTAAAAAAACGATCCAGAGTAAGTGGGAAATTTCATTGAGTTCGAATGGCAACTAACTTCACGTTGGTTACATCAGTAAGCCGTTACTGCTATATTTTCTTGATATAATCACGATTCGCTATCTCCCATGATTAAAACTATTTCGCTGTCGAACAGAACCAACAAACCACCAACACAAAATCCTCAATTGAGAATAAAATGTCAGATTTATTATGTTGAAGTTAGCAGCATTTCATTACCGTATAAAATTTCCCTTTGTTCCAAGCGCTGTTTGAGATGAAAAGGTGGTGCAGGATTTTGTATGGAACTGCTTCAGAACTGCTTCAGAACATTAAAAAAACGCAACTAATATGTTTGATTTTGGCGGCTTTTTAAAAATGGCAATTTCAGGTTTGGCATTTTACACCCAAACGACGCGTTTTTCAGTATTCTTTTGTTTGACAACAGTTGCAGACAGTAAAATTTGTTACATTTTTGTCTTTTACTAGAACTCGATATCTCTAAACGGTGTCGGGATATACCGTTATTTTGAAAGGTCAGTTTTTCGCGATTCTCTCGAAAAGTAACGGGTTTCAAGTAGTTCTATGTATGAGATCAATTGAAGAGAACAATATTTGCCATAATTTTGTCTTTAACCCTTATCGAGATATTAAAAATTTAAAAAAATAGATTTTTCAGAATTGCTTCCAAACTAACGGTTTAAAAAAAAACAGTTCAGGGCAAAATTAAAGATATTAAAATTCTCTACATTTGTGTCTTCTACCGTACATCGATATCTTTTATCGTTGTTGAGATATTTCAGATTTTCTAAAATAAAAATTCATATTTTTATGAAAACTAATATTTTATTCGTCAAATTACAGTGTAAATTGTGCAGAAACGTATATGTTGTATAAGAAAGTCATGTACTGTTCACATCAGATATTTTTAACACGTTGACGGACAGTAGAAACAAGTGAAATTCGAAAATTGACACTAAAACAAGATCGCACTACTCCGTTCACAACCACGTGCATACTCAATGTGTTAACCTTGCATACTAAATTTTTTTTCGAAAACATGACACTAGGCTTCTACTTGTACGCTGGTAAATGCACATTTGTGCTGCTACAGCCGCAGTGTCTAAAAACGACCGTTTCGTATTGGACGGCTATTGCCGTCATGTCACATAGTGAACTTGAACTTGACGGCTATAGACGCAACTGTCCGTCAACGTGTTAATATAAGATGATCAAAATTCAGTACGAAAAAATTGATTTTTCATAAAAGGTACACTGAGAGAAAAATATTTCGATTTGGAAATAATTTGTGTCTTGTTTCACGATGAGAACAATTTGTATCCAATTTAGAGATAAATTTCTTTCATTTGTTGTTTCTTCAAGAATATTTTATGTCTCGTTTGGAAATAAATTGGAAATATTTATAGTCAGGGTATTCACAGTCCTCTTTTAATTTTGGGTATTCGGTATTTTCGGTAATATTAAAAGACTGAAAATATTCAGCTGTGAACATCCCACAGCACAGATTTGAGAACAGGTTTTTATTGGATACGTGACCAAATCATGAACTGCGAATTTGATTGTCACATACCTTTAAATCTATGTTTGATGTATTCTTTTGAATTTCTATTGTGGCAACGGCTATCAAAATTGAAAAAAATTGCATCAGTCCGATGAGATTAACAAAAAACCAGCGAGAAAATTTGACAACTAAAAACATTACTAGCGCCACTCGCGGTTGATTCTTGATACCGAATAACCGGGCCGGAAAACACGACTCAAGGCATGCCTACAATTACCGAATCCGGTAATTCATTTTTACATGAACCAAATTACCGTCTCGGTAAAAATCTGTTAAATTTGACTGAATTACCGAACGGTAAAATTACTTGCAATTTGAAAGAGGACTGTGAATACCCTGAGTATAAAATTATATCTCTACATTTGTGCCTAACCGTTTTGTTTTCTGTGTACTCGCGAAAAGCGAAAAGGTATAATGGCCACACAGAAAAGTAATTTTCCTTATACCTAATTAAAATCATTTTCTCCTGAACATTTCGCAAAATGGCGTGCGACAATAATTGAAATTACAAATATTCTGCAGACTCTTTTTAAAAAACCCCATAATATTAGAAATTATTGAAAGCTTTAACGTAATGAAATGTTTTTCGTACCATTTATACATTTCATTTTGTATCAATAGTCTAAGTGAACCGCCATTTTAATTAACTCCTTCAGAAATCAGCAGGAGGTGAACAACATATTCTGCAATATTAAAATGATTGATCCAGCAAACCAGAATTGGGTTGGTAGACAAACATTAACACCAACATCATTAATTGCTATATTTCAAGTTCCTGTTAAACTTCATCGCTGGACTAAAGTCGATATTTTTGTTTTTGTTCCAATCCAAAACCGTAAAACTGATGAGATGGAGCTCATCAACTTTTATAACTTACGGATTCGATATTAAAATTTTCTAATTACTTTTGTCGGTCGGGAGGAGGTTCCACGAGGAATCAGTCAGGGGGCCTAGAAATAAATTAAATCCCCCGTAGGCAATCTCATGTCGAATAATTCTTGTAGACGGGAATGTACAATGAGGGGTTATTTCCAGCAGCAATTTTGCCATTGTATAGAAAATATCGACTTCGAAGTTGAGTTACAAATTTATCCATTCATCCATCTTGTCAAGAAATGTTTTTGTAGTTTCGTACTTTAGCTGTTATCGCCAGTTGCTGTTGGGTATCAAGGCTTCCAGAAAGTTTTTTTTCTACTTCACAGGGGGTGGCTTGAAAAAGACGAATGAAGGGCTGCATTGTTGAAATATAGCAGTTATACTATGGTCTATGATGCAAGAATGTATGTGAAGGATTGTAGAACAAAGGGTGGGATTAAGTCAAGTAACATTTAGCAATGGCGGATTCTTCGCCAAGTATATTATCCTCATAGAACACCTTTCCTAAATCTGCTTCCCATTATTCCCGCCTTATAAAGACCATTTTCTGTACAAACATTTGTCAAATGTCAGAGGGGCTGCTAAATTTCTGCTAGAAAGTACGTTTCGATTATTGATAGCATTTTTTGAGCTTGACTTTTTCCAAAAGAAAACTTTTACCCAATTTTTGTGTCTTGTCTTACACTTAATGGATTTTTAGGGTCATTAATTTCTGAATTAAATTAACAATAGCTAAAGCGTTCGCCATTTTCTATTCGTTGAATCATATCTTAGAATTATCTCACACGGTTGGAGTCAACACTCAACGTAAAGCATCAAATCTTGGATTAGGAAATTGAACCTACTTTGCAAATGATTAATACAAAATTGTTAAAAATTTCTCAGCTTTGTCTTTCAAATGAAGACTCGTAGGTAATTTGGTGCGATGGCTGCAGATTATCACGCAATTATGGAAAAGGTTGCTTAAAATCGCATATTTATTAGGCTATGAGAAAATATTTGTATCTATAGCTAATTGAAAGTTTCCAAAATTTTCATTAAAAAAAATTTCGTTACTTTATATTCTTTGGTTTATGTTAATTAAAAACACTTTTACATATTTAGGTTAATTGTAATAAAAAGATTCAAAATAATAGAGGGTATTCACAAAAACTATTAACTGGGCTGTTGTTGTTGTATACTCGTACTAATTGGTTAAGATTTTCCCGAATCGTAAACGCACTTTTTGTTTAATCGAGAAGATACTCACAATTTCAGTTATATATTATAACTTTTCCCTAATTTTAGACGTAAAATAATCACTAAATAACTTAAAACTGGGTCTAAGTGATTAAATTTGAAAGCAAAATTTAATCACTTAGACCCAGTTCACACGAAGTAACTCAACAGAAACTGCATTGGTTTGTGATTGAAATTACTAACCGATTACTAATTCATTGGTGATGCAGATCCGCACACGAAGCCTACTCAGAAGTGATCCAAATCGGTCGTTTCTGGGTGAATCCATGTCAAGTGAATGAATAAAGCTGTTTATGTAGAATTTATTTCAAATCTAGCTCACCTAATGTGAGTTTGTTTAAAACACAAAATTTTAGATTTCGTTTTGGAGTAGGTAGTTTCAGCAATTTGAAATCCTTTTGTAATTTTCTCCTAAAGTAGAATCACAAAAGAAGTCATTACTCATGCTAGGAATAAGATAGAGGTGTAATGTTAAATGCCTTTTGAATGTAATTTCATTAGCTTTCAATTAATTTATAACAGTCTTTAATTTCAAGATCACGCATATAATATTTAACCTTGAATATCTCAAAAAGCCATATTTAATTTTTTTTGAAAATATTCACGAACAAACTTTCGTTTCCCAAAACCACTCCTGTATAGGTTCATGATGAAACCACAATGGAATCATTTCTTTTTTTTTTCTTTTTTTTTAATATTCACTTTTTGAAGTAATTAACAATTCACTAACGGCCGATTTCTTCACCGAGTACTAAAGTGGAGTCCAGCTAGTCCAGGTACTAGCTCTGGTACTCGGTACCAACAAAAAGTTAGTACTTGTGCATTTCTTCACATCGCTAGTACCGGAGCTAAATTTATCAGCCGGTACTAGCGGCAAATACGTCTAAAACTAAGCTAATACGTCTAAAACCGATTTTGACATTATTTTGACATTTGAATTTGAAATATTATTGTTCGCCGTGAATTTCCGTGTATTTGTGTACGTTATTTTTTCAATAAACGAAATATTATTTAGTCGCTGTGTTCGGTAAATTTGTGCAAATAACAAAATAAATAATGAAAAAACGAGAAGCAAATAAATAATGAAAAAAACGAGGAGCAGAAAACGATAAGGATACGTTTGGTGGTGATGCGAAAAGGCCTCGCTGGACCAATTGGAGTCACCAAGATACCGATTTATTGTGAAAATTCAAAGGTTTTAAAATAAAAGACATCAAATAAAACGCAGTGTTTTTTATTCTTGCAATTGCAACATAATTTCCTCTCAAGCTGTTCGTTGTCGATTTCCACGGGATGCATCTGGGAATTCATGTGTGTTCGCGTATCCAGAGTCACCGTTTAATACCTATGTGATTCCCAAATTCGCAAGCTTCAAATCTGGTGCGCACATCGGAATGACGAAAAATCGTTTGATTGTGCACGGATTCCGCCCAACGTTCAGAGAAAACCATCCTTTGCTGTTGCGAAAACCTTCGCTCTGCAAATGAAAAGAGTAGATTCGGCGGTCAAATCGATGACCCATCACTTCTTGCGTATTTTTGATCTTCCAGTGTCAGCAAAAAATATATAAAAATCGACTACTCCAGTATTATATTATAGGTGAAGAAATAAAATTGGCATAAATTCGAGTACTAAGATCGCTAGACCCCCAATTTCGAGGGTCCAGGAAATAATGAGTACCAGCTAATACTCCGTACCAAAGTCAGTACTAAGGCGCCCTAGTACTTGGTGAAGAAATGACTTGATACCAATTTGAGTACCAAATTTTGGTCTAATACCGGTAATAGCGTTAGTACTCGGTGAAGAAATCGGCCGTAAAACTATAAAATATCAGCAGAGTAATAAGCTCAGCTAACTATGCTTAATTCATATATTTACCCAAATTTAATATTTTCAAATCAAGTGGTCAATATAATATAATAAATTTAAGTACAGTTGCTAAAAAATGTCGTTTTGTTGCTGTTTACAAAATTTTAACGATTAGTAATATTTTACGACGATGATATAGCGGTTAATACTTTATCGTGAATACCCCTATGATAATGCGGGTTTTCTCGCATTATCATAGGGGTATTAACTTTTTTTCTGTTTAGTATCTTTTTTTTTGTTTAATTTTGTTTTGGGTGTTTTTAAACCGTGATTTTCGCCATGAATCCTGTTTAAAAGGAGGCTGAAAAGTTTTACTCGGGGGTTTTCGGGTCGCTGATCACGAATCCGGTGTTAGATTTTCAAAATTAAAAACGGAAGGTCCTGTAAAGATAACGCAAATATCCTTTTTCCGATTTTTTCCGGGAAAAATGGCATTAGGGGGTTTTCGGGGTCGCTTATCACAAATCAGGTGTTAGATTTTCAAAATTAGAAACGGAAGGTCCTGTAAAGATAACGTAAACATCCTTTTTCCAATTTTTCTCGCAAAAACTGGCTTTGGGAGGTTTTCAGGGTTGCTTATCACGAATCTGGTGTTAGACTAATTCGCAACGGAGAGTCCTGCAAGGATAAGATTTATCTCAAAAGTTTTTGGGTTCTTTCCGGTTTTCTTCGTATTCTAAAACTTATACAAAAAACTTAACCCGGCAACGACGGGAATGCAAGCTAGTTAAACATATAAGAGTAAAGAGCACATAGAATATTCACAGGTAGAAAACACTAGAGTAAACAGCACAGCCATATATGCTTGTAACCGAAAATTTGTAAACAAAAGTGACAGCTGATCAGCATTTTCGCATTTCGCAATGTGTTTTGCGTGTGATTTGGCGGCGTATAAATATTAAATGAATAATAAAATCTCAACAAAACACACGATATAGTATGAAAAACTACTGAACTACAAACATGCTGTTTATATGTCAGAGGCGGGAAATTTAAAAATTGATATCTGTTTTGACCAAAATTTCTTAAAAACGTACAAAAACTCATCACTTTATGTTGAAATTGGATGCTGAATTTAAAATGTCAGGAGATAATTGAAAAACAATTGATATCAAATCTTCGGTCTGTCAAAATCATTTTACAAACGACGTGATGCTAATTTCAAAGCAACAACGAAGTTTGAAAAACTGCAGTACCAGTTTTGACTAAATATCTAGTTTTTTTATATTCAATGTACAACTTATTTTAATAATGTACAACTTATTTTGGAACTGTATTTAATTTCTAAGAAAAAAATACATTTCTCCAATAGCTCATCTGGTAACGCCGTTGTGTCTCTTATGTTTGACACTATATTTCTGTGTCTTTTTCACGTTCATTAGATTCCTTTGTGGTCATTTTACTTGTTCATTCTTTGTACCCCAAAAACTTCAGATTTTTCTAGCCAATCAGACGGCTAAGCCTTGGGTATTTCTGGGTTATTCGTTTTCGGTTACATGGGTTTCTCTCATTTTTTTTTGTATTCTGTGCTAACGGGGTCGAAATATCGATACACGATAAAACATATTGGATTAAAGTCAAATCAAAATTGGATTAAAATTGATCTATATGTAATCCAATGCAATATTCTAATCCAATAGTATGGATTTGATTTTTTTTAATTTTTTTGGTTTAATTTAGTATCATAGTCTACAATTGTATTTAAATTAAATTAAAAAATGATTTAAATATGATCACAAAAAATATTTTCAATAATTCGCATGTATTAAGTTTTAATCCAAAAATGTATTAAAATTTCGTCAATATAATTTTTGAATTAAAAAGTACTGCAGGATTTTTTGCTGTGTAGATTTTAAGAAATTTCGGTCGAAATACGGGATCAACCCCGATTTAACGCTGTTGGACTTCTATTTGTGGGGTGGGGTGCCACTAAAGATCGATGTTACGCTGACAATTCAGAAACGATTCAGGTACATGAGCACAATATTCATCGAACTATTCATAAAATAAGATCTTAAATCATTGAAAATGTAGCAAAATTGCGTTGACAGGATGGGCTATTGCAAAGCCAATCGAGGCTGCCATTTGGATGTATATTCCATAACTAATCGGTAGATTTACTCTTTTCAATAAAGCAACAAACTTTGAAAAATAATAAGCTATGTTTTTATGGCAATTTTAGAAAGAAACAAGCCAATGGCCAGCCCATTATGAAGATTTGCATTGTGATTTTTTTAAAATCACAATCTGAAAGCTAGTCTTGAAATTTAATTCCTTTTTGGGGCTTACAGATTGCACTTTTTTTTTGTGAAACCATATTGTGAATTTTTGCCGATCGGTTTCAAAACAACAAAATCTTTCTAGAATCCATATTTTGATTATATTTGACACCATTTCGTCAAAAATCGTGTTGTTTTGGTAGTTTTAATAACGACTAGTTTGTTGGTAATGTTCGTTTTATATTTCCCACTGCCCAACTGTCAAATCGCAATAGTATTTTGATTGATTGTTTGATAGTAGCGGTTCAACTAATTTTTTTTTAAAACCTGCAAATGGAGGAATCACATGTTTGAATTTTATGAATACTCGTTGCCCTAGAATGTATATATTATTTAAGCCAAATTTAATCAAAATTTGGTTTCCCCAAATAGGATTATTTAGTATTTTTAATATTTAATATTTTAATATATTCCTAAATCAATATGAGCTACCTTACAAGTCTTTTAGGTTTGAATGTTTTCGGGCAACACATGGCTGAAGATTAATTGCTCGCAAACGTTGCCTATCGGTCATTCCCGCCCATTTAATCAAGGGACCTTGTTCATATTCATTCAAATATTATGCTATGGTGGCTTGGAATATCACAATCTAACTAATGGTGGATACTATGTGATATCCAATGATATTCTTTTAAATGATATGCTGGTTGGCTGGCCATGGCGTGGTGTTGTTACTGGCTGAGCTCTAATTAAGAAAAATAAATTTCGGATGACTGCTGAATAAGTTTTCGTCTGGTGCCACCATTCAAGGAACTGAAAACTTGACATTTGCATGTGATGGACTCATTTTTCATTCCCGAATCCTACAATGTAAAAGCATTCAATGATATTATACTTTATACGTCCTACATAAGTTATAGTATATAGCCGTCTTTTCTTATTATACTAACAGTCATAATGTCAGAAGTGAATTGAAATAAATTGCTCCTCAGACCATATTCACATCACGCTCGATTATGGAAATAGAATCTGCCATGGACGCCAAACGAATATTACACATATAAATGATGTTGCTATATTTTGTTATATAATCTATCCAACAGCTAATCTGGAGTCTACGTTTGGTTACTAAGTTGATCACATGTAGATTTTAGGGTTCCTTTATTAAACCTCTTACTTCGACTGCTATACACGGCTTTTGATTAGGCTCCAGTCACCTACGGTTCAAATGAACGCCATGCTGCCTTTTTTTTTTTGGATATTTTCGTTGGGCTCAGCGGGTGCACTTTTATATTCTTTCCCAAAATTAATGATTCTTACTAAGTTATTAGCATAAGATTATTAGAATTTTGTATATACCTTGTGCTATTGGTGGAATTTTACCCATTATAGCTGCCTTACTGTTCCTACTAAAGAAATAACAAATTATAAATTTTAATTCACAGCGGTAAGTTAAAAGTTGAGAGAAGTAACCTTCTTAAAAACAAAATATTTTATTGTTTCCATAGAGTTTAAATACACATGTCCAATATGTAATTCGTTTATAAAGTAAAAATGTAGCCTTACGGCTATATTTATACGAAAAACGTAGATTTCCATTAACAGTCTAACAGTCTTCATTCTAGTAGACAATACACAAAACGAACTCATAAATAATTTGATGCTTTTAATTTTTTTTAAACGCAATAATGTTGACAGTAACATTGTTTTTAAATGCGTGAAAGTGGTCCAATAGAACTCATATGTATGGAAGAGTTGTGTAAAATTGTTTTCTAACCACTTCTTGCATTTATAGCAGGCATCGTCATCAATTGCTCTAGAGCAGGGATACGAAAAGTAGATTTTATGGCGGGACAAATTTGAAGTTATACCGCGGGCCGCAGCAAATAAATTTAGAACTTCATTTTTTTTTCTTCTTTGTGTTATCCAGGAATCACCACGTGGAGATGAGGCAAAGTCGAATCCCTTTTCTTTTTTTTTTGTTTATTTGTTTTTTTATTTGTTTTTACTTTCTTCTACGGAGTATAATAAAGTATTGTATTCATGAAAAATTTCGACCTCTTAATTTTGCCTAAAAAACATTTCCCGATCACTCTTGAGTCGATTGGAGTCATATTTAAAAAATGTCTTTCTGTCTGTCAGTCTGTCTGTCAGTCTGTCAGTCTGTGTACAAGATTTCTCAAAAACTAATAGAGCTAGCGCCATGAAATTTTATAGGCATGTTGGGTCCTGAAATGGGACGATCCTATCAACTTTTGGTGGAAATCCGTTAACCGGAAGTATCCAAAATGGCGGTTTTTCAAAAATCGCAATTTCGTTTTTCTCGATTTACTCCCAAACTACGGGTTTTTTAGTGGCCTTAAGTATGACAAAACTTGGAGAAAATAAAATTTCCCACACTTTTGTCTTTAGCTATAACTCGATATCTCCACCTATTATCGAGATAAACCGTTATTTCCAAAAAAAAACAGTTTTTTGCGATTATCTCGAAAACTAACGGGTTTTTGCTGACTGAATGTATGAAGTGAATTAATGAGAATGGCATTCTGCACAATTTTGTCTTTTACCGTTATCCGTTATATTTTACCGTTATTGAGATATTTTCATTAATATGTAAAAAATCATATTTTTGCGAATAATTTGCAAACTAACGGTTTTTCGACAAATCAGTTAAAAGAATAATTAAAGATGTTAACATTTTTTACATTTTTGCCATTTACCGTAAATTGATATCTTTTACCGTTCTCAAGTTATCTCAAATTTTGTACGTTTTTGATATTTTTGAATAAACCAAGAACTTATTGGGAGGTTGTATTGGGTTGACAATACGACAGGGCTATAACATAAATTGCACAGGGTCGTAGATTTTGTAGAAGAAAGTTTTGTGTTGACCACAACTGATATTTTTATTTGTTTTTTTTTGTTTTTTTGGTTTTTTATTTGTTTTTTTTTTTTTTGTTTATTTGGTTTTTTATTTGTTTTTTTTTGTTTATTTGTTTTTTATTTGTTTTTTTTTCGTTTTTTTTTTTGTTTTCTTTTTATGTTTTTTTTTATTAATATGGCCGATATCGAGATTCTGATAACTTCGCCACAAGAGCAATTATTTTAAGCGTTGTGAAATATATTTTTAATGTAAAAACTGTGCTACCCGATCTTGGGCCAGTTTCTTGAAACTCCGTTCGTAAGTGGTATTGGCCACTAGCATGCAGTCTCGCAAATGGTCGTCAGTCATTCGATTTCGAAATTTATTTTTTATTAAAAGCTAAACAGAATGCGAGCGGCAACGGCAGGCGGCATGGTGCCGTCGTCAGATGACGCCGACTTGACACAATGAGAAGCGTCAACGGCGGGCGTCATTTTCTGTCAAATGTGAGCATAGGCAGATAGTAGTGCTGCTCGTTGTGGAAATTGTAAATACTTTAGCATAGATAGTAGCGCCACAAGTCGTCAGTTTTGTAACTAAAAATTTGCCGCAGCGGCACTTTTTGGACTTGGTTCAAACTCAGCGGCGACGGCGCCGTTGCCGTCGTCATTCTGTCAGCCTCAATTGCGCTCCATTGGTTTAAAAAAAATGACGCGGACGCCCGCCGTTGCCGCTCGCATTCTGTCTAGCTTTTTATATTCATCTTAGAAAATGCTGTTTCACAAATACATATATATGATCCCGAACATGGGTCCTAGCAAAGTACCCATTCTTTTGAGATTTGGACAAGATTGTTCAGGGAGTGTGTCTGTCCAAAATTTTGTAACATCTGTTTCGGCAAATTTCTCTCGCAGCACATTACTCTCTTGAAATTCAATAATTTCCAGTTGCAATTTAGCCTTTTCAAGATTGAATAGTTGCACTGTCGTATTGACCCAATTTGTCTCAAGACTGAATGGGCTTTGTATTGGTCCCAATAATTCGCTAATTTGACAAAAATCAGTAAATCGTGAAGCAAATTCCAATTGCAAATCTTTCAAAAAACCCTCGTATTCCTCGAATTGTGGAATTTCTTCAACATTACTTTGAAAATGTACTTTTAATAAAGGAAAATGAATCAACTCGCTAGAATTTAAATCATTCTCAAACAATTTTAACTTTCTTTGGAAAGCTTTGGTCTTTTTCACATATCACAAATAAGTTTCCCCTTTTCTTGCAAAGCTAGATTCAAGTAATTGATATGTGAGAACATGTCACCCAAAAAGCAGAGTGTAGCAATATTGTTCGTGCTAATAACTCAATTTTTTTTAATTTTTTCTGCACCTCAAAACCTGTAATATATTTTAGGTTGTGGTTGTATCTCATGATAATGTTGGTCAGAAACCGTAACGGTAACGACCCTTGATTTATAGTTTTCCGATCTGACATACCATTTCCAACAAAATTTAAAAAAAAAAAAATTTGTACTAGCGTAATAAAATTTTGAGTATGAAAATTTTTTTGTTTCAAAATTATTTTGATGTGCAGAAAATTTATGCAAGAATTATATTTTAAATCCTTTTTGATAAATTTTTAGATTTGACGCACTGTTTTCATGAAAAGTGCAATTAATTTTTTTCATTTGTTTGAGAGAAAAGGAATAGGGCGCATTATCATAGCGCCGGACACTAAATGGTTTTTGCATTTATTTTGCAACATGTGTTGATTTTAATACTCCGATTTGGCCATTAACCGACACTTTTGACAAATTTTAAACCTCTAAACTTGATTTACTCGTGCGTTAGTCTGGTTATATACTTGCAGATAAACCTATGTTTGACGTAATCTAAAGACACAGATGACTTTTTTGTCCAGCAATTAGTTTTATGCACAACAAATATTATATCAAATACAATCTATCTATTGTTTTTATTTTGCAAAAACTCAAAAGAGGGGGATAGGTTTTATTGGTTTAACAATTTCATTGAGGTATGATATATCTATCAACGAGAACCGTATCAGAATCCATACAATAGTTTAGGGTATGGCAGGAGAGAGGGTTCGTATGATGCGGGAGATATTGAGTGGGCGAAAATTTTCCTTTATGGTCGACCTGTCCAACACTGAAAACTGTATGTGGTTCAAAAATCCCCGCAACGTACCAGCAAAACATTAACGTCAAAATATGAAAACTAAGCGAGTCCGTATATATACATATTGATGATAGTGACCAGGCAAATAGCGCGTATATATACGCTTGTGATGCAAGTGTGTTAAGTAGAACGCATTTATACCGGTGCTACATTGAAAAAACTGCCAACTTAGCACCGATCTAAACGCGCTCATGGTTGGTTTAAATACTGTTTGGTTTTATAACCAAATAAAATTAAAACTTAGTATTAAAATATATCGTCAAACTTTAAAATGCATTTGGCCTTTAATACTGCATTTTGCATCAAGGTATCTGACAACATTTGTGTCACGTATGAGCTCGAATCATTGGTAATCGGGTTGGAAAAAACTGGGTTAAACAAATATCGTGTTTGATTAAAAGTATCTGTATTAAATTTTAGCGCAATGTTTAGGTGCTAAATCATATTAAAATAACTGATAGTTTTCTATTTCTATATCTTTTCTGCTTTTTTGTTTTACGTAGACATTGAACATACGATATTGGTTTCCAAAAAAACCAACGATTCTTAGCGATTTTATAAATTTATAATGAACAATATTCCAACATTCTGTATTTTAGTATACATTAGACTGTCACCTGAACATACCTGTTACCTAAGCATCACTATCGTACTTTATTTACTGAGTAAATATGACATTTGTTCATAAGGGGATTGTGACCCTTCAGAAATTTACTTTGAATGTTGTGAAATAGAACCTCAAGTACACTCAAGATGGCATACCAGTCTGACATGTCTGACATTAAGTGTCTGCTTATTGCTTCTTATGGTTTTTTGGAATTTTTATCGCTTTTCTCTTAAATAAAGAACATCTTGCTAAAATCAATTCTTTTTTAAACACTTGGAAAAAAAATCCCGCGATCCTTGATTATGATGCTTATATAGGTTATGTCAGCATAGGCATTACAATAATATCATACTAAAAACCATTCATCTAAAGTGAATTTCAGTTTTACTCTACCTCATTTCATATTAATCTAAAAATCAATTTCAAATACCAGCAGTATTATGTAAGCCGACATTCCAGACAATAGATATGTGAAATAAATCTCACTCTCTAATTCCCTTCAATCCGATGATCCAATTAAGTGAAATTTTTACAATACTTGAGGTGCCAAAGGTTAGATTTTAGATTTCCGACTAAAATTTACTGTAATTAATATGAAAACTTAGTTGGCTAGTAATCCTTTTGCGCTTACTTATCTGTCTGCTTTCTTCATAGATCAACGTCTTGAAAAGTCTGTCATTAGGGGCGTATTGTCGGCAGGTTTTACAATCATATATATTTTTTTTACTGACTTGACTCATCTCACCTTCTTTAAATCGTCTTACATTCTCTTTAATGGACAAATAAATATCGATTTTTTTCCAAAATGTCATGGACGAAATAACGAATAAAAATATATCGAACGAAATAACGATATTTTTTCAGGTATTTGGTAATATCCTATGTGCACAAAGTTTTGGTGAAGTCTAATATTCTATGACGTGCAGAAAAAATCTATTTTTTTTTAAATTCGAATTCAGAAGTAATTTGTGCTTTGAGTTTAGGGAAAAGCGGGCATAGAGTGTATACTTGATCATAATTCAAATCAACTTGTTTCTTGATTGCGAAGGCTTACGCAGGCGGTTCTTAAGCGATTTCGAAAAAAACCCACTTTAATACAACTCTGCTTTGAGATTAATGTACACGGCAAAAACATATGGGAACCGTTCCACCAAAATTGCATGCTCCAATCCCATATTTCGGAAAAATGGCATAGTGGCCAAATAAGGGAGTGATTCCTATTAAAAAATGGTAACTGTTTCCAAATTCTTTAGGACACATTCCACAGAAAAATCGCCATATTCTTTTTTTTTTGTGTGATTATTCCCAAAATTATGCCAGGGGTTACTGTATATGTTCGACATATTAAGACCAAAAATTGGGGAACATTCCCTGTTGTACGGGACTCAATCCTAAAATGAAAGGAATGAATCCTCCGTTGATTATTGGACTCTCTCCTATATGCGTGACATTCTCATTTGAAATAGGATTCGTTCCTATAATTGTGGCATTAAATGCTATCTGAATAGGATTCACTACTTTTTTTTAATTAGATTCTGTCCAATCTAAAGGGGACAGACAAAAATTCGAGTTATTCAATATACTAGATAGGGAAGTTCGAGGGGTGTGAAAATATTCGAGATATCAAACAGCACGAGTAATAAAATGCCCTATAATTAAAAAATTTCTTGAACACAAGTGTTAGAGTGTAGTAGTAGGCAAGTCCAAACTATATAAACCACGAGTTCGCAAACCACATGCGAAAATCGAAGAAAAAAAATGGCTTGGATTATCATATTCGCTGAATCTAATTTGCATAGGAATGAGTCCGCCAACACTTAGGATTCATTGCATTTTTTTTGTAGGACTGAGTCCTACATAATGTTGAAGTCACTTCTAAAAACAATGGGAATGATTCCATTCCATAATATAGCACTGTTTCCACCTCAGTATAGGAATGCCTCCAGTGAAAACTAGGAATGGGTGCTACTTTGGTTGGAATATGTCCATTCTTCTCTCAGCCCTATATACATAGTAATGATTCCACAAAAACTAAGACTAGTTCCGATAATTATGGAAGCCTTTGCTACAAAATTGTGTTTTTGGTACAAAATGCCATAATCGCTTTCCCATATTTTATAGGAACGTTTCCTATGCGGAATTTTTTCCATGTATGATGCCGGAATATGCGCCATTTTTTCCATGTATGATGCTACTTCCTACTATAGACCACCATCATTTATCAGCTCATACATAACGGAACCGTTTGAAATTTCGGAACCTTATATGAATTCCTAAGTGAACTGTCGCCGTTTGTTTCTTTTTACACCTAAAAACTTTGTTTTACAACTAAAAAGTTATTATAAAAATATTAACGTTCAAAGAAAAAAACATAACAAAAGCTATAATTGCCAATCTAGCAATTATTGAAAACCCGTATGGCGATTTAATTGAACGGCGCATCAAAATTCCACTTTGAAGTCAAATTTCCCAATAAGATTTTTTAAAATTTATTCCAATCGGATTTTGATGTATGGAAGTTTTATGTAGAATCATATCCTAAATAACTTTTGTTCTTGCACTTTTTTGATAAGATGCACCGTTTTTGAGATATATAAAACGTTTTCGTTCGTATGGGGGGTACCCCCCCCTAATGGTCCATTTTTGCCCATTAACGAACTTGGCCTCGCGGATCTGTGCAAAATTTCAAGTCTCTAACTCAATCCGTGCGCCCGCAATCCGCGCCACAGACGGACAGACAGACGGACGGACGGACATGCAAAAATTAATTATTTTTATCATTCTAAACACACTGGTGTAATTCATTTTTGTGTGTGATGACGGGATCTTGGCGTTACAAACGGTAAGGCAAAGTTAGTATACGGGTATTATGACCATCCCTAGTCCCCAATTAAGATCAACTTTAATGTTTAATATTAACTAAATAATAACTTTTGTTTGAGTTTTGCTATTTTGTTGGAAAAATCTCAACAAGTATAAAGCAAACCACGAAGAAGTTCAAGGATTCCTATATGAACCACCTTGAAATTTCCTATATGCTAGTGAAAGACTCAAATAATAAAACTCTCAAATACGCTTATGGCGGAATTCACGAGTTAGCGAGCGAGTTTCAAGAAAAAAGGCTGCTAACTTGATTTAATTGCTGCTAAAAGTTTCGTGAAACCCACACTTAGAATCACACTTTTCTTGCGCTTTGTTTATAAGCTATTTTTAACAATGGAGTTGTATATTGAATAGACACTTAACATTTTTAACTAATAATTGTTTTTAGCAAAAAATGGATTTGCTCAAAATTGCAAAAATCGAGCATTCTTGTTGGGTTGCGACATTTGCTTCGATGTCGGCTCGCATTTATGCTATTTGTGACCATTTTGCAATTTAAAATATTTGTTGTAATTGTCGTTTCTACACTATTACGATTTGTCGAAATAACAGTACAAGAAGAAAAAAAATTGAAGAAATGTAGCTCTGAGTCATTTAGGACCCTCCCTGGTAAACTTGCGCGGCTCCTAACACATCAGATTCAAATTGTAAAAATTTTAGAAATAATTCTAATTAAAATGTCTGACTCCAATTTGAATTTGTATCAAAATTTCGTTTGACATTTTCTGCCTCTTAAACTTTTAAATTTTAAATTTTCACTGTAATATCCAGGTCGGAATAAAGAACTGTGAAACCCAATCTCCCCTAATTAAATATACGGACGTGCCTTGCTTAGAGCTCCAATAGATTATTGTGTCACCCTAATTACCTGACATCTAAAACGTAACTTGCCTATCTATCAGGTAACCAATCTGGTGACAATGAAGCTATTTCATTTCACTGCCACTATCAATCTTCATATTCACAACAGAGTCAAACTGAGCTTAATTTCTTAAGTATCTCAACCAATCAGATGATGCTGCATGGCAGCCGAGTGATATGAATGACTTTTATAATATTGAGCTGCAGCATTTAACGAATGGCAAAAGAAAATCGGTGACATCAACAATAGCAGATATCTTATGGCCATTCCACAGTCCTTGATTTGACGTCTTCATTAGCTCGATTGGATTCGGATTTTCAAACGGGCATTTAATCTGGCATTCATTGGCTCCGCAAAATGCTTTTGGCGAGTGGAATTGAAAACAGGAAAAAATCATTTTGATTAGTATCTCTAGCCAGTAGGTAACATGTGTTTGGAATTGGTATATTGATGAGAAGAAACCGATAAAGATTACTGCTATTGATGAGATTTTTTTGATTTTACTATTTCGAAAATAGTATTTCGTCATGGTTTATGCCAACTAAAACATATCTGTCACTTATTTGCCAGAATATAATTGGATCTAATTTAACATACTTTGTTAAGTTAATTAAGCTGTTAACTAAATAACGGAACTATGATTTTTTGTTAAAAAATATATAGATTGAGATTATCTATGATTACAGCTAGAAAAATATTCCGCTAAGATTTATATAGAAAATGCTGAAAGATGTCACAAATATTGAATACCAAAAAACTTTCTAGCACGTCAATTCCGTGTTAATTTCAAAATTCACTTTTATAATTTTTAAACGTGATTTGAATTATTTATTTAACTAGAATCTTAGCTTTTAAATCAGGGGTCATCAAAGTAACTGTCGCTTCCTTTACAATCAAAATTTATAACCACTACAAATAAATATACAGTTCAATGAAACACAACCTTCCACGGCAATGGCTTGACACGAACTGATTTAAAACGAAATGCGTCATGCTAATAATGCCCCGATTCCAACTCAAACCAGGATTCGTTTTATTCCTGCGATCCGAAGCCGCACACACAAGCATTACAGCACACAATAAAAGGTCGATTATAGTGGCTACGCTGTTAAAGCCAATCTGTGTGATGAGCCAGCCGAGCCACTAGCTGATGATGCCTGTTTTAAATCATATTGTTAAATTTGGATACAAATTTGATTTTTTTGTGTAAAACATTTGGTGTATTTTACTGCCAAATTTTTTAATTCATTTATAGTGAAATTGGATGTGAAAAGATCCACAAAAATAATATAATATTTTTGTTATATTATTTTTTGTTTTTGCTGACCTATATTTATAGTGAAACTATAATTGCAAATATTAATACACGTTAGCGATTCACGTATGTCGTCACGACTAAACTAACGCCATCACGGTTCTCTCTTCTTGTTTTTCCTTCCCATCGCCACCCTCGTTTTCTAGATAATATTTTGTAAAGGTGTACCCGGCAACAATCATTTCGATTGGAATATGATATATGGAAAAGTTGTGAATAATTGTATTCCAAACACTTTTTTCTTATTATTTTTTCAACAGGACGCAATAGTTTTCGAATAAAAAGCAAAAAAATATTTCGGTCGAGAGTGAAAGGATGACTTCAGGGAATCTAGTATTCTCTATCAAAACTTCTCGATTTTGCGTCATTTTGACATAATTTTCGATCAATCAAACAATTTTTGTAGAAAATTGCGTGGCAATCGTATTCGATTTCACCACCGATTTCACCACCGGACACGCGGATTTTCAATTCACCATAATTTACTCGATTGGTGCTAACAGAAATACCGCGACTCTATCAGTCGAATTTCGTTATGTAAATTTTTATTCTAAACACTATTCGTTTTATTAATTTTTTCGTGAATTTTGTATAGTTATGCATGAAAGCCATGGTGGGGTTTTCGTTTTCTTGCATATAAAGTTTTAAGTTTAGAATCTTGAAATTTGTCAATTAGACAAAAAAATATAGGAACTGCCCCTAAATAAAGGGACTAGTGAAGACGAATCCGTAAATTCGTGAGTCCATAAGTTGTGATAATTCGCAAAAAGCACTCAAAAATCATGGGAATTTTGTTTGATGTCCAAAAAAATATTTACTACGATGAGCAATTTTTTTATTGCTTTCTTTAATTTCCAAAAAAAATAATCTAATGAAAGAAGAAAAAGGAGTTCAAACAAAGCCGAATCAACAATAATTAAAATTATCAAAATATCGAAATTCGTTTCAAAAATTTCGTTTACGTTTTCTGCATTTCTAAATAATTGAAAATCATTGGCAATGAAGAATTTTCCCGAGGAAGAAAAAAAACGTACTCCGTCAGGGTTTAAAGCTAGACACCTTGCAGACGGATATCTTTGGCTTTTTATGACGTTGCATTGAGTGAAAATTCAAAAAAGACCCAAACAGTACTCAGTCATGGTGTTGTATTGTTAAACGGACAGACTGTTGCTCTGAATTGGCCCAGGGCCGCCTTAGCGAAAATACACTACAACTTTAGCTATGATTACCGTAACGTCAACAACGATGACGATGACTATGACGATGATGATGGTGGTAATGATGATGATGACTCTGATGTCGGGCAATGACGATGATTTAGCTTTTAATATATTGACCAAAAAAAAACTTTGTGTAACAGTTTCAGAATACTGCAAAATATAATGTACTCAACGTTATAGCGCCGTATAGAAGCACTTACCTTGTTCACCCATCCCAATTTGTAAGGCTGTGTTAATCCATGTTCTGCTTATGTTACAAGTCAAGTAGCGATGTTGGACACTACTTGTAGCATCGTGGTTCACAACAGAAAGCAGAACTAACGCCAATAAATTGAACAGAATTAAGCATTTTGCATTTCACAACTTCGCGACTTTATTTAAATTTACTATAAGAGGATACTGGCCAACGAAAAATTTAATGTAATGGTGACAAAGTAAATTTTTACTAACATTGCCACCTGAAACGTCTAAAACAGATCGAAAGTGAGCATAAGACTTAATTCAATAAAACTTATCATTCCCTTATTATTTCCAGTCTGAATAATAGTTTAATTGGTAATTAAAGTCAAATTTCCATTAGATAGGTACATTTACAAGTGTTACAGTTGCTCATAACTTTTATATACATAGTTGCAGTTATTAGGTTTATCAGTATCTAAAAAAAATTTTTTTAGAAGAAATACTGTTTGAACTTTTATCAACAAAAATAAATAATATTTTAAAAATTTTAGCCTACAAGTTTTCTAAGAAAACCGTAAATAAATTATTCGAAAATTCCTGAAACTCGCTTTTTTCAAAAAATTGTATTCCGCGAAGGCTTTGTTGGGTCGAAATGCAATAAAATTATTTGAGATTTTTTATACTCTATATGATATATCATATAGGCGTATATTAGATGTAATATACCGTTCGTAACGCATCGGACACAAAAATGAACTACACTAGGGTATTAGGGATGACAAAAAATTTTGATTGCCGCATGTCCGTTCGTCTTTCGGTCCCTTCATGAATACCATAACTTTCGAAAGGATTGAGCTAGAAAGTTGAAATTTTGTATGATTATGTTTCTCGTAAATGGCTAGTCTAATACTATGTTCAGAGCGACACAAAATCACGTAATTTTGCGAAATGATTTAGAACTTAAACCAAAGTGTTCACACAGAGATTAAGGTAATTCTGTTTGACATTTCAACTACGGGATTGCGATGAATTTTAGTAATATGATGAATAATACAAACAGAATTAGACACTTTAGACTAAAATGGAAATTATCTGTAATGAAAATAAACAATTATTTTCCATTTCATATCTAATCGCATCAAAAACAAGTCAATTTTTTTTTGCCCCGCGTAAGTTGTTTACTAATATATCCTTTTCGCGTGCGGAACACGGCTTCTTTTTCTTATGTCTCCGTCGTTCCAATCCAGCACAAATGTCAAAACTGATGTACTCAAGAGAGCTGAATGAGTGATGCAGGGTTGTATTCATTGTTTTTGCTTGATTTCGTTCGTAATTTTGTGGAAATTGCATACTTTTAGTGATTTTTGAAAACAGGTTAATGTACTGGAAATCTCGTGATTTCGAGCAAGATTTCGTTCAAAATTACGAAAATCTTCAAAATTACGTGATTTTGTGTCGGTCTGAACATAGTATAAGTTCTTGAACCCGCAAAATTGGACGATTCCTTCTTCCCTTTTCCATTCAAACGAAATAGTTTTTTGCAATTTTCTCGAAAACGGTGAGTCATATTGAAAAATTTATAAATGTAAAATGTATTTAGAATAGCATTTTACATAACTCATCCATACATTAAAATCCAATGGGACCACTGCTTCCTTCTATCCAAACAAATGGAATACTTTTTTCCTGATTTCTTGAAAACTGTGCATCGTTTTGAAAAAAATTATAAAGATGAAATGTGTTTAGAATATGATTTTACACAACAGTCTGTACATCTAAATCCAATTGAACCACACCTTCGCCCCTCCCCCATACAAATTGAATACGTTTTATCTATGTTCTCGAAAACGGTGAGTCGTATTGAAAAATTTATAAAGATAAAATCCGTTAAGAGTATGATTTTACATAACTGTTCCATACATCAAAATCCAATCGGATCACTCTTTTCCCCCTCTCCTATACAAATGGATTTCTTTTAATAAACATTTTGTCCATTATTTACAGTATTTGACGATTGGCCCCTGGCAATTGTTGGTTTTTTTTTATGTTTTAAAATTTGTTTTACTGAAAGAAATTTTTTGCAAAATTTACCAAGGTATAGGAAAATTCCATCAAAACCCTTTCCCGAACCACTGATTTTAATGAATTTTATTGCTAGATGTCAAATTCCATCACCACTCATGCTAAGCCACAAAAGCAGCATCTGTATAGGTTTTTGCACAAAATTTTATGTAGTTTTGAGAAAAATCGGGAAATTTATGTTGAACGAGCACCTAATGGGTTAGTTTTCGTATCTCCATTTCGTAGCTCCAAAACCATTACACATGTCAATTTTGTGTCTGCGGAAATAAGTAGATGTTATTCATGAAATACTCTCAGAGTGCTCATTAAGAAACTCATCTTTGGTACACAAAACGAATGCACTGTGTGTATTGAAAACACTTACTTATTTGAATTTATAAAATTAGATGCTTTTCCCAATTTATTAAATTAACGACTTGTTCTCAAAATTTGTTCTCGGTTGGTAGCCACAATTTTACATCTCTTAGCCCTAGTCGGAAAACTTCTTTTTTTTTTCAATAACGCGAAAGTCCAATTCCGGACTTGTTCGTCTTTGAGGATTTGTAACAATTCTTTTCTGCATATATTGGAGTTTAACAATTGTAAGGTTTTGCTACTACCCACCGACTATTACGAAACATCAAAACGACTACGCAGTATTATTAAAAACCATAAAAAATAATCAGTTTACGTGTAACGCGAAAAAATAATAGTGTGAATTCAACTCCGATAATTTTCATAGGGCATTGAGTAACTTAAAATAATAGCAAGCCGTATTTTATAATAATAGAGGTATTCACAGAATCTAATAGAGTAGCTGCTATCGTCGTAAAATACTATTTTGTTGTTAAAGTTTTCTAAACAGCAACAAAATACACAGCAACATTTTTTGCAACTTTAACACAATTTTTTATGTATTAACCACTTGGTGTAAAATATTAAATTTGGGTAAATATTTGAAAATATACCTAGTGAGCTTAACAATTCGCTCACATAGGTATTTACAGTGGTTTCCGAGAAAAAAAAACGGAGCAAGTGAAAAAATGTTAGCAAAAATATGGGTATTTTTCTTTTTTTTGGATTTTACTACAGCCACGAAAAAGAGCGTTCACGGTTTGGAGCAAAACTAACAAATAATACTAATTCACGACGATAACAGCTATTTTAATAGCAAACGTGAATACCTTTAATGTATTTTTGATTTTAAGGCAAACTACTCACATTCAATATTATATTAAGTTTTCCTTCTGCCGAAATTATTGGAAAATACAATTAGTGCAATCATCAAAATAGAATAAAAGGAAATTCTTTGACATATGTTTAGTCGTGTTAATAAATTCTCAATTTCATTTTTACGCGTGCAATGCATAAAATATTTTCAAAAATTCTAGAAAATGGTCACGAAATCCAATTTACTTTCTCGATATATGTAGGATTCCCCTTTTGAGTCCGCATTAATCCATTAAAAGGCCTACTATCAACGTCGCAATGAAGAACAAATGGAAGAAGTCTAATAAAAGATGACACCATGTGCAGCGACATATACAGAATTTTTTCATTGTCCTTTTCTTCCCTATATGTTTAAAAGAGAAAGAGTTCAACAATCTATCATTTTATCTTATATGGCATACAAGTAAATTAGTTTCCTCTACACAAGATACATGTGAGAAAGCTACCAAAAATCGATCTTCCAATGCGCAATACTACTTTGCGCCGTGGTTCATATCTTTCCTCGGAACCACCACATTCCAGTCACGCCCAAAGTTCCATAGCCCCACACTGTTAAATTTAATGCTGCTGAAATTCTCATTTTGATTAATGGCTGCTGGCATAGACCATCATCGTTGAAAGTCGACTATGGCGTCAAACGCTGACCAAGTATGTGAGATTTGGCTTCAGGTACAATGCGAGTTTAGCTAAGCCACGCCTCCTATGCTGAGCATAAATAATGTTTTTATGTTTAACACATACCATGAAACTATTCCTATCCATTGCTTTGTTTGCCACTTTACTTCCAGCGGACCAGCAGGTTCGGCTTTGAGTTGGATTCGTTCGATGTCAGTCTCAGATTTGCGCAAAACCTAAGTGGCTTTTAGGAACCTATCCGTAACTTGCTTCTATCCAAGCGTTGGATAATCATTCACAGGCGGCGGCTAGTGTCAGTGGATTTCGGGAAACGTTGTGTTCATCCTTCTTTCATCCTTTTTCAAAAAAAAATAAATAAATAAATAAATAAATCCAACGCAAGGATAAACTTTGAACCAGTGGTAGGCTTTTGGTTTTCACTTCGAAACGGCCTTAGAATCTTATGGTTCGTGGATACAACATGCACGATATTGTCCGGTGGATACTGGAGCGACATCTTGGATGTGCCCAGAATGTTATAAAAACATCGAATAAGTGAAATAATGAACAGAAAAAATAGATTTATCGAATCTTCAAGAGTGAGACAAAACGATATCGGAACTTGAGACCAAAAATGTCAAGGGGACCTTCTTGGTAGACAGTTTCCGTAGGCTCGAGTCTGGCAGCTTGAACCTCGGACCTTCACGGAGAAATTTCTGTTCAGTCATTGTTATCAGAGTATTAACTTTGTTCGGGAAGATCTTCCTTTAGGATATAATGTGAGAAACTGCACTATTTCTAATCTTGTGAATTGTGATTTTACTACAACAAGTGGATAATTAACTCATTTAAAATATATCACCAAAAAATAAGTAAATTGTGTTTTCAGAATTAATTTTTTCTTAAGATCACATCATGAAGTTTTATAGTGAATAGTTCTAATACCACGAAATATTTTATGTGAAAGCTGAGTTGATGGTAGAAAGTGAAAAATACAGAAAAATTAAAAGTTAATAACCGTGTAACAGAAATTTCGGAATACTGAAAATTTTGGATACGTTTCTTTTTCATTAGTAAGTAATTTTCGCTTTCGAGACTAAAATAAATTTATTTAAACAATTGGTAAAAGTGCTAACACTTCAAGTTATAATTTCAAATGTTTTTTGAAACTCTTCTACTCTCGTCAAATTGTTTTTTTTTTTTCAAAAAAATATCATTTCTTCAAAGCGAGTCATTTCACTGGAAAAAACTTCTAAAATACATACAATTTTTCACATTATCGCTTTGATGTTGTAAAATGATGATTGTTGCAGTAAAAATTTTCAAAAAAAAAATCGAAATATTTTTTTTTAATTTATAAAAAACAACAATTACGGATTAGCTTGCCTGGAAAACCTTTAAAATTTACCTCGAGGATTTTATGTATTACAGTAGACTCGCCACTATATGAACATGAAATTTGAACATAATTTAAAAAAAAATTGTTTAACTAAAATTGTTGTCGATGCATGCGAGTTTAACTGTGGATTTAAATCTAGTTTAATCGCCCTTTCTCCACTAAAAGCTATAATTTCAGAAAAAAAAACCTTGGAACTGTTTTCGAAATATAACTCACAATTTATAACCAATACACACTCGGTATTCTTTTCAAGTTTTATTTTTCTGTTAGCAGTAATGACGAAATGAATAATCGAAAGATTAAAAACATTTAAATCTAATGTCCCTATTATCATTTTTGGCACGTACCGGTTACTAAAGTTACATCTAATATAATGGCAAGAACATGTCATGTAGAAAAAATGGTTTTAGGAGTGTACCTATGTATCTTTGTTTTTATATTTTTACCAGTTCCTAGAATATCCCAAACTTTTTTGTAAAACGTCTTCCAAAAATTAATGATTTTTCTGATCAAAAACTTATCTGTACTTCATTAAAGCTTCATAGCTTTGAACCCCCTTAAAATTTTTAGAAAAAACTGGCATTTTAGGATAAATATTACAGCCAAACAATTTTATTGTTGGATTTACCTCCATCCGGCCTTTATAAAAATTACACTCTAGTCCCTCGGGCCAACAATTACTTATAACAATACACGTATACCTCGATATGCGCCGTCTCCCTGTAACCGGCCTCTTAAATTGTGTCTCTGCTTCAAAATGCGTCGCACATTGATTCGATATATGAAATTTGTTGTAGTTTTAGAGAAGAAAAAATTTTGCTAAAAAATATTGTTTTATTAGCGTCCAACAACTTAAAATTCTCAATTGTAGAGACCAGAAACTGCTCGATAAACTGTAGCTTCTTCGGAACTGACGTATTTCCCTTCCATTGTGAGATTTCACACAAATTTAGTTTTATAAAAAATAGAGATTTCACGCGCTTTTTGGAAATCACGCATCAAAAATATTTAGTGTGAATTCAAACAAACCACTTTTAGGGTGCGACTACAATTAAATTTGAATTGCATTTAATTTATTATTCTAAGGTCCCAATTCTATGTCAATTGTATGGATTTGATTGAAAAATCGTGATGTTATATACGGCATTTCGATATAAGCCAAATTTTTGAAACGCATCTAGGCCGTATATCAAGATATGGGTATATTTTGCTTCAAATTTGTTATATATTATACAGTTTTTGCGTATCTGACATGTAATTTCAAGACTTGAATGATTTTCTACACACGGTAAAAACTGGAGTCTAATTTTAAGACTTTTTTTCCTACATATAGGTCAACACCTTTTTGAGCCTAAAAATCAAACTTTAAAAGTTTGAAATTATTTTCCTTTTAAATAGTATTATCCGGTCTAAATTTAAGGTATTAAAATTTAAATTTTAGTCTAAAAAATCTAAAAACTAGTTCCAAATTTCTAAAAATTCTCAAATTAAAACCTTACGGTTTAAGTTTAAGATGCATGAGTCTTAAATTTAGACTGAAATGGTTAAAAAATAGTCATAAACTTCTAAAATTCGTGAATTATCCGGGTAAATAAGACTATCCGGTCTAAATTTAAGACTTAAAAGTTTTAATTTCAAACTGAAATTACTAAAAAGTAGTTACAATTTTCTAAAACTGACTCAAATTTAGACTTCGAAGTTTAAATTCCAAACCTTTTTTTATGTTTATGCCAGGAGCTTAGGCAAATTGCCTCTAATGCCGAAGTGTTTAGGTCCATGAGCAGAAAAGTTCCAAATTCAAGCCGAATTATTTTTGCCCTGAGTGGGATTTGAACCACTGCTCTTTGGATCACAAGGCAAGCACTTAGCTAACTGAGCCATCCACGCCCGGGAATTAAATTCTTAATTTTAGATTAATATGTATAGAAAATATACTCAGACTTCTAAAATAAACCAATTCCAGACTTTACTTTCTAAATTTTAGAATAATGAGTTTTAATTATAGGCTGAAACGATTAAAAAGTAGTCACAATTTTCTAAAACTGAATAAATTGTAGACTTTGAAGTTTTGTTTTTAGACCGAAAAGTCGAATTCGAGCCTCGCGACTTTTCTAAAAATTGACCGACCGACTGATGAATTTGAAAAAGAAAAATAAACTAAAAAGACTAAATATTAGACAAAAAGTTTAATTCAATTTTATCCGAATTGAAGTAAAACTTACAAGGTTTAGTTCTCAAACTTATAGGTCTAATATTTCGATTAAAAGTCTAGAAATAAGGCAGAGAGGTTTAAAACAAATTTTTAAGAAAGAAAAAGTTTACTTTTTAAACTATAGTCTTAAAAATAAACCGAAACTCACTAAATATTAAACTTATCGACTAAAATATAGGGGAGACTGGGGTATTCTGGACCGCATTTTCATTTTGGCTAAAAACGCAAAAAAATAACTTTCTGAAAATTTCAAAACTTGAATTTGTAGTACGATAAATAACCTCTCTTTGGGTCACAGCAGTTCGGTCAAATTGTATTAAATTATACAAGTTTTATCAGTTGGCGCAAAAATGGCGTTTTTGCGATTTTGAAAAATCTCGGGGTATTGTGGACCACTTTGTAAATCGATTAAAAATGGAAAAATGTGATAGACAAACTTTTTTTTTTGATTCATATATTTATTATACATACAAAATGAAATGAAGTGAAAAATTGCAATGAAAATCAGTCCGAAACGCAATGTTCGCAAGTCCAGTAACTTGCAGTCATTCCGGAGCATCCCAAGTGAACAGCTCGATCGCACACGTTGCAATGGATGGTATTTCGGCGGTTCATTTTTTTTGGCATATTTTTCTTACAAATTATGCACAAATCGATGTATTCTTCCACCTCACAATAGGTTGAAGATGGTTGTTTCTTCTGTGATGTCTTCGATTTGACACGATCTTTTTGCTTTTTCGATTATGGTTTATCACCTTTTCTCTCCAATCTCTTTCGCTTCATATCAGCCTTCTCACGAAGGTCATTTACATCCTCTGGCGATGTCAAAACGGCCGATTTAGAAACTAGCTTGTATACCCGTCGTTGCCGGGTTAAGCTTTTTGTCTAAATTTTAGAATACGAAGAAAACCGGAAAGAACTTAAAAACTTTTTAATGTGTCTACGTTGGGGCTGGACCCACGACGAACATCTATGCCAAATTTCAGGCCAATCGGTTCAGTAGTTCCCCCGCGAAAGAGTAACATAGAAGGAAAACTAAGTTTCGAAATCACTTTACCCCCTCCCCTTACTCCCCCCACCCCTCGCGATCCTTTTCCGTATGCCTATGTTGGAACCAGAACTACCACAGACACTCATGCCAAATTTCAAGTCAATCGGTTCAGCCGTTTTCGCGTGAAAGAGGAACAGACAGACAGGCAGACATACACCAACTCATTTTTATATATTAGTATGATTGCCGAAAATCTAATGCTGTGTTTTTGCATGAAAAAACACTTATATGCACCAAATACACGAAGCTTGCTTGTCAAATGTCAAGAATTGAGTGGTCCATAATTCCCCGACAAAAGTGGTCCACAATTCCCCGAATGCTCTTTTTTACAATATGGCAGCTATTAGTAACACAATGCAAACTTCATGCAAAATTTTTTGTCAGTGTCGAATGCTTAAGGCTCCGCGAATATTATCAATATATTTACTTGAGTTGATTCTCGAAAAATGTCCTTAAATTTAAGCGAAACACAAAGTGAAAAAAAAAATTTCGAAGTATCACTTTTCTATTTGCTATCGAAGCGAGGTGATAGTGCGTATACACAAGTCGAGTACTGTTAGGAAAATTAGCTTAACATGAGGCAAACTGATTACAGTTATTTGCAGCTACCAACCACTACTAGGGGGAAAAAATGACGCTGGTCCGCAATTCCCCGTGGTCCAGAATACCCCAGTCTCCCCTACTCTAAACTTTCAAAAAGTTTTAAATTTAGAGAAAATAGTTTAAAATTCCACTAAACTTTCAAAAGTTTAAAAAATTGAAGGAAAAAGTCTTAAAATTAGACTCCAGTTTTTACCGTGTATAAATATTCATATTTTCTTATGTTTATAACTTTTTTTTTAGCAGAGAGAGATGCAAGTTTTACCGCGGACGCTGCAGTGCCTTATATGGTGCTGCTTCCTCATTATAGAAATATACAGTTACGTAAATGGCAAAATTTGGCATTCGGTGCGTGTTTTTCAAAGAAATCCAGAAAATGTTTCCCCTGCGGCGTAATTTTTCGAGGATATCTGGTTTACATTTATTCGCTGTAAAGAAGTGGAATAGTACCATCTTAACCAAAGCACCGTAATTATAGCCTGTATTACCATTGCAAGTAAAATGACTTTCTCAAAAAAGAGGGCTCCAATGAAATTTTCGCGGGAGGGGATTCCCAATTCCGCCACTGAACTGTACCAATCGATCTTACTAATAAATATGTTGATTGCCTCATAGATAAAAACGGACTTCAGATTTCGAATCATCATGAAAAAATTAATACGAAAAAACTTACGATACATGAAATCTAAACCCTGTATGAACAAATGTTTGGATTTCATGTATTGTAAAATACCATTGGCAGCTAGTGTTTGGCGTTCGCCGTTCTCGAAGAGATAGGGTTTGAGCGTAATGCCCTATCATTTAAGGCTCCAGACGATAGCTACTTGGTATATTTAATTCATGCAATATGTGGCCGGACAGCCACATTAGATTTTTAGTGCGAATATCCTGGTGTTCGTTTTTTAAACCGTTCATAGCCTTAAAAAATGCTCCATTTGACAAAATGTGCTCTTCTGAGACACACAAGCTTACTAAATTGAGTAGATTTAAATATTCGGCAAACCTCCCGAGACTGATACATCACATACTTGCCTTTATAAGTGTCAAAATATTTAAATTTGGTGTTTACTATATAGCTTGAATGAATTGAAGTTTTACATTTTGGTATATTACTTTCAATTCGTGCACATTAAATCAACTTCCATCATTCTAGAAAGAGAGTTTTTCTTTTTGATTCTTCACGATAAAGCAGAAGAGACCGATTAAACAGAGCTATTTGTTTCAATTCCCAGTGGAATTTACCAAAATTTCTAGAATCTAATCCTTAGATTCATAAATCATGAAAAGGTATGCAGTTCTGAGAGGTGGAAAATATGTTTGAAGAAATCACTTGGACATATCATTAGTCATAACTTTTGACATTTTCCGGCGGCATCTGGCATCTGCGCGTCCAACTTAGTCCTGTCCGTTTGTATCGCACTTTTGTTAAAAATCGATTGAAATTTTTCACTAATGGATGTGAAACATATTAAAGAACTTACTATTTGGAGATTTTTAGAATATTTTGCTAAGTAATCATCTAATAATTTGTAAAGTTTTTGAAATGATCCTAAAACACATCCGGGGTTTAGGGGTATGGTCAGTTTTAGGTGCACCTTGAGATGTACCTATAGATTAAGAGAATCTTCACGATTTTTAGATTAAATAAAATTAAGTATTCTTAAGGAACTCTTACACAATGATTTTCTCCTATTGGACGTATGAATCTAATAAAATAAGTTTGCGTTTTCAAAAAATATGTTCCCAAAAAAGCAAAAAATTCTACTTGGAGTGACCATTTAAAAAACCTAATTAAAGTATACTACATACATACATTTAACTTCACTTGCAGTTTTCAAATACATGTCAACTGAATATAAACAGGAGCATAATGCAGTTTTAAAACAACAATCTGAATACCAAATATTGTATCCGAATACCATGTATTTGAGATTGCAAAATACTGTAGATGTGCTCAAAACTGACAAATGTCGCAATCATGTTTGGGTTTCGCAATTCATTGTAAAACTGTAGGTGTGGCACTGGAATACGGTTCTAAACTATCAATAACGCCAAGTCCAATTTCGCCTAAAAAGAAGTTTTAGGTGGGGAATAAAATTTGAATTTGTGATATTTAAAGTGTAATCGAAGAGTTAAGAGAATTGAAGGGTTAAGATTATATGACAATATAATTCACTCTATAACAGTTTATTTAGTTCTCCGTTATATAAAGTATTTTTCCAACATTGCCAAATGGATTAATTAGGAAGTTCTATAAATTTTTCCGGAAATGTTTATAATATAAATTTAATTTAAAAACTGAAGCAGTAAATTGTATCTGAAAAAATCCGTTTTTCGCTTTTTTTTTTTTGATTATTTATATTGCTCCCGCCATTTGCACCATTAAAGTGTACGCAATCATTGAAACGAAATGGAAAATTGCTTCGAGGTTGGTGGATATGGTAGTATAAGCACCGCTACGCGCTGCCATTAGACAAAATCTCTGCCATATAGCTGTTGAGCTTATTTTTCTGTTTTGTTTTGGGGAATATCGCGAATTTTTTCATACCTGCTTGTATAGTAATTCGTCAAATTATAAATCACTGTAGCAGCACACCAACAATTTTTTACCAATGGCTGCTATTTTAATTTAAAATCTCCGCTTTAATGGCGAGGTATTCTTTGAACGCTACCAGACTCTTCCAAGAAAATATAGCCTGTCAGTTTCCTATAGCAATATATGCGCTGGTGACCAGCAATTAAACCATGCAGCGTAGTGTCTTATTCTAACACCTTACGCTTATAACACATCCATAGTAAAACTTGATTTCGTGATCGGAGAGATGAGATTCGTTCCAAGTCTAAGGAGGATTTTTGGGAATTTTTTAGGGTTTTATTTTTTGCTTCAATGAAATGAATCGCCGTCAAGTGTAAAATGCTTTCTGTTTCACTTGCAAGAGCATTCAAAATGGATTCAATGGAGAATTTTTTGTAGAAACTAATTTGAGCTATATTATTAGTTACGGAGCAGAAGATCTAAGGGAAATGTTCAGATATTATTATTATTCGTAGTTATAATTCCCGGAATATCAGGCTTAAATATATAATTGCTTTCCTACACGAAGTACATAGTTTTAAAAGTATTATAACACATGGATCAATAAGTCCCGAGACTAACAATGAAAACAACATTTTTTTTGCCAAATTTTTTTTTATTCATCAATATAATCACCTTTTAGGGTGATACAATCGTTCCAACGCTTTTCCAATTTTTCAATACCATGTTTATAAAAAAAATTATCTTTCGCTTCAAAATAAGCTTCAGTTTCAGCGATGACCTCCTCATTTGAGCCAAATCTTTTTCCCTGGAGCATTTTTTTAAGATCAGCAAAGAGCCAGTAGTCACTGGGGGCTAAATCTGGCGAGTATGGGGGGTGGGGAAGCAGATGAAAGCCCAATTCGTTCAATTTTGCCATTGTTTTCATCGACTTGTGGCAGGGTGCATTGTCTTGGTGAAAAAGGATTTTTTTTCTCTGCATGTGCGGTCGTTTTTTTGCGATTTCCTCCTTCAAACGCACCAGCAAGTCAATATAATAATCACTGTTGATCGATTTACCTTTTTTGAGGTAGTCAATGAAAATCACGCCATGCGTATCCCAAAAAACTGACGCCATGACTTTGCCAGCTGACTGCTGCGTTTTCGGACGCTTCGGACGGCTTTCGCCAGCTGTGCGCCACTCAGATGACTGCCGCTTCGACTCTGGAGTGTAGTGATGTATCCATGTTTCGTCCATGGACACGTAACGACGCAAGAAATCTTTTTTATTGCGAGTAAATAGCGATAAACAGCTTTCTGAATCATCGACTCGTTGCTGTTTTTGTTCCATCGAAAGCAATCGCGGCACCCACTTGGAAAAAACCTTTTTCATGCTCAATTTTTCATGAAGGATAGTAAATGCACTTCCATATGATATCTGTGTTATCTCAGCAATCTCACGGAGCTTCACTTTACGATCTTTCATTATAATTTTTGTCACTTCACTCACATTTTCCGGTGTAACGGCTTCCACAGGTCTACCCGAGCGTTCCGCGTCATTTGTGTCGGTACGACCACGTTTAAACTCGGCAAACCACCGACAAATCGTTGCTTTTGATGGACAAGAGTCCGGGTAACATTTTTCAATCCATTGTTTCGCTTGCACGGTGTTTTTACCCATTAAAAAACAATGTTTTATCAGAACACGAAACTCGGTTTTTTCCATTTTTTAAACAAACTACAAAACGACTTTACTCCAACCTCGATAACTCAGCTGTTTCTGGTCCGATCGACTTAAAATTTTGACACGTTTCAAGCAAAGGTTAGTACTCTAGAAAGACGTGGTTACTGGTTTACTACGAGCGTCATCTCTGGGTTAGTCTCGGGACTTATTGATCCATGTGTTATTATATGCATAAAAAAATATTGAGGGTATTCACAATCCTCTTCGGTATTCGGTATTCGGTATTTTCGGTAATATTAAAAGACTGAAAATATTCTGCTGTGAACATCCCACAGCACAGATTTGAGAACAGCGCTTTTATTTGATACGTGACCAAATCATGAACTGCGAATTTGATTGTAAAATATGTCACATACCTTTAAATCCATGTTTGATGTATTCTTTTGAATTTCTATTGTGGCAACGGCTATCAAAATTGAAAAAAATTGCATCAGTCCGATGAGATTAACAAAAAGCCAGCGAGAAAATTTGACAACTAGAAACATTACTAGCGCCACCCGCGGTTGATTCTTGATACCGAATACCGAGGCTGAAAAACACGACTCGAGGCATGTATACAATTACCGAATCCGGTAATTCATTTTTACATGAACCAAGTTACCGGCTCGGTAAAAATCTGTTAAATTTGACTGAATTACCGAGCGGTAAATTTACCCGCATTTTAACAGACGACTGTGAATTCCCTGATTATATTCATAGAAATTTTGTATGTCTGTTTGGTCCAGGAATGTGATAAGCAATTATATTGGAGGCTTCCGTTAGCCGGAACTGGCCACTAAGGTAGTGTTTTCAAAATCCCAATCTCATTTTCCCAATTTACTCCAAAATCAGGGGTGTTCATGGATTCTCGCAAATGCCTCGTAAACAACATAAACCGCGTAAGTTTACCACCTCGTAAATAAACTGTCAAAATTTGTATGGAAAATATTTTACGCCACACTCGTAAGTTTACGCGACGATTTTGGTGCGTTAGCAACACAAAACAAGATTTTTTTATACAAAATGTTCCGATATTTGCTTCATTATAATTTGTCACCGAGTCTTGGTATTTCCAACTTTTAATGTTGTGGCTGCGAAAAGTAGATAGCCGAACAGCTGATCGATTTAAACAAATTATTTGAAAGGGTGCGTAAAAAACGTCGCGTAAAAATCCGCAGATACGTAATAGGTAAACTTATCGTGTACGATTATTACCCATACTATATTTTCCCTTGGAACTCTATTTCCCAAACCATTCTTGAGATATTCTTTTTAAGATTCACTTTTTTTTACAGATACAGAACACACCCGATATAGTAAATTCAAGTATATCTGACGTGAACAGTACATGACTTTCATATACCAAATCTAGATTTATGCACAATTTACACTATAACCCGACGAATAAAATTTTGGTTTATTTAAAATTATTTTTTTACGAAATCACGGTAAAACATATCGATTTACAGTAAAACGCACAAATGTATAGAATTTTAATATCTTTAATTCTGCCTTTTTGAAAACCGCTATTTCGCAAGCGATTCGCACAAATCGATTTTTTTTATAATATTTAATGAAAATATCTTATAACGGCAAAAGATAGCGGACAACGGTAAAATACAAATTTATGGCAAATATTATTCTCTTCAATTCTTTGGCAACACAAAGTATTATTACAAAGTATTATTGAACCACCTGAACCACCTAAAACCTGTTAGTTTTCGAGAGGATCGCAAAAAACAGATTTGAAAAAAGTATAAATCGATACGGGTTTGATATATCGAGTTCCAGTAAACAACGAAAGTGTATAAAATTTTGTTGTCTCCAAATTTAATCATACATAAGACTACTCAAAAACGCGTATTTTCGGAATAAATAGCAAAAAACGGAATTTCGATTTCTAAAAAGCAGCCATTTTGATTAGTTACGGTTAACGGATTTCCACAAAACTTTATAGGATCCTTTTATTCCAGCACCAAACATCCCTGTAAAATGTCATGGCTCTGGCTCCAGTGATTTTTGAGAAATCTCGTATACAGACTGACAGACAGAAGACATTTTTGTAATAATGCTCCAATCGACTCAGGAGTGCTCGCGAAATGTTTTAGGAAAAACTAAGAGTTCGAAATTTTTCATGAACACAATACGAAATTAAAAAATGAGGCTATTCACCGATTGGTAACACTAATAAAACCACTAAATTTTCTATTCGAACTACTCGTATCTTATTCGGCGATAAGGGTCACGAGGCTGTCAAAAATTGAAGAAAATTGCACAGCTAGAAAATCTAGTTTAATTAGAACTGGAATCTAGTTGTTTTTCTTAACCAGAAATCTAGTTAAACTCAACTAAATTTCTCGGTTTTCTCAAGAACGAGTATAATCTTAGTGAAAATCTATAGTTACAAACAAGTTTTAACTAGAGAATCCAAAGAAGCTATTCCTATACTAGCTGGTATTGATATGCATTTTGGAATTTTGAAAGTTATTACCATAACATACTGGTTATAACATAGCCTAAAAATATATTTAACCCCACAATAAACTCGCTTACGTCTATTTAATGATCCATATAGATCTCTTAATCGGACCATTAAAAAAAATACAGTTAATATCATAACCTCACAAAATAATACTTTGTGTTGCCAAAGATTTTACATTTTGTCCGGATAATTGGCTTTAATTTTTGAGAAAGGCCCAAAAAAAAGATTTTTTTTTTCGAAAAAGCTTCATATAAACTGAACATTTTTATTTTTGTGGGTTCCGTGGATATTTCAATCATTTTATGGAAAGTTGACTTCGCTGAATCCGAATCTGGAAGTAGTTTGACTGGATTAACTGCAGTTTTTAAAATTTGATTTTTTTTCTAGTTATGTGGGTTTTCTAAAGAAAAATGATTTTTCTTCTTGCCAAATCTCAAAAATTTGAATCAATTGGGCCAAACCATTTGCAGATGCGGAATCTGCGACATCAAATTATCGTAAAAAAATGGAAATTATTTGGCAACAAAATGGCTGTTGTGCAGTGTTATGATTGAACTTTCCCTATTATTTATTTTCCAAAGCTAAAGTTTTTGTCAATTTGAATCTATTGTTCAACCAATTTTATGTGTGGTTTACAAAAACAAGTTTCTATTTTAACCACAGTTTTTTTTTTGTAAAAACAAAGAATTGAATTGCACCTAATTCAGTCTTAAAATTATCACAATTTCCGTCGAATTTTAATATTCATATGATTCAAAAAAAAGAATGAGACAAAGAGGTAAAACTCAACTATAAAAGTTAATATTGGACTATTTAAACCATTAAAGGTAACCATCTACTGGCCATTGATTTTGCATCGTTGATGAACACTTATAGACACCAATTTCAGTTAAAAAAAACGCCTTCAAACTCGACCGTCTATATCTGATTGTTCGACTCCATCTTGGGAAAAACTGGCAATTTAATTTCACACTCATGTCAACAGCTGACTTTTTTCCAAACTGGAGTTTTTTTTATCGACTGGTTCCCCATGCTTGTACGTGTGTTTTACCTGGTCCTGTGCTTGCATTAGTCAGACTCAATGTTAATTTCGGCGGCTCCGAAACAAAAGTCGCGCCGCGAGAGTGTTATCCGCCATTTTGTCGACCAATAAATAATTACATTTACAAACACGAAATTCTCATTTGATGTTTTGATATTTTATGGGAATAGGAGTTCATTTCAGAAATTTCAATGCCGATTAAATTAGGATGAAAAAAGAGCGAAAAAATATTGAAAACTCTGTAAAACCAAAGTGGAAAGATGGCAGTTAAAGCATCAGTCTTTTTTTTATAGGGCGAGCGGCTGGTGTTGGCTGTCGGTGAATGTGCTTTTGATGTTCTATAAGACAAGTTCTTGGGATTTCTGTCTTGAACCTTAATTTTTTATTGACTGATCTAAAATGGAGAAAATTAGTCTCGACGGGATGGTACTTCGGTTACTTTTTGATTTTCTTTCTCAGTTCGATTGCTATATTCATTGTCGATATTCGAAAAAGTCGTTATGAGGTAATATAGTTAAATTGAATTGGACTTTTCGATTTTTATCGCCTGTTTGCACAATTATATTTTGTTTTAATAAAGTTATCATAACTTCAACTTTTTTTTGTATGTTGGAAAATCACCACCCATTCCTTCTCTCCCGTACAAATAAATGTGTTTTGCATCACCAGGAAAATTGTACTCTCACATCTTTATGTGCTACAAAAAAATTGTTGAATCTAATGTACATTTGTTTAAAATTGATTTTAAAATGATTTCAAGCCCCCTCTCTAGTTTTAGATATTTCTTAATTTATTTATTGAAAACTACAATGGCTAGGCAATCGTGAAATACCCTATATGGTGGGACTCTAAACTTTCAAATAGGTTCAATTTCATTATAACATTTCAATTGTAATTTTTTTAAAGCTGCTCCGTTTGGATTGTATGAAGCACTTATGTAAAATTTCATAATGAACGATGTTGTCTTGATAGCTTTTTCGATAGGACGTATCGTTTTCGAGAAAATCGAAAAAACGGTTCCGTTTGTATGGAGGTGATTGTAAGGTGTGGTCCGATTTTATCCGTTAACGAACTCGACCTACCATTTTACAAAAAAAAGCCAGATTTTAAGGCTCAAAAATCAGGTACAGCAAATCTAATATATCTTTTTATGGTTTCACCATATAGGGTATAATAATCACTCAAACGTTTCAAAGCGTAGTGTCATAAAAACTATTACAGCGCTTTGATATTCTATATGAGAAACATATATGACTATATCAGATTTAGTATACCCTTTGTAAATCGAACTAATCGTCGGACACAAAAATTAACTACACCAGAGTGTTTTGTATGACAAATTTCCGCCATTTTATCGAAAACGGTGAGTCGTATTGAAAAAATTTTAAAGGTAAAATGTGTTTAAAATAGGATTTTACATAATCGTTCCAGACCACAAAATCCAATCGGACCACTCTTTCTACCCTCACTCATACAAATAGATTTTTTCAAATAAAAATTCTGGCAATTGTGGCTTTTTTATGTTTCTCATTTAATATCAGTGGCGGCTCGTGTATATTTGAAATGAGGAGGCAAAGTTAAAGTATGCCAAAAAATTACGGAATTATCTAGGAACACCTTTTTTGAGCAATTTTTTAAGAAGACCTATTCTTCTGGAGGGGAAAAGCGAAACAGAGATTGGTGTTCGTATTATATATGTGGCTATGCTTGTTTTTAGCAAAAGCTGTATGAAAGTATTTGTACGAGTCGGAGCCTAGCCTCTATGAAGAGAATTTGTAGTTTATGTTTTAGAGCAGGCTTGTCCAACCTGCGGCCCAAGACATGTTTGCATGAGGCCCAACAAAAATTGATATATTTACAAACTTTATGAATTAATGAAGTTTAAATTACTTAAAATTGTTAACTAAGTCTATATATTCTACGTTTTTTACTAATCAGCTATCTTTAGGGTTAGTATATATTATTTGTGGCCCAATACAACTCGTCTTCACCCAATGTGGCCCACGAAAGCTGAAAGGTTGGACACCCCTGTTTTAGAGAATTCGACATTAGAGAATAGGTTTTTCTTTTAAATTATTATTTTCTGAACATACAGATTTTTATACAGTCCATTATGGCAGTGCTCCGCAACCAGTGTGCCGGGAAATGATATTAGGTGTGCCGCGGTAAACATTTCAAATAGCTATTTAATAATTCTTTCAGGATTTTTTTTTAATTTTTTCATTATAAATATTTTATACACAAATTTTTTTATATTTTCTTTTGTGGTGTGCCCCGGATTTCCAGAATTGGTGTGCCGTATGCAAACAAAGGTTGCGGAGTACTGCATTATGGTATAAAAATTTTAAAGGCATACATTAGAAAAACATTTTTATAAAATGTTATGAGGAGGCAATGCCTCCGTTGCCTCCCCTATAAAGCCGCCACTATTTAATATTGAAATACTTATGGATACTGTTGTAATTTTTATTTCTTAATTTATTAGAAATAGATTCTAAAAAAGATTTTTTTTAAATGGCCGCCATTTGTGTTGATGTGGGCTTCTTACGATCGAGTCAACAATCCTGCAAAACACACACTCGATCTATTAGAAAGTTGTTCAATGCTGCGGGTATATGATCCTTCTTCAATAAATCAATGTTGGAGTGTGAAGCCATTTTCGGGGAAATTTGGCTTATAAGCCAGAGCTAAGCCCTGTTGAAAATTGCATTCCCCATTTTTGAATAAGTTTTCATCACATATTCCAAACAGTTTCTCGATAAACTTTGATTGATTTTTGTACCCATTTTTCACAAAAATCGCCTGAAATCCATTTGCATTTTTTAACCCGTTGGACTATAACGGGCTGGGTCTGCCGAAATACGCCCCAATAGTGGTTCTTTGAAAACATACATTGGACAACTTTCTAATAGATCGAGTGTTTTACAGCACTATTAGCTCGATAGTCAGAGAGCTCGTATTAAAGCAAATTGTGGCCATTTTGAAAAAACCTTTTTCGAATTTGCATCTAAAATTGTTATTTTCAACAATATCCACAAACATTTTAATATTAAACGAAAAAGCAGTATTTATGATACTACCGTTGCCTTCCGATTATGTGAACTCATTAATGCAACTTGAGTTCTTATAAGTGGACTTTTCATATAAACGGGATTTAAAATACAGGACCGGAATTACGTAAAATAGTTGATGATGATTGTTAACTGTCGATTTTTCGGACCTCAGCAGTGAGAAAGTTTCCAACTTTTGACCATGTAGTGATACTCTTGTAGCTCCCGCTTTTCATTCGCTCATCAATATCGCATAATTCTTTTTTTTTATGGTTAATGTTAAATATTTGGTGTTCATATATTATAATCCATTAGTTCATATAATGCGACGCTCATATAATCGCGAGTGTACTGTACTAGGTATATTAAAGGTACTATAAAAATAAATTCATTAATTAAATTCCCATTATTGGTATACAAAGTATAATGTTGTCGACATGAATAATGAAAATCATTTGAATGATGATATTTGTGAACTGTTCGCTAAAACTACAAATTTGACGATTACATCAATACGTCAAATTATGATAAGCAAAAGTCAATTATGTTTCTACTTTTTGATATATCGTAAATATTTTCCGACGGCACTGCGTAAACAGTAAACATACTTCTAACTTCTTTTTAAAAAACGAAGCAGAATATCCAAACCCCACTACCGTCATCACGGTAAACTTGGCTCTCTGTATAATATTGTTTGTTCACCTCAAATTATCCTCGAATAAAGTGTGTATTTCGAACGGACACTTAAATAAATAAAAAAGCTAAAATGTATTGCTATAAAAGTATATAAAGGAAATATCTACCACCTTGGCTTTTATAACCAACTACTAACTAATAATAACACGACCTCAATCAGGCAGCTGTTGTTATTGATGTTTGAAATGCTATTTTGTTGCCTCAGTCATTTCCTATCGACTTACGAAGCAAATTGATGGCAAGTACCTGTAAAGGTGTATATCTACAAAATGATTATTTGCCCTGTTCCCTTAAATAACTAATTTTTGTCAATCAGTCAATTTATCAGTAACCTCGAACTTTCAACAAACGCCCTAAATGCCCATCTCTCTACAAAACGCCCAACAGTTTCAGTAATTAACAGTCAAAGTTAAATAACTGACATCTTGGAAAATAGTCAAATGAAAATCTTTTTATTATGTGTGATGTATCCAAATCAAACTCACATTTTTAACGTCTTTGAATTTATTCTCTGTTAGCATAAAATTTTGTCATTTTTGTTCCCATTCTAATCAAAAATTTTTAAGATCGAACAACTGGAAGTGAAAAAGAATTTAAAAAAAAAGACACTTCGTTTTATTTTTTTGAAAAATTCCATGTTTCAACCAATTGCTAGTAAAATCCACGTATTAAAAAAGAAAATTTTGAAAATGGACAAAGTTTCAGATTTTTCGAAAATTGTGCATTTGCCACCAAACAATAATCAAAGTCGGGGTTAAAACCGTTATCGGACCGAAAAATAGAATTACGTGAGCGGTCTGTTAGTTTCTCCAAGAACCATTGTTTAAAACTGTAGTAAACCGAACATTTGCATACTAGATAACGCTCCACCTCCCAAAATCTAATAATCCTTTGATTGAAGGTTTGCGGTCGAAGTTTTTAAAAAGAATGTCTTTCTTTCTACTTTTATAATATTTATATATTAGTTATCTCTTTGAATGTACTGAAATGACTTAACAAAAAGATGATGGAATGCACTCCTATATGTCTGACAGCAAAAAAGTTTACTACAAGCTGTATTTTTTTAATGATCCGATTAAGAGATCTATATGGATCATTAAAAAAACATCAGCGAGTTTATTGTTAAAATTTGTTTTTAGGTTATCTTGTAACCCGTATGTAAAGGCAATAACTTTTAAAATCGCAAAACCCATGTTATTACTAGCTAAAATAGAAATAGCTTCGTTTTTTCGCCGCTAGGTTTTTACGTTTTAGAATAATGACCCTAATGCGATGGAAATAGTATTCAATATCAACAGACCTATGAAACCAAAGACGCAAGCTGAAACACGCACCGAGGAAAATTTTTTATTTCCCATTAACTCCGAAAGCAAATCAGCTCATGATCCCAATAAAACTCGGGTTATGAATTTGTATGAGAGTTAATTCGGATCTCTGATCGGATTATTAAAAAAATACAGCTATAGACATGTGTATGTATATAACAAAAATTTGCAAGATCGACTACCACCACAAACCTTAATCGATTTTGACGCGGTTTTTTCTTTGTTTGAAAGCTGTTAGTAGCTGTTTTTTTTTAATGATCCGATCAGAGATCCGGATTAACTCTCATACAAATTCGTAACCCAAGTCTTATCGAGATCATGATCTGATTTGCTTTCTGAGTTAATGGGAAATTAAAAATTTCCCTTGGTGCGTGTCTCAGCTGGCGTCTTGCGGTTTCATAGGTGTATGGATGTTTGAGTACTATTTCCATCGCATGAAGGTTATTACCCTAAAACGGGGAAAAAAAACCTGGTGGCGAGGAAAATAACTATACCTATTCTAGCTGGTAATGACATGGGTTTTGAGTGGTTTTGCGATTTTAAAAGTTATTGCCACAACATATGGGTTACTATGATGCCACGGCTTGTTTCAACATAGCACAAAAACCAATTTAAACCCACAATAAACTCGCTTACGTTTTTTAATGATCCATATGGATATGTTATCGGGATCATTAAAAAAAAAGCAGCTAATGTCCCATAGAGCCTTATAGAACGCACGTTTTTGGATATGATTCAATTTTTGATAAAAGACAGATTTGTTTTAAATTTCAATAGAATAACCAACTTTTTATCATATGTGTCTTAATTATGTAAGAAATGTATCATCTCCCCGCTAAGTGGATTAAGTTGTATTTTTAACCGACTTCCAACAAGGGAAAGGTTCTCATTAAAATATTTTTTCTCATTTCAGGTGAATATATTCAACTACCGCTACAATTGGATGAAATTTTGCAGGACGTTTTGCAGTTGACTGAACTTACTGATGACCAGGAGGTATAAATTCTTTTTATAAATCTTAAACAAATAAAAAAAATTTTGAGGTAGGGGAAGGGATGGTTTGATGGATTACAATTCAGATTACATTTCAATAAATAATACTGACAATAACTGAATTATTTAAAAAAAGTTTTGAATGAACAATTTGTGTTTTAATATGTGTTTACTCAAGCAGACGTTGACGGTATTACCAATCATGTTTTAATACAACGAATATTAATTTTAATAAATAAATAGTATAGTACAACCTTAGGGGAATTTCATACCACCGCTAAAAATTAAACTTTAAAAAAAATTTTTTTTATTTTTAACCCATTTGCATCATTTGAAAAAGTGGAAAAATCGCCCTTATCATGAAATTTTTTTTGTCTCATTTGAAGTAAAATTATTTAAAACATAAAAAATACTATTACTTCAATTATTTCTTAACGTTAAATAAATCACAATTCTTGTTGATTGCATATGATGAATTCAATTATCTATAATGGTAACACAAAATAGCACAGAGACTTCATTTTTCTACGAGAATAAAGACATTCGGAGGCATCACACAACGTGTTGCAGAACACTTCAAGTACATTTAATGAGTCTTGGGTGTCAAAAAAGCATTTTAGTGGGTGGGAGTAGCGGATACTGACCCCCAAAATAGAAAAGTGTCTCAAAAAACATTATATTAATATTCTCTACATTTTTGCCTTTTACCGTTATCAACATATATCAGATTTTGTAATGTTTTAGCGTTATCAATATATATTTATCTTTTACCGTTATCATAGACCAAACATCGTCATCAAGAGCTCCAGAGGCTCATCGTAGCAATGTAGTTTTTATACCCGTATGGTGAAACCAAAGGGTATATTAACTTTGCCTTACCGTTTGTAACGCCAAGATCCCGTCATCGCACAAAAAAATGAATTACACCAGTGTGTTTAGAATGATAAAAAAAATTGAATTTTGCATGTCCGTCCGTCTGTCCGTCTGTCTGTCCGTCTGTCCGTCCGTCTGTCTGTGGCGCGGATTGCGGGCGCACGGATTGAGCTAGAGACTTGAAATTTTGCGTGGATCCGTTTTTCGTAAAATGCGAGGCTAAGTTCGTTAATGGGCAAAAATGGACCATTAGAGGGGGTACCCCCCATACGAACGAAAACTTTTTTTGCGAATATCTCAAAAACGGTGCATCTTATCAAAAAAGTCCAAGAACAAAAGTTATTCAGGACATTATTCTACATAAAACTCCCATACATCAAAATCCGATTGAAATAAATTTTAAAAAATCTTATTGGAAAGTTTGACTTCAAAGTGGAATTTTGGTATAACTGTTCGAATTTTGATACGTATATCACCATACGGGTCTCCAATGATTGCCAGATTGGCAATTATAGCTTTTGTTATGTTTATTCACTAACATCATGCACCATTACAGGAATATCTGCACCTCAAAAACCGAAATTAAAGGAAATGGTTATTCTGTCTGCCTAGAATGCAGTGTTGCACTTTTAGTACAATCGTAATAGATTTAGTACATTTCAAGCTCTAAAAATACCTATTACTTACGTATGCCATTTTTAGCCAAATCTAGTACATTTGCACCCAAACTCAAAATGTATGGATTCTTTCATTATAAACAAATTTTAATTTTGATTTGTGATTTTAAAAGAGAATCTACCTCTCTCTTTTGGAATCTAGTATCCTTTTTCGTGAATCTAGTTTATTGTACTCATCATAAAATGCCATACGTATATAGCCTATTTGCTTGTCCCATCCCTGTTGACATCTTTTACCAGTTGTTCGTTATTCGTTTGCGTTAAAATTGCTTTTCAGAATGGCATTGTACAGGTAAATTTTGTTTGGTTATGATGTAAGTCCAAAAAACCTAAAAGACATCTCTTAAGGCATTTTAAAAGGGTCAAGCCTAACGGAAGCGATGAGCTGCCACTAGAGCCACTGCCCCCAAAGTCCCCCACGGATCAAGAAAACGAGATCCCGTGATAAGTCAAACCCAAAATTTTTCTTAAAAGTTTGCAAATTATGCCGCTTTTTCTTTCTTTCTTCAGTCTGACGAAAGAAAACAAAAAGTGTTACGTCCAAAAATTCCGCAAAGAATGGTTGCAACAGTTTTCTTGGGTAAAGGATAGGGCTGAATCAGCCTATTGCAAAGTGTGCTCAACAATTATTACTGGCGGATTAACAATCTATTACATTTAGTACATTTTAGACAGGCAATTTATTACTTTTCAAAAAAATGAAAGTGCAACACTGCTAGAATGGCAACGCTCTTTAAAATTTCATGTTTAACCATTGAATCATTTCTGATTCAAGGTTTTTACTCGACCTTATTAGCATTGAATTCTGTTGGAATTTCTCGGCTTACAGGTCATAAAAAATATAACAAAATGTTATATTATTTTTGTGGATGTTTTCAAATCCGAAAAATCCCCCCCAACAGGACAGGCATGTCTGCTCGGAAACCCTATTACGAGCCTGTTTCTTTCACTTGTTCAAAATGCTCTCCTGTTATGTTAGGAAAATGTGACATAGTGTTCTATACCTCCGAGGTACAGATATAAGCTAATATTTTAAGGGTTATAGTGGAAATTGCGCAGGAACGTTGATTTTGCATAATAAAGTCATGTGCTGTTCACATCTGTGATAGCTATTACATTTTTCAGTGCATTTTAACAAAGCATTAGTAGTTTTTTTTACTAAATCTTTGAAATTAGATCCGTTTATGAATTGTAGGGTTGATTTTACTTTTAAATTGTTTTTTTAAACAAAAATTGGTAAATATAAATATTAATGGTATCACATTTTTAGCCTGAAATCGAAAAGGACGAATCGACCGTTAAAGAGCAAAAAGAAGATTCAACCCCAACCTTGGCGGATGGTTGCTCAGCAACATTAGAGCCACCTCAATCCGAGGTTGAAATATCATCGCTTTTTGATTTGGATGATGCAACGGAATTAGACGAACTCGATATGATGATTCAATCAGCTGGACCGTTCCAGCATCATCGGACTGGCCAAAACTATGGATCGAACAGTGCATTTAGACAATCAGGATTTCATCATCATCATCACCACCATCATCAGGTAGGGGTTAAAAAATTTCACCGAATGATTAGTTTTGATTCAATGTTTTTCAAGGTTTTTTTTCATTTAATTCTCATACAAGAGAATATTTCGAAACGTTTACCCTTAAAATATAAAGATTCCCATAATTTCTTGCCCCATTAGCATTTCAACAAGCCGATGTACATTTAATACGCCAAAGATCAGAATTTAAGAACTAACTCAAACAAATTTCTCGACGCCTTAAGAAAAATACTTGAGCCAAGAATTAAGTGCCTGCTTCCACCGAAAACACTTGACGTGAGATGGCCACATGACAGGTTTCTTCATTCTTCATCTCGATGACAAACCGACCACACTTCACAGCAAATCGGTCTTGTAGTCACTGTTGCTTCAGTGATAGAGCCTCAGGCTTAGTTCGTATGAATCTGATTGCATCGATGTGAATTGTGATGCCCTGCCCAACCCATTGTCAAGCAACATTTTCTTCCTGAGCCCATCGATTAAAATTTGACATACTGGAACAGGTATTTCCCTGCTGATATTTCGAAATACTTCTCCACAAACAATATTTACCCATGGTTTCTAAATGTTTTGTTAAAAGGAACGACGGTAAATTGATTCTGTGATTTTTGTTCTGCGCTTGCATTTGTGTCAATGCACTTATTCAGGTAGCAACTGTGTTTCATCACACAAATTAACAATCTCCTGTAGTGTTCCTTGTACAATTTCTGATTACATAGAGATTGTCGAAAATTGTATATTGTAAATCATTTTTATAGATTTAGAGCACATAAAATAAATCGGGTATTGTTTTTAAATAATTATTTAATTAGAAAAAGATTCTTTACGAAATGACAAAAGATAGTTCTATTTGCAGGAAGCATAACCTATGAAAAAATGAGACCAAATGCGCCGCAGGCAAAATGTTTGGGGAAAGGAGTGTTCCAATTAAATTTTGATGTTCCAGAAAACTGTGCAAAATACTATTCTATAGATCCATTTTCGAGATACTAGTAAAAGGAATTCGATTTGAATAGAGAGGGGTGGAGGGAGTGCTTCGATTTTGACGATTTTTAGATGTTTGTTTTCAGATCTAACGCACTTGTGCAAAATTTGAAACACTTTGGACTACTAAAATATGCGGGGGTTAGCTTAGTCAAAGTAACGGTAAAAAAACACCGTTATTGTCAGTTTTGAAAAAAACCCCAAAAAACACATCCACACTGAATTTGAAAAAAATCGGGAATAGAGTGAAAAAAACAGATACTTAGTAAACCTTCCAGTAAACCTTAACAGATTTTGATGAGGTTTTCTGCATTCGAAAGCTGTTATCGTCCTATTCAAAAACACGAATCGTCTTCGATAATATCGCAAAAATCTATTCCATTTATATGGGAGAGGGAGCGGGGTGGTTTTTCCCATTTTCGGAAGTGGTTTATCTTTTGATCAAATTCTGCTCCATACCAAATTTTAACTTTCTACATCAATTATTGTAGTTCTCGAGTTTTCCAATCTTTTTGTATAGGAAAAATTCAACATTATACACAACTATATTTATGATATGACATTTGATTATGTAAGAAAGGTATCATATCATCGTTAAGTTTTTGGATTAAAAACATAGTCTCCTTTCATCTCAATACACTTTGTCCATATTCCAATTTTTTTTTTTCAATTCTCGGAAAAGTAATTTTTCTCCAAACCTGCAAACTAACCCGTTGTTTCGGCGATGACCTCTTCATTTGATGGCAATTTCTTTCAGCCAGCAATTTTTTCAAGTTTGGGAAGGTAATGATGCCATAGTACCAAATCTGGACAATAATTCCGATGCGACACCAATTTGTAGTGCAAATCGACCAATTTTGCCGTTGCTGTTACGGAATTCACATTTTTCCATTCTTTCCAAATATTCAGATTATTCGAAGATTGTCAAAATTTAAACTAACTGTCAGACGGACATGAAATTCATAGGGTATCACTAAAAAGGATGCTACTATTCAGAGATACATTTATCTTCGCATCGGCATCTATCAGAACAGTATCTCTACTCTCATAAAGACAGGAGAGCCGAAAATATAAAATGGGGAAGAGGTTCTACCCCTTAAGGGGGTCAAAAATGTAAATCTTTGTGGCAGTTATTTTCTCTTGCTAAAATAAACATTCCTGCGAAATTTTATTGAAATCGGCCAAATAAGTTCGAAAAATGGAAGAAAAACTAAAAATTGCATAATTTTCAGGATACCAGATACCCCTCTTAAAGACGAAAAAAAGCAGATATAATAAAATACGTATCGCCTATTTTTCGCCCAAAATCGGCTAAGGTTTACTGATAGAAGTCGATATTTTTTACTACACACACAAACACTTTGAGTTATTGCGAATTCATCGAACTGAGTGGATGGTGTATGTTCCGAGATCGTGCGGAACCCCGATGTAATTTCAACTTTTCAAGTAATTTTAATACCTTTACTATATCCGTAGCCCGAACATTAAGTGAAAAAAAGTAAATTGCCCAGAAGAGTGGTATGAAGGAGATATAGATTTATATCGGAGATGATGCTCTTTAAAGGACCATAATTTTTTGAGATAGGACAAAATGTAAGATGCAGGGTCATCTCAAGGCAAAGCAGTTTTCGATTCAAAACCTGTATTTTCTTTTCTAAAAAAAAAATGATAAAAACGCATATTTGTTTGCTTGGAAACTTTGAAATGCCAATCAGAGAGGAAAAGTTTTGTAGAAATTTTTGTTTGTGATTAGATAAAAAGTATACATTAATTCTTTGATACGCAACAAAAATTCCACCGTGGGCAAAATTTTAATTAAACACATGTGTGCATATAGGCAGAAAATATTCCTTAAAAATAGCGCCACAAAGCGAAAAATTTTAAAAGCCAATGTCAAATACACCCTTAAATTGATATAACAGTTGCCAAAAAGGCGTATTTTCATGTTTTGACCTATACCACCTGAAGCACCGCCTGAGAAAAATTACGCCTTAGGTTATAGAACCCAGATAATAATCTACAAAAAACCCGAATAAAAAAATCTGACATAATGTAGTTTACCTCCGGGCTACAGATATATAAAATTTGTAAAAACCCTATACTCAAATTTATTTACAAACAGCCTTATTAATAAACGTTAGTTAACTTTTATCAATGGTTTACGCAGTGGATAACTCGAAATTCTTATTAATAAAAAATTTTAAGAGTTAACTGACGTTAGTTAACTCTCTGTTAGCTAACATACCGATTCCCTCGAGTTAACGAGTTGATAACTCTTGACGGCACATAACTCTTGCAATAATGACTATAAGAAACAATGATCCATTAAAAAAATGCAATTTATGTTATTATATTATATTATCTTATCACTTGAACACCACTTTTCTGATCGCTTTCTTTCAATTTTTAAATTTTCCACTTTTAATTACTTTGCAGTGAATCACAATTAAAATAAAAACATTAATTTCACTCCTATTTTAATATTGTCTCCAAGGAAACGGATTTAAAAAACCAAAATATGACTTATTTTAATATCGTCTCCAAGGAAACGGATTTAAAAAACCAAAATATGACTTAAATGTAAAAGATTTTCATATTTTTTGGTACAATTCAGCACAAGGGTTGCCTTATTCAAACTAAATTTTTACATAAAATACGAGTTAGCTATTATATGGAGGAAAAATTTTTATTAATAAGAATAGTTATCTAATGGATAAGTTTGCTATCTCGGAGTTAGTTAGCACATGAGTTATCTCCGTGTTAGGAATTTTTTATTAATAAGGCTGAAAATGTTTAAGTTTCTCTCTTAAATCTTTTTTATTGTATTCATGAAATATGTCGACTTCTTAATTTTGCCTAAGAGCCTGTTTACACGACCACCTATTTACTCTCCCTTTTCCGCTCCTCTTTTTCGTTCGTGTTTAGACGCAGATTTTTTTACTAACGTATTTTGGTTCCTCTTGGAATGCGCGAAAATGGAATTTTCGGATAAAGTTAATTTACATTTTGTGTATTGAGAGTTTTATTGAGATCTAAAAGTTTTAATATTATTAAAAAATACGTTGGTTTTTTCTTTCATATACTGCGATCTGTGCGTTTCTATTTTGGCTTAAACAGCCATAACATTTAGTTCGGGTCGAAATTCTTTCAATTTTAAAGTAATTTCTTCTAAAGTTTTTGATCTTTTTATACATTTTGTATAATTTGTATGCCGTACATCATATAAAGATGGAAACTGTTCGTATAATTGGATTAATTCCGCTAAATAATCACCACCGCCAAAACAATTACGCCCGCCATACACTTGAGCTAAGTTAGCTCAGCTATGTGCCTGTTTAGACGTGGACGTTTAGCGGTTCATATTATCCTCACTTTGATACGTAACGAAACACGCCACGTTAGGCTCTAAACAGGCACATAGCTGAGCGAACTTAGCTCAAGTGTACGGCGGGCGTTATAATCGGAAAACCAAACAACAATTACAGTTGACAAAATATTTAAAACCATAGCAACGAAACGCATAGCAACGAAACACTTTAACAAACAATCAGATTGTTTCCTTTGGGGATATTTGAAAGAAAAGGTGTACGTCAACAAGCCAACAACCATCAGCCAATTGAAAACCAACATCCTCAGTGAAATCGAGGCCATAACACGAAAGGTTATGGAAAATGTCTTGGAAAGAGCACAGATTTGCGAAGCAGAAAATGGCCACCACTTGCGGGATATAATTTTCCATGTTTAGACCAAAAATATTCCCCATCAATCAACTACAAGTATTTGAAAAAAAAATATAGGTTTCGCTAAAATAAAAAAATTATAAAGAATTCAAACCCCCGCGTCTATTCTAGCCCACCCTGTACATAATTTTTGCGGAAGTAACCAAAATATCAACTTTTGGAAAATCCCAATTTCGTTTTTCGCGATCTACTTGGAGCGTTGTTCAATTGGAGACAATTAAATGTTGTACATTTTTGTCTTCCACTAGAACTCTGTATCTCAAAACGTTATCACAATATCGTATTTAAAAAAAAATAGGTTTTTGCGATTTTGTAAAAAAATAATGTTTTTTTATATAAACTAATATTATATTTGTCGGGTTATGTATAAGACAGCCATGTGCTATTCACATCAGATATTTTTCTTTTGTGCTTTGACATTTGATTTTCACTTTCTTTACATTTTCGCTATAAAAATATTTTCTGCTACCATTAAAATGCTGACACTGCACTTCAACTAATCGTCTATTAATTGCTTATTTCTTATGTCAAAGTCAAGGTGCCACCTCGAAGTAGAAATATTTTTACCACATTATCCACTGAGAAATTAATTTACCAACTGCTTTAAATACCGCAATGTTTGTAAAATTATTTCCATAGGTGGTAATTAAATACTCATACCGTTTTTTAAAAGCGAAAAGTTTATCATAAGAAGTGCGTTAATGAGCGATTTGATGTACCACCTATAGCAATACCTCCCGACTACTGTGAAAAATAGTTTTTCTTATACCTTTTATTTATTCATTTTCTCTACTTTTGCCCTTAACAAAATAATTTTTTCAACTCAAGTAAATTATGTAGTAAAGAAAGAAAGAAAAGTAGTAAATAAAGAAAAAAATCCTAAAAAAGGCAAAATTAATGTATATTTTATTAAAGTAAAATAGCTAATTGTACGTATGAAATCAATTTTAAAAAATACTCAACAAAATGCGTAAATAGTATTACCATATTAAACTGAAACATGAACACATTCTTTTTACCTGTATTATATATCAAAAAAAAGTTAAAACACCAGAAAAATCGAAATCAAAACATAATCCCGCACGTGTTCGAAAATTATTCTACATTCTTATTATTCTACAAAAACACGTAGTTTCGGAGTAAAAAGCAAAAAACGAAATGGCGATTTTTATAAAGCTGCCATTTTGGTTATTTTGGGTTAACGGATTTCCACCAAAACTTGATAGCATCGATCCTTTCCTGGCCCTCTTACACTTCGTATAAGAAAGTAAAAAATTTCGCATCAAATTTTAATCAAACAAATTACAGTGAAAGCTCTCTTTGCGGACACCTTATTTTGTCATAACAAAATAATGTCCAATTATTAAAACTAAATATAAGGTTTTGTCGATTATAAAAATTTAGTGTTTTCCTAGGACTCTCCACTTGCGATTTTTAAGGCATGATTTTTTGATGAACCAATCAGAGCCCGAGTTGGTAGCGATTAAAAAAATTTCAATACAAAAATCATGACAGATTTCATTACTGAAAAACAATGACATTTTTTTGATATTTCCGAATTGAAGATGGCGGAATTTACATAACTCGGCCAAAATTCGTTAACCCTCATACTGTCCTTAAGAAAAATAACGTATGATGTCTTCGTGGGTCAAGAATGACCCATTATGACCCATGAAGACTACAGTACTCTTCAATGGATTAAAATATGAACAAATAGATTATTGTTTTCGGTATTCAAAAGAAATTTGTTCACAGAGCCTACACCATACAAACATTGTTCATGTAGTTGAGAAGATACTTTTAATTAAAATTGAATTTGGGTCAGAAATGACCCGAGGACAGTATGAGGGTTAAATTACCTAATTTTTACAAGCAAAACCATTGTAAAGACTTTGAAGAGGATTTACCCAATAATCAGCATTTTTTTCTTTTCGCCTGCTCTTTTTTGCTTCCGTAATTTCATTTTTGCATGAACTGCGATGGGTTATTTTCTGGTAAAAAGCATATGGCGAAATAAAATCTCATAAGTTTTCTCTCTTTAGTTATCAAGAAAAAAATCTTGTCAACGATGTATTTTTTGAGACAAAAATTACATTAATTTTACAAAAACTGATATATATTTTTTGTCTGTTATCGAAAATTGTCAAAATCGTCAATAGAAATTTAAAAATCGTCAAATTCGGTAAAAATTGATTTGAAAATCGTCAATGATCAGATGGGTCCGAAAATCATCAAAATGACGATAAATAGTCACATCTGGCATCGCTGTCTCCAATAAGCGGACAATTCTCTTAGACGGACACTTTTCTTAGAAGCAAATTCGTGAAAATAGTAATCCGATAAACGGACTATAACCGGAAGAAAATCTTGGTCCCATAAGTGTTCGATTATGGGAGCTTTCACTGTATAAGAAAACTAAAAATAATCAACTACTTAAAATAAATCTCTATACTTTGCAGTATCTATTCGAATATAGAATATTTTATCCCAGTTATTTATTTTTGAATTTGGAGTTGTATAAGGCTTAAACCCTTCTATCAATGTGGCAACACTAAAATTTTCGGTTAAGAATTTGATTCAGCTTCACATCAAAATACGACAGCATAATCCATCTCTGAACTGTCGAGTGAATCTACTTCGTAGTTAACAAAATAGCCGATTCTTCGGGTAGTTGTTAAAAGAGTTGAAATGGCACAAACAGTCGAGACCTCAACCGCGAAACCGACAAGATCTCTGTGCTTCGTAGCATCGATTCGGTACCATCACGTGTATTGTTGTTTACTATAACATAAGTGAAGAGGTGATCTTGTGAATTTCGTTCAAATGTTGAAGTGACCATTAAGACACGATTTTTTAAAAAAAAAACCTTTTGACGGTCATTAGCGTCTCCTACAATCCAACTACTGATTAATGATCATACGGAATACGAAATTTCCATTTATCTCCAATAGATACTATACACGGTATATTTGAAGATATTATCCTTCAAAAAGACACCCTATATATGTGTTATTTAATTGAAAAAGAAGTGATACGTATTTTGACATCGTCTATCATTGTTAACATTTGTAAATGTTGTAAACATAGCCAGTTAATGTGTTTTAAAAGAGATTTGGCATAAAGCTGCCGTATATTATACAAGTGTTCCCATTGGATAACAAAGTTAAATCCATGATTGATTGCCTGATTAGTAAAATATGCATTGCTATTGCTACCGATTTTGAGCTATTTCTAATCAACTAATGGATTTCTTTACAACACAATGAAATTAATTTGGAAGTAAGTTCTCGATGTGATGGCATTAGGTCTAAAGGCCTTAATATGCAATTAACTATTGTGGAAAAAATATGGTTGAAAAAGTCACAAATTACTTAAATATGAAAATTTTGTCAAGGTCATGTATGAACTTCCTGTGTTGCGTAGATACTCACCGATAGATAAAGCGTCATTTAGATAGTGATTTTGATTTGCGACTTGGTGAAGAAAACACTCTGTGTTCATATACCCGTACCTGGTTGCGTGCTAATAGGCGTACTCTGACGAAAATTCTATACGATTCGATTGACTAGCACCAGACCGGACACTAGATTAAGGGGTACAAGGTACTAAAAGTGTACACCATACATTTAGTTACCCGGTGGCTAGTATTCCGGGCAGTATTTAACTGCGTCACATACCATAAATATGAGTTAATTGTATGTAATCTTTTTCGACGTTTGCAATTGTAACTTCAGGATTTGATGCGAATGAACAATGCTCAGAACAAAAGGTAAAGTGTACGGGAATGGCAATCAGGCATAGACATCGACAACAGACGAAAGAATTCAAAACTCGAAAGGTTTTTTTTGCGGGACCTGAAATCAAAAGTTTAAGTTTACGTACGAGATGCTATGAGTATTTTTTTAAGGTAAGTTACCGAAGAGACAAAAAGATTTGTTTGGACCGCGTCACTATGTTGTTGTTGGAATTAAACTTGAAATGGCATTGAAACACGTTTTTTTCCTTCAATCTCCAGTTGGTTCTTTTCTAACTGAGGATAAAAACTCTGGGAAGTTCTCGGTTAAATAGACGTTTATACGAAAATTCGTAATCTCTGCTACACGCGGAGTAACTAGAGATTTGCTTTTCACCAAAAAGCGTGTAATTTTCAACTAACGTGATTCCAAATCAATGTCTTAAACGTGAAGGTATGTTTTATTGGTGGCCTTGATCATCAGACATTTTCGCTGAAAGTTTTTACTTGTATTTCAATTTGGTTTTTTCTATTATTTCCTAGAAGTAATAATTATAAAAGATGTTAGAGGGTAAAAAAGTTAAACATGTGCCCTGTCGTTTTTTTTCATCTTCGAAAATAAATTTAATCAATAATGTTTATAATTAACAAAATGTCAAAAAATACTTTTATTATACATATATTTCTACAGAACATTAGACGGTCGATTTTTTTACATAAAGTGTTCTTTACAATAATATTTTACTTACCCTAAAGTCTTATTCGATGCGATTTATTGATGAATTAAACTCTTGATCTTGTTAATATAAAGTAAATCTTCGAAAAAAAATATCTGATGTGAACAAAAATCTACGTTTTTACGCAATTTACACTATAACCCGACGACGAAAATAAATTTAGTTTAATTTAACATTCCATTTTTTTCTTTTACAAACTCTGAGATATCTCGATAACGGTAAACGCTATCGATTTCCGGAAATGTGGTGAATTTTAATATCTTTAATTCTTCTTTTAATTAGTTTTTCGAGGAACCATTGGTTTGCAAGCAATTTGCAAAAATTTGATTTTTTACCTTTAAAGGAAAATATCTCAATAACGGTATATTTCGATAACAGTACGAGATAAGGAGTACAGAGTAATTATTATATGGAGGAACAAAATTTTTCCTCTACTAAAACATTGGGTTCCGCTTATTGCGACCGAATTCACACTCACTAGCGCTAAACGATACGCTGGCAGTGCAGGGAGTCCAATCGAATGACGACAAGCAGGCAACGAACTTCAATTTTCTGGTGTCCGTTATTTATCTTATTACATTCTCCCTGCACCGCCAGCGTCTCGTCCATCGCTAATGAGGGTGAATTTGTTCGCCATAAGCCCAATGTCAATAATCGCACCCCAATGTTTTAGAGGAAAAATTTTGAACCTCTGTATAATAATTACTCGGTGTAAAAAATTCTAGTAAAAAAAAGTCTAGAAAATTTCATTGTATTCAACTTCTATCATGCAAAAGACTACTGAAAAACGCGTAGTTTCGGAGTAAACAGCAAAAAACTGAATTATTGTTCTTAAAAAGCCGCCATTTTGATTACTTCCAGTTAACGGATTTTCACCAAAAGTTGATAGGATCTCTGGAAAATTTCATGGCTCTAGCTCTATTATTTTTTGAGAAATATTGCGTATAGACTGACAGAAAGACATTTTTCAACTCAGGAGTACTCGGGAATGTTTTTTAGGCAAAATTAAGAGGTAGAAATTTTTCATGAATACAAAATTTTATTATACTTCGTGTAAGTAAGTAAAGATACCTAATGTAAACAGCATATGCATTTCTTATACAAAACTACGTCCCTGTACAATTTAGACCAGTCGTAGGCAAAGTGCCGAATTTCCGCACTTTTGAGCCAATGCAAATGAAACTATGCGGAATACATAAAAAACGGTGCAGATTTTAGCACGCAGCTTATACTGTACGTGTAAGTGAGAAGCAACATGTGTGTGAGTCATCTGTTTATTACGCTGCTGAGTTCATTCGAAGTCATTCTCCCGTTAAGTGATATTGGCCTAAGCAAGTACACTGAAAATTTGAACTTGAATAAATATTTTAAGGAATGGGAAGTATTTTTTTTGTTGCAGAAATTCCTGCTCCGGCTGTTAAATACATGATTTGTTTCATGAACCGATCGCAAATAAAAAAAGCTCAACTGAACAGCATTGTGTTGCAAAGCATAAAAAATATTTCGATTTTGAAGGGAAAGGGAGGAAACATGCTTCAGCGAATTTTAGAGAACCTTTTTAACCAAAACTAACAAGAACTAGACTGGAATTTTATATAAAAAAATTCATACGAAACATTAAAAAAAAACTCAATTCATTTTTTAACAGTGTATTTGAGTTTTGAAGCTTATCGCTCTCGTTTAGTTATAAATGTATAAGCTCCGCACTTTTTAATTTGCTTTTGCCCACGTCTGATTTAGACTATAACCCAACCGGATCTCCCAAAAAAAATTTCTACAAAAAACCAAATATAGGATATCTTGATAACGCTATACTATACTAATTTAAAAAATTTTATTGTCTATAGTACTACCTTTCCTCAAATACGTTAGTTTGCAAGAAATTTGGCGAAATATAAGTTTTAAATAATAAAACATTTCGAAGAAAAATAGAGGTAGTACCGATTAACGTAAAGGGAAAAGTTTTAGGATACATCATTTTTCAAATTTCTTCACATAGATGTAACCACTTAAAAGCCGTTACTTTTTGCGATTATCGTAAAAACAGATGTTTTTTTTCGAAAAAATGCCATATAGCGAGAATAGTTTGAAAGATAATTTTGTCGTACGTAAGACTACTGAAAACATAAGAAAAGCTAAAATTGCCAGAGGCGATTACCAAATACTCTATATGGGGAGAGATTTTTTTTATCTATATTCATATAAAAATTTATGTAAAATCATTTTCTAGACACATTTTGTCTTTATAAATATTTTGTCTGTTCAAGAACTTAACCTCACTTTTTACGAGAAAATTATCTGTGTAAAATTTCAAGTCTCTAGCGTAATTACTTACATGTGTATGTAAAATTTTATGGCTCTAGTTCAGATAGCTTTTGAGAAATATTGTACATAGACAAAAAAAACATTGTTGTAGTAAAGCGTCAATCTACTCGTTAATGTTGGGGAAAAGTTTAACCGCAAATGAAATTATATGCAATTTAATAATAAATCGAGATTATATCGAAATAATTTAGCCAAGAGTTGATATCGAAAGGCGGCATAAACGCAGCAAATGTACTACGCAATGACTCAAAAGTACAAGTTTCATTACGCAATGATATTATATGGTTTTTCATAGCTATTCGTTACATCAAGAATTACTCACTAATTCGATTGATTTCATTTTGTCTTCATTTTGTTCTCTTCCTCTATTCATACTAGAATAAAATCTAATTGTAAAATTACTTTGGCATGGTAACATTATTAATTAAACAAAATCATCATTTAGTAGATTTGTTGTCAAGGAAGCCTTTTCGGATTGACGGCTTACGTCTAATGACAGGCCATCAATATTTCACATTTTCCCAATTGATCGCTATTAATCACATGCAACACTAAAACACGTCACAAACGTAATTTTTTCATCTTTCTTGTACACCTGAAATTTAATGTGCTTCTGACGGTGATTTTTGCTGCCTGGTTCGGAGATAAAGCACAACAAATCAGAGAATCAGCTGTGGATTAATTAAGATAATCACTGTCCAGCCACTTTTTTCTCTGTAGCGGGCCTCTTCATGGTCAATGTCAATCAATGCTAGTAGAACTAGCAAAAGTTTGACCACTGTCAGATTTTCTTATTTATGCTTAGATATGTTTACAACTAAGTCTAATCATCTGTGCTTTAGTAGTGACAGCAGCGTTTGATTCTTTACTTTTGAGTTATGAGAAATATTTCCATAAAGAAGTATCGTAACGCGCTTCAAAAACACACAAAATATAACAACATCGAAATACTAGTGACCTGTACGTCTAGTTGCAACAATGCAAAGAAATGATTCTTTGGCGACGAAACGAAAAATTTTGATGAATCTGTTACGAACGTGGACGACAGATTTATCCAAAATTAGCAGTCATGACCTTAAAGTCATACCTTGAGGTGTGCAAAGAACGTCTAGCGCACGCGAGAGCCGTCATCATTTAAAGTCTTAACTCCAGGGCGAGGAAGATTCAAGCCGTCTTAAATGATTAATCGACGAAAGAGTCATTTGGCAAACTAACTTGTTTGTTGTACTAACGAATTATTAGTTTCTTTTTGCAAAGTTTTTGTTTATCAGCAGATTTTTTACTTCATCTAAACTACTAGACGCGCTTACAATTTATCCTGTTCATCAGGGATTTTTTTTTCAATTTGATTTTATTAAAGCAAACATAATGCGCTATGAATGGCAGGTTGATTGTTTTTGTGATTTGGTCAAAAAAAACCAACAACTCTTCACTTATGTCATAAGCAATTTTTGATTCTCTTGAATTTGTCTCGTTTTATGTTTAATTTTATTTTCAGTCAAATGTAATATTTAATTTTCCGTGTTTTTGGTTTTTTTAGGCAAGAGTCCCTCTAAGCAGAGGTGTCTCAATGGAGCAGAGACTACAGGACATTGCAAGCTTATTTAATCCAATTCCTGGCATGGGTGTTGGTATGGGCGTCAGCGAAATGTCTCCATATTCGCACTACCCATCTCACTATCCTTATCAGGTAAGATAATCTCTGTTATTTGTTAAATGCAACTAATGCAAGCTCAAAAATTGAATAGCCAAAATTATCAGAAAATTTAAGTTTTGAGAGTGCAAAAATTAAGAAAATATCAAGTTTTTAATTTAAAATTTATCGAAAAATTTATAAACTAATAAAAGCTTGTTTTAGACAAAATATGACCAAATTTTAGATCAGGGTGCGGAAGAAATCGATTTGCGAATCGAAAAATAAAATTCTTTCTTTGAATTTGGATCATTCACGAATCAAATCGTATATAATATAAAATTCGTGAATTGATGTTTTCACAGGAATTTAATATTATCGATTTTCTTGCAAATTAATTGAAACCGATTTTTAGCTATTGCATTCGATAGCGAGCCAATCGAAACCTCTTGAAACTTAATTTTTCAATCGCGAATGAAAAAGATTATAAACGAATGATACTTTTGCGATTTGCCTTTCACAGAGCTAATTGAAGTATTCATTTATTTACATATGTGGAGAATTTTAATATCTTAATTCTTCTTTCACTTTTTTTTTCAAAAAACCGTTAGTTTACGAGCAAAATTTTTTTTTCAAATTTTTAATGCAAATATCTCAATAACAGCAAAAAATGGCGGGTAACAGTGAAAGACAAGATTGTGGCAAATATTATTCTCTTCAATTCATCTGCCACAATGAACCACCGAAGATCCACTAGTTTTCGAAAGAATCGCATAAAACTGATTTTTATTTAAATAACAATATTTCTCGTTACCGAGTTCTAGTGAATAACGAATTTCTATACTTTTGTCTTTTACTAGAACTCGATATCTCAAACCGGTATCGAAATATATCGTTATTTAAAAAAAACAGTTTTTTTGCTATTCTTTCGAAAACTAGCGGAGGTTCAGTGGTTCATTGTGGGTGATGAATTGAAGATAATAATATTTACAACAATTTTGTCTTTTACTGCTATCCGCTAATTTTTACCGTTATCGAGATATTATCATTAAAAATTAAAAAATAGATTTTTGCAAATTGCTTGCAAACAATTTTTCGAAAAAAATCTCTATATTTCTGGTTTTTACCGTGAATCGATATCTTTTACCGTTATCTAGATAAGTCAGATTTTGTGAAGAAAATCACATTATTATATAATAATCTTATATTTTGCTTGCCGGGTTATAGTGTAAATTGCGCAGGAACGTAGATTTTGTATAAGAAAGTCATGTGCTATTCACATCAGATATTTTTGTCTGGCAATCACAATAAGCTTTTTTCATTAACTTAATTTTATATCTATTGTTATTTTAGGGTGCTCCAGGAATACCTCAACATGGACAATTTCCACATCCACCTCATCCAGTCTTGCATAATGCATCGCTTGCGGATTTGGGCGCAAGTCAACCACATTATGGCCATAATTTGGGATCCGCTGTTTCTTCTAGCATGCACCTCACGAATTCAAGTCATGATGCTGATTCAGCAGCTAGTGGATACAAAATGGAGCACGATATGATGTATTACTCGGTAAAATTCATTAAAAAAAATTTATAAAATATTATATTGACGTAAGTTTGATTTTTAGAATACTTCCTCGGAACTCAACCATACAACAGATGGATTCATCAACTCGATATTGAATGATGAGGATTTACAACTAATGGATATGGGCGTTAATGAAGGTGCGTAAATAATTGAATTTTCTGTAATCTTAGAGCCCTGATTCTGATCGACTTGTGACAAGACAAATCTTACGCGAAATGAATCGGGTGGAATTACGTTTGCCTTTTCTCATTTTATTCATCAATTTTGGAAAAATATTTGAAAAGAGTGCGTATTAAAATAGTGAATACCAATTTGAGCAGAATTCATTGGATTCGCAAATTATTCGTAGAAGAGTCCTGTCATTTCAAGTTACAAGTCTATCAGAATCGTGATGTGGGGGGGGGGGGGGGTACCCCCATACGAACGTTTTGTTTTATTTATCGATTCTTTATTTTGGACGAAAATATTGCGTAAGTTTCTTTTGGACAACTTGTTTTCAAGCATACATCATTGCCACGGCATAGAGACAACCAAAGTTTGCCATGAACTTTTGATAGTCAGGTGTGACGTCATTTGTGCCGACTTTTTTTAATTAATTTTTATATTTATTGATCACTATTTAATGCAATCAGTCCACTAATTTACAAATATCTTATTTAGATCGCACAAAAATTTAAATAACCATCCACAAAACGAAATTCCTTCTGAACTTGACGAACTAATCGGCACAAGTAACGTTGCAACGAAACGTCAGATTTGAGTTCATGGCATAGCTTGGTTGTCTCTATGCCGTGCATCATTGCTACGTTCTACCAGACTTTCCTTAATACACGGAGATCGCCAGAATCAACCAGATTTTGTTCCGCCCCAGTGATAGGCTTCTACATGGGAATATCTGGCACAGAATCACAAAAATTTGTGTGTTCATTTTAGTTCCTACTGTATTTATGTTGTATATTTTTATACAAAAAAAATGAAAATTCGGCAACTAATTGAGGTAGGAAGTTGAAATTTGACAGAACAGGATTTTAACAAAAAGTATATCCTATCCGATAATGACAAAAATTGGACCACTCCTTCCTCCCTCCCCAATACAAATTTTACGGGTTCCTCGAAAACGGTTCATTTTTTTTAAAATGTTTAGGCATAAAGTGTACACTGCCGGTCAAAAAAACTTGACCGATGATGAAAAAACCAATTTTTCGATTTTCGACGATTTTTATGCCCCCTGGCTAACGTTTGAACCAGTTGGGGTTTCACTTTCATATTACCCCCATTGGAAAGGTAATTTGCTCTAGTTTCATGGACATAATCTCTTTTTTGGCGGGGAACTGCAGGGGGATGGTCAGCTGCCATCTTAGGCGCACTGCTTTTTTCATGCATTTTTCGACGATTTTTATGCCCCCTGGCTAACGTTTGAACCAGTTGGGGTTTCACTTTCGTATTACCCCCATTGGAAAGGTAATTTGCTCTAGTTTCATGGATATAATCTCTTTTTTGGCGGGGAACTGCAGGGGGATGGTCAGCTGCCATCTTAGGCGCACTGCTTTTTTCATGCATTTTTCGACGATTTTTATGCCCCGGGCTTACTTTTCAACCAGTTGGGGTTTCACTTTCGTATTATCCCCATTGGAAAGGTAATTTGCTCTAGTTTCATGGATATAATCTCTTTTTTGGCGGGGAACTGCAGGGGGATGGTCAGCTGCCATCTTAGGCGCAATGATTTTTCCATCAAAAAATGATTTTTCCATCAAAAAATGATTTTTCCATCAAAAAATGATTTTTCCATCAAAAAAGCAGTGCGCCTAAGATGGCAGCTGACCATCCCGCTGCAGTTCCCCGCCAAAAAAGAGATTATGGCCCCTATTGTGAGCTTCGTCAATCGATCGTTGAAATGTCAAATCGAAAAATCGGTATTGTGATCATCGATTTTATCGTTCGTGAACGATAAAATCGTTCAGTTGGGAACGATGACATTTGTTTGATCGTTCGGTGAAGTTTATGTCAAGTTAGCGATCGGGAAGTATTGCAATTACTTTTTTTTATCAAAATTAGAGGCTAATAATAAAATGGAAGTATTTGTACACATTAGGAAATTATTAATGAGGAATATCTTGATCAAAACCTCGATCAAAAATCCAATATAAAAATTGGTTGAAAAAATGAAGATAAATAAGACCAAAGTGGTATAAAAATAATTTAAATAAAAAATGAACGTAAAAACTGTTTTATTCACATAGATTTGAAATATTGGTCAATTTAAAGAACTCAACATTCGGTGTTTAATATTTTCGCCTTGACGTTGGTTTGTAAAACCGTCTTCTGGTGTAATTTCGCGCATATGGCCATTGTCATCGCCCTCCTCTATGTTTTAAGGGAGCTCAATATTGTATTTTCTGCGTTGAAGTCATTTTTAAACATTAAAATAACTTCAACAATGTGAATTCCCAAACGTCAAACACTAAAAAATTCACAATAGCGATTGCTTGAACGATGAACCTTACGCAATACCAAATTGTTTTTCGATCGTTCCGGCCAACGATGGTCGATCGAATAGATATCGATAACCGCAATAGGCCCCTATGTCCATGAAACTAGAGCAAATTACCTTTCCAATGGGGGTAATACGAAAGTGAAACCCCAACTGGTTCAAACGTTAGCCAGGGGGCATAAAAATCGTCGAAAAATGCATGGTTCTTTGTCACTCTTAAGAATATAATAAAATTACAAAAAAAGGTTGATTCAATATTTTTTAAATCGGCTTTCGTAAGTGTAATATATTAATTATGGCAAGAAAAAAACAAGTGTCACTCGAAAAGCGGGCCCAAATAGTCATGAAACATGAGTGAAAAGTCGAAAAATTGGTTTTTTTTATCATCGGTCAAGTTTTTTTGACCGGCAGTGTAGTTCTACATAATTCTACCATACATCAAAAGTCATTTGGACCACTCCTTGCCATCTCTCCCATACAAATGGAAAACAAGAATATATTCCTAAAACTTATTATCTTATAATACACTCAATTCTCTTTTTGCACGGTGTTTTTACACGGTTTCGATTTAACAAGATTTACATTGACTTGATGGTACGGATGTTTATATCGAAAAAATATCGATATTCGATACATCGATATTTAAAAAAAAAACTATATATCGGCCATTTTTAAGCCATATGCCAGTGCAAAAGTGTATCTATAGAAAATATTTGGACAAGCAAGGACTTCATTTCACCGAAGGATTCGCGAAAATCTTCAAAATAAAAATTCCGCTATCTTATTCCAATGGAAATTTTTAAAAACTGTTTCTTTTGCATGAGAGGGACACGGATACACCGAGGGACACGAAATCTTACTTTATGAATTTCCTCACCATCTAATTTGGACTTTTCTCACCATCTAATTTAAATGAAATGAAATTCGAAAAAAACGGAAAAGTTTTTATTTTTTTTTTAGAAATTACAATGGATTGAAATGTGTAGATGGGCTGACAAAAAACCAAAAATGTGTTTCCGGAATACATTAAAATATTAAAATATTACTTTTTTGTTAAGTTTCACATGGTTAATTAAAACCAATATTTCTGTGCCACAGTATTCAGTAAGACTTTTATTTTAATGTGCCCGGACGAAAAGCCGGCTCCGATTATCCGGAACAACAATATTTATTTTCAGACGAAACTGTCGAATCAATTGGTAGGTACTAAATATTTTCAGTCAATTTCTCAAAGCGCAATGAAAATTTGTTGGATTGATCCAAGTATTGCTTCAACTCTTGACACAGATCCTTGACTAATCACTTTTTGATGAAACTCACCGTTCATGACTATTTTTTGATGTCTGGGCCAAAGTTATGCTGAATAACTTTTTGCTTCAGATGTTGCTAAAGTTGTTGGTAGTTCTCTCATTGATTTCATCGTTGGTTTTTCAGTTCGGGGCACAAGACTGGCAAAATATGGTTCTGGCCAAAAAAATGACAAGTAGAGTCCGACCGAGTAATACGTTTTGGTCAACTTCGGCTTCGGCTAAAATTAATCCAAAGTTGGCCGAAACCGAAGATGCAAGTGAACTGTCAAATATCAATACATTGAAAACAAAAATTGGCGCATTTTTTTCTGAAACTCAATTTTCCCAAAAAGTTGTATTTGATGAACAGTGAATAATTTATTTGCCAGTGAAATTTTCTCGTCAATTCAAAATATTTGGCAAGAAATTTTTTTGCTGTAATGCGGCCCACACACTAAGAGGATACACGACGCGACATGAGGATACAAACTTGAGTTGTCGTGTATCCTCACACTCTGTGGGAAATGAAAGAGTACAATTAACCCTCTAACCGGAATATTTCCGAAAAAAATTCACTAAAATATGACTTTCAACTTGCGACAGACCGTAACCAAGACAACGTACAGGGCTAAATTTTTTCCAGCATGTAAAGCGATAACTTACAAAAGTCAGTGTAACACGTTCCGGCGATTTCCGGCAATTAAAATTGTTACCCGTTATAAACAAGCGAATTCCCTGAAGCATTCCGGCTAGAGGGTTAAAGCTAGAACGTGAATCGTACGTCGATGCGTCCGTCATGCGTGCGTCCGGTTGACAGTTCGATTCGGTGACAGTTGGGTACGGCAACGAATCTGGAGTTAATTCATTGTTTTGCACTTCTTCTATTAGTTTATCGTCGAAACAATTACTTTCAATTTGTTCCATACTTAAATTGCTTAAATCGTAAACAAACTTTTTTGCGAAATGACATTTCCGTGCGTTGCCGCATGTAAAAGTAGAAATTCGACCTACTCTATGCGGTTGCCGCATCGGAAAACGTATTATTAGGGGAGTACTCATAGCAGCCCGTTGATTCTACTCGAACTGTCAACGTGACGGACGCATCGACGTACGATTCAGGTTCTACCTTAAAGCTTGAACGCCAAGATTGTATCGTTCCACGGCCGCCTGAACTCATCGCGATTCATGACAATCTTGTTGGGTCCATTCCGCGCTCTCTCGATGTAGACTAACTGAAAGTTAGCTATAAACTGATGGGAATGAATGTGTGTGGGGACTTCACGATACAATCTTTTTCGTGTTGTCTTTCCTTAAGGATTGATGAGTCATAAGATTGTCGTGAATCGTGTCTAGTGTGTGGCCTGCTTAAGATTTCATCTCGATTAAAATGACACTACAGACAGATTTTTTTCGAACATCTTTGTCCAAGAAATTAGAAATATCTAGGAAATCCTGTGGCAGAACATGAATATAAGCGAACTTTATGAGACCTAAAATAAAGAAAAATTGCAGGAAATTAGAGGAAATATATTTTCCTCGTGAGATTTAAATATTTCCCTGCTATAGAGGGAAAGTATTGTATTCATTGCTTTTCCCTGACGGTAAACATTCATCTCAGCTCTTATGCAAAACTTCGGCTTCGGCTCAAGGGTAAAAAAGGGCCGAAGTTTGCCTTCGGCTTTGGCCTGAAATTGACCTTCGATCGGACTCTAGTGACAAGTTATAGTGATTGTCACCCGTCAATATTTCGGACTTCAATAAGACTGCAAGTTTCAAAATATTAGGCTAAATTTTCTACTAAAAATCACGCCATTGTGATTCTATTTTGATTAAAATTTGTAAAACTTTCGCATTACAGTGTCCCAAAAAATTGACGGGTTACAGTCACTATCACTTGTCACATGATTCCACCTCTGATTTTAATATCGATATATCAAAATATCGCCTTCGATATATCAAAAATATCTCATGTGAACAGCTTTCTTATGGAAAACCTACGTTCCTGCTCGAAATCTGATTAGAAAATCTGTAATATATCGATAACTGTAAACGGTATCGAGTTTTAGTAAAAGACGAAGGTGTAGGAAATTTTACTGTCTTCAACAAATATTGTTTTTTCGCGATTTTGCTCCTGAAAAACTATCAATTAATATCTTTTTGACAAGACTGTAAAATTTTACTTTCCAATATCATAAAATTAAAAAACTGTCCAACCTCATCTTTGAATGAAATTTGATCTATATCATCTTTATAGTTTTCAACTATATTTGATACACACTTAGAAATTTCTTCTTCAGACAAATCTAAATCTTCAAATACTACAAAGTCTTGTAAAACGTCGTCATAAACTACTAACCTTGTTTTTATTTCTGCATTTAGATTATCACAAATCTCGTAAAATGTTTTAATTTTTTTATAAATTTGTTGATATTTTTTGAGCTTATAAATCTGAGTTCTTAAGGCCCCTATAAATCCGAGGCCCTAGGCAGCTGCCTAATTTGCTTATGAGTAAATCCGCCTTTGGTAATGACTCCGAAACAAAAAGGGAATTCATGCCAAAAAATAGGAAATTTCCCCAAAATTATAGTAATAATTCCCTATTTTAGGAATGATGCAGAAGAGTCCACTGTCTCGTATATTCCTATTTGGATGTGTCATACTGCAAACAATAAAAAAATTACAAAACAGCAAAAAATGTTGTGACGGATAATCAGTAGTTTGGAATTTAAAAAATATTTAAAAGCAAACGATAGATAGCGAATAAGATAGCGAATAACAACCTAAAGGAAAGTCTTTTTTACTAGAAAATTTCGCCTGCGGCGGTATTATTTAATGGAGTTTTCAAAGCTTTTTCGAACGAAAAAAAATCACAGTCGGCAGTCGAATGCCAGTTGAAAACTTCATGAGTGCGGTATTACACTTGGCTTATTTAAGCGGGCAACTTTTGGGTTGAAGCAAACCACTGTTCTTACATTTGACTTAAGCAATCCAATCAAGTTACCAGTGGCGGCTCGTGTATATTTGAAATGAGGAGGCAAAGTTTTTTTTAGTTCTACAAAATTTTTTATTATGTAGGGAGACGTATTCCGAATTATGTAGGAAGACCTATTCTTCTGGAGGGGAAAAGTGAAACAGAGATTGGTGTTCGTATTCTATATGTGATTATGCTTGTTCTTAGCAAAAGCGGTATGAAAGTATTTGTACGAATCGGAGGCTAGCCCCTATGAAGAGAATTTGTAGTTTATGTTTTAGAGAATTCGACATTAGAGAATAAGATTTTCTTTTAAATTATTATTTTCTGAACATACAGATTTTTATACAGTCCATTATGGTATAAAAAATTAAAGGCATGCGTTAGAAAAACATTTTTATAAAATGTTATGAGGAAGCAATGCCTCCGTTGCCTCCCCTATAAAGCCGCCACTGCAAGTTACATATGTGTGTGTGGGCTCAACATCAGTTCTGCTTCAGTTGCCAGACAGTTACCATGGATACTTACTTACGTATATTCAAAAAGAAAATGATTTCTCTCTACTACTTTTCCCAAACAGATTCACACGCGTTGCATGTGTGCAGAAAGTTGGCTATGAGCCATGATTTAGGTGTACCCCCCATACCAACGAAAACATTTTTTGCAAATATCTCAAAAATGGTGCATCTTATCAAAAAAGTGCGAGAACAAAAGTTATTTAGGATATGATTCTACATAAAACTTCCATACATCAAAATCCGATTGGAAAAAATTTTAAAAAATCTTATTGAAAAGTTTGACTTTAAAAGTGGAATTTTGATACAACTGTCATATCACCATACGGATTTTCAATAATTGCCAGATTGACAATTATAGCTTTTGTTATGTTTTATCATTCTAAACACACTGGTGTAATTCATTTTTGTGTGTGATAACGGGATCTTGTCGTTACAAACGATAAGGCAAATTTAATATACCCTTTGGTTTCACCATACGGGTATAAAAATGTCTTTGGTATATTCTTATATTCCTAACGTTAGCCTAACAAGCCCTCTCTTGGGAGGGGGGATGCCTATTCTCTCGGTGGCCTTTACTGCGGGCGTACGCTCCCCCTAATTACAACACTGTACTTTGACGATTGCCCTTTTATTAACTTTAGCATGTTTTATGTACAATGTGTTGTACTACGTAAAATAATACAAAAATATGATTAAACAATATAACTTACAGATAAGCAAAATCTCGATAAGTACGTGGATTTATCGTTTACGTAAACAAGTAGAAGTTGAAAAAATCGTAATTATCAATCTGTAAGCTTTAAGTCGAATATTGAAAGATTTATGTGATGATACATACACTAAATAATGACATCATAGTTACAACGAAAAGAATTGTGTCACGATCAGTCCACCGCAAATCATTTTTCAAAGTAGATTTTCGAATGTAATCAGTTGGAGTAGATTAGATCTTATGCGGATCGGCTGTTTGTGCGGTTAGTTCAATTTATTGCTAGTGGTAAAGTACAAAAGCTTTGTAACTAGGTATATGAATATGTAACTTTTATCGATTTTCGTTAGTGTGCTCCGTTCCGCGTAAAAATGAAATTTCAATCAGGAAAGTTTAAGCTTAGTGCGGATATCTTGTGTCCGCTAGGAAATGTTTCGGTGGGCATTCATTAGTGTTTTGTTCCTATATGTAAAGCTCGCATTTATGTAGATGAATTCTAATACACGACTGCCGCATGTGACCACATCCAAACGCCAATCGAATAAATTCATTCCTAAGCGACGATCACGTGTGAATCATATTATATTTGATATGTCTCACTCAGCTCAGAAATACTAAAATCTTTGAAAACAAATCGTGCGCTAGTAGAGCTGATTTTATAGTGAATTTTCGTTTGCTTCGATTTGCTGCTATACTTTTGCGTTTGCAAGTTTTTTGTCGTTGTATCGGTCGATTTGAAAAGTGATCTGAACCTTAGTCCAAAAGTTTAGCGGCGCGTTCGTTTAGCATGGCACGCCGCAACGAAGCACTTGCCGAATGCTATACGTCGTCGAGTTAGAGTATTCATTTGATCGTGTGTAATAATTCTATAAAGTTTTTCAAGACTTTGTGGTGTTTACTATTTTTAAATGCTTAGTCATGTCGCGATACGTGCATTGAATAGATGGACACAGTGTCAAAATAAAAATTCTTTAATTTTCTTATAAAACGCCTGTGCTTAAAATTTTTAATTTGATGTCATTGAAGGAGCACTGATTTGTGATTGGGTTGGATTTAAAAATAAGCTCGAATGTATGCCATTTAGACACTGCGATGTGGAAACCGTTTTACGAAACCATCATCATGATGACTAATTTTTCAAAAAAGTAAACAAATACTTTTTGTAGTTTATGAATACGAAAAAAAAACCAACAAGAGAAAATTTTCGCTCTATTATTCGGTTTTCTTAAATTCAATATTGTGGATTTGATATTCGGTGGGTGACGTGAAGTGAGGTTAATAACAGTTAACCGTAAAAGTTAAAAAACATTTCAGTTTATAATAATTGTAAATCTAACACGAAACCATGTGACAAATACGACATCAAAATATTGACCTTAGATAATATTAGCATGTTGTTAAGTATTTATCGAAACTCTGTCGTAAAATAATAATTGGAATAAACTAAAATTGCAATTATTTTTCGTAAATATTTACGACTCTCTTCTCGAATATTTTTAACCGGTATGTATAAAAAATTTTAACTTTTCTACGATCTTTTCTTATCACATGGAAATAAGTTAATAGCGAGTATGCGTGTATGTGTTTTACTTAGTTTTTTCAGGTGTTAAAAAATATGATCTACATAAAAATAATGTCTGCATAGAATCGAATTTAACAATGAAATTTCATATATCGCACATATCTTCGTCTGCAATTATTACGCTTGAAAGCTAACTTTTACCTTTTCGATATTTCGGTTAGAGATTCTTTTTGTTTGCTTCATTTATTATTACGAGTAATCTTAACTGTTTAATCAAATAAACAGAGGTTGAGCAAATAAATCAGTGGCCAGACACTCGACTTTTTTTCTTTTTATGTTAATCTAACCTCTTCAACAACGAAAAATTACAAGATAATAATATATGTATTTTCTAACTACACTTAAAAAAGTAACCATTGAACATACAAAAGAGCGGAAATGTGACACATAGGAAATGAAATACGGGCGGTTGTCCTAAATTTTGAGACGGATTTTTGTACATTATCTGTCTTAATAATAATCGAAATTAGGTCAAGAAAAGTTAAGGCAACAAATTAAATAAGGAATACTTTTTTTTACCAAAAATTTCATTTAGGAGAATATCGGGTAACCTTGGACGGCTCGTAACTCTTGACAGTCGCTTCTTACTCAATCAAACATAAATTATTTTGCAATTTATAGAATACTGTAATCAGTTATGTCTAATACAATTGAGTACTTTTAGACTATAATTAAAGATACTGATTCTGATACACTTGCGAAACGACAAATGTCAGGTGAACCGACTAGACTGGAATCCCGTTTAATTTTTTTCATTTTATTGATCAATATTTGGATAATAATATTAGAAAAAAAAACTTTTTTATGAAAAATATTCATATTAAAAAGTTTTCATGCCAGTCGCAGCAGAATACTGCAAAAGTTAAATCAGAGACATGTTTCAAGTGCGAAGTCTATCAGAATCGAAATGTTAATATAGGTTTTGTCAAATTAACCCGGGTATAGCAACACTTCTTAAAATTTTTCGTCAACTAAAGAACATTTACCGCAATATTTTTGAAACCTTCCAAAATTTGTAGTTACGTGAAGATCTTTAAATATTCTTCGGAATAATGGGCCGTAAATAAAAATTCTTTGAAAAAACGCACCGCAGGTGAAAATTTTAACTTCTGCAGCTCAAATTATCCCTTAATTAGAAGCCGCATATATAAAACAGAACAACTTCGTGCCCCTTTTTTACTTTTTAGTTTGATGCAGCCAACTTTTAAGTGCTTCAAAATGCCGCTCTAGAAAAGCCCATCTTAACCCTTCTATTATGTTCAGGTCATTTCATGACCCAAAAAATTTAAACCATAATTTGCATTATTAAAAATTCTGTGAGTTCAAATTTTTTTTGAGCAGTGGAGCACACAGTGAAACACTTATTGCGAAGATGATGTATAAATTGTAATTTCTATTTGTGTGTATTTTTTGCACATAATAGAAGGGTGTAAGTGCCACCAAGATATATGGTATAACCGCTTGAAAGAGTTAAGCTAGCATCAGACGAGCACACAAAGCCGTCACACGTGTGATGACTGACGTCACGAAAAAACTCAACACACATTTCACACACATCTGACACGACACGTCCTAACACTTGAAATGTGTTGTTATCAGACGGGGTGAAATTTTTTTCCACACAATCGGATTTTTGTCCCAAAACGTGTTAACGACGCTAGTCTTCACACGAAATTTTGTCACACAGTTACACACTGTGTGACGCAGATTGAGTAGTTATCAGACGGAGTGAAACGTCCCAAAAGGTGTGATGATGGAAGACGTGTGACAGCAATCAAAATCGTCTGACACACTGATTTGCTATCAGACGGTGTGATAGCTCTCTGACATTTTGTGTATTTTTCTCGGTCATTGCTTGTCAAAATTGTGCGCTATTTTAAATTTGTGAAGAAAAATAAAATTAAATTAAAATGTCAAAAAGGAAATATGAGGAGATGATGTATATGACGATTTTGGCAGCCTATATTTTGGAAAGCAGTGACGACGACGACGAGTCAATGGCTCGAAAGCGCAATTGGGTGTCGCGTCGCGAGAAGGAGGGTTTCTTTGCCAAATTGATGGTGGAATTGCGCTCTGAAGAACCCGAATTGTATCGGAATTTCTTACGGATGTCGGTCGGTCAATTCGATAATTTCCTAACAATTGGTGAAGTCGCAGATAGAAACATAACAAAAGCTATAATTGAAAACCCGTTTGGTGATATGGCATTATTTGAAGTTTAATCGAACAGCGAACAGTTGTATCAAAATTCCACTTTGAAGTCAAACTTTTCAATAAGATTTTTTAAAAATTCTCCGAATCGGATCTTGATGTATGGGAGTTTTATGTAGAATCGTATCCTAAACATCTTTTGTTCTTGCACTTTTTTGATAAGAAAAAATATCAGCGCCGTTTTTAAGATATTAGCTATAACACAGTATGTGTGAAATGGCACGAATTCATGGCACTTCACACATTGGGACATTTACACACAGTCTTAACACAGACCGAAAAATGTCATCACATATACCACGTTTTACACAGGGTTATCAGACGGAGGCAAAATTCGTTTCACACACGTCAAAAAAATGGTCGTAACACAGGTTATCACACGGTGTGTAAACACAAATTCTGTCACAATTTAAGTTATCAGACGGTGTTAACTAGTGTGACAATTTTGTGACGTCAAAATTACGTCAGTCATCACACGTGTGACGGTTTTGTGTGCTCGTCTGATGCTAGCTTTAGTTTAATTAACACTCATGATTTGTCTTGATATTTGAAATTTGAAAAAGATTTTGTAAAAGTGTCATACAAAGGCAACAAATTGCACGCCAATGAAAATTCTAAATAAAATCTGAAATTAAGCTATTTTCAAGACTTGCTGATAATAAATATTTTTCAATTCCTTCGATATTTATACGATAAGACTTTCATTAGAATTCGTTTTTATAATACGTTTTTGTTTATACAAAAGCTCCAATCTCCAACGGAATAAAGCCAGCTTGACCTTGTAAGTCTGAAATCGGGAAAATTTAAGGGCTTTTTACGCACTATACGTTTTGACTGTATTCTGTATTTTTTCTTACTGTCATGTGACATGAAAAATATCAAGTCATTTTCTTAAAATATATTTTTTAGCGATAAGAAAATGTTATCATTACTATTAATTGAGAGTTGTCTACTCTGTACTCAACTAAAAATTAACCTTTGAAATGACCCAAAAGTTCGGTTTTTATATAAAAGTCTACATGCTGAACATCAGATGAGAACTAGACTGTTGAATCACATTTGGTTTTTTTTTTACCAAATTGATAACATCGTGCACAATGTTTAAATTTTAGTTTAGGATTTGTTTTTATTATCAGACGATAGCGAATAACATTTTTTCTTTATTTTAAAGAATTGAATTGAGGACAGGGTCAAAATCTTTTGTTACAAATTTTCATTTAAAAAGTATGTATTTCGAAAAAGATACTCTGAGAAGCTTCTTTATCGATTTAAAAGAATTCAATCAGATTTAAATTATCAACCCTTGAATAATTTCTTTCAATCAAAATATATTCTAAAATTACGATTTTTTATATTCTGATTTTTAATGATGAGTAGCAGTGACGCCATTGTCTAAGATTAAGAAAATAAATTTTTTTTAATGGCCTTATTCAATATTAATAAGACCAAATCGAGTCTCTGTGACCAAAATCTCGTTGACTGAGTTATATTGTGTGGAACACATAAGATCTATTACAAATAAACTACCGAAAATTCGTGCCTAAAGCCAATTTTTTATGCGGTTTTGGTTGATCGTGTGAATTTGCCATTAAAATTAATATAAAAAATGATTTTTTAACAATTTTTCCTCCAAGAATAAGTGGGTTCATTGACTGTTAATTAAAAAAACGGTATATATTAATATTTTATTATCTAGGATTTTTTATATCATTTAGCATTTTTGTCATATTTTGTTGTAATAAAGATTTGCTCCAAATGATAACGAAATTCAAAATATGATATGTATATCACTTTATTTGTATTACTACTAATATGTGTATTACATTAACCTATTTTAAAATCTAAAAAGTTAAGCACTTTTATCTCATTTCCTCACGAGAACTCAGAAACATTGGTTGGCAAAAGAAACAACTGAACGAAAAACAAATGAAACCCGTAAAAAACAAACAAAAATTATTGAGAAAGGCAAATTGTTGCAATGAAATAAAAAAAAGATAAGATAAAATATTTGTCGCATTAAGATGTTCATTTTCACCCTTATTTTTTTTTATTTTCACAACGGTATACGTATGATATCACTAAAATTCCCACTAATTAGACACCGTTCATTCTGCCTATAGTTACAGATGTGTTTCTATCACAAAAATACGCGTTGTAAGCTTTAAAAAACTATAAACGAATTTTCATGATTTGTTGTGTATTAATTATCATTTTTCGATCAGTATACCATAATGTACATACTTATCAGTTTTTTAGTGATTTATTTTTAATAATCATCGATTTCTTGTCTTATCAACTGAATTTTAAAGAAAAGTGGTAAAAGTCTCATCTCGTGTTTGTTGCTTACTAAAAAATGGCTTTTTGTTAATATTATTTTTAAATAGTTGCTCAAAAATGATAACCCATTTGATTTAATAGCACAGAAAATATCTTAATCAGTGTTTTATTCATATTTGATGTCAAGAACATAAAAAAAAATACCTTTTCCCATATTTTATGGGAAATTCCCTCGCTTAAGTACAAATGCACTCTTAAATTTGCTATGACTGAATTTATTTTATAATTTCCAATGTTTATTTTGTGATAATAAGTAAATTCAAATGTTGTTCATTTTATAATGAGATTACCAAAAAGTTCTGAAAGTGATTTAATTATGAGAGTATAGGACTAGCACTAATGTGCATTTAGCACAGATCCGACTTTTAACAGAAGATTTAAAAATGAGAAAAGTTAAACCACTCTTTCCCCCTGCCACTCCACAATATAAAAGGAAAAAGTGTTTACAATGTTCTCAAAAACGTTTATTTCGTTAAAACAAAAAGTGTATAGGATATGACATATATCCAAATCGAATTGAAGCAATTTTTTCATAAATCCAAATGCATTGCATGACTCCAATTGCAATTTTTCAAATCGTTCCATAGGGTTTCATGGGACAATAACAGTTTTCAAAGAAAAAAAAACCGTAAAAATCAATTAATGGCATATACGATTGCATGCTCTTTTTTTTTTGCTCTAAAGTTGCTCTCTCCGAAAACTTGTATTCGATTGGGATTCTTGTAGCACTCGAAAATAGTTGTGTTTGTGTATTTCAGTGACCAACGTGCTCTTTGTGCGAGCACTAAAAGAGCGGTTTTCGAACAATTTTATAATCTGTCGAATGTAATCAGATTTGAATTGCTCTTTTGAGGTTAAGGCTTACAACATCGTGTCGAATTCAAAATGATTTTTTTTTGTATTAGATTTGTTGGACTAATCTCCATCTAGTGACGAGCTTCATTTAGTCACAAATATCTTACTACGAGTATACTCGTGTTTGGCAGTTAACGTGTTAAAAGATTTTCTTATTTATATCTCCAGAACAAAACAAAATCCGATTTAAATCAAAATATGATTAAAAATACTACCCCAATATTTTTATTTATATTTTATGCAGGTTATTACTTGATGAGCTTTTCACAAAAATATCTAATAAAAAACAAAATAAAGCAAAAATAAATAAATAACGAAAAAACTAAATAATTTTTTTTCCGTTTTCGTTACGTTTTTTGTTATTGTAACGGAAATCAATTTATATAACGTTATAACGCAATTTTAAAGAAAAAACCGGAACATTGTTATTTCGTTTTGTTATTTTGTTACGTTACAATAACGTTTCCCATTCCTGCTTAAAATACGAACGCATCAAATTATACTTATGTCATGCTTCTAAAATTGGTAAATCAAAAATAATTTATATTATTAGAGGCGCTCAGAGCAAAAGTGGTCCAATACACAAAATCGAGATTTTTGAGTTTTTGCTTTTTATACTCCTATTTAGTGTAAATGTAAAAAATATTTAAAGCGCATTATAATAATACTATTAACACTTAACGGACGGGCCACGTAAATTTACGTTTTTCCATTGTGACTTCCTAGTGCGGGCCACGTAGATTTACGTTTTTGCTTGAATTTTTAGTCAAAACCATAACGCTTCAAAACTATGCATGTATGTTTATTTAATTCTCATAAAAAATGCCCGGAAACCGAGAAAAGCAGGAGTGAGATTACGTAACTTGTTTCAAGCGTTTGTTTCGAGTTAGAAGAAAAAATAGTATTCGCTAGCTATGTTTCGACCTGTTATTTATTTTGATACGAGTTCATTTTATTCGACAACTAATTAGCTGTCGAGTTGAACAATACGAAGTCAGAAAATTGTGCAAATATGTAAATTTATTAGATTCTCTTTGTTTTTGATTATTGTTTTTCAATTATTTAAATATATTATGTACGAGTATACTTCAGGGATATGCAGGAAAACATATCTCAGCCAATTAACAATCAACAAGTCAAATATTTGGTTGAATATATGAGAGATCACGGAGATTTGGCTAAAGGTATTTTGAAAACTATAAATGGAAGGCAGAAATCGAAAAGTTTATGGGATGCATTAGGTAAATCATTGAATGAGCGTGGACCACCAGTAAGAAATGTTCATGAATGGAAGAAGGTAATAACAATTGTCTTTGAAAGGATGCGTAATACATTATTTTCGCATTTACTGCTATAGGTTTGGAGCGATTATAAATATAAAGTTAAAAGCAAGCTTCGTGATAACCTGAAAAATATTAAAAGCACCGGTGGAGGACCGTATAAAGCAGTGGTTCCCAAAGTGGTCCCTACGGACCCCCAGGGGTCCCCGGGATCATTCAGGGGGTCCGTGGAAAATTAAAATTGATTTGGGGGTCCCTGAACAACGTCAGGGGGTCCGCGCAAGGTTTAATATGAAATAAAAAAATTGTTACACATTTTTATTAATATGGAAGTTAAAATAAATAACAATGAATAAATTATTAGCGATTTTTACGTCCTAATTAAACTATTTATAGTTAGACATATTGGGTTTTATTATTTAATATAATGCACCCTAAAAGTTATAGCTTACTATTTTATATTTTTGTTTAATTTGTTTACTTCTGCGAATAACCAAATCCGCGAATGTTTGGAATTACTGTACATTACTGTATTATTATATTCTGTTGTGAATTAATTGGTACAAAATGAGTACCTACACAATATGTGACATTTACATGAAATTTTATCCTCACATCTCAAATAATTAATTCAAGAGAGCGTTACATTGCAGCATTCAATTTTTATTATAATTAACAGTGGTTTGTTGCAAATAAAATTTTTGATATTGTAACGGTCCACGGGTAAGAAGTTGCAAGGACATTCGAGATTAGGGATGCCAACGATTTTGCAAACATCGAGGTACCGTTGAAAAATATCGAGTTTTAACCTCGATGTTGAACAGACCGATATATCGAGGTATCGATGTTGTTATCCACGATGTTAGAACATTACTCTTTATAAAATTAGTAGAGAAACTAATTTTAGGACTAGAGGGACTAGTTTTTAGATAGATTTAATATAGCCACTCAAAGATTTGTTTAAATTTTCTTTGGTATCAATTTTCGGTTCCATCTTTCTACAAGATTTCGCAAAAAATACCAGAGCTAGCCATGAAATTTTACAGAGAAGTTTGGTCCTGATGTGGAAATCCGTTAACCGGAAGTAACCAAAATGGCGGCTTTTTAAAAACTATGCGGTTTTTTGCGATTTATTCCGAAACTAACCATTTTCCAGTAGTCTTATGTATTACAAAACTTGCAGACAATAAAATTTGCTACATTTATGTCTTTTACTAGAACTCCGTTATAAAGATATGCCGGTATTTCAAAAAAAAATTTTTTTGCGAATATCTTGAAAACTAATGGGTTTTTGGTGGTTCAACGTATAAGAAGAATTAAAACCGTGTTAATTCTACCTGGGTGCACTCCATCCACAGTAGAGCATCCGCCAGGTGGCTAAATTATTTATTAAATTTAACTTTTTCAAAACATCGGAAAAACGATGTTTTCAGGACGATGTTTTTTGACATCGATGTCTTAAAAAAAACATCGATTTTCGATATATCGAGGTTTTATGAACGATGTTGCATCCCTATTCAAGATCTGGCGTGAACGCTTCGAGAATGTTTGAGATCTGCACACGAGAACGTTCTAGACCTCGGCCGAACATACAGGAACGTTGGCAAACGAGCCGCGAATATAAAAGGCCGCGTCTTCGGCGGAGATTCAATAAATACTTCTTCAACAAAATGTTTTATTTATATTTTATTTTTACATCATCATTTACCATTCAAGACATTAAAGTTAAATTTGTAATTTTTCTATTATTCATTTATGTAGTTTTTCACCCAGGGTCCGGGGCAAGTTTTGACTATGAAAAGGGGTCCGTGGGCAAGTTTTGACTATGAAAAGGGGTCCGTGGGCCAAAAGAGTTTGGGAACCACTGGTATAAAGGGAAGAAGATTAGCGATGTGGAGCAAATTGTGATCGAATGTGCTTGAAGCGGTAGTTAGAGGAATTAAAAACGCAAAAAGTTTTGGTCCTCCAACGACAGAAAAAAAATACCAGTCCAGAGGATAATAGCGCAGAACAAATTATAACGGAAAATCTGAACGATCTGCTGGATCAGCCAGAAAGTATTAGAACCGAGGAAAATGAAGCACATATATGTACAAGGAAACATACCTCGACGTTATGCAAGACTGAATAAACCACAAATTATGGAAAAATTCTTAAAGGAAAAGGAAAAAAGCGATATTCTCAAAACAAAGATGTTGGATCTTGAGGAAAAAAACCATGCTTTAAGAGAAACGTCAAATTCGCTTTTCAATTCTTTGAAAAGCGAATTTGACGTTTCAATTATATGTATTAGATTTCCGCTAATTTGCAGTATTCTAGTATAAGTGGAATTAGGTAATGCCTTATTTCGAGTCGATTCAATTACGGAATGCCACATTCAAGTCGTTTCGACTTTTTTTTACTCGATACGGAATAGTCGAACCAAGTTACGTAATCTCACTCCAGAGCAGATTCGACCCGTCCGTTAAGTGTTAACATGATTATAAATAAAAATTTTATTTTGGTAAAAACTATGAGAGCAAGTTTTTATATGGAAACATATGAAAGCTACGATTACTACGCAATCGTAAAAATAATAATCCTGATCCAAGTCAACTCTGGCCTGTAACAGGCAGATCGACTTATCCATTACATGATATTACATCCTCGAAATACCTTATTCAGGATAACCTGGGCGGTTTATGCTCTAAGTCTCAATGGCATTTTGAGGTTTTTTAAGCATTTGCATGGTTTTCTTAAAATTTTTTTTTTGTTTTAAATGAATACTAATAGCTTAAACATCATTAATTTGTATAGAGAGAATTTTTAACCCCCATAGAAAAAAACATGTACCGAACGGGTTAATATCGAGACTCGAACCCAAGAACTCTGTTTGTAGGCCAGTTGACTTACCGCTAGACCATTGAAGCCAATCGAAAGGGTTCTAAACGTGAATGGCCTTTACTGGAGTGAAACAATGACAAATTCACTGGGGAGCAACAGTCAAGTGTTAGAATCAGGTAGAAATTTCTGGAAATCGGGATTAATAAAAAATACTGGGACCAAATCAGTAATTCCCCAGCAATGTATTTTTAGTAAAATTTACTGTTACAGTAAATTCAGTAAATTCTACTGGGAAAACAGTAACAAATGAATATTTACTGTTTTCTGCAGTAAAATTCCAGTGAAATTTCGCTGGGAATTTACTAGAAAATGGGCGTCTGGTTTACACTGTATGCAACTAGAAAATTTAACACGGTTCATTTTCATAATTGCTATCCCAAACGCTGAAAATGCTGTCACATAATTAGCAACGAAAATATGTAGATGAATCAAGTTAACAGCAGCTGACTAAGCGTTTCGTATATCAAATTGAGCGTATGACTCAACACAATTTTACATATGAATTTCTCATAGTAGCAATGATGACAAAGACCCAATACCCAAAGATTTGCAGTGGCAAAACGTCGCTGACATCTTCTCGCGCAACGACACCTTTCTTTCTTTTTTTCACTTTGTTTTTTTTTTATTATTATTATTCCAAGTAAACAACAACAGTAACAATTTTAAGCGTTGAATAATAAACAGCACACAAGCAAACGAGTTCGGAAACATGCCGGGCTGAGCCGGGATATTGACTAGTTTGACGCTTCAATTATGGCGAAATATGCTGCGCAATGCGGTAAATAAACCTGATCTCAATTCTTATCGGCAACATCAATTCTCGTATCGAAAACTGTTTCAAGCATCTTTAGCCAATTCTTTACAAATTTAGTCAAATTGAATAAAAACTTCTGTAGGTATTCGAATATTGCATTGTCACTATGAAAATTTTGCGGTAACTTCAATTGGCTGACATGTTAATCGACACATCACTCCTATGGAATTTTCTGCTGGTGAGTGAATTTGGCTAAGCTATTATTGAGCCTACAGTAACACCCAGTTTGGACAATTCTTTAAACTGGATATCTCTTCAATCAACAATTATCATCAGCCAATTTAATATTTTATCGTGAACTGACTTATCTTATCACTTCCCTGGAAATCTGGCCAGAAAATTCAATCTTTCTTATCAGTGTAGAGACTCGTTTGATCTACACTCAGAGAAATTTCGTTCATCAGAACTTAATTATTTTTAATACATGCCTTTTCATTGACACTAGGCAAAACTCCATAAAATACAATGTCTATTATTGCATAAAAATAATTCACATAACAAAAAAATATTTCATGGTTAGTATATAGACCTTAGAATGCGTACTAGCTCTAATGGAAGTTTCACAGCTTGAAACATGTGACTGGAATCAAAATCAAGTGAAATTGTATCTTGTGTAAGTGAATCTGAAGTGTGAGTGTAAAACAAATGTGTAAATGAATTTTATAATAGTAAAAAAGCGGCCAAAATAGCAAATAAGAGATCATAATGAGAAAAACATAAAATTTTTATGATTTTTGACGGATTGATCAATTAGATTTCTTCATAACAATTTATGAGAGATTTAATAGATTTTATGAAAATATGTCATGAATTCCATTAAAAATTTCTTGATATCTATCAAAAACTTAAACGTTATGAAAGTTGTTTCATAAAAATAATGAATTTTTTGTCACCACACATCAATAGTTCCAAATCGCGCCGAAAATTTCATAGACTAGAAAGTTTTTCATAGATATTACAAAAAAAAATTCTGAATACAAAAAATTTTAAATTTCAACCCAATTATTATTTTCTTATACGTGGCTTAAAATTTTTATCTGCAATTGTGAAGGCAGCTAGAAAGAGAGTAAAAGCTGTTGCATACTTAATGCGTTACGTTGCTGCATTATGTGATTTATTAAGGCAGTCAAAGAAATTTGGACATTTTTCCTTATACAAAAAGTTTATAGTTGCAGAACCAAACTGGTAAAATAAGAATAAAATAAAGATTATCCAAATAAAATTTTTTTGTAAAACTAAAAACGTCTAAATTTGATTTTCTTACTTAAAAATTACGCAACGCTTCAATTCGGCGTATCGGAATTCAAAAGATATAAATTTAATGGAAGCTAGAATCGAGGTATACGGATTTCAGTTACGCCCTGTATTTAACACTTTCAGTCCCGAGAGAATTTTTTCCATAAACATCCATAACCATCGCACGACTTCTACGCGAGATATTTTAGGCAAATGTTTTCTACCGTGTAAACACGGTTTGGCGAGAGTTTTGCGTCTGAAAAATTTCAGAGAGTTCTATGTCTGAAAAATTTCTCTACACTATTCAACATATTAGGTCTGTTCGATATAAGTCCTGGACTTACTCCGAGTATTTTTACTTTACTCCACAAAATGGCGCATTTTCTTACTCTGAATTTGTTTTTATCGAACAACTTGGAGTAAGTTCAGAGTAAATCACTAACTCTATATTATGAGTTTATAATTATAGATTATAAAAGATAACAAATATAATAAATAAAACCCGAAACTACTCAAGAATATATATTGGAAATAATTTATGATGTCTTTTGTTGCATTTCTTCTTCCAAACACTGTAAAAGAGAGGTTATGTCTGACAAATATCAGCTCTCAAAAGTTTACTCCAGCTAAAAGCAAGAGTAAGTAAGAGTAAGTCCAGGACTGTCCTGGACTTACACTTTTCTGTTCGATATGTGTTCGGAGTAAGTCCAGGACTCATATCGAACAGACCTATTAAAAAAGTTGGTAGAACTCTCGCCTAGCCATACGGCACATTTTTCCCATCCATTGTAATATTATGTCATTTGTTTGTTATTTAGTGACCGTTTGTGATTTCGGATGAGTTTTTTCAATAAAAAAGAACTTTATTTTGAAAGAAATCACTGATAAATTGTAAGATAGACACTTGAGGGGAAAAAATTGCTGCAGCAGTGACTATAAATGGGCAAAGGAAAAAAAATCGGAAATTGAATTCTCGAAGTAATTTGTGAAACATCGCAAATGATTTATTCAGCAATAGATAAACATTTATTTGATTTCTGTTTAGGAAATTGTGTAATGACAAAAATTTATCTGAAATTGCTGAATTTTCGCGCGTTTTTTAATCTAATTCAATTTATTCCCGAAAGTCAAAGCAAGTGATGGTTTTCAATACAACCAGTAAGAAACGTCCAAATGCAAATATTCTTTCCGCCGTATCTCTAGGCGAGAGAAAAATATCATCAATCGTGTCAATACTCGGTAGAGTCTTGTGTAGAGCTAGAGTTCTACATCAATTTACTCTCGAATCACTTTGCACGAGAGAAATTCTCGTAGAATTCTCACTTTGTGTAAACGTGTTTGGGAGATGAGATTTTTTGTTCAGGTGGCCTATTATGGAATACGATCGTAATCGTAACGATTGGCATCTGCCTGTTGTTGTTAGTAGAAAACACTAACAACAACAGGCAAATCCCAATCGTTACGATTACGCTCGTATTCCATAATAGACCCCCAGTAGAAATCTCGCCTATTTTCTACGCAAGACTTAAAACTCTTTGCCATTTGAATGGATTAAATTAAGCAGACCAGATTTCAGAAGTCAGAATGCGAAACGGAGGGAATTTTTTTTTAATTCGTCTATAATAAGAGTCAATAGTATTGATCATTCATCACCTTCAAAATTTCCCAAATACAGGAACTTCCGTTATCCTTACTAAGACGAAATAATGAAAATGTGTATGTTAGTAAACTAGCATAGAAATATTCTGAAATTCGCAGAAGTGTTACGGTTTATCCTTAATGGCATTCGCAGGAAGATACGATTGGTCCAAAGTACGAGCCCTTCCCCTACTAGTTTGTTTTGGCAACAGAGAGCATGTTTAGTTTTGGGAATAGAGCACGAGAATCAAATAGCTAGCTTGTAATATCTAATATATCCTTTTCAATAATTTAATTTTTATCTTTTCAGGTTTTTGTACGATGCGAATGCTGGATAGTAATGCAACCAGCAACAATTCATCAGTTTTAGGATCCGCAAGTAGCGGAAGTCATGGAAGCCACTTATTGCCGATGCCGACCGCACTAGGGGGTACCTTGGGTAGCGATGGTATGGGATCGACTGGCGATCGCTTAGATGCGTCCAGTGATAGTGCGGTAAGCTCCATGGGTTCGGAGAGAGTACCATCACTGTCGGATGGCGAATGGGGTGATGCTGGAAGCGATTCAGCACAGGATTATCACCAGGGAAAATATGGCGGGCCGTACGATTACAGCTACAACAGTCGATTGGCCGATACAACCAGACAGCCCGTTGCACAGAAGAAACATCAAATGTTTGGAAAACGGTATTTCCAAGAGCAGCCAAATATTCCAACACTTCCACAGCCAGCTAACGCAAATCAACCAAGTGAGCATTTACCAGCCCCAGTGAAATATGAATACGAGCCGTATGGAGGATTACATCACGGTTCGACACTCCCACATAATCTTGATGGCGCTGTTGGCCCAGCAGTTAGCAAGGACCATCTGATGACCCATCCGGAAATGAAATACGCATGTTCCTTGGACTTTGCGCGTCAGCCGCGTACTGGACATGATTTGATCAATCATAATCACACATACACTCTGCCTCAGGGCAGTGGCTCCCTACCACGTCCACAGTTGAGAGATAAAAAACTAAAGAGACAAGATGATGAACATCTTACGCGAGATGAGAAACGCGCAAGATCTTTGAATATCCCAATTACTGTACAAGATATCATCAATTTGCCAATGGATGAATTTAATGAACGTTTATCCAAGTATGATCTGACGGAGAACCAATTGTCGCTTATTAGAGACATTAGACGCCGAGGAAAGAATAAGGTTGCTGCTCAAAATTGCCGCAAGAGAAAACTTGATCAAATCTTATCTCTGGAAGATGAAGTTAGAGAAGTTCGCAGACGAAAAGATAGTTTATTTCATGAGAGAGAAGTAGTTCTTTCTGATAGAAAGAGAATGGCTAATAAATTCGCTGCACTTCATAGGCATATTTTTCAGGTAAGAGACACTGGTAGTTGATTTATTGCTACTTAACACGTTCACCACTCAACGTCAAGTATATGTGACGTTGTAGTTTTCCCTGAAACTCACGTCACACATATGGGTCACATTTTATTAAAAATGTAATGTGACACTAATCCTACTAAAAACTCAAGTCACATTTAAGTGTCTTAGATATCTGTCCCAAATATGTGACATGCAGTTTCTCTTAGAAAAAATTTTCAAAAAATCACAAAAAACTCAAAAAATGCATGAGCGATGAACGTGTTAAAATGAATATTATTACAAAATGAAAGTTGCTAGAACAGCGTACCTAAACGTTAAATGTAGGGGAAACTGGGGTATTCTGGACCACGGGGAATTGCGGACCAGCGTCATTTTGTTTCCCCTAGTAGTGGTTGGTAGCTGCAAATAACTGTAATCAGTTTGCCTCATGTTAAGCTAATTTTCCTAACAGTACTCGACTTGTGTATACGCACTATCACCTCGCTTCGATAGCAAATAGAAAAGTGATACTTCGAAATTTTTTTTTTCACTTTGTGTTTCGCTTAAATTTAACCACATTTTTCGAGAATCAACTCAAGTAAATATATTGATAATATTCACGGAGCCTTAAGCATTCGACACTGACAAAAAATTTTGCATGAAGTTTGCATTGTGTTACTAATAGCTGCCATATTGTAAAAAAGAGCGTTCGGGGAATTGTGGACCACTTTTGTCGGGGAATTATGGACCACTCAATTCTTGACATTTGACAAGCAAACTTCGTGTATTTGATGCATATAAGTGTTTTTTCATGCAAAAACACAGCATTAGATTTTCGGCAATCATACTAATACATATATACAAATGAGTTGGTGTCTGTCTGTCTGTCTGTCTGTTCCTCTTTCACGCAAAAACTGCTGAACCGATTGACTTCAAATTTGGCATGAGTGTCTGTGGTAGTTCTAGATCCAACATAGGCATACGGAAAAGTAGCGCGAGGGGTGGGGGGAGTAAGGGGAGGGGGTAAAGTGATTTCGAAACTTAGTTTTCCCTCTATGTTACTCTTTCGCGGGGAAACTACTGAACCGATTAGCCTGAAATTTGGCATAGATGTTCGTCGTGGGTCCAGCCCCAACATAGACCCATTAAAAAGTTTTTAAGTTCTTTCCGGTTTTCTTCGTATTCTAAAATTTAGACAAAAAGCTTAACCCGGCAACGACGGGTATACAAGCTAGTTTCTAAATCGGCCGTTTTGACATCGCCAGAGGATGTAAATGACCTTCGTGAGAAGGCTGATATGAAGCGAAAGAGATTGGAGAGAAAAGGTGATAAACCATAATCGAAAAAGCAAAAAGATCGTGTCAAATCGAAGACATCACAGAAGAAACAACCATCTTCAACCTATTGTGAGGTGGAAGAATACATAGATTTCTGCATAATTTGTAAGAAAAATATGCCAAAAAAAATGAACCCATCCATCCATACCATCCATTGCAACGTGTGCGATCGAGCTGTTCACTTGGGATGCTCCGGAATGACTGCAAGTTACTGGACTTGCGAACATTGCGTTTCGGACTGATTTTCATTGCAATTTTTCACTTCATTTCACTTTGTCTGTTATATAATAAATATATGAATCAAAAAAAAAAGTTTGTCTATCACATTTTTCCATTTTTAATCGATTTACAAAGTGGTCCACAATACCCCGAGATTTTTCAAAATCGCAAAAACGCCATTTTTGCGCCAACTGATAAAACTTGTATAATTTAATACAATTTGACCGAACTGCTGTGATCCAAAGAGAGGTTATTTATCGTACTACAAATTCAAGCTCTGAAATTTTCAGAAAAAGTTATTTTTTTACGATTTTTTAGCCAAAATGAAAAAGCGGTCCAGAAAACCCCACCTTCCCCTACTTATTTGTGCATTTTTCATACAGTAGTAACACAGTAATTGCAGGACTTTTGGGAAAGTATTTCAACTAGAAAACAATTCCTCCATAATTTTTTTATTTTTTTCCCGTTATGACAGATCAATTTTCTTAAGCTTTTGAGTATTATAGACTATGCGGTTAGCTTGAAGAAATTACCTTACTTCTTATTCCCTTCTCTGCTGCTATCTTCAAGAGCCGCTAATCGCGATCCAGTTTCACTGTTATGCTAAAATATGAACACGTCGTTGCCGGTTAAAGTATTTTGTATACGTGCTAGAAATATCGGAAATAAATCACCTTTTTGACAATATTAAAAAATATATCGATACAAAATTTTGACATGTGATGGACGTCAAAGCCCCCAATCACTGTTGTAGCCAGGAGGCGGGGTCGGTGAACAAAGTAGTGATATTTTGGCGTATGTTATTTCTAAGACACCTCCCTCTCTGATCACGCCGCGGCACCTAATCGTAATTTTTCCGAAAAAAACTGGAACATTTTCGGTCTCCTTCGTCTCGAATTTCAAAATTTAGAATCTGTCCTCTCGAATTCCTCTGAACTTCTGTTGTAAATTTTTCCGAAGATATGGAAATCTGTGTTATTCATACAGGATCTTCTTACGATCTTCACGTCTCTGCTGGTCTCGGCCTTCAGTCTCGCGATAAAACTACCTGTCTAAAACAACAAAAATCAATTCAGCTGTTTAAGATATAGCAAAGGAGGGAGAGATAGGCAAGCAGAAGTTTATTTTCTGCAGAAGTTTATTTAAGCAATTTCTTTTCTGTTCCTCTGCAAGATATTCTATCCAATGGGCATTTCTAGACGTGTATTCTTGCATCAGCGGATCGGGTTCTGATTGGTCAGTGACTAGTGGAGGGGGTTCTGTAAGTGATGCACGGATGGTCGAAATTCAAGAACGACCAAAAGTTCTGCATGCACTAACACAACTAAACAGCAATAAAATTTTTCCTTGGGTGAAATTATGATTTCTCACACTACGATGCCTCTCAACTTACGTTCAAACCGCAATGCAAATATTCGCACTTACACATATAAAACTGGCACAACTGGTAACAACAGCGTGTGGACTCGAACTGTTGTCGTTATGGTTGTTAAATTGCTTGTTTTTACAACACTGTGTAGGAATGCCCAATACAGATTATCGCATGCCAATTTATCAAACGGCTCAAAAGTTATCGGGGATGGGGTATCAAATGAGACCCCAAGTAGGACAAATTCCTAAAAAAACTGTGACATCTTGGAAATTACTTAAATGTTACTTTTCGGTGGAGAATACTCTTTCCGGTGATTAGACTGCCTGGAAAACTATAAAACAACTAATTGTTCCGTGATCGTAATTTACATCATTTCGTAGGGCTAACAACTTATCATGCAACCACCAAACCACTTTTCGGGCCAGGAGGTCGTCCGTCCGACATCCATAAGTAATTTCGGGTCAGACTTAAGACAATCGTAACAAAGATTTCTAAAACTATGTTACAACCAGTGACACCACTTGATACCGACCCGATCAATCAATTTGGTCATGAGGTGGTCCCTGCAAGAAAAAAGCACCTCAAAAGTACTTTTCTGGTAGTTTTTCAAAGTGCTTTGGAAATACAGTAGTTCTACTTTGATTTTCAATAACTATCTTCGACGCATAAAGTACTTTCTCGAAACTACTTTGCAAAGTTATTTTGGCAAAGCTGTTTTAATCGAATTTAGGGTTCGAATCCGTCTTGTACAGTGAAAGCTCCCGCGACAGTCTCTCCTTATGCATATCATCAAAATTCTGGAGTAAAATGCGAAATTCACATCTTAATTGTAATTTTTATATTCTATATGATATATCACATAGGAGTATGTTAGATTTAGTCATCGAAAGAGTATATTAGAACCAATCATCGGACAGAAAAATCAACTACACCAGAGTGTTAGGCATGACAAAAGATTTGATTTCCCCATGTCCGTCCGTGAACACCATACCTTTTGAAAAGATTGAGCTAGACTTGAAATTTTGTATAGTTACGTTTCTAGTAGATGGCTAGGCTAAGTTCTTGAACAAGCAAAATTGCATCATTCCTTCCCCTCTCTCCCATTCAAACGAAACAGCTTTTTGCAATTTTCTCGAAAACGGTCAGTGATATAAAAATAAAGGTAAAATGTGTTCAGAATAAGATTTTACATAACTCATCCATACATCAAAATCCAATCGAAATTGCCTCCCTCTCCTATAAAATGGTTTTTTGTTAAATAAACATTTTGTCTGTCATCATACAGAGTATTTGACGATTGGCCATAGGCAATTGTAGCTTTTCCTATGTGTTGAAACCCTATTTTTTAACAAATGCTTGTTCGCAAGCTGAGTTCCCTGGCATACACTAAAACTCAACAAGTTCTTAAACAATTCTAGTTTTGTCTCTATATAAAAATTAAGAGCAGTGTGTCCGGTCGTTCGCTGCAAAAATCCATTTTTTCCTTTGTGGTCGGAAAATCTCTCAAAAGGGAGAAATTTTTTAATATATATATATTATTAAAATCTAAAATAAAAAAAAATACGTCTTCTTTTGAAAAATTGACATTGCTTTCTTGTCAAATGTACACAAATAAAAATGCCAACAACTAAGATGATATTGTGTAAATAAACATTGTATCAGTTTGTCTACTATGTAGATTTTTGTGAAAATTTAATTCACTCCATTGCTTTAGCAACTGTTATTACCAAATCCATAATTTAAAAAAAATATAAACTACATTTGTTTTCTTAAATTTCGTTTTAGTACTTGAGAGATCCGGAGGGCAATCCATGTTCCCCATCCGAGTATAGTCTACAGCAGGCAGCTGATGGCTCTGTTTATTTGCTCCGCCGGGATAGCAGTAAAGCGGATGGTAGTGGCGGAAGTAGCAGCTCTAATCATTCGAATCATAGTGGCAGCGGTAGTAATCCCCATCATCAGCATCATCCGTCACAGGGACCATCATCATCTTCACATCATCAGAAGGAATGAGAATCACTTTATGGTGTAGCAACGTTCGGTGGCTTTCGATGTGGTGTCGGTGTCAATATAAATTGTGAAAGGGTTACAAATTTCTAGAGAAAAATTTACGAAATAAGCATTAAAAAATAAGTGAATTTTTAATTTTTATAAGCTATTTACACACACACACACCAATTTTCCTTATTTAACTAGCTCTGAATTAAAATATCTGATAGAATAATTTTATAAATTCTAATTTTACTAATCAAATGAGAACATTTTCTTTGTATTTAATTGTGCAAATTAACAGTGAATGAAGTGAATTATAATAGAAGTTAAACAGTTTTCACAAACGAACAATGATTATATCAGAAAATGAATTCTCTGGAATTCGATATTAACCACTCGTGGGAGTCGAAAATAAAATAAAAAAATCCCCAACAATTAGTTGTATTGCCACGAGTGGTGAACAAAATTGATCAATAAATGTGGTTAATAGATAATAATTTCCTTATATTATATTATTAAAATTTTTCAGTTGCAAACTTTTTGAAATTAAGGTAATATTATTTAGAGAATTGTAAAATAAATTGAGAAAGGCAAAAACATTATAAAATAATACAATAATTCAGGTAACAAACACATAACAAATAGAATTAATAACAATTTGTCCTTTTCTATTATTTTAATTGCTTAGAATAAACTATATAAGAAATATATATTAAAGAAAATAAAATATATTGTGTAAATATTAAATCTTACCAGCCGTCTATACTATTATATTTTGAAACACATAAACACAAAAATCAACTTTAATCAAGGAAATTCAATGGCATTATTATGAAATACGAATGTGTTAAATGTTTCAGGTCAAAATGTATTTTTTTAAAGAAATTATTTTTTTATAACACGCAACTAAAAACTGGTACTCACAAACAGTAATTAAGCTCAAGAGTCCATTTCGTAAATATCGAAAAAAATGGTTTTATTTGGATTATTTAAAAAAGTAAATTCTTGTGCTTCTAAATATCTATAAAATAGAAATTGATGGTAGCTTTATTTTAATAGTAACGAGATTTTAGGAAAAAAAAAATAGTGTGATTAAGATCTTTTACCAGGCAGATACCATTTTAATGCTGATTAATGTGAATTTAATAGCTTAAATAGCTTTAACTGTAATTGGCTTTATCATTTAATTGATAGTTAAACAGATTTTTAAACGATTTCTATGAAATGGTCTCAAGTACTTAACCCACTTTTTAAACTTCAACAAGTAAATCTAATTTTACCAAAAGTCCTTCCGATTTTCGTCAAAAAAAACAAAACATGTTTCACTTATAATTGCACCGATCTCTGGTGAAAGAAATCGATTTGACTTAATAACTTTAATATTTTAGTCATAAGTATGTAAATATTTTAGCAATAAGTAAAGATAAAAATTATGTATTCTAAAATTATATTTCAAAATGAAATGAATTGCTAAGGACAAACTTTATGCCCGTACTTGATTTTTTAACTTTAAATCTTTTTGTTCTTTCTGTTACATCTTTAAATAAAACAATAATAAAATCCAAAAAAAAATTACAGTAATTTTTTTTAAATGTTTTTTACGTGTTAATGGAAATGATTTTGTAAAATATGTGATGCTCATGAGTTTTATAGAATAATAAGATCGTTAATAAAAGTTTTAATTTTAATCAATTTGTGAATAGGTTTTATTTTTATGTAATGTCATGTAGCTGGGGAAAGGAAATTTGTCTGAGGTAAAAACTTCGCGCGAGGTGGCGAAGAGAGTTGTGTTCAGAAGTTTGTTTGAGAGATTATCACCCCGATTCTGCACTGCGATTTCTGTCAAATTCGATAAAATAACGAACTGGAAAGTTCGCTAAAGTGATGGCGCAATAGAAGCTTTGCTGAAGCATTTGAGGCAATCAAAGCAAGCCAAGCTACTCTAGGCCCAATGTACGCTTTGCTATGAACGCTTTGACATATTGAATTTATATAATCTGAGTGGGAAAAAAGTTTGTGCAAACATTTCACCAATAAAAATTAATTTATAAAGCATTTATCATGTATTTTATATGCTATTTGTGTTTTGTTCCATCGATTAGGTGAAAAACTAAATTGTCAGAACTGTCAAAGCGCATAAAGCAAATCGCCGAATTGAGAATTTCTCAAATCGAAGCTTTGCGTTTCGCTTTGCTTTAAGCGCTTTTGTATTGGACCAGCTCCCATAAGGACACACGAAGTTCAATTCAGCTGTCAAAGCGAGTAAGGCAAGCGAAGCAAGCAAAGCTTCTATTGGGCCATCACCTTAAGGGTAATTGTGGATTTGGTTCAGGTAATTCTCCATCTGGCGGCCGAGCTTTAAATACAGTTGATGTCAATTTAATTCGTGTATACATTTATTTTTTTGTCTGTCAACACCACACTACCCAAATGATTATATTTTTACTTACCCGTAACATTATTAGCTGTTTTTAAAAAAAAATTTAAAAAAAGCTTTTATTAAAAAAAATGTAGGGGAGACTGGGGTTTTCTGGACCGCATTTTCATTTTGGCTAAAAACTCGCAAAAAAATAACTTTTTCTGAAAATTTCAAAGCTTGAATTTGTAGTACGATAAATAACCTTTCTTTGGGTCACAGCAGTTCGGTCAAATTGTATTAAATTATACAAGTTTTATCAGTTGGCGCAAAAATGGCGTTTTTGCGATTTTGAAAAATCTCGGGGTATTGTGGACCACTTTGTAAATCGATTAAAAATGGAAAAATGTGATAGACAAACTTTTTTTTTTGATTCATATATTTATTATATAACAGACAAAGTGAAATGAAGTGAAAAATTGCAATGAAAATCAGTCCGAAACGCAATGTTCGCAAGTCCAGTAACTTGCAGTCATTCCGGAGCATCCCAAGTGAACAGCTCGATCGCACACGTTGCAATGGATGGTATTTCGGCGGTTCATTTTTTTTGGCATATTTTTCTTACAAATTATGCAGAAATCGATGTATTCTTCCACCTCACAATAGGTTGAAGATGGTTGTTTCTTCTGTGATGTCTTCGATTTGACACGATCTTTTTGCTTTTTCGATTATGGTTTATCACCTTTTCTCTCCAATCTCTTTCGCTTCATATCAGCCTTCTCACGAAGGTCATTTACATCCTCTGGCGATGTCAAAACGGCCGATTTAGAAACTAGCTTGTATACCCGTCGTTGCCGGGTTAAGCTTTTTGTCTAAATTTTAGAATACGAAGAAAACCGGAAAGAACTTAAAAACTTTTTAATGGGTCTATGTTGGGGCTGGACCCACGACGAACATCTATGCCAAATTTCAGGCCAATCGGCTCGGTAGTTTCCCCGCGAAAGGGTAACATAGCAGAAAGACTAAGATTCGGAATCACTTTACCCCCTCCCCTTACTCCCCCCGCCCCTCGCGCTTCTTTTCCGTATGTCTATGTTGGAACAAGAACTACCACAGACACTCATGCCAAATTTCAAGTCAATCGGTTCAGCCGTTTTTGCGTGAAAGAGGAACAGACAGACAGACAGGCAGACATACACCAACTCATTTTTATATATTAGTATGATTGCCGAAAATCTAATGCTGTGTTTTTGCATGAAAAAACACTTACATGCATCAAATACACGAAGTTTGCTTGTCAAATGTCAAGAATTGAGTGGTCCATAATTCCCCGACAAAAGTGGTCCACAATTCCCCGAATGTTCTTTTTTACAATATGGCAGCTATTAGTAACACAATGCAAACTTCATGCAAAATTTCTTGTCAGTGTCGAATGCTTAAGGCTCCGCGAATATTATCAATATATTTACTTGAGTTGATTCTCGAAAAATGTCCTTAAATCTAAGCGAAACACAAAGTGAAAAAAAAAATTTCGAAGTATCACTTTTCTATTTGTTATCGAAGCGAGGTGATAGTGCGTATACACAAGTCGAGTACTGTTAGGAAAATTAGCTTAACATGAGGCAAACTGATTACAGTTATTTGCAGCTACCAACCACTACTAGGGGAAAAAAAATGACGCTGGTCCGCAATTCCCCGTGGTCCAGAATACCCCAGTCTCCCCTACTAAAAAGAAAAAAATAATTTTCTGGACGCTGTGTATCACAAATATAAAAGCTTTTAAGAGCGAGATAAATTTTTATTTTATTGTTTTATGCTTTATCTCCAAAATCCAAAAACTCGTTATCCTTACAGGACCTTCCGTTATCCTTACTGACTTTTTAATGGCAGATTCGGAGTCAGCGACCCCAAGAAACCCCAGAATAATTTTTTTTCCGGAAAATTTGGAGAAAAGGATAATCACGTTATCCTTACAGGACCTTCCGTTATCCTTACAGACTTTTTAATGGCAGATTCGGATTCAGCGACCCCAAAAACCCCCAGAATAGATTTTTTTCCGGAAAATTTGGAGAAAAGGAAAATCACGTTATCCTCACAGGACCTTCCCTTATCCTTACAAGGACGAAGTAGAGTAAATAGTGTATTGTCATCGGACTTATATAAGTGTACAAAATTTCAAGTGAAACGGATGAGTGGAAGTGGGTCAAAATTTGATTGCAAGATTTGATCTGACAGACAGACAAACAGACAGACACGAATGCAAGCTAAATAAAAGCTTTTAAAAATCGCGATCAATTGTTCTTAACACCGCGTCTTGACTTGGAATTTTTCATCGCAGAGATTTTATAATTGACCAATCAGAGCTCGAGTTGACGGCGATATCGTCATCAACTCGAGCTCTGATTGGTCAATTATAAAATCTCTGCGATGAAAAATCCCAAGTCAAGACACGGTGTAAGCGAGGGCGTGCACGTTTCAACTTTCAGTCTTCAGCATGCCTCATGCGGGGTTTAGACACGGCAAGTAGACGTAAATACACGCGATTTGACCTAGTGTGCGACGCTCGCATAGTCGCATCTCGAAAAAAATAAAAAGCCATTCTATTTTTGTGGCAAGTAAAACCAATACAAGAACATGGAACCGTGTACAAAAGAGGTGGTTTTATGTGTGAGTGTTTCGGTTTATTTTATATTTGCTGCTTTGCCACAGGATGACATAACATTTTAAGGAAAAAACAACACGGGTATAAAAAACTCGTCGGCAACAAACAGTTTTCGGTCGAAATTCCCCAATTTTTCTATAAAAAAGTGTCGTAATAATTTTTCTCAGAAAATTTTAGGGTATGTTTTCGTTCGGCTGTCATTCTACTTGAAGTGATTTACTTGCAACGTGTAACTAACACCACGTCTTGATTAACAATTTTTCATCCGAAGAAATATCTCACCGCAATGAGATTTTTTTGACAGCTGGGCCGAAAATCTCTTGAAATTTAGTACTCAAAATGCCGATGAAAAGAAAACACATAGTCGCCGCTCTCGCAATTAATGCAATACGTGAAATTGAAAAGGCTGAAACAGAAGAACAGACGAAAAGAAAAACCCCTTAATGTTATATATTCTCTTCCAAAGCTTTTTGTATCGTATTTTGTAAAAATTAGTTATTTTTGCAATTACTTGTCGGGAGAAATTGGATTCCGCCATCTTGAATTGTGAAATTCCAAGAAATTTTGCTATTGCAAGATTTCAAGAAATTTCTCTCTGGGATTTTTCCCCTCCGTCAACTCGAGCTCTGATTGGACAATCAAAAATCTCTGCGATGAAAAATCCCAGGTCAAGACGCGGTGTAAGCAAACTACTTGCCTCTCTTTACTTGCCCGCATGAGCGATAGCTTGTTGTACACAAGTTTTTCCTACTAAAAAGTGAAGAAGCGTGTACGTCGGAAAGGCATTTTGAGGAATAAAATTCGCCGCGACGAGATGCCAAATGTATGTTCGCACTAACACAACACTCGAATATAAATATTTATCACCACCTGGGGTGCGTTCCTTTATTAACCGTGGTTAACCGCGGCAAAGAGAAATGCGTTCTTAAATGCCTACGGTTAACGCTCAGTAAACTTTACTGCCGTTCCTAAATGCCAAAGTTAAGCTGTCAAAGTTACTTTTCTCAACTCTGCTCGAGAGCTGAATTGGAGAAAGTTAACTTTAATTGTAATTAAAGAACGCGATAAAGTTAACCGAGACGGTTACAACTGTCGTCTCGTAGTTTCGAATGAGTTTTGTGCAGAATAATTGAGGATTTTATTGTGATCCTTGTAAATGAAAAATACGACATCAAGAAGAATTCTATTTTTTTTAATGTATTGTTGTGCACATCACTGCTGTCAAAGTTAACCAAATCGCGTTCTTTTAATCAGAGTTAACGTCGGTAAAATTTCAACTTTGGCAATCAGCTGTTCTAACTTTGACAAACCCAACCTTTACTTTACTCGGGAATAAAGGAACGCACCCCTGTCGTATTATTCGTTATCAAAATTCGTTTTTGAAGGACCAGTGTTGCAGAGTCACACTCGAGGGGTAATTTCATTGGAAAGGTTGGAAACTTGGGAAGCGAAAAACAAATTCAACCCCATTTCATCTCACTACCGCAAACGTAAAAGCTCTAATACGTATTTATGGATAGCGAATTTCGTTATCGACGAACTTCGTTGTGTGGCAGGAATCGCAGCGCTGATGTTCGTTCTCAGAACGTGGAGTATACTGTTGCAATCTTGTTTTCTTTGATTCATGACTCCCCTAGTAGATCGCTCATGATGAACTCATCGATGAACTCATCATCGCGAAGTGATGATACTCATGATGAGTTTTGTTCTGGGCCTGGGAAATATACTCATCATTACTGCTCACTTATATACTCATTTGTAGCAATGACTCTTTCGATGAGCTCTGCATGAGTCTATCGATGAGTATCATGGCGCCGTATTGATGATGTATTGATGATGCTCATGGGTGAACTCATTGGTAGCCGAATTGGCTACCTCATCAGTAAGCGTATTGATGAACTCATCAATACCTGAATTGATGAACTCATCAATACCAGAATTGATGAACTCATGAATACCAGAATTGATGAATTCATTATTTTGATGAATTCACCAGCAGTAGGATTCTTGGCAAAATCGATAAATAACGATCTGGAAAGATCGCTAAGGGTATTATTTTGCACAGGTGGTTAATTTTCGCTCTGGCGGCGAAAATTTAAATACAATCTTGACAGTAGCGGGAAATTTAAAATTTGTTTTAAATTCGACATATTTTGAAAAGTAAACAAATAACAATTTTCTTTCGAAAAAGTGTAATATTTAGCTGTGAAAAGTATTTATATAAGTCGGGCGGCCAGCCGGCAGTTTTTTATGCAATTCTAGATGGATTTCCGCACACTTTTCCTTTGAAAAACAAAATAGAAGTCTCCGAAAATCGTTTTAGAATTTCCCCGATTTGGTTTCCCATACGGGTATAAAAAATATCTACATAGCTCTAAAATTTTCTGAGAAAATATATCACGACAGTTTTTTGGTCAAAATATATAGGAATTTCACATGAAACTGTTTGTTGCCGACGGGTTTGTTTTTTCGATAAAATATTAAGACGTTCTCCGGCAAAACAGAAAATTTAAAATGAATCGAAATACACATAGAATCGTATCGTTTTTATGCGGCTGTATGTTCATTTATTCATTTTAGCCACTTAAACAAATAGAAAACCTTTCTACTCGTTTCAATGACTGAAAGCAAGTTACTCACACATAAGCAAGCGGTTCACACTACGCCAAATTCCGTGTATTTACAGCACTTACTTTTCTTGTACTTGAAAGGTCTCAGTGACGCTTAACTCTCACAAGAAAAACTGTTCGAATTTGCCACTTTGGCGTCAGATGATTCTGACACCGGCTGTTCGAGTTTAGCTCTTTTGACTCTTGGTGGTAGCACCGCTGGACCTAGTCTTGGTACGGGAGCAAATGACACCAAGAAACGGTCGGTCGTTATTTTGAATCTTAAAGTTTTTTTTTGCAGACAAAAATCATGTTAGAAGAAAGGAAATTTGAAAGTCTCGATGGGTAATTATTTATCAATCAATACGAGCGATAGATACTTGCAAAACAATTGGCTAAATGGTAAAATATGATATTTTTTGGACGTAGTAGATGACTTGATTAAAACTGAACTGTCCCTCAAATTCTATAAATTCGATTATGCCTGTGTTGATTTATATTAAATCCTGTGAGCGAAGAAAGTCACTGTTCTTAGGTTGTGCGGCACTAGATTCTCCAAATAGCAAAGCTCATATAATTAAAATAATCTCCATATCTTTAGCTTCCAATTGTGCAGCATAATATTCATCAAATTCTTTCAATAATTGATGAATAACAGCAAAACCTAATCCAAGAATTGACCGGCGATCTCCCATTATGAAGGTTTTGACAGTTCTTCACTCCGGCATACTCGAACACGGGGACAGCACTCTTGGTAGCAGACTTAATTTTTGACAGGTAGCAATTGCTTCGGTGCCATTAGAGAGCCTTTAACCTAGAGAATGGCCATGCTACCTTAATAGACTGTGCTACTGAGTAGGACAGTCTATTAACTCCAATTAGAACAGTCTATTAGGTCAGTTAGAACAGCTTTTTCTCCAGATTAGAACAGTCTGTAAACAATTTTACAATTTTTTAAAACAACTATGAGTTTCCAAATTTTTTTGATACCTCAAACATGCTATTTTTACATATATTAACCACCTTCAGATATTTTGGCAATTATTTATAACAATGAATCAAATTTTTAAAGTTTTTCGCGCTCGTTTTTCAGCTCGGCGGCCATTTTTAGATGTCTCCATGGCCACTCTCTAGGTTATAGGCTCTCTAGGTGCCATGACACCGGTGCCAAAAACGAAAACGCCCGTTGTAGGATGCTTCTCGAGTAAAGGCTCAACTATGATAGACTTAAGAACGCATATGTAATTGTGAAATTCCCAACGAATGTTGACATGCATAGCTGTCAACATAAAAGCTTACCATAATAGGCATAGACTGGCATAAGTAAAGTCAAATTCTTCTTGATACTAATTGACAAAGTTGAAGGAAAAAATGAGTGAATTGAAAAAAATTAAAGAAATATTTGAAATTGTGAAGTGCTTAAAAGAATTAAGTGACCTGAAAGATGAACTAGATAGATACGGCAGAAAGAAGCGTTCATGTGATGTACGAGAATTCAATCGCGACAGGAAAACGCACGGATACTACGTAAAAAGTAAAAAGGCTTGATCCGGATCAATTTTTTATTCACACGAGAATGACCACAAATGTCTTTGACTATCTGTCGTCCTGCTTGAGTCCCTTTTTGGAAAAATTTTAGGTTATGTTCACTATTTACATATGCCAGTTCCATTTGTATCGAATTATTCATGCTTAACGAATGTTTAACGAAGGTTTGAAAGTGGCAACACTCTTGACATATGTCTATTGTGGGTATTAACACTGACTTTCTTATTCTGGAAATGACATATGCAGCTACATATGCGTTCTTATGTCTATCATAGTTGAGCCTTAACACCGCGTCTTGATTTGGGATTTTTCATCGCAGAGATTTTTGATTGACCAATCAGAGCTCGAGTTGACGGCGAGAAAAAATCCCAGAGATAAATTTCTTGAAATCTTGCAATAGCAAAATTTCTGGGAATTTCACAATTCAAGATGGCGGAATCCAAATTCTCCCGACAAGTAATTGGGAAAATAACTAATTTTTACAAAATACGATACAAAAAGCTTTGGAAGAGAATATATAACATTAAGAGGTTTTTCTTTTCGTCTGTTCTTCTGTTTCAGCCTTTTCAATTTCACGTATTGCATTAATTGCGAGAGCGGCGACTATGTGTTTTCTTTTCATCGGCATTTTGAGTACTAAATTTCAAGAGATTTTCGGCCCAGCTGTCAAAAAAATCTCATTGCGGTGAGATATTTCTTCGGATGAAAAATTGTTAATCAAGACGTGGTGTAAAATTCTCTAGTCGTTGGCCAACAAATTCTCTAGTCGTTGGCCAACAAATTTCAAGTGGGTAATGTTATAAAAGTGGTTCCTATCATTTTTGAGGGAAACGGAATTGACCGTCTGGCCGCACTGGCCATATTGATTGTCAAAAGCCTTTTGTGAGGAAGATTGTGAAAATACAAACCAATTCTCCGTTCGGGGTTCAATTTTGCTTGTTTTTATTGTAGGAAGTTTGTATCTTCATATTAATGTGCAACCTATATTCCGTAGCAGCTCTCTAGTCCAAAAAAAGTAGTTTTCAAAGTATCAAAAATGGTGAGTTGCAGGCAGTTTCACGGCATCGGTTAAACTATGAACTTTGACCAAAATGTCAAAGGCTTAGTCGCGTCGACATAACCTATTTTAGCTATTACACGATAGTTTTGATTAATTGCTAATTTTACGTTCTCATTTACAGGATGTTTTTCTAATGATAAGACGGCAAAAAACTACCATCTTCACAGATGCCAAAGAGAACACATTGGTTAGTGAGCTCAAGAAAATGATCGAAGGTGAGTTATCTACCTTGAATACATTCTACTATAAATTTTTAGCTAAATTTTCCTGTAGGACCTAGAACAAAATGGTCAAATTCTTGCTCACGATCCTACAGCCTTGAACTTTTATCCGAGTAATGAAAAATAACATACACCATGTACTGTAATGTAATACACCCCAGCCATAAAAAAAAATCAGTATAAAATCAACGGATTGACTGATTCCGTTTTTTTTTTATTTGTTGCTGGTGTCGGTGGATAATTTTAGGCACAATCTAACTTCTGTGTCGTTTTATCAAAATATCCAATTGAGCTGAAATTTCACAGCACAACTCAAGCAAGAAAAAACCTTTTCTACAAAATCCTACTACACGGTGGAAAATTTGGGCCGAATTTTGAAATTTCACTGAACTATTTTGCGCTGAAAACTATTATATTTAGTTGAAAAATTTTCATCGGAAGGGTTTAAAAAAATTTCAAATTTGATGTGAAATTATTCAACGAAGGCTTTCCTTGCATTCCTAAGAATTAGTTCATCCGTTAACTTTTTTATGACCGTTTAAATACACCCTAGTACACCCCTAGTAGTTAAATATATTTATTTTATTTTTTTTTATTTATTTATTTATTTAATATGGTACAAGAAAAAGGACTAGCCTTATATAAATCTGTACAGTAAATAACAAGTGCAATAATCAATAAACAAGATTAATTAAATTAACAATTCAAATTTGGTTTAACAATATATAATTTAAATTATTTTTATATTTTTTTAAATTATGATTTTTTTTTAAATTGTTTCCTATTTTTTTAAATTTAAATTCAAATTCCAAATCTTATTTTTTAAATTCGAATTCCATATTTTAAATTCCAAAATCTAGTCATAAATTCCAAATCTTAAATTTAAATTTCTTTAATTCTGCAGCATTATGTTAACAAAAATAAATTCAACTAAAAAACAACAAAATCTTTTCCGGTAAAACCATCACATTCTCATATACAATTAAAGCAAAAAAAGTGCTAGAGCAATATGATATAGATATACATGTGCGTGGACGGATGGACCAAATTTTTACAGGAAATCCTTTAATTTCTTTCTAAATATCATGAGGGTTTGGCTGCATTTAATTGATAAAGGAAGATTGTTCCAAAGTCTGATTGCTCTCACTGTGAAAGAGTTTCCCATGTAAGTAGTTGTGAAACGCGGAAAATGGAAATTATTAGTAACTAAGAAAACAATTTGGATTTGCCGAGGCATTTATTTGTTTGCTCGGAATGGTTGCACATATTCATAGGTTGCCAAAAGATTTAGTCCAGTTTGGCAACGTTTGCCAAAATATTTAGTCCAGTTTTTAGAAACGTAAAAATCCAAACCTTACTTCCAGTTTGGCACAGGGCTTCTGCTCAGTTAATTATGTGTCACAATGGGCGCATCCAACTACCAGAGCGGCTCTGGAGCGAAGCTCAGCTGTCAAAAAAATGCTCAGCTGAGCAGCATTTTGTGTCCTGAATGCACCGCTCATTTATATATGAACTGTCATTGAAAGAAATTATTGTTCAAGATGGGCCGCGATGTAATTATCTCCGTAACGTTAGAAATTTGTGCTTCTGATACGATAAATCTGGAAGCTATTTCACTTTTGGTTGAAGAGTGTAATACTTCAGTTGAAGTCGCCCCAATCCGGAATGCGGCACCCGAAAGAAACCGGGATTATTTTGAGGTGACTATGCCGAAGTACACTCCCGAACTCTTTCGCCAACATTTTCCGCAACGCCGACTATTTCCATTCCCGTTTGCTCAGCAAGAACTTCCATGAGGCTTCCCGTATTATAAATAACATAAATATTATAAATAACACCATTTATGTATTTCCGTCGTCGTTTTTAGACATGAATTGAGGTTCTGTAATTCTTCATTTGACATTTGCTCAGCTACTGAGCGGAGTTCTTTTACGCTCAGAAAAAATGTGAGCTGCTCAGTTGAGCCGCTCTGTAGCGATTGCGTTCAGTTTTTTCTGAATGCTGAGCCGCTCTGGTAGTTGGATGCGCCCAATGTTTTTCGAAAGCCACTGGGTCGCTCTGGCGTTGCGACGGGTCACACTGTTGTGACCATCGATTGTGATGTTTACCATAAAAGATAAAAAGATACATCCAATTCAGATTCATCCAAGTTAGTTCAAGGGTTCTTAAGTTATAGAGACACAAAAGCCTATATAATAGATTGTTAATATTGATTTAAATTATTTGCTAGTTGCAATCTACAGTTTTTTTTTTGTATTTGTGTTAGGTTGGCCCAATTGTACTATATGGCCATGTCTGATAATTAATCTTCTCACACTGCACTTAAATGGTGCAGCGAGTAGGTTTTATGAAATAATATTTTTACACATGAAAATGGCGACACGTATAATCTGGCGTGTACAGTCGGGATCACGACCGACACCCAAGCCCCCCTGGAACACACAACTCTGCAAAGACACTCTAAATGGCGATTCCTCCGACCGGAACCAATCTCGACCACTCCAATCAGCAGGTCGAGAGAGACTGTAGTATTGACAGTTTTTCTTTAATTTATTTTGATTCCTATGACAAACTGTCAAAGTGCAAAGTGAAGCCAGCTGAAGTTTGAGTTTTGGCATTGCCTTATCAAATTCCTCAAAAATCTTACTTATTAATGGTTCGATTTTATCCGTTAACAAACTCGGGCAGGCCGTGAAGCGTTCATACATAAATAAGTGGTGGGCATTGACTGTGTACTATCTTAAGTCGATATAAAATAAGCACTGTTTAATATTTTTCAAAGATTGATGCTTTATTGAAAAGAGTAAATCTTCCGATCAGTTATGCAATATAATTTCATTAAAACGGCTGGCTTTGCAGTATCCTGTCAATTTATTTTTGTTTCATGTTCGATGGTCTAAGGTCCTATTACGAATAATGAATATTGTGCTTAACCCTAATTGGAACACCTGGGGTCTTTGAAGACCCCAGACAAATATTTTTGTGAATATCTTTAAAAAAATTTAAGCGTTGAATATGAAATCCTTTGACTTTACAATATGTAAAATGTCTTAAAAAAATAAAATATAAACATGTTTCACAAATAATTGCTTTGAATTTTAATGGGGTCTTAAAATACCCCAGGTGTGCCGATTCGTATTAATTTTAAGGTGTTCCCATAAGGGTTAAGTGCCTGAAGCGTTTTTGCATTATGAGAGTAACATCTATATTTAACGGCACCCTACAAAAAAAGTCTAACACAGGATTATTGAACTTAGTTCGCGAAAGATTGTTGTTGAACGGCTTGTGCGGAACCAAAGCTCGCCAAGTCCAATCTAGGGCTCTACGTTGACCGTAACGTTGTGGTCATCTTCATCTTCGAAGAGAAATGGACTAATAATGCTGCCACTCCAAAAACTTCACCGAACAGTCACACATGTGAATCAGCGTATAAATAAATCAACCCATATCGACAGGTGTTTACATGTTTTTTTCATATCACTGTCCGGCAAATTTAAGATCAGTAGTCTCCTCACTAATCAAGAGAGCTTACAGAATATGTTGAAATACCACAGATACGGCCTAAAACTCTTAAGATAAAAAGTAATTAAAATATTATTCCACATTACTCTTTCATATATCAAAATCCAATTTAACCACGTTTTTATCGATTTTCTCGAAACCCGTGCGTCGTGGCGAAAAAATTACTGAAGCAAAAATTTTTTATAACACAATTAGATCAGAATTTAATCAGGCTATTCTTTCGCCCTCCCCTATACAACGGAAATACTTTTTTGCTTTTTATTCGAAAAAGGTGCGTCCTGTTGAAAAAGTAATAAAAAAAATATTTAAAATACAATTTTGACGGGTTCAAAAGCTTTTTTTCGGGTTCATAAGCAACGATGGAGAAGTGAAGTCGGGTTTGTTTAGGCCTAAATGTAGGCTCCAAGAGCTAGTAGGGTATAAACACGCCTAATAATTCCAAAAATATTTTCAAAATATTTCAGGAATCCTTAAAATAAAACCACGAGATCAAATACTTTACAATAAAGACAACCTAACGATGGACGACGAGAAATCATTGCAAGATTACGGCATAACAATGTCTACGGCCAAGGCTCAGGCACCGGCACAGCTTGGTTTAGCTTTGAGGTAAAATAGTGATTTCATAATATTTATATTTTTTTTACTTAAACAATTATTTTAATAGAACGGAAGCGGGTGATTTCGAACCGTTGGACATAACACCTTATTCGTCTCCACCAGATCTGCCGGACGTTATGAAAAATCAAGAGGCCGCCAATGGCCAGGAACAAGTGGCTTAGGCTTTTTTTATACTCCGACATTGAAACAAGTTTTCTTTGGTTGCACATTACTTTTTTCGAATGAAACAAATTTAAAAAGCCTCAAAAGCAATCATAATTTTCTTTAAAAAATTACCAAAATTAATTGTCATGGAATCCGCATCATATCTGATCAATACTGTTTAAGATATTATTGTCATAATAATTGTCAGAAACACATTCTTTATTCATTTTTAGTGCTATTTCTTCTTATTTTGTTATATTTTTTTATGCCTCGAAAATATTTACTCGTATTTATGAATTTTCAATTGGTACAATAAAGTCAAAAATCACGCTATGGCGATATAGCGCAGTGCTGTTATTTTGATCAAAACGGAAATAACTTCAAAATATTCTTTGTTTCGCTTAACTATCGCCCGACTTATTAAAAATGTTAAATTTAAATGAAAACTTCGAAAGAAATTAAAAATGTAAATTTAGAAATATTTTTATTAAATTATAAAATATTTATGTATTTTTTTTCAATTTAAGTCATTTAAAATATATAAAATCCTTGGTTAATGACTTTTAAAGAAAACTCGTAAAATGTTTTATTTCGAAATGATTTAAACAATTTTTTGTTGCAATAAAATTAAAAATATATGTTTCTTTACGTATAAAATAAACATATATATATATTATTACATTACATTATTCTAGGGTGTTTATGTCCTTATTTTAGGGTGTTTACTCCGCGTTGTAGTCATGGAGAGTGGCAGACGGCAAGAGCCTCAGTATTATTAAAACGAAAAAAAAAATATTTTTTTTAATTCACCCTGTACAATAGTTGAAAAGTTAACAGCACACCATAAGCGCAATGAGAGGAACGAAATGGATATAAACCTAATGAGAAAAAACGAGATAACAGAGGTGGCCATCTGGATGTTCTATAATCTGTGCTTATTGGGCCTACAGGCGTTGCAATTTGTTTGCTAAACATCCCATGTTTCGCAAACAGTTGCAGCGTCTGTGGCGCTGTTGGCCAACAATTGTGACATGTTTGCCAAACATGCTGGAAATATCGAACTCGTTTGATCCTTTGGGAAGCTAAGCGTTTGTTACTACCTCTGATACTATTCGCTATGAAAATTCGTTTTGCAAGGACCAGCATTTCAGAGTTATAGTCGAGGGGTAATTTAATTTGAAGCGTTGAAAGCACATAATGCAGAAGACATATTCGAAAATAACCCAATTAAACATATAAAAGTACAGGTATCCCTCGAGTTACGCGGAAAAAATTGCGGCAATGCTCGAGTTACGCGGTACGATTTTGGAGCAATTTTTATTTAAAAAAAAAATATTGTAATTATAGATGAATGTTTTTATATAAAAAAGATAATAGGTATGTAGGGTAGGAGCGGGCATGTTCAATTACCGGGCATGTTGAATTATTGCAAAATTTAAAAAAACTACTCAGTCAATTTTTTGAAATTTTAGTATGTTGTTAGTACTGATGTCCTGTACTTGCCATAAAATTTTGACAGCGATACCTTATTTATATCGTAAGTGACAGGAATATGTGTGTTTTTGGCTCTAAAAGTAAATATTAGACTATACAGTGATTTACCCATTTCTCATACAAATTTTTGTCAATCTGGAAATCTTTTGTATTAAAAGTGTTGTGCAACACCTCTAGAATAAAAAAAACCCTCGTGGGACAGTCAAATTTATTGTTTTTGTGATTTTTCTAAGAGAAAATATCAAAAAAGTGGATTGTGGGTAAGTTCAATAACGGCTTGGCGGGCAAGTTGAATCATTTTTTTCTTACGCATTTTTTTTTGTTTTTTGACGTTTGTTTCACATTTTCTTTGTTCTTTTATCAATTTTTGTTTGTTTCTTGATGATTTTTTACATTTTTTATAAAAACGCAGCAGGAAAACAATCAAAAATTGGCCAACTAAAAAAACCAAATAAGCGATTAACTAAATCGTAAATTTCATTTTATTTTTTTCTGATTTACATTATATAATGTACTAGCAGACCCTTCGTTGGCAGCTAAAAGTTTTTTTGTGTAAATTTTAGAATGCCAAAAAACCATAAAATAACTTATAGGACCTTCCGTTTCGAATTTTGAAATTCAAACTCCAGATTCGTGATAAGCAACCCTAAAAACCTCCCAAAGCGTGTTTTTTTTGCGAGAAAAATTGGAAAAAGGACATTTCCGTTGTCATTACAGGACCTCCCGTTTAGCATTTGAAAAATCGAACACTGGATTCGCGATCAGCGACCTCGAAAACCCCCTAGTGTCAATTGTTTCAAGAAAAACTGGAAAAAGGACATTTGCGTTATCCTTACAGGACCTTCGCTCTCGAATTTTAAAAATCTAACATAGCTAAAAACCTGCTTCTGGCAACACAGATCATTTTGCAAAAAACCGCGTAAAAATCGGTCCAGTAGTTTTTGAGTTTTGTAATCTCAGACAGACAGACAAATAGACAAACATCCATTTTTATATATATAGATATGTATATATTGCAATGTATGACGAAACATCAGTAATTTATCCCCTCCTCTCTCCACTTCCTCCCTCTACCTACCACCCTCCTACCACTTCTTCCTTCCCCCCTTCCCCTTCCCCTTCCCCTTCCCCTTCCCCTTCCCCTTCCCCTTCCCCTTCCCCTTCCCCTTCCCTCCCCTTCCCCTTCCCCTTCCCCTTCCCCTTCTCCTTCCCCTTCCCCTTCCCCTTCCCCTTCCCCTTCCCCTTCCCCTTCCCCTTCCCCTTCCCCTTCCCCTTCCCCTTCCCCTTCCCCTTCCCCTTCCCCTTCCCCTTCCCCTTCCCCTTCCCCTTCCCCTTCCCCTTCCCCTTCCCCTTCCCCTTCCCCTTCCACACTTAGCTTTCCCCCTTCGCTTCCCACCCTCCCCTTCCCCTTTCCCTTCCCCTTTCCCTTTCCCTTTCCCTTTCCTTTTCCCTTTCCCTTCCCTTCCCTTCCCCTTTCCCTTTCCCTTTCCCTTTCCCTTTCCCTTTCCCTTTCCCTTTCCCTTTCCCTTTCCCTTTCCCTTTCCCTTTCCCTTTCCCTTTCCCTTTCCCTTTCCCTTTCCCTTTCCCTTTCCCTTTCCCTTTCCCTTTCCCTTTCCCTTTCCCTTTCCCTTTCCCTTTCCCTTTCCCTTTCCCTTTCCCTTTCCCTTTCCCTTTCCCTTTCCCTTTCCCTTTCCCTTTCCCTTTCCCTTTCCCTTTCCCTTTCCCTTTCCCTTTCCCTTTCCCTTTCCCTTTCCCTTTCCCTTTCCCTTTCCCTTTCCCTTTCCCTTTCCCTTTCCCTTTCCCTTTCCCTTTCCCTTTCCCTTTCCCTTTCCCTTTCCCTTTCCCTTTCCCTTTCCCTTTCCCTTTCCCTTTCCCTTTCCCTTTCCCTTTCCCTTTCCCTTTCCCTTTCCCTTTCCCTTTCCCTTTCCCTTTCCCTTTCCCTTTCCCTTTCCCTTTCCCTTTCCCTTTCCCTTTCCCTTTCCCTTTCCCTTTCCCTTTCCCTTTCCCTTTCCCTTTCCCTTTCCCTTTCCCTTTCCCTTTCCCTTTCCCTTTCCCTTTCCCTTTCCCTTTCCCTTTCCCTTTCCCTTTCCCTTTCCCTTTCCCTTTCCCTTTCCCTTTCCCTTTCCCTTTCCCTTTCCCTTTCCCTTTCCCTTTCCCTTTCCCTTTCCCTTTCCCTTTCCCTTTCCCTTTCCCTTTCCCTTTCCCTTTCCCTTTCCCTTTCCCTTTCCCTTTCCCTTTCCCTTTCCCTTTCCCTTTCCCTTTTCCTTTCCCTTTCCCTTTCCCTTTCCCTTTCCCTTTCCCTTTCCCTTTCCCTTTCCCTTTCCCTTTCCCTTTCCCTTTCCCTTTCCCTTCCCCTTCCCCTTCCCCTTCCCCTTCCCCTTCCCCTTCCCCTTCCCCTTCCCCTTCCCCTTCCCCTTCCCCTTCCCCTTCCCCTACCCCTTCCCCTTACCCTGGGGGGGGTAGATATTAGTGGGCGAAAAATCTCCCTAAGGGCTGACCTTCCTAAAGGAGAAAACCGAATCCGAATCTCTCATTGTTGTAGAAGATAGCAGGCGAGGGGGTTTACTGAGAGGAGGGAGGGTAGATATTAGTGGGCGAAAAATCTCCCTAAGGGCTGACCTTCCTAAAGGAGAAAACCGAATCCGAATCTCTCATTGTTGTAGAAGATAGCAGGCGAGGGGGTTTACTGAGAGGAGGGAGGGTAGATATTATTGGGCGAAAAATCTCCCTAAGGGCTGACCTTCCTAAAGGAGAAAACCGAATCCGAATCTCTCATTGTTGTAGAAGATAGCAGGCGAGGGGGTTTACTGAGAGGAGGGAGGGTAGATATTAGTGGGCGAAAAATTTCCTTGAGGAATGACATCTATATTAATGAAAGCCGCACCCCAATCGGTTGAACGGTTCGAAAGTTATCAGGGAAGGGGTACCAAAGGAGAGGGGGAGGTCAATAAAAAGTAGCCTATAACACTCGGGAATAGTGTAGCTTTCTATCAGTGAAAGAATTTTCAGAATCGGATCAGTGGTTCCAGAGATTACCCTGCACAAACAAACAAACAAACAAACTTTACCTCTTTATATAATTAGTATAGATATAAAAATTATTTTGCTTAATAAAATACTTTATTTCATTCTTTTTTTTCTTAAGAAATAACGTTTTTTCATTCTTAAGTATGAAAACTTACAATTATTCAACTTACCCGCACCACTTGCAGATCGGCAGGCATGTTGAATCACCCTTTAAATTGAACTGGAGGGCAGTTAATAAAACATTTAAAAAAATTTTCTTCTATGAAATCTAGTCAAGGAATCCCTCTATCGAATGGCTTAACCATTGGAGCGATATGTGACTTTATGTGCGCGCTACAACCTAAATTCTAAAAAGTAATTCAACAAGCCCGCTCCTACCCTATTGTTTTACACTAATCCTGAGTCTTCACCACGGTGTGTCAACTTAGAACAAAAAGTAAATTTCATTTTTAGTTCCGATTTCAAACACGGTGCGCTGTTGTTGCATGCGTTTTTCGTTTTTCAAACATGATGGCGCGCGTGTGGCATGTTTTCTCCGACTTGACCATGATTTGAGGTTAGTTTTTTTTTCTTCATTTTGGGGCACATATTAATTCCGGTAATTTTTCAAGTATCCTTAAAACACCGGTATTTTAGGAAGAATCAGAGAACGATTCGTTTGAGTGGGTAGAATTGAAGCAGTTGTACCTTGAAACCTGTTGTGAGCCATCAGTTTCGCCCCTGAGACTTCGCTGTCGGTTTTGCCCAAAGTTGTGACATTCTGTGCGGTTGGGGCGCATCACTGCTTAAGAATTTTCCACAGTGACTTACTGCTGAAAGGTATCTCCATTTATTTGCAATTTTTGAGAAAATTTCATGGTGTATTTCTAGGTCACACAAACTACATTAACGATGTTTCTTGGGAGCCCGAGGGAGAATATTTAGCTTTAGTCAGTGAGGACCACACCTGCATACTTTTGCAGTCAGAGACGTGATTATTTAGGATCTGAGGAAGTCGAGGTAATGATCTCGGGATAGTCTTACTTTGCTACAATAAATTCTAATTCCTCTTCCAGTCGTTCGAGACACTCGAGCATTCCATGAAGACGGAGGCAAAGTTGCCTCAAAATCAAGCCCCACTTAAGCTTTATGGTGGGCTTTGCTGGCACTATCGCCTTCCCTATATCGTAGCTGCGTTTGATTGTAAACTGCTTTTGGGACGGCTCTGGAGCTCTAGCGCTTGGCTCGACACATTTGGCTTGTCCCTCGTCTTCACTGCCACTGCAGTAATGTGATATTTATTTAAAAATAACAAAACAAAATGTGATATCTATTTAAAGATATATTGAAATTTAAAATAAAAAAACATTTAAAAGATATTGGTTTTGTTTTTTCAAATTTTTATTGGATTTTCTAGCGAGAAAAATGTATCAAGGGCACAAACCAAGTTTAGCACAGGCGAGAACTACCCAATACTCAAACCAAAATAGTTCCGATTTCAAACACGGTGCGCTGCAGTCAATAAGCCAAAGTTGGGCGTCTATTATAATATATATTGTCTATGGTCTTCACTTACGCGGAACTCGAGGGATACCTGTATATCATATTCATAGGCAGAAAACACTAGAGTAAATAGCTTGTATCTGAAAATTTGTAAACAAAAGTGACAGCTAGTTAGAATTTTTGCATTTCGCTATGCATTTTGCATGTGATTTAGCGGCGTATAAATATTAAACGAATAATAAAATCTCAGCAAAAATGCAGTACCAGTTTTGACTGAATTTCTAGTTTATTCAAACGAACATAATTTACAACTTATTTTAGAATTGTATTTAAGTTCTAAGAAAAAAATACATTTCTGCCGCATAAAACCGCAGGTTTTGGCTCAGCGACGTACGATCGTGCGATATGGGGCCCAACCGTCATTTTATGCGCATACACGATACAATTATCGCATGCGACCGCAAAATGGCCCGACAATTGTGCCGACCATCGCAGCTTGACACTATAGGCCCTATCACAGAATCCGATACGAATGATTCGGATCGTAAACTCAATGTTGTTGTTGGTATAAAACACTAACAACAACATTGAGTTTACGATCCGAATCATTCGTATCGGATTCTGGAATAGGGCCTTATATCTCTTTCTCTGTTTCACATTTATTATATTCCTTTGTGGCCATATTGTTCATTCGAAATACCCCAAAAAGAGCTAAGCTCTGAGTATTTCTGGGTTATTCGTTTTCGGTTACATGGGTTTTTTTGTCATATAATGTATGAAGGTTTGTCTTCTGTATAATGTTGTTGAATGCAAGAAACAAATGCAACACCGTATCATATCACTTACCGCATTACGAATTAGAGGTATTTATGCATAACGAAAAACTTCATTATGTGTGCCAATAATCCGACGGTTGGTTTGTCAAAACATGGTGCGGAAAAATACATTCGTGAATGAAAAATATACATTCTTTTGCTTGCCTAGCTAAAAATTTAGCGTTTGCCGTTTTTCCCGAAAACTAACGGGTTTTACAAAAGAGGAAAATAATTCCCACAACTGGTTTTTTAACGTCAATTTTTATCTTTATAAATAGGTGAAAAAGTCGATTTTGCAAATTGCTTGCAATCTAACAGTTTTTCGAAAAACCTAATTACGAAAGAAATAAAGATAATAGTTCTCTAAATTCTTGCCTATTTTCTACCATTCCCGAAATTTTGCACCTTAGTGTACATTATATGAGCCAAATTTGAAAGAAATTAAGGATAAATTTTTTTAACTCTGCAGCTTTTTATTTGGCTTCGGGCCTATTTTGTGAAAACTTGCTGATTGACGGGCAGAGAAACAAGATGTAAATCCAAACTATTCAATTTATTTAACTATCATAGTCTTCATTTTTACTAATATTACTACTATCATCGTTCATTTCAAAATCTTCGGTGGCATTTTCTAATTCCTTAATTTCTAAATACGTTTGCAGTCTATCTTGGAAGAATTCCACATATGTTTGTTTTTGTTTTGCAGTTGCTGGTAGATAATGTCCACCTGAGTGCCGTATTATCTCACACTTTTCAAATATTTTCGATAAGGATTCACTCATTTCGGCCGGTATTATATTGTCATTTTCGCCAAATATATGCAAACTGGGAATTGTGAGTTTGTCTTCATAATAATTCATGTGAACAAGACTTCCCGATTTGAATCCTGATGAAAGAATTGCAAACTGTGGCTTTATGTTGGTAACTGAAAAAACAATATCCGTTAATTTAGGACCAATAGAAAAACAAAAAAAAAATACCTCCTTTAACACTCAATGCACAGAGAAGTCCTGCAAAGCACGCTCCTTGAGAGAATCCGAGTAGTCCTTGAAAAGGGCCTTCTTCATTCCAAATTTTTTCCACCAGTTTCACACTTTCTTCGAAACCAATGGCAGGGCCCGATTTGTTTGTTCCTTTAAACGTCCCGTCATCTTTATTGAACCACCAACTTCTTTGGTCATTGTTATCTGCACCTTCGTCACTTTCTGAAATCGGTGGGGCTATATGCGGCGCGGTAACAAAGGTGAATACAGCATATTTAGCTACGAACTTCCTAAGGGATCCCAGCTTAGATTTAAATGAATCTGCATTTTGTCGATAGCCATGCAAACACAAAACCTTCAGCTTTTCCATGTCAACATTATTTAAGTTAGCAGTTTTCGTGCTTTCGCCCTTATTATCGGACATTTTGGATAAACAATTTTAAATAAGTGAAAAAATATAACCTAAATGTCAGAAAATAAGATGTCAGATGATTTTTGTGCAAAATCCGGTCACATGTAGGGATGCAACATCATTCATAAAACCTCGATATATCGAAAATCGGTGTTTTTTTAAGGCGAAATCGATGTCAAAAAACATCGTCCTGAAAACATCGATACCTCGATGTTTTTCCGATGTTTTGAAAAAGTTAAATTTAATAAATAGTTTAGCCACCTTGCGGATGTTCTACTGTGGGTGGAGTGCACCCAGGGCATCAATCTTGTATTGCGACGCGTCTGCGTCTTTCATTCGACAAGAAGAAATCGACGCGACTCAATATTGCAATTGTATATCTCGACGACATGTGTGTCGAAAGAAATAATTTAGGATAATTTAGAGGACATTTGGTTTGATTATCAAAATAGTTCAGTTTGTGTATGGCACAAAGCACACATTCCATTATTTTATCTTGATTGTCAACATATCTGACATTGTTGGGGAATAATATTCACGAACTATCAAAATGATATGTGCAATCGACATTTATGTCCTCGGTTTGGATAATTCGAATCAAGAAATAACTATCAATTTACGCCTAATTAGAAGTGCACTGAAATCACTGAAAGCATTTAAATCATCGGTAAAAGTTTCCCATAACTTCGTTTTCTTGGTTTTCCCCATCGCATTATTTTCGAGTGAACCTGTGGCAAGTGACGGATTTTCGCCCATAAATTTGACAATAGCCGCCAACTGATGGTTGTTTGTCTGTTCCCTATAATTTAGTTGTCGTAATAAAATATAATGTATATTTTATTTGGTGTTATTTACTTTGGTTTTGGCATTGTTTTAAACCACTTCTTACGAAATTAATTGCAACGAGGTAAACACCAAAGTATTTATCAACGCTAGTCAATGCGTCGTAAGGTTTGTGTCGAAGTTTGTACGACGCGTCGAGCTACATGATCGACTTGTGTGTTGTGAGACGCGTTTATGCAGACGCGTCGCAATACAAAATTGATGCCCAGGTAAAATTAACACGGTTTTAATACTCCTTATACGTAGAACCACCGATATTCGCAAAAGACTATTTTTTTTAAATCCACCAAAATCCTGTAAGCCTGCGTGGAAGCTGGCAAAGCAGGCTCTGATGACGGTGAGCCAGCTTTCCATACCAGAAACAGGCTCCTGATGGGTTTTCAGGGCAGACATGTCCGACCTGTTGGGGGGAAATTTGGATGTCAAAACATGCGCAAAAATAATATAATTTTGTTGTTTTTGCAGACCTTATAAGCCGAGAAATTCCGGATACCGGCATATCTTCATAACGGCTTGAGATACAGAGTTCTAGTAAAAGACATAAATGTAGCAAATTTTATTGTCTCCAAGTTTTGTCGTTTTGGTTACTTCCGGTTAAGACGCCGTTTTGGTTACTTCCGGTTAACGGATTTCCACATCAGGACCAAACTTCTCTGTAAAATTTCATGGCTAGCTCTGGTATTTTTTGCGAAATCTTGTAGAAAGATGAAACCGAAAATTGATACCAAAGAAAATTTAAACAAATCTTTAAGTAGTGCGAGTGTTTTGAATTTTGTCAATAACTTGAGAACGGAATAAGATAGCCAATTACAGTAAAAGGCAAACATGCAGAAAAGTTTTTGATCTTCAATTTTGTAACAGCCAGAGTGACGAGGTATTCTTCTTTATTTACGTTGATGTTGTGATAGAAGGGGAGGCAGGGTGGACGCTGGACGTTCGAGGGCTTAGCTCGCCGGACGGGGTCGGTTCTTGCCATTCTCCTACCACCTCTCTGCTACAAAATAATTTCGTGCCAAAGAACAAACAAAAAAGGGATCATAGCTCATCTTCAGGTATTCTAAACGCGAGGGGAAGGGAGAGGAAATCCTTAACATCCGCAGGACGAGGTGGAGCAGTTACGGCTTACCTTTTTTCTCCGTCGTCTTTAAGTTATGGTGGATCTCCATTACTGAAGCATTCGACGTGTGCAAAAATATAGAGACACACTTACGTAAAAAGGCCTTCGTAAACAAGAGAGAGAGAACAACGTGTGCAAAAAAAATGTAATACATCGCCAGATGTCGCATTTGTAGTTTTTTTATAGGATGTACACGTCGCCAGATGTCGCGTTTGTACATGAAGTTGAACGACTTTAACTTTTCCTATAAAGATCGTGTGCAACTATAAAAATAAACTCACACATTCTCCGTAAACAAATAGTGAGGTCCAATACATTTAAGTTGTGTTTTGACATTTCTTGTTTGACTGCTGTAAAATTACGCATAGTGGTTCGCGAATCACTACTTGCTTCTCAATTAATGGCCCAACCATTTGGAGAAGCTCTTCAAATTGTGTGGCCGTCATTCGCAAATATTTGCAGAAGAAACTCGGATCGCGTATACAACGTAATGCTCCAAAAACGCTCACAAATGCCCCATTTATATCCCGTCCCGATCCTTGTAATATTCATTTCAACTAAGCCAGATGTTGCTATTTCGTCGTCCCTTATTTTTTATTTTTATACCCGTATGGTGAAACCAAAGGGTATATTAGATTTGCCTTACCGTTTGTAACGCCAAGATCCCGTCATCACACACAAAAATGAATTACACCAGCGTGTTTAGAATGATAAAAAAAATTGAATTTTGCATGTCCGTCCGTCTGTCTGTCCGTCTGTGGCGCGGATTGCGGGCGCACGGATTGAGCTAGAGACTTGAAAATTTGCACAGATCCGTTTTTCGTAAAATGTGAGGCTAAGTTCGTTAAAGGGCAAAAATGGACCAGTAGGGGGGGTACCCCCCATACGAATGAAATCGATTTTTGTGAATATCTCAAAAACGGTGTATCTTATCAAAAAAGTCCAAGAACAAAAGTTATTTAGGATATGATTCTACATAAAACTGCCATACATCAAAATCCGATTGGAATACATTTTAAAAAATCTTATTGGAAAGTTTGACTTCAAAGTGGAATTTTGGTATAACTGTTCAAATTTTGATACGAATATCACCATACGGGTCTCCAATGATTGCCAGATTGGCAATTATAGCTTTTGTTATGTTTAACTAGAGAAAAGGGAAAAATCTTGTTCGCTTTTGACATCTGTCAGACATCTGTCACATCTGTCTGTCTCCATAATTTTTTTCTCCAGTTTCTGCTGCGATTTAAATGTACCCAGTTGGAGATCGAGTTAAAATGCAATTTTACTCGAAGAGCATGCTAGGCTTTACAACAAAAACTTACACCGCGTCTTGACCTGGGATTTTTCATCGCAGAGATTTTTGATTGACCAATCAGAGCTCGAGTTGACGGAGGGGAAAAATCCCAGAGAGAAATTTCTTGAAATCTTGCAATAGCAAAATTTCTTGGAATTTCACAATTCAAGATGGCGGAATCCAATTTCTCCCGACAAGTAATTGCAAAAATAACTAATTTTTACAAAATACGATACAAAAAGCTTTGGAAGAGAATATATAACATTAAGGGGTTTTTCTTTTCGTCTGTTCTTCTGTTTCAGCCTTTTCAATTTCACGTATTGCATTAATTGCGAGAGCGGCGACTGGGTGTTTTTTTCATTGCCAATTTGAGAAATAAAATTTCAAGAGATTTTCGGCCCAGATGTCAAAAAAATCTCATTGCAGTGAGATATTTCTTCGGATGAAAAATTGTTAATCAAGACGCGGTGTTAGTCCAACAATTTATCTCCAGTCAACCAGACGGCAAATTTTGACAGATCTTCACTTCGGCAAACTAGAACACCACTCTTGGAAGCAGACTTGATTTTTGTAGGAAGCAAAATGCTCCGGAGTGATCAGTCCAGTGCTAAAAACGAAAACACACAGTTACTCTACTCTGGTGTAAGTAATTACTAGTACTAGGCTCTCTAGTATGAATTCAAATTTGTAGTGAAGGCATATATTGCTTGTACTTGCCACAAAAAAGTTCATTTGTAGATTCGCTCTTGGTGTTAACATTCCTAAATGGCGGCCAAAACTGAACGCACGTTTTTGATGGTGAAACCCGATGCTGTCCAACGGGGCATTGTCGGTAAAATCATAGAACGATTTGAAGCAAAAGGATTCAAATTAGTCGCCCTTAAATTCAAATGGGTATGTACCTAGTTTTATTACAAGTCGGCATCACAGCGTACTTTTCACTATTTCTAATTTAATTAGGCTATTTGAACTTTTCTGAATCAAATTTGGATAAAGGAGATTCTTAATGCTTTATGCTTGTCATATTGCGCTATAGTATTTGGCTTTAAAATTTTAAGAATTAACCTCATAACCTCAAAAAAATTAAATCAAAAATCTGTTAAATTATTTTTCTATATCATTTTCTAAAGCTTATGCTACATTTACACGAATGACAAATTTGTCATTTTTTTTCTTGTCATTATGTTAATTCCCGTGTAAATGGCATAATTTTTGTAATTTTTTCTGTCAGAAAATGTCAATCTCTCATAAAAGAATGAACTTGTCCATTCTTGTATGCCAGATTGTCATTCGTGCAAACGCAATATTAGTTATGACAACTTTAGTATTCAACTTTTGTCATAACTAATATTGCGTTTGCACGAATGACAATCTGGCATAAAAGAATGGACAAGTTCATTCTTTTATGAGAGATTGACATTTTCTGACAGAAAAAATTACAAAAATTATGCCATTTACACGGGAATTAACATAATGACAAGAAAAAAATGACAAATTTGTCATTCGTGTAAATGTAGCATTATCCGAAAAATTGCCAAGTAAGAATTGTTTATCGCCTTATTTTTCGATTGTCTAATACAGTGTTCTCCAACATTTTTTCGGTGGCGTACCCCCAAGCTGCTAGGTTTTTTCACGCGTACCGGAATTTTTTTTTTTTTTTTTTTTTTTAACTTTTAAATATAAATTCTTTATTTGTTTATATCTCTGTTACAATGCCTATATATTGACAAATCCAAAATTTCAAGAATTATTTCCAAGGGTAAGCTAAGGCAGTTGGGAAACTGGTATAATAGCTAGTAGGAAAAGACCGTAACATTATTCTCGTGTCATATTACAAATTAGTATTTATGGTGATTTATTGAAAAATATTATTGAGTTCTTTTTAAATTCGTTAAAGTTATTTAAGTTTTTTATATCATTAGGTAGTAGGTTGTACGTTCTAATTGCTGTGTTTAGGATGCTGTTGTGTTGTTTGTTTGTCCTCGAGGCACTTCCTCTAAGGTAATCTCTTCGTCGGGTATTATGGCAGTGAAAGTGTCGATTAGTATTTAATTTGAAATTTGTTTTAATTAAGTTGTTTGTTATTTTGCTAATAAGTTTAACTCTTTCAATTTTGATAATTATATCCAGAGGCATCAGGTTAGTTCTTCTGTAAACTTCGGTAGTAGGTGTGAGCCACGGTAGTTTAAATATCACTTTAATCGCTTTCGTCATAAGTCTTGCCACTGTGAGTTGATGAAATTTGGAGCACTGACTCCAAATTGTTACCAAGTATTTTATTGACGACATAATATAGGCATTTAATATCTGTATTTTTACAGTTTTTCCACAGTTGTGTAGTCTTTATAAGATACCAATCACAGGTGCAACCTTCTTCCTTATTTTTTCGATGTGTTGGGACCATGTAAGTTTGTCATCGATGATTAGTCCAAGGTATTTCGCACTGGTTACTCTTTGCAGATCACTGTTGTCAATTTTCACGCTCAGACTCAGATTGGCCTTATTTTTTTGCTTAAAAAGCATAAAGTTCGATTTTTTTTTGTTTATGGATAATTGATTACCCTTAAGCCATGCCGAGAATTTTGTTAGTCCTTCGGTTGTTCTTCTCTCAAGTTCTTCCTTACATCTACCACGAAAGATAAGGACAGTATCGTCTGCAAAGATTGCATATTTGCAGTTCAGCTGAACTTGTTGCAGATTATTAATGTAGATCAGATAGAGGAGTGGTCCAATAATAGATCCTTGAGGAATTAAAAGCCGCATTCTGCACATTTGTTGCTTCAGTCGTTCTGCAATTACTTTAGGGGGCCGATTTTTACCGGAATTTCTCCTAGATATTTTGCGACAATGATTTCACATAGCAAAAGTTCACATAAGCTGGGGACCAGCAATTTTTTCAATTTAGTAATTTGTTTTACAACGCGGTGGTCGATATTTTGCTTTGAAAGATTGACGTACTTTACACTAGTTCGCGTATTTCAATACAATATATTTTGAACATGCTATGAAATATAATTTCGAATGCACTCATTTTTTGTGTATTTAACCCGAGAAAGATAACCTTTTTTGTTCAGCAGTATTCTGCAATGAAACTAAATTGTAGTTTAGATTTGTAGTTGTCAGCGTAGGTTTCGAATTACAGAAAAAATATGTAAGAAACCTTTCCGGTAGATTTGATATATCGTCGGCTAAAAGTGAAATTGTGCTAAGTCCATTTGGTATAATTTTCCAGAAGAGCAATGAAAACCTTGTCAAATCGTTTTAATACTCTTTCAATAACACTGATTTTTCTTTAAATGAGAAAAATAGGGCTCAGTTTTCTGTAAATGAGACTCTGTTTTCTTTAAATGAAAATTAAAATGATTTAACAAGGTTTTTTTTTATTGCTTTTCTGTCAAATTTGGTATAATGAACTTAGCACAATTTCACTTTTAGCCGACGATATGTACAATTTCACTTTTAGCCGACGATATGTATTCTTCAGTCAAATATTTAACATGTATGAATAAAAAAGTCGAATTATGCATGAAAGAGTTATGTAATACAGTCGTACCGTGATAAGTCGATTGGCAATAGTGTTGAACTCGTCGATAATTCGAAGATTTTTCTGTCCCCTTCAAGTTCGAACTATGAAAGTTCTACTCTATATTCTAAACACTTAATCCTTTCCTCAAATGGCACCGTTTTTGAGAAATCAGCAAACTGTGCCATTTAAACGGAAGAAGCAAGGAAGAAATGGATTGAATTAGTTTCGATGTTAAGGCTTAACTATAATCGACATAAGAACGCATATGTAGCTGCATATGTCATTTCCAGAATAAGAAAGTCAGTGTTAATACCCACAATAGGCATATGTCAAGAGTGTTGCCACTTTCAAACCTTCGTTAAACATTCGTTAAGCATGAATAATTCGATACAAATGGAACTGGCATATGTAAATAGTGAACATAACCTAAAATTTTTCCAAAAAGGAACTCAAGCAGGACAACAGATAGTCAAAGACATTTGTGGTCATTCTCATGTTGATAAAAAATTGATCCGGATCAAGCCTTTTTACTTTTAAGAAGGTGACTACGTAGTATCCGTGCGTTTTTCTGTCGCGATTGATTTCTCGTACATCACATGAACGCTTCTTTCTGCCGTATCCATCCGGTTCATCTTTCAGGTCACTTAATTCTTTTAAGCACTTCACAATTTCAAATATTTCTTTAATTTTTTTCAATTCACTCATTTTTTCCTTCAACTTTGTCAATTACTATCGAGAAAAATTTAACTTTACTTATGTCAGTCTATGCCTATTATGGTTAGCTTTTATGTTGACAGCTATGCATGTCAACATTCGTTGGGAATTTGACATTTACATATGCATTCTTATGTCGATTATAGTTAAGCCTTTAGTCTTACACAGGGACTACATTGACTTTTATTTCTGATGTACGAGCAAAACTGTTTGCTAAAAAGCCAGTGTGGACCAATCTGGTTCATCGGTTTTTCTCGTAAAACAGTGCTGGTATACCATTTTCGTAGACAGCGCTGGTATACCAGATTTTGACAGGCAACCAAATTAAAATGGCGGAAACTAAATTTTCGAGAAAAGATATATGGGAGCTTATCATTATTTGACGAGAAAAGGAATTTTGAATGAAATGCACATTCTCGATATTACAAGAGAGTCGATTTGAGAGGGCAAAGGGTAGATTAGTTCTTTTCCAGACGTTTTAAAGCCAATATTTTACCAGAATTTGCCCACCAAACAAATTTGACAGATTGCGAATAAAAGGCTTACCAGCTGGTATACCAGAAATAAAAGTCAATGTAGTCCCTGTGTGACACCCGTATTGCGATTCCCCTGTCATTTTCGACAAAAGCCATTTTAAGTGTTTTCTACAAATACAGTAATAAATACACTGTCCGAGTATAATATAAAGTCCTAGTTTTCTAGCTGTGAACGTTTCTTTTGAATAGCCGTTCTCGACACATTTTAGGTAATTTAATTATTTCTTTCTTATACGTATTATAATAAAGTATTATATTCATGAAAAGTTTCGACCTCAATTTTGCCTAAAATAGATTTCCCGAGCACTTTCGAGTCGATTGGAGCATTATTACTTTCTGTCTGTCGATCACTACTGTGCATTATGTCTTTCTGTCTGTCAGTCTGTGTACAAGATTTCTCAAACACTACTAAAGCTAGACCCATGAAATTTTACAGGGATGTTTGGTCCTAGAGTGGGACGATCTTATCAACTTGATGAAAATTTGTATGGGGGAGGGGGAAGAAGTGGTCCAACTGCATATAGAAAAGTTAAGTAAAATCATGTTTTAAACACATTTTACTATTATAAATTTTTCAATAGGACTCACCGTTTGTTGTAAAAAAAAACTGGTTCGGTTGTAAAGCGGAAGGGAGAAGGAATCGTTCAATTTTGCCCTTTATAGAACTTAGCCTAGCCATTTACGAGAAACGCAACTATACTAAATTTCAAGTCTGTAGCTCAATCTTCTCGAAAGTTATGGTGTTCACGGACAGACGGGCAGACAGGACATGCGAAAATCAAAATCTTTTGTTATCCCAAACTTTCTCTGTTCATTTTTGTGTCCGACGATTAGTTCGATGCATTACAGACGGCATACTAAATCCCATATACTCTTATATGATATATCACATAGAGTATAAAAATGTGTGACCACTGGCCAAATTTATTTGTGTTTGCATTAACATGTTTATTAAACTCTTGCGTTATTTTGCCATTTCCCAACATTTCACAAAGTGGTAATATTTCTGGAAAAATGTGTTCAACAAACTAGGTTATAATAATGAGGCATGATTTTTTTTTCGTCGATACCTGCCCTATTTGCAATTAGAGAAAACTTTTTACTATGTCAAACAGGGTTGCTCCAATTTACTACTGTTTCAATAATGATTATTAAATGTGAATTGCGAAGTTATAAAATCAATAATGTTGATCCGATTAAAGACCATCAATCAATAAAGAACATTAATATTTCGAAGGTTTTTATTTCCATGTCTTATTAGTAAAACGAGCGAAAAAACTTCCAATTTATATAAATAATTTCTATTTGTCGTGACATCTATTCGTTTGTTGCGTGCTTAATTTAATTTGTTTATATTTGCAGGCTTCAAAAGATCTCTTGGAGAAACATTATGCTGACTTAGCCGGACGTCCCTTCTTCCCTGGTCTTGTCAACTATATGAGCTCAGGACCTGTAGTCCCAATGGTGTGGGAGGGCCTAAATGCTGTCAAAACTGGCCGCCAAATGCTTGGAGCTACTAATCCAGGTTAGTTATTCACGCAATATTATTGTATTTTTATTACAATTGAATTTCTTTTATAGCTGACTCACAACCAGGAACGATCCGTGGGGATTTATGTATCCAGGTGGGTCGCAACATTGTCCATGGTTCGGATTCTGTGGAGTCTGCCAACAAGGAGATCGCTCTCTGGTTTAATGAGGATGAACTCGTCCCTTGGACACCAGCAGCTGAAAATTGGGTATACGAATGACTTGTTAGTTCTAAACTTTAGTTACCTTGTCAAGACGGAAGCTATATAAACGTCATCACAATAAAAGTGTAATTTGTGCACTCCAAATATAAAAGCTCCAGGAAAAATCCGTTTTTTCTTTCACTTCAGTTTTTATTTTTATCAACTAGGTTTATTAAAATAAATTAAGTACGAGTAGACCTTTTACAACGTGATACTCCCACAATATGGTTTTGATACAACGCGATTCTAGAATTTTTCTTTTTCGCAGCAACACGGTATGTTTCCGGAAGCCAATTGGCTAACGGCCAATTTATTCACTAGGAGTTAAATCGCCTTAACTCCCTTAACTCACCTTTTACATGGAAAATAACACTAGCTAACTCCCTTAACTCACTAACTCGGCTTAACTCCTAGTGAATAAATTAGGGGTAAGAGAAACGTTGACTGGCCATATAAATAAAATATTAAATGTAGGGTTTTTTAAATTTAATATACAGTTATTTGCAAAGCTTGAAAGAAATTTTCGGATAAAAAATTACTTTTGCCAGTGTTTTTAGTTGAAAAACATCGAATTCCTCGTGCCCGTTCGTCGGTCCAAGATTTTAGAACTGCAAGAAATTTAAAATCGATTGAAACTAGGGGCGTGGCGTCATTGTATTGAATCGTGCGTGATGTCATCAAATGTTCCATCAGTTGGAGAACGTCTGGGAGGTAACAATGTGTGAGGAGAGTGAAACCAAAAATACACCATATTCTTAGTCGACCGTAACACTTTTCGTTTAAGAATTATTTTCGTAAAAACACTAACTTTTGTGTGGGGTGTGGAGATGAAAGTTGGAATTTTCAGAAAAAATGTTCGTTATGAAAAAAATGGCCTGGTCAAGCATTTTACTATGACAAATTCATCCCTTAAGAAGTTATGGACAGTTTTTAGGTTTTTTTCACCTATGCATAAAACTTCGTACGTAAAAACCTACGAACTCCCACTTACGATTTACGTGCAAACTTACAACTCCTCAGCATTCATTCATCCAATATCGCAATTTCGGGAGAATGAGAAACCAACGGTGACCAACCCGCGGGCCGCATGCGGCCCGAGACGTTTGAAAATGCGGCCCGCCAAATGATTTGAAATTTACAAAAAAAAAAAAATATGTAACTAATAAAATACAAAATACTAAAACTGCTCATAAAGTTTATATGCAATTTTACAATTTAATTTTTATACCCGTATGGTGAAACCAAAGGGTATATTAACTTAGCCTTATCGTTTGTAACACCAAGATCCCGTCATTACACACAAAAATGAATTGCGCCAATGCGTTTAGAATGATAAAATAAATTAATTTGTGCATGTCCGTCCGTCTGTGGCGCAGAGCTACAAACTTGAAATTTTACGCAGATTCGTTTTTCGTAAAATGCGAGGCTAAGTTCGTTAATGGACAAAAACGGACCATTAGAGGGGGTACCCCCCATAACAAATGAAAACGTTTTTTGCGAATATCTCAAAAACGGTGAATCTTATCAAAAAAGTCCAAGAACAAAAGTTATTTAGGATATGTTTCTACATAAAACTTCCATACATCAAAATCCAATTGGAATAAATTTTAAAAAATCTTATTGGAAAATTTGACTTCAAAGTGGAATTTTGGTACAACAACTGTTCGCCGTTCACTTAAATCACCATACGGGTTTTCAATAATTGCCAGATTGGCAGTTTTAGCTTTTGTTATGTTTTATTTTACATAAGTACTACTCGTATATATACATTTACATAAGTCCATTTATACATATATTTGTTTGGCAAATATTTTTTTCTTACCCCACGACTCCATTAGACACTTTTCCAGATTGGATTTAAATCCAATCACGAAAAAGTCTAATGGAGACTCAAAAAATCTTGCATCATGATTTAAATCTCCTTACTGTCATGATTTTTTCGGCTACTGAAAAGTAGGATTTTTTTTTACATTTGTTCAGTCAAATTAGCTGATTTCTAGTTGGCTGCCCTGATTACCTCCTGGTTGACATTTCTAAGTTCCATAGCGTAGTACACGATAAATATGAAAAATCATGACTGAAGAGTACACGATAAATATGAAAAATCATGACTGAAGATGCCCACGCGGTGATTTCTTTATTCGCCAAAATATGGAGTAGGGGAAACAATCATGACTTTTTGCATTTTGTTCTAAATTTTTTTTTAAAATCAAGTGACTGTTAAAAAACAACATAAAATATTATTTGAAAATTTTACTAAGAAACGGCGGTTATTCTATTTTTTCATGTGCGGCCCGCCAAAAAAAATGAATCAGATTGGCCCGTGGAACGATTTGGGTTGGCCAGGCCTGCTTTAAACAATATCTAATAATTATTTTGACTCACTCGTGCGTGATCTGTAATTTTTTTTTAAATCATTTCCATCAAGCAAAGGCTAGCCTAGAAATTTTATTTTATTCGTCATTTCATAAGATTTTATAAAAGACGATCAAATTTTTTTATACGACCTTTTACCTTTGGAACGTGGAGCTCATAAGAAAATCTTGAAAGAGCTTATAGCCCCGTTACTTTGCCACAAGTTTGGTCCTTGATTATGTTCTTCTAAAACCTACCAAAAAGGAGATGTGTCAAAGCAAAGATAATTCTGTACCACCGCACTCAAAAACTCGATTTTTCGAAGGTGCAATTTAAAAATTCAACGACTACTGAGAGAACGTTAAGAATATCAAAAAAGTTAACGTTAAAAATATTAAAGCTTCCAGATCATGATCTATGGCAAAAATCTAATTGTTTTGGGTAGATTTTCAGGTGGAGCCAAAGGGACCTGTATTTAAATTTCTAGACAGAACACTGGCTTCGCCTGAAAGATGTTTTGGGTTTTGCATCAGATATCATTAGGCGTTTGTATAAAGAATACTGTTCAAAAATATCTAATGATAGACTAAAAAATCTCAATTTTTGGTAAAAACACGAATTTTTTTTTGAGTGATGAAATGTTTATTCCAATTTTAACTAAGTGAACGCTGATTGTTTCGTTTAATCCGCAACATTTTTATTTTATGATGATTTAACCCTTTCAGACCTGATGTCCCACCAGTGGGACAATTCCTCAAACTAGTGGGGCTATTCACGAATGTAAATGTATCTGCAACTGTAACTTTACATGTTCCACATGATTCATACTAATTTTACATTAGATTCCAAATTGGTATTCACAAACTGTAACTGAATAATAGGGATTCCTGACAGTTGCTTCTTCTGAACTGTATAACAAATCGTATAAACATTTCTTTCTAAGTATTTTTATTTAACTTACTCAGAATCTTCTTCCCATCCATTATACAACAATATTAAGTCCGACATATTTCCTTTATTCTTAAAATTTTGCATTTTTCTTAAAAAATGTAACCTTATGGATAAGTTTTCTCTCGGCATAAACTTACAGATGATTTGACAGCTAGTTACAGATACAGAATGTCAAAGTTACAGTTTGTGAATAGCAAAGTGGACTGAAAATGTAAAGTTACAAATACAGAGCGATCTTACATTTTAAGAATAGGCCCATAGTTTTTACAGCTACCCGACGTTGAAATTACTGTTTAAATCCTTGAATGAGCCTTTTGTTAATTACGCAACTACGTAAAAACCAAATATCTGACTTTTTTGTCCGAAATATTTCATATTTTGTCGGAAGCAAACAAGTAATGTTAAAAAAAATGAAATTTAAGCTGTTTTTGATCTCTAACTTAAGGCCGCCCTCCATTACCATGACTTCGGCAATTGCAAAAAAATAGAGACACATTTATGTGAAGATACGTTGACGAGAAAGGGAGATAAGAATCAACTGCAAAAATTTGTCGGCAACTGCAAGAATAATTTCCCCTGTTTTTTATGGCGATTTTATGGCGATTTCTACTACAATCACACATTGTCCCTGTAAGTGAATAGTAAGCACGGACACATTCAAACTGTTATTATAGCGTGATGTCAATTTTCTCCTTCGCATGCATAGTCAAAAGCTTTGTTACCATGCCAATTTGAACATTATATTCATAGCATAAGGTTTGATATGATTGCTATAAAATTGTAAAACTGGAAGGGATAGCGTTTAACTTGTATTCAGTCATTCCTTTTTAGATCTACATAAGTCTATCTTGCTCTAGTTTTCTGCATTTTTTTGCAGTTACAGAAGTCATGGTAATGGAGGAAAGCCTATAAGAATCTCACATCAAAAAAATTTCACCGCCAGAAATAATTCAGGTCTGAAAGGGTTAAGTCTAATCCGTAAAAGCAAATTTTTTTTTGTGGGGATCTCTGGAAAGTTTACTATATCTGCTATAAGAAAATGAAAAATAAAAAATACTATTTGTTTTCTCTTTCACTATGTTTCCTCCTGAAACTTTGATCTAATGTTTCGCCCTTATGACAACGAAAATTAGTCAGAATGCTTAGATGCACATGTACCATTGTTTGGACTAACCTTTCTTGTCATCCTTTCACAGTTTAGATGTGAAGTTCAGGACCGAGAAGAAAGCGATTTACTTGGTATTAAATAAAACTAAAAAAAATAAATATTTCAACTCAATTTATTTTTATACTAAAAATATTGTATTTTTTGGTTTCAAAATGTTCTTTAAGAATACTTTAGAAACTTGTATGATCGTTATTTATTCTTATAATAACTTATTGGTTGTGTAGGTATTAATTTGGCACTAATTACTCAAGATCAATTGGAGGTAAAGATAATGATATAGATCTATGAAAAATTCTCTTAATTTCTATATTTTTTGCTTAAACTTTATCATGTTAAAAAAGAGCAGGACTTTTTTGCACCTCTATATAAATAACCGTATTGAAAGATTGTCTTTTTTAAATTTCTAAAAAAATATAAGTAATGTGTCACAATCGAAGTTCTTGAAATATAAAAAAAATGTGTTAACTTAATTGTAGGTTTGATTTTTTTATTATTTGAACAGAAAAATTTATAAATCTGTAAACATTAAGGCTTCTAAAGAATTTACAATCAATAAATTGTTTACAATTATAGAAGAAACAATAACAGGAAATCACATTGTCTTAGGTCTTAGTTTATATAAAAACACATAAAAAAGTTTAAATTAAAATAATAAAAAAAAGTTTTCTAACAACACAAAAAATGTTTTTCACAAGGCTAAACTTTCATGATGGGAACATGATCTTGTGCTAATTGATAACTGATGATTAAAACTATAAACTCTGAGACTCGTTGTTTCATTATACTCTTCATTATAATTGATTTATTGTGCTAGGCTTTGGCGCTTCTTGAGTTTACATTATCGAGTTCTATATCGGAACAATTTTCCGAGTTTGAATTCGATAATGCGGAGTCCATCGATGTTATCGTTACATTTACTTTCTTATCACTATTAAGAAGTGGCTGCTCACATGGTTCAGTCAACGGTGGCTTTTCTGGATCTTTTTTATCTGTTGCTTGAAGTTTTTCTGTCTGTACAGTAAAGTTATTGCTATTGACATCTTCTATGGCTTTTCGTAACTAAAATGAAACAAATCAAAATTTGAATTTATTTTGGGATTTTAAGTTTCATATTTACTTCTTTTAGTCCGACAACTCCAACCAATCTTCCTATTTTTGTCACATACGCATGATTGATACCGACCATTGAAAAAAGCGAGTGAACTTTGAGGATTGATGTCCTTTCAACTAGTTGGAAAGGAGCTGGGTCGATGTTCACACGAGTTTCCTCCAAATCAATTGGTTTACTCATTTCCTCCATTTCCCATGCCTTTTGATCCTCCGCTGACATATCGATGACACGTTCTCTAGGCTAAAAAAAATTTCTTTTTGATTTTGCGTTTAAGAATTCTAACAAAAGCTCACTTACTAATTGAACTTTTTTCGAAATGCCGGGAGTTAATGGAGCCGAATCTTGCCTAACAAGAGATGCCGAGTTCAGTGATCCCACTTCTGGATCTGGCGTGACATCTTGCAATGTTGCTGATTTTCGGAAAATTGCCTCAAACGCAGAACGAATTCGATGCTCTGATCCAGTTATAGTAGAGTAAGGTGTTAACACTGGGCTGTTAGGAGATAGCGGTGTAAAACCTTTAAGGCTAAACGAATTAGTCTTTTTTAAAATTGATTTCTTCGGCTGCGTTCCAAAAACGGGATGGTTCAATCCTTCTTGACGCTTTTTAGCCTGTGGCGGCAACATCTCATCGTTAGCGAATTGGCGTAGTGCTAAAATATCGGGTGCAGGTAAGACTTCAAATCTTGAGCTACGACGAGTTTTACGTTCCTCTTCTCTCTGTAGGCGTTCTTGTTCTTCTCGTGCTCTAAGGATATACAAAAGATTATTTTAATTAAACTTCATTGTTACCATTTTGTTTAAAATTGTATAGCTGTTGCAGTTTAACCGTCAGTTTAACCATCACTAAGCGCGGTATTACACACGGCAACTTTCGGGCTTACTTAAGCCGATTTTCGGGAGAAACGACTGCGGAGGGAAAAGTTGCCACTAGAATTCATGGCTTATCGACAATCTGCATACATGCAAAGCGTGTGAACCGGTTTGGGAAAAGTGGGCAGAAATCATTTTCGTTCTGACCGTCAGCAGGTAAAGATCTTGGAAAGTATATGAGCAGCAGCAATTTCAATGGTTTGAGTCCACACACACACATGTAAACTTGTGTAGCATATGCAAACAGGATTGGCTTATTTAAGCCACAAATGTAAGCACATTGGCTTATTAAGCCCAAAAGTTGCCGGCTTCCTTAGGCCAAGTGTAATACCGGACTAATACATTTTGCAGTTTAACCGTAAAACCGGTTTAAAGTAGTTTTTTAAATATGCCCGGGAAATTTTGAGCCAAGTTGACATCTAGTTACTCAAAAACTACTGGAGCCCTATTGCCGAATAAGATACGAGTGGTTCGAATAGTAAATTTAATGTTGTTGTTAGTATTTTGTTCCAACAACAGCATTAAATTTTCGATTCGAACCCAACGAGGACTGATTTTAATGACTCTTTAGTTTCAAATATTTATTATATACGAAACTGTTTTCCAAAATTTCTCTTCTTCTACTATTTTTTAAACCGCTTAACGGATTTGTATGCGGTTTTCACAATTAAAGAGGCCAACTCTACAATCTCCCCGGCCTTTTCTCTGCAAGTTGTGCACCTCTCAAAATTAAAACCCGAGACCGAGTATTATCCGTGGTCGACTTTGGACCGCGTAGCGGTTAGGGGCGAAGCCTCTAGTAAAGGGTAAAGACACAAATAGATTGGCAGATACGATAATCTGATAAAGATTATACACATGCAGATTAAACATGGTCAACCCATTAATAAAAAAAAAGTTTAACATTAGTGTTAATTTTAGGGTTAAAGCAAAAATTTAACTTACAAAAAAGTTAATTTTGCAATTATATGTCAGCCTCAGGAGTTAGTAGTGCAGAAATACCGCTGCTAAGCTGTCAGGCATTGCGGAAGTAGAGCGCATTTATACCGGCGCTACATTGAAAAGACTGCCAACTGAGTACCGGTCTAAACGTGTCCATTGAATCCCATACGATTTCAGCGCGATTTTACATCACATCCCATGACGAAATTATTTATTCTTCACTTGTATGAGGTGTACAACATCGTTTTGAAATCGAGATCTTTGAAAATTCCGTTATACTATGTTCACAACCGGCGCAAAATTACGTAATTTTGAAGATTTTCGTAATTTTGAACGAAATCTTGCCGAAATCACGAAATTTCCGGTACATTAGCCTGTTTTCAAAATCACTAAAAGTATGCAATTTCCACAAAATTGCGAACGAAATCAAGCAAAAACAATGTATACAACCCTGCATCACTTATTCAGCTCTCTTCAGCACATCAGTTTTGACTAGGGCTGTCATCATATCTCTTTTAAAGAGAACCTTATCTCTTTTTTTAACCCCATTCTTTTTCCTCTTTCTTTTTCCTTGCCAGTTCTCTTTAGTTCTCTTTTTTCAGAAAACTCTTGGTTCATACTATCATAGAAAAATATACTTAAATAGAACTTTTGCTCAGAACTAAATTCTTGAAATATTTCCCCTAAAATGAGGGGAAAGTCGCGCTATCTCTTCTTTGCAGCGCGAGCAACGGCCTCTCGCTTCGCATTTGAGAGGGAATGAGAAAATATATGTCATGTTTATAAATGTTGAGAACCAATATTGCCAGATATATATTAATGTTTAGTACAAGGAAAAAAATATTTTTGCAATCCGTAAATGAAGTAAATGTTTTCAGACTTTTTATTTATAAATAGTGTTAACATTACGAAATTTAGTAAAACTCTTCAATACACTTTTGTTTGTAACTATTTTTTCCATCCAAACCCCTGTACAAATAGTTTAATAAACGCTGGTTTTCAGTTAAAATAAAGAGCATTATAGAGAATTTTCAACTTCTCTATAATGCTCTTTGCAAGAGTGGACAAGAAATATTAACGTTTGGTTATTTTTTGTCCATGATTTGTGTTTTGTTAAGTTGAATAAGAGCGAAAATAAAATGTTTTCTGCTCAAGTCATACTTCATTTAATATTATCCTAACAATGAAATTAGTTTGCAGAAGGGTAATAGGAGTTTAGTTTCAGTTATTTTTTTTAGGTACGCCATTTTGAAGGTATAAAAGGAGTACAGTAATCCCCCGCTATACGGACGCTCGTTTTACGGAAATTCGAAGTTACGGACATGACTAATATAGGAACAAATTCGCTATACGGATAAAAAAATTCGCTATTACGGACAAAAAAAATTTTTTTTTGAATCACAGAAAAAAATCAAGAAAAAGAAAAAGAAAAAATGTTGTATTTATTGTAAATGTACATACTTAATTTCCCCGAAATTTCTGACACATTTTGTGTATACACAAAAGAGAATTAAAAAAGGCAATAAAAAACTGCAGTGCGGTGTATTTTTAAAAAATCTATTTGCTATTCTTAAGCGAGAACTCCAATTGGGCAGAGGCAGCAGCAGAGGCAGAAGCAGCAGCAGAAGCAGAATCTGCTTTCTGTCCCACAATGAAATTTGAATTCTGACGAAACTAGCAGAAACCTACGTAGAAACAGCTACGTTTTTTTGTCCGCGGCATGATTTGTCCCATAATATTTTGTTGGTTTTAACATATTCAATTGATTTATGCTCCATTTCAAGTAGTATAAATTTTTTTTTTCTATAATTATATAGTTTTCTCATTATTCTAGTGGTTAAATAATTTTAATATATTATACTAATCTGTTTCGTATTACGGATTTTTTTGGTACGCATCTATCTATTGTTAATACGATCTTATACTAAAATAGGTTTCTTTCTACGGACATTTCTATTGATTGGAACACATCTATTTATTCCCAGTACAATCTCATACTAAAATAGGTTTCGTTTTACGGATTTTCGATATACGGACAGTTTCCGTAGAACGCATCCCGTCCGTAAAGCGGGGGATTACTGTATAACAAATGTTAGGTTGTATTTTAGAATAGGGTATACAAAAACATCCATAAATTTTAAATTTGGCGCTATTTTTAGTTTAAGTACAAATAAAAGTTATATGGCAATACCATCTATTTGACAGTTCTCGTGTTTATAATTGAAGCCAGTTTTCACGTTTCGGTTTTCATCGAATTTTGTTTAATTTACTGACTTAATTCGCGCAAACTAAATTAATTTCGATGCAAAACTCACCGCTTATTAATGATAAAAACATAAAATAACGTGACATGCTGTGGAAATGTGAAAAAATGTGACTAAATGTGACTTTTCGGACGGTAAAATCTCTTTGGGGATAATCAGAAATCTATTTGGGGCTATTCAGAAAAAATGCTTCACTCACGGACACTGTAGATGTGCAGATTCTGTCTTCCTGTTATTCTTATTCGAAGGATAAGATACTGAAACATAAACAAATAGTTCAAAACAAAAAATCCGCTTGCCTCTCACCTCAACTTGCCTTGTATGTTCTGGTACAATTGACAAAGGGGGTCGGGTGTAAGAGAAAATGTCAAATAGAAATTTCAGGGATGTGCAAAGTTTTAGTACACGCATGAATTTGCATTTTAGTACAACAAAACAGTTTAAGTGCAATTTTTCCATTGTAATTCAATTTTTTCCGCATTAAGAATCTTTAGTAAAATTCCTTTCACCATAAACATGACTAAAAAACACTTAAACAGTTAAAACCATACTAAAAAATTTTGTTTTGCTCCATACTTTAGAGAAATTTTTAACGTTTAGAATATAGCTGACTAACCCTGATTGCTTGCTTTTAGCACTTTTTTTTATGTTTCCTATCTGATGAATGTGGTAAAGAGAGAAAGTATATAAAATTCCTAAGTTCATCCCGCTTCCTCTTACACTGGTATATGGAAAACCCCTGAAGCGACAGTTCTATTTAAGTATATTTTTCTATGATACTATGCATAAAAAATCAAACAGATCTTTCCACGAAAATTCCATTATGAATTAAAATGATCACGTTATTTATTGTATAGTAGTACTCTACTCTACAATTTTCTGTGTGTAGTGCGAAACTGTACATTATAATTGTAACGTAAAGCTATTTATTGTATGCGCCAGCAAGAACAGTTTCTTCTCCCACGATCAGCTGCTGTAAAAATCAAAACAAATCAAAATTGTGCGGTTAAGGAAATAGCCGGTTTTGACATTAGATATTGTAGTTTTGACATTTTCAGTTTTTTTTCGATAGATACGGAAAATAACAGGCACGAAAAATTACACTTTTTTGTAATAATTCTGTGCAGTCATTCTAAGTTCTGTAATTTTCACATTCAAAAAAAGTTCTCTTTTAGTTCTCTTTTTTCATTTGGTTAATTTCCTATACAATGTCTCTTTTTTTAACCCAAAGGTTCTCTTTTCACAAATAGGTTCCATGGCAGCCCTAGTTTTGACATTTGTGCTGCATTGGAAAAACGGAAATATAAGAAAAAGAAGCCGTGTTCCGCACGCGAAGAGGATATATTAGTAAACAACCTACGCGTGGCAAAAAAAATGGACCTGTTTTTGATGCGATTAGATATGAAATGGAAAATAATTGTTTATTTTCATTACAGATAATTTCCATTTTCTTCTAAAGTATCTAATTATGTTTGCACATCTTTCATCGATGTTTTGAATTATATTATTCATCATATTACTAAAATTCATAGCAATCCTACACTAAAATTCATAGCAATCCTGTAGTTGAAATGTGAAACAAAATTACCCTAATCTCTGTGTGAACACTTTGGTTTAAGATCTAAATCATTTCGCAAAATTACGTGATTTTGCGTTGGTGTGAACATAGTATTACTCACAATATTGCTGCGATGAAAATCGACTGCCGTAAATTAGTTTCAGGATTAATTGTTCAGGACCCCTATTTCGAACAGTTCCTCCGCTGAAAGTCAATTCTCTTGAAATTACGTTTTGGCGTTTGGTACAAGATAATATTCAAATGACGATATAGGAAATGAGGTTAGAAAACTTAAAGAAAAAATAGGTAGCGCAGCAGTCTTCGTGATCCTGTAGTTTGAAGAAAAGAAATGGCGTGGTGCCGATATCGCTAAGGAGTCCGACGTAAATATTCAGCTGTCAAAATTTCTTCCTATACTATTTATTTATTATATAAAAAGTTTTAAATGGTATTCTGATGTTCTAACTTCACCTCGCTGTCAAATTTACACTAAATTTAGTGAGTTTCCATAAAAATAAATACCGAAAGTTAGAGTTGAATATTTACGGTGGACTACTAAGCGACACCAGCAACACGCCATTTCTTGTCTTCGGACTAAAGATATTTGCCTAATATATGCGAATGCAAATTTTCTAATAAAAGATTTACAACCGGTGATTTGCCCGGTCCTGGTACGAATAGTGCTAAATCCTACCTTTCTTGCGCTTCTTTTTGCCATTTTTGCGCAACATCCAATCGCTTTTCCCTCCCAATATGTTTGTCTATCATTTTAATCAATTCATATCGTTGAACTGATCCAAGCAGAATCATATTTTCTGGACTATCTACAAGCGGTAAACTTCGTAAAGTTTTGTTAGCCTTTAAAATTTCCTTAAGTCTTTGGTAGCTGATTCCTTGCCAAATGTATCTTACGTCGCGCACCATGAAGTCCTCTACGTATATACTGTACATGCCTTAAATAAAAAAAGAGACATAAAAAATATTTTCAGTCTATTCACAAAAAAGCAATAAAATATCATACCAGAACTGGACGGAAGTAAATCTGGTAGGTAGGGCAGTTTTTTAATTAAAATAATACTATCGTACATCGATGGTTGCAATAGTGCTGCGACTGCATTAGCGATCAATACAGCAATCATCACAGGTACAACATGACTTATCTGACCCGTCATTTCAAAAATTATGACTGCTACGGATACTGTGTGGGTAACGGCTCCTGAAAAAGCCGCAGCTCCAACCACTGCGTAACCACCAGGTATAACCGGAGACAATTTTCCACCGTATCGAACACCATGTGGAAACCAAAGATGCATACTTTCGCCAACGATACGACCCATCCCAGCTCCAATTTTGAATACGGGAATAAACATACCTGAGGGGACAGGTATGGTAGATGCGATTATTGAAAAGAAAAACTGTAAAAGAAAATTACCAAAAAATTACAAAATTTAATTATTTTTTCATTTAATACAGCATTTTACCGTAAATAGGACGTAACTCGACAAATTGATAAAAACATCAGAGTATACTGTAGTCCAATGAGCAACGATCGCCGCTTGTTCGACCGTAAGATCTGGTCGAGTCCATGTAAAATTTGTGAATAAATCCGACACTTGTTCATGTGTACTCAATTCGCCTGCAATAAATTGCCCAGATCCCAGTGGGAAAGAAATTGTAGAAACTAGAAGCGCAAGAATTCCTGGGTACAAAAATCGGCTAAATTGAAAAATCAAAATTAGTCGTTATTATTGAGTTTTAAAGGCATCTTAACTTACTTTTTCTGTAAAAATTTGTTCATTTTCTTATTTGATCTCATAAATAATACATATCGCCTATGAACCCAAACATATGCTGCACCGCCAAGTCCACACAATACTCTGGATATTTGTTAAATAAACTAAGTTAATAATATGCATTGTAATTCTATTGAAACTTCTGCAGCTTTTGTGTATTAATTTGTATAAACTTTTCTATTTGTTTTCTTTTGCAGAAATAAAAATTCAGTATAAAAAAAAACGCATTACCCCATTAATGCAAAAACGAAGAGTTCCTGCGGATCAAATGGGAAATCCGTTGTAAAACTTGTAAGAAAAACTGCACGGACAGTATCTGCATTCTGAAACCAAACAGCTAATAAGCGAAAAACAGTAGCACCACATACGGCAGCAAAGAATCCTCTCCAGTAATTTCGCACCGCAAAATAAGTCGTGGTTACTTCTATACTGAATAAAACTCCTGTAAATATTCTTATTAGCCGGCGAAACTAAAAAATTATTTTTTATAAACATAAGCTTTACACACCTCCAACAGGTGCAGCAAAACATGCACCAACTCCTACTGCGCAGGCGGCAGCTAACATTTCTGAATTTCTGGATTCATTTTCATAAATCCCTTGGAATGACGTCACAAGCTTACTGAGTAATTGAGCTACTATACTAGCAATATGAACAAATGGACCCTGGAATAGTAATAGATATCAGTATTGGTACAGGTTTTTTAGTCAAAATACAAGGTTTTACACAACAGTTTTCAAATCAAATTGCTTTTTATGTATGTCAATTTGACAATTTCCACATCAAAGTTAATATTTTGCAAATCAAAATGGGCTTTTTATTACAGTAGAAGCTGTATAATCCGGAGTGCGGCTTAGAAAGGTTTCACTGTATAAGGTTTTATTTGCTTTCACTTGCTACTTAATTAGCTTCAAATCCCTTTTGTGCCTAAAGCGGACCCTACACGTGTGCTATCAAGCATGCTATCACAGCAAAAAAGCTGTTTTATTCAAGCATTTTATTACACGTTCAAGCATACATGACAGCATCAGTTCGTTCGAAGTCGCTGAACCGACAATATGTGGACTGGACAGTATGGCTGATGAAGGTTGTGCTTTGATTTATTATAAATGTTCATTTTAATCAAATTTTTTAAATTTTTCAGACAACATTGCAATGTCTTTTTATTTGTTACTGTTGCCTGCCACATCTCGGTTCTTTCTTTGTAAAGTAGGTGCCACATCTATTAGTTTTCCATCAGTTTTTTACATCTAGTTAAGCGTTCACATCTATCAGTTGCGACTGACAGTTTTTTGTAAAAAGTATCCATTAATTTTGATTGTAGAATTCAAAAAGTGCGGGTGGATAATAAAGAGAGTGCGCGAATGGTCACACCAATCAGTTGGATATCAGTTTGTTAGAAAAACTGATCTGCCCACGGATTTTTTCGTGGTTGCCCATCAGGCGTTTGATTTTACGTTCACACCAATCAGTTTCCCAAAAACTGTCAAGCAAAAGTGTAGGGCAAAAAATATCAAAATGATTTTGATATTCGCCAAGCCTCGATTTTTGCATAACGGCATCGCCATACACGGTTAAAATTCTGTCACAGCATGAGAGCATGCAGTTACGTGTACAACCCGCTTTGTGTACTTTTTATGCAATTGTACCGACCCATAAGGAGCCTCCACACGTTCAATATTACTTGGCAATTTTACTTGAATCACTCATGTTTCACGTAACATTGATCGTTTGGATGCTCTTCAATGTTACGTGTCGGAGCAATTTCCATCAATGTTACTTGACGAAAATTTTTCATCAATAATATTTGTCAAGTAACATTGAACGTGTGGAGGCTCCTATAAGCCCAAAAAAATTATTTACACTTATGTACACACATAAGGCTAAATAACTCATATATTATTTCGTCTTTTCAGCAGCCGTTTTAAGAAAGCTTAAAAAAATGTATTAAAAGTGTGTACATAATGTAAACACAAAAAAAAAAAACACTTTAAAAAACTAATTTTATAACCTTATACACTTTCAAAATGCACTAAAAAGTAAAAAACAAGTTAAAAGTTTCACAAAAAATGTTTTTATAAATTGCGTGTTGTTGTGAAAATATATGTGCGTCATCCTTACAGGACCTTCCGTTTTGAATTTTGAAAATCTAACACCGAATTCGTGATCAGCGACCCCGAAAACCCCCTGATTCAATTTTTTCCTGGAAAAAATGGGAAAAAGGATATTTGCGTTATCCTTACAGGACCTTCCGTTTTGAATTTTGAAAATCTAACACCGAATTCGTGATCAGCGACCCCGAAAACCCCCTAATGCCATTTTTTCCCGGAAAAAATGGGAAAAAGGATATTTGCGTTATCCTTACAGGACCTTCCGTTTCGAATTTTGAAAATCTAACACCGAATTCGTGATCAGCCACCCCGAAAACCCCCTGATTCCATTTTTTCCTGGAAAAAATGGGAAAAAGGATATTTGCGTTATCCTTACAGGACCTTCCATTATCCTTACAAGGATGGAGTAGTAAAAATATTGAACTGTCACCGGAACTACGCAAGGTGACAAAATTTCATCTTCCTAGGTTGCATAGTTTCGGAGATATAAGGTTCCAAAGATTCCAGAGATAGACACATAGCCAGGTAGGTAGCCAGGTCGCGACAATCCAACTTAATAGAAAGTGTATAAAAAATGGCGAAATACAGATGTAACTTTAGAGTTTTCGGTTTCTAAAAAGAATCAAATACAAAAGGACAAAAATGGTTAAAAAAAACTAGACCAAATTAAATTCCTCTAAAACAGTGTTTCCCAACCCCTTTCGTTTCCGTACTGCTCGGCGAAGTAGTTTTTTCTTGCACAAGAGGGTATTCTTATATCATTGTATTCAAAATATTGGCGAATACTGTATCGCAAAAATATTTTTCGCAAATAACAAATTTGTAAGAGATCAAAAGGCAGCAATTTGTGCAGCAGCCGAAAATTTTTCTGATCCGAAGTGATAACTATAAGAAATTTTACGGCTTATTGGCCATTTGGAATATTTTTGTTTGTTTCGTATCCATTTCAATTCAAGTACCGAATTTCTCTCGGTAAACTATTAAATGAAATTAAATTTTTATTGAAACAATGGAGAATTAGAAATAGTTTTGGTTCCAAGAATTCAATGTCGAGTAGTCATCAGACCAACACCTTGAATCTGTGGTTAAAACGGTGGAATCTATGCTCAAAGAAAATTTTCTATGCTCAAAACAAAAATATTAATAGAAATTCAAGATATTTTTTTGTTTAGAAAATACCTTGCAACTTTTTTCCAAAAATTGGTTGCCACCATTTTCTTTTTTAAATTTCGCGTACTCTTGGAATCAGTCGATGTACCCCTAGAGCAGGGGTCGGCAATTAGTTTTTATGGAGGTCCGGATAATTTGAAAAAAAAATTCAAGGTCCAAAAAAAAACTTAAACATTAGTTAATAACAATGAAGGCGGCAAGCGGCAGCGGCGGGCGGCATTTTTTTGCACTAACGTAACGCAATGAGAGCTGCTGCCATGCCGGACGCCGTCGCCGCTGCGGCAAGCTTCATTGTAGCTGAACCATAAGTAGTATTAAATGTTACAAGCAGTAGGTACTATGTCCACTCTGTTATGTTATCGTGACTATTAATGTAAACAGCAATAAACAATGAATGTCATTGGGCGCATTCACGGTACTCAACGGTTGAGAAATTTGCTCAACAGTTGAGAGATTTACTCATCATAACCACTGATCGGACCAGTGATGCTATATCGAGGGGAATTCCCCTTTTTGCGGGGAATTTCACTATAAAAATTGTTAATAGGGGAAAAGGGGAAAACGCTTCAAAACGAGGGGAAACGATTTACAACGAGGGGAAAATCTTCGCCTTACAACTAAATCCGAAATACTTTTAAAAAATTACGGAAAAGTAGAAATACAAATAAATAAAAACAATTACAATCCAATTCCAAGCTTAGACAAAGGTAAAGAGTGAAGGAAATGCCCTAATTTATGCATTTGCCACTTTATAATGATCTTATGCAATTGTAAAGTACACACCAATCTTTTAAACGAAAGCACTTTAAAATGGCTTTGGAATGTACGTTTAACCGATTTTTCAGTGTACTTTTTAACCGCTTTGAAAAAAGCACATTAAAAAGTACCATTTCTCATCTTATTCAAAGTAATTACTTTAAACTACTTTAAAAGATTTTGATGGAAAGTAGTTTCCATGAAAGTTCATTGACAAATATTTTTTGTTCATTTTTCGGATTTCTTAAATATATTTTCAATAGAAATATTTTAAATTGCAAATCAGCAGAAGTGCTTTGTTTAAATGATGTAAAAATCAATTAAATCGGTAATTTCTTGGTCATCTTTAAAATTTGGCTTAATGTACTAATTTCGACCAATATTCACCAGAAGATTGCATGGACCAGGGGCAAAGTGCGCGGAATACAAAAATCGAGTTCCAGCCGCGACTTGATTTCGTTTTTTTTCCTTTTTTTGTTTTTTTTTATATTTTTTAAATTCAAAATATGGAAAAAAATTTTATCAAAGCAAGTCACAAAAAAATGATCCTGTCCTCCTGAAATGGACAGGATCATTTTTTTGTGACTTGCTTTGATTATTATCCAATTGTGAATCCCGGCTTCTTTTCATATCTTATTTGACGTTTGGTTGGAGACCCGTGACGTTGTTATCGGGAATACAATTAACGAGTATTTTGTTAAAGCTTTACAAAATATAAAATTATTTCCTAATTTGTGCTTTTTTCTCTTAAAAGACTTTAACATGAGTCCAGATGACAATAATTTTTGGTTTTAATAAATGAATTCTTTATTTAAAATTCGTTGTTTTTATAGGGGGAAAACGAGGGGAATTTCATCATTGAAAAAGGGGAATTTCGTAATTTGAAAAGGGGAATGTCACTAAAGGTACATAGCATCACTGGATCGGACGCCATTTTTTGTATCGAAAAATTTCTGCGATACTTTTCTGCGCAACCGATGGATTGAGTATTTTGACAGATAACAACTGGCGTTTTTTCGAAGAACAAAATATTTGAAAAAACAGAATGGCTTTTCTGGATCAAATTTACAAATTAAATGATATGGAACATAATATTTTCGAAACTCCGGAGGTGCATCACAGATTACAAACTGATAAGTTGCATTTTATTAGTTTACAAGAGGTGGAAATATTTCCAATCGTTTGAAGAAATTTTTCATTCCGCACTTTCACCGATTCACAGCCTTTAAATATTTCATGCGCAAATAAAGATGTTTGCATTAAATCAGGAATCTGTTGCAATGTTTGTGGTAACATCATCTTCAGCTAAAAACTCCAAAAACCAGTGGTTTTCCATAATTCCAACTAACAATTTTCACACAACAAATTTTCCCTCCATTTGTCTATGACAAGATTGACAGATATCAGCTGTTTAATGTATCGAGGCATTCACGAGAACTAATCGAGATTTACTCAACCGTTGAGTATTCGTGAATGCGCCCATTGTAATCCCCAAATACATCATCAAAGTAGATCAAATATATATTATGTGCGGAAAATCTGCATTAAAGAAAAATATTTTTGGCGGTTCATTTATTTCCCCTTCGGACCGCGGGCCGCCTATTGCCGACCCCTGTCCTAGAGGTACATGTACTACCGGTTGGGAAACGCTGCTCTAAGAAATTAAACGAGTTTTTTCTCTGTGGTAATTTCGATTATTATGAAATTTTTCTTGTGATTGAAAGGTTTTAAAATATTTTTAATTTATGAAATATCTAGATTTTTCTAAAGTCTGTAAATATTCACAAAAATCAAATTCATCACTGTGAAAAACGCTAAAAAAATTTTTAGGCAAATTTGATTTGTAAAAAGCTGAAATCGAGGTATAAAAAGCTCAAATTTGATGAATAAAATTATAACAATTTGATGTGTAGAAAATGGTTTTTGGACTTAAAAAGCTGGTTAATTTATATATTGCATTACGGTTTTAAAATCGTAGACAACATTTCCGACATTGAATGAACAATACTTACTTCTTTCCCCAAAGGCATTCCACTGCCCAAAGTCGCTGTCAGGCCGATTACTTTGGCCACTAAAGTCTTAAATGTGAGATATTCCTTAAGCGCAACACCTCGTAATATTGTTTTCATTTCAGGAATACCTGAGCCTGAAATGACCGTTGAACCATATAATCACTAATATTTTTCAACTACGTACATTGTACATACAAATAATAAAGTATTAACATTAAAATTAATAAATATTTTATTACCTATACTTTGGGGAGCGATTAGATGTACAAATCCAGCTGAAAACAGGATTAGGCAAACCGGTAAAGAAACCCATGCAAAATACTGAACGACTGGCTGGGATGTAAGATCTCTATAAAGCCATACTCGAGCTATAAATATAAAAGTTTAAGTAATATATCTGGATATTTCAAAATTTTAGATGATTAAATTTACCATTCGTACAAACTGAAATGCCTTTATCCATAATGTACGAGAGGAGTGCCATAATAACGCCTAAAAGTGCTAAAAATACCCAATCTTCGCCAAGGCGTGCCAATGTGTGTTTCCATATCCATGACAAGACCTTTAGAATTCTCCCCGTCCTTTTACCTAAAAGTTCCTGGAAAATTTTCCCGCCACTGCTATTTTATATTTAAATGAATATTAATTAAATTATCCAAATAGACTTTAACCTTGTCGAATTTTAATGTTTTCTTTTTAAATACAGAGTTTTCCATTTTCAATATCCGTATGTTGTAATTCTTTCATCTGGCACGACATAAATACTCACAAGGGAATGTTTCCGACCCGATCACGCCGATTTTGCTGATTTTTGGATATATTATAGAGGACCGAAAACTGAGAGACCCATATTTTTTGTTTTATCGGCGGAAAAACGTTTTAGAGGAGGGAAAACCCTCTCGAAAATCGGGCCATAACTCGGCAACCAATAGTCCAATTTAAACGAAACAAAAATCAAAAGTTCCTTTTTGAGAGTAAAATGAAACTGCGAAAAGAAAAAAATTAAAATTACCATGATAGCGGAGAACTTGTATTTGACCATAGTTTTTTCATCCCACTCTCCCCTATAACTGTCGCGCTTCAAAACTGATTGCATCTTTTTAAAGTACCATTAAAACTAAAGTTTACGTGTTTTTGCATTTGACCGGAGAAAGTCAAATAATAGGTAAAGGGCCCTTTTTCCATTCCTTGTCATATTAATTTTTTTCGCAAAAAAAATTGATCCTATTGAGATAGAACCTTAATTTTTGGCACAGAAGTTTCTGTTTTAAGCCTCCCCAAGCATGTGAAGACAACTTTAACATTTCGAAATTCGTTCTAAATTCACACCTCTGCCATACGGATCAGCCATTTCCATAGGGTTGTTGGGCTAAAGTTCAGTTTAGCTCCAATGATGCTACACATTTGATGAGTATATAGGGAGCAAGGAAGAAGTGTCCCCTATCCGAAATGGGTATTTTTAGTTGTTGCTCGTAGCCCCTCCCCCCTCCGGGATCACTCAAAAATTGAAAGTTTTTCTGGAAGGAGTTAGAAGGGCATGTATTACCTTAAGTGAATGATCTCGAAGTAGTTCGCGTAGGAAAGCAATTGACGATACGATTGGTTCGAATCGTAAATTCAATGTTGTTAGTCTTTTACACGTGTTACTGTTTGACGTTAATTTCACTGATCTTTCGGAGGTGCAAAAAATACTCTAGAGGAGGCCAAAGTAACTGAGAGGGATAAGGTCATTCTTTCATTCCCCCAACTGGGAAAGAAACTAAAGACACCAAAAAGGAAAGTTGCAGCAGGATTAATCCGCAGCGGCCAACTCTAGCGGCTACGAAAGCCCTAAAAAGGAATCGCTCAGACGACTCTCCCGAACCAAGCTCCTTCAAAAAATCCAAGGGACCTCGGGCTTTGGAGATGATGGTCGACAAGGACAGTGGTCTGAATATAGCGATTGTGGACAAGGGAGACCCAGGTGGTCGAATATCTCGGGAACCATGGCAGCGAGTGGAACTCGCTATCATCACAGATACGGGCTCCTTGGGATAGTAATCGCCTTTTCAGGTGTAGGATGGGACAGGGATATCAGAGTAATGCTGTACGGTAACGACACAACATTTAGCTTCACTTCCAAGCTCATAAGGGACATGCCAGCATTGTGAAAATCGGCAGACTTAGAAATGGTGCCTCCGGTCGAAAAAAAAACAATTTCCTGCATGGAAAAAGTCGTACATGAAGTATTAAGTCAAATATTGTAATATTGTAATATTCCAAAAGTTACAATAATCCAAAATAGAAAAATTCAAGTACGGTAAGTCGTCACTTTGTCTTTGAAGATTTTTCTAAAGCTATGACATTAGCTGCGTTACGGACCCATGTAAAAACTACTGCGCAGTATGCGGAATGTTCGCTGCTACACATAGTCGGAAATAAAGTTTCGTATGCAATTTTGACAAACATTTCCGTCAGATGACAAAGTTTGCTAAGTTTGCCAATAGGTGAAAGGTTGGGTTTTGAAGTTAGAATGAATTGTCACTTTTGTAATCAAACATTTTAATTTCTAACGCCAGCGTCAAGAGACAAATTTTTTATTTTCTTTTATTTAGAGAGCACACAAACTTTTTTTTTTTTGTTTTTTTTTATTGATTTTTGCATTGTATGTAAGAAACATCTTTGAATTCGGTAAAAAAAAGTTAACGTCTGAAATTTGGCTTTACCAAGATTCTTGGGTAAATTCAAATTTTTTAGTTGGTGTTCTCCTTATCAAGAAATTGGTTAAGCTATACGATGATTTTGGATGTTTTCACCTAATTATATCGTTCTGTGAAATAACAGTTTGAAATTTTAAATTTCAAATGTAACTCGACTTACAATATAGTGCATTATCGGTATAATTTCGAAATTAGAAATACAAATTGTATCCTATTGATGTAGCAACTAGATTTACAACATATAAGGTAAGTGTACATAATTTGGATCACTGTTTTGATGTAGAGGGACGTGCGGATGGAGGCTGACGTCACAAACGAAAGAGAGAATTAGTTTCTACGAGCCGAGTGTCCACATGACACACTAAAGCCAGCTACAGACGTACAATCAAGTCTGCCAACTTGATAACGGACCGGTTGGCAGATATCACTACAGACGTTAAAATGAAATGAACTCGCAGATATCAGTTGAATTTTTTTTCCCGTAGGAGTCACGACGCAGATTTCAGGATAATGGGTGCAGAATTTTTTTTTGTTAAGGATGTGACCTTTCACAAAACTGCAAAGCTTTCGAATAAATCAAAAAAGTCATTCCAAAATAGATTTTGAGGAATCCTGGCCATGTTTGACAGTAGCGATAAGTATTTTTGGGTGAAAACAGTTGATTGGAAATACCCGAAAACCCAACAACAAAATATATGTAGAGAATTCAAATTCGCTGGTAAGAACACATTAGCTCTAATTGCAAATATTCGAATCCGAACATAATCTTACCTTTGTCGATGTAAACTCTGGAATATTATTTTTTATATGATGCCTGCCAACAGGTTCCCAGACTTTGCGACAGACGCATTAAATATTGACAAACCGGTCAGCGGATATCTGGTCACGCCCCCAAATATCAACGAGTTTTGATATTTAGCGAACCGGTTGGCAGACTTGATCGAATGTCTGTAGATGGCTTAACACATCGAACAGGGGAGCCACGGGAAACCGTAGGGCAAATTCTTTCTCTGTCTGTTATACTTCTCTGTGATTTTATATAATGTGAAAACGGTGTTTTTCGACTTACCACTGTCTTGCGACAGGGTGAGTTTTTTCGACTTACCACTGTCTTGCGACAGGGTGAGTTTTTTCGACTTACCACTGTCTTGCGACAGGGCATTTTTCTCGAAAACGGTGCATGAGAGAAGAAAATCACTTTTCATAAAAGTTGTTATGTATTTGTAGGGCATTCTAGTAATGACATTGAATTTTATGTTTGGAGATATAAGCTATAATTATCTTTTTTTAAAAATTGGAGGCCCTATTTTGTATCCACTATTTGATAGAGCAATTAAAAAAAACGTTTTTAACTTTAAGAAAATTTTTCAAAAAATGTATAGTTTTCGTGCAATTAATCAAAAAAGATTCAATGAAAATTTTTTTAATTGAATTCTTTTTTATTTATTCATTTAATTATTGTTCAATATGTCCACAATTTAATTAATTCTACACACTTTTGTATTCGCTTTGTGAAATGTATTCGCAAAATGATTTCACGATTTCTCGAGAATGTCAAAAGTTGGGAAATCCTATTAATCGTTTAACAGAAAGGAGATTTTACAGGCTTTGCCTGATATCTGGTGAGATATCAGGCAAAGCCTGTAAAATCTCCTTTCTGTTAAACGATTAATCATCCTCCTATCATGTCCCGAACAGAAGTTATGATTGGTTTTCTGAGTTCACCTCCCTGAACAGACGCAAAATTTTCAACCCTTAAAAAGGGGTAAAGGAGGAATTTCGTAACCCCTTAAAGAATTGGTAGGTATATGCTGGAATATTTATACATATACAGGGTGAGTATATGTTACATTTTTATGCTATATGAAAAATCACTCTACAACCAATTTTTGGCTACAAATTTAATAGTTTAATGTCACGACAAATTTTTCTGATTAAAGTCATATTTGTTTCTTTATGTTCTAAGAAATATTTTTGAGTAAAAATTCCAATATACAGATTAGATAAATACCTTGTTTCGGGCTCTATCTTCTTGTTTTCTTCTTCTTTCGAGCAATTTAAGTTTTCTGGCTTCATCTTTTGCAAATTCTCCTAAATCCTTGGTATATCGACCATACATCTACATGGGCCAAAATAGACAATATTTAAAAAAATTAATATATTTAAATTGAATTTAGCGAGCAAATATAGAAAATTAACAAACGTAATTTAAACTATTAGTTTTAAATCACATGCTTCATATCATATTTTTACTCACCCATTACGAAATATATGTCGAAAAACTTCGGGCGTAAATATCCATATTTGATTTTTTTATGTGCTGCAAGGCGCTCGTTTTTTTGCAGTTTATAGTAATAGGATTCGAAAATGATTTAAAAACATTGCGAAGATTACCAGTGGTGAATTTATTACATATGTAAGGTAATTAGGATAGTAGATGTTTTTTATATTTCAAAAAACTATCTCTAATATTAAAACATAAGAAAAGCTACACAATTACCAGGGGTCAATAGTCAAATACTCTATATGAGGACAGGCAAAATTTTTATTTAAAAAAAATCCTTTTGTATGGAAGAGGGGGAAGGAGTGGATGACAAAAGTTGAATATAATTACCTTCCCCACACTTCTGATTTTTGCTAGAACTCGAATTCTCGAGATATACCGTTATTACAGAAGTTTTAGTTTTTGTATGCGAAATTTTCAACAAATATAAATCCATCGAAAATTAGGTTTTTACTGAGAAGATTACCTATAGTTCGCAGAATAGAGCTAAATCCACAAAAAAAAAACAGAGATCAAATTTATCTTCTATATATAAAATCGTTTAACCTGACTGACTGACTGACTGACTTATCAACGCTCAGCCCCAACCCCTGAAGCTATAAAATTGAAACTTTCACAGTATGTCCCAACCATCGCGTAGGCGCTCACTAAGTCGGGGATTTCCGAAATTTTACCGCTAAGTGTTAAACGGGGGGTAAAGGGGGTTTGGTGTTTTTAAACAGTGATTTTCGCCATGAATCCTGTTCAATAGGAGGCTGAAAAGTTTCACTCGGGGGTTTTCGGGGTCGCTGATCACGAATCTGGTGTTAGATTTTCGAAATTAGAAACGGAAGGTCCTGTAAGGATAACGCAAATATTCCAAATATTCTTTTCCTCATTTTCCACGGGAAAAATGTCATTAGGGGTTTTTGAAGTCACTGATCTCGAATCCGGTGTTAGACTAATTCGCAACAGAGAGTCCTGGAAGGATAAGATTTTTCTCAAAAGTTTTTAAGTTCGTTCCGGTTTTCTTCGTATTCTAAAACTTATACAAAAAACTTAACCCGGTAACGGCTATTATGTAATAAAAACGTGAATATCCTCTTAACAAAGTCTTCCAACATAAATTCCGTCACCCATTTTTGATTCTGACCCTTTGGGAAGTGGGGAAGCTCTCCCTCCCGCAAGAAATTATAGAAGAAAATTTTCAATGAATGTACAATATTTCTTTTATCGAGATTTTTCGATAAAAGGGGGAATAAGAGACTTTATTATAATCTGTATGATATATCATATAGGAGTCTATTATACATATGTAGTATACAGTTCATTGAACCAATCATCGGACCCAAAAATGAACTACACCAGGGTGTAAAGGTAAAATGTGTTTAGAATATGATTTTACATAACCATTCCATTCATCAAAATCCAATCCGACCAATCCTATAAAAATCGATTTTTTTAAAATAAACATTTTCTTCGTGGATCGTGAAGGGATAAAAATAAGTTTCACTCTACGTTGGGAACTGTGTGATACCCCTCTGTAAGAAAGCCGTCTCATCTAATAATGACGTACAAATAGTACAGATTTAGGAAACATGTTTGGAACTTAAACCAAACGACGAATAACTACATTGAGTACCTACACTAGTGCGAAAGTCAATTTCTTAATAGTTTCCGATATATAAATCAATAAATCCAGATTTTAGCGTATCCCATTTGAATTGCATAGAGACATTTTTACCACTGATTACCACTGATTACCACTGATGTGACGTAACCACCTTTACCACTGATGTGACGTAACAATAGAGCTTTCGGAAATATATATTTGACTTTGATCCGTAAAATTTTTTGAGCAATTTTATGATTTTGTTTTAAAGTTACGTCATCGTTTTTCATTTGACTCGCGCCTCTCCTCCTAGGTGCGTTACTACTGTCCATAAAATATATCAGTTCAACAATTTTATCTAGTCCCATTCATATTCAAAAATTATATAATAGTTTTTTTTTAAATTTATTACTTGTCAAATAAAGTTGAGCCTGCATAGTAAAACCTATGACGTTATGTGAAGTGAGATAAGTAAAAAACCAATCGGTGTAAAATATTAGGTTCTTCACTTTTGATGTTCACCAAAAAATCTGGCAATTTCTATCTTAATTTATTTTTAAAACATGCTTATATTTTGGCGCTCAATGAAAGCTCGGTTATAAAGGTTTGGCATTTTAAAAAAATATTTTTGTCCTGCTACCTAGAATATGAAAACTTTGTATTCTTATACAGTTTAATATGTAGTTTTCAATCATACACCTGGGAAAGTGCAAGCACGCTAGGAAACCATTTCCTAAAGTTTTAGTTTAGTTGCATAAAATAACAGCTCCTGGACCTGTCGTTGCCGGGTAAAAGAATTTTATATCAGTTTTAATACAAAAAGGCCTTTTTTAAAATCCTTTGAAAGAATTCCGGTATCCTTGCACTAGGTACCTTGACGAATTTTTCCTGCTTTTACTCACGAAAAAGTCCGTACCTCCCTAATGCGGCGGTCACACGACGCTGTTTTGCCAGCGCTAGTGGATGTTTGGCTGTTAGCAGCCGTTTCAGCAGCCGTTTCAGCAGCACCGTGTGAACTCTAGTGCGTTGCTACTACCAGCAGCAGCGTGATGATTTTAGCAGCGCTAGTGAAGTAGAGACCGTTCTACTTTGCCAGCGCTACTAGGGATTACGTGACCCTGTCACATGGTTTCTGAGCTGCCAAAAGTCTAATAAGTGGTAAAGTTTGTTTATTGTAAGTTGTTATTTTACGTTTATTTATTTAAATTTGTGTGTTACGTTTATTATTAAAAAAATCTCCCAGATTCAAATGTCAAACCACTGTTTTGCTACTTGCCAGGGCTACTAAAGTATAAATCGTGTGAACCCTCTCAGTACGCTGGCTGCTGTTGCTACTTGCCAGCGCTACTAACCAACAGCAGCCAGCGGCTGGCAAAACAGCGTCATGTGACCGCGGCATTACGGTACGAGATAAAAATACAAAATAAAAACTGGCAGAATCAGTACAATTCAATGTATAAAATACTTGCTCCATTATTATTTCTGTGAAGCCCTATTGAGGTGTCAAAGCCATGGTTTTACTTCTGCGGTTGTCCGGGTCAAGTGCATCTGGCGTTCATTGATTAAAAAAATAATGTAGAAAATCAATAATAGATTATAGAAAAAATCAAATTGCAAGTTCTTGTAGCTAAATAACCCCAAATGGTGTGCTGAGTTTTATTTCTGTATTTCTCATAATTATAATAGTTTTAAAAAAATAAACCTGGTTGCACTTGGCCTACTTCATCTCAGTATATCTTCCTTATCCTAATAAGCTAGATTTTATATAGCCAGGATCATGAGTTTAGCACAGATTGACTTTATTTTCTAAATATTAAAACGTGAGTCTTTTTAAGATAACCATTTGAAATTGTAACGATTAAACACGTTAATTGATTTTGCGATTGCGTACAAATATGTTTCTATTTGTGTTTCGGAAAACGTAAACAAAAATTAATTGTGCTACACCCCAGGCTAATTCTGATTTAAATTATTATTTTTAGCACAGAATAATACTATAGGTAGACAAGAATAAAAGTGAATATGTGAACTTTTCTTTGTTTGACGACAAAAAACTTGAATTAATTTTATTGTTGAATGTTTTTATACCCGTATGGTGAAACCAAAGGGTATATTAGATTTGCCTTACCGTTTGTAACGCCAAGATCCCGTCATCACACAAAAAAATGAATTACTCCAGTGTGTTTAGAATGATAAAAAAAGTTGAAATTAGCATGTCCGTCCGTCCGTCTGTCCGTCCGTCCGTCTGTCCGTCTGTGGCGCGGATTGCGGGCGCACGGATTGAGCTAGAGACTTGAAATTTTGCGCGGATTCGTTTTTCGTAAAATGCAAGGCTAAGTTTGTTAATGGGCAAAAATGGACCATTAGGGGGGGTACCCCCCATACGAACGAAAACGATTTTTGCGAATATCTCAAAAACGGTGCATCTTATCAAAAAAGTCCAAGAACAAAAGTTATTTAGGATACTAGCTTGCATACCCGTCGTTGCCGGGTTAAGTTTTTTTGTCTAAGTTTTAGAATACGAAGAAAACCGGAAAGAACTTAAAAACTTTTTAATGGGTCTATGTTGGGGCTGGACCCCCGACGAACATCTATGCCAAATTTCAGGCCAATCGGTTCAGTAGTTTCCCCGCGAAAGAGTAACATAGCGCAAAAACTAAGTTTCGAAATCACTTTACCCCCTCCCCTTACTCCCCCAACCCCTCGCGCTACTTTTCCGTATGCCTATGTTGGAACCAGAACTACCACAGACACTCATGCCAAATTTCAAGTCAATCGGTTCAGCCGTTTTTGAGTGAAAGAGGAACAGACAGACAGACAGACAGACAGACACCAACTCATTTTTATATATTAGTATGATGATTCTACATAAAACTTCCATACATCAAAATCCGATTGGAATAAATTTCAAAAAATCTTATTGGAAAGTTTGACTTCAAAGTGGAATTTTGGTACAACTGTTCGCCGTTCACTTAAACCACCATAAGGGTTTTCAATAATTGCCAGATTGGCAATTATAGCTTTTGTTATGTTTATTACTGTGCTTTGTTTTTTTTTCATTCGTTTTTTTTAAATTTTAGAGGCCTTTGTATTTTGAGCCACTATTGGTGCAAAAGCAAAAAAAATCATTTTGTTCTTACATAGTGTTTAACAAAGTAAAAGCATTATTTTTTACTTGGTTTAGCTATTATTCTTTAAAAAAATCCCCTATTCATGCAGGGCATGGGCTCGAGAGCTCTAGCTGTCCGGACCGGATGCTATTATTCCATGATTTTTCTATCAAAATATCCTCTTTTTTAAAAATTCAATTTTATGAAAGTATCGGATTCCTTATTTCCCAACTGTTGTGATTATATTAGTTGTACGTTTTTTTTTTCAAAATTTTTATACCCGTATGGTGAAACCAAAGGGTATATTAACTTTGCCTTACCGTTTGTAACGCCAAGATCCCATCATCGCACAAAAAAATGAATTACACCAGTGTGTTTAGAATGATGAAAAAAGTTGAATTTAGCATGTCCGTCCGTCCGTCCGTCTGTCCGTCCGTCCGTCTGTCCGTCTGTGGCGCGGATTGCGGGTGCACGGATTGAGCTAGAGACTTGAAATTTTGCGTGGATCCGTTTTTCTTAAAATGCGAGGCTAAGTTCGTTAATGGGTAAAAATGGACCATTAGGGGGGGTACCCCCCATACGAACGAAATCGTTTTTTGTGAATATCTCAAAAACGGTGCATCTTATCAAAAAAGTCCAAGAACAAAAGTTATTTAGGATATGATTCTACATAAAACTCCCATACATCAAAATCCGATTGGAATAAATTTTAAAAAATCTTATTGGAAAGTTTGACTTCAAATTGGAATTTTGGTATAACTGTTCGAATTTTGATACGAATATCACCATACGGGTCTCCAATGATTGCCAGATTGGCAATTATAGCTTTTGTTATGTTTAATCTTGCACTTATCATATTGTTCGAAACCACTATAAAAACGAAATAGAACATAGAGACAAGATAAAGGATCTTTGGAAACATGGAATAAAATTTTGATCATGTTGTAAAGTCACAGGTTTGAATTTGTTGTATTCTTCTAAATTTACATCCGGCTAATGGCAATTTTTCCTGTTGTGGGGCATACCATAAAATAGTCTCGGAAGGTTATTTTATAGCCATTTTAATATATTTTATTAATGTCATTTGACATTTGCGTGTGAAGTTCTTAGACTAAAATCGCGTATAAGATTTATGAATTATTACTTGAATTATTACTTTGCCCAAAATTGTGGAAATAATAATTCGTAAAAAAAAATTGTATTGCCAACATAGAATACGAATTTCAAAAAACTTTTATTTTCATTTTGTGGAGATGAAATTTTATCTTCATAAAATAACAGTTTTTATGAAAAATTACAGAATAGAACCCATTATCATCCGTGAGAGGCTGCCTTTAAATTTACATTGCTGCAGCAACTTATTCTTAAAGAACTAAAATTTCTTATGCAAATATGAACCCTGTATAGAAGGAAAAAAGTCTAAATTTGCTTATCGTTCTTTAAAAATAAGCTGCTGCATTGCGTTGCTTGCTTTCGGTATGCTAAGTCCCTCACAATAATGTTTGCCTTTTAGAACGCCACTTTTCCATAGACACGATATTTTGCATTCATACTCTCGGCGCCGGTCTTCGTTTCTTCTACAAATGTCACGTATTTTAGTACCTAAGTAAAATAATTATATTTCAAAAATACACACGTCATATTAATTATATGTGCAATAAATATTACAGGGATAAATTTTAACAAACTGAAAATCATATTATGTCTGTTATCTTTGAATATGAAAAAATTCAGTTGAAACATTGGAAAATTCAAACAAATAGGAACAAGTGTACAAATAGCGTGCCAATTTTTTTTTTTGATTTCCTGTCTCTTTTTTACTCAATTTCAATTTTATTTAAATCTGCATTTGAATAACTAATACAAATCGTTTTTTCCCAAAAAAAAAAAGTTAAGAAAGAGCTTTCACTGTTATTCGATAACTTTTAGAAAGCATTTTTATAACACTTTATCAGATAAGGGTAACTTTCATGCACATCATCCAAGGAATACACCATTTCAAAGTGTGTATATCGAGTTTCAATTAAACCATTTTTAATTAAATTGTTTGATTCTATTTCAAATCAAACTCACATATAAAAAAGCTTCAACTTCAACTTCGACTTGACTGGTTTCTACGTTGCCGTCCAGGCTATCAATAGTGCTACGTCTTCTGGTATGACGACTTTCTTCGTTATCATATTTAGTTTTGTGAACGCGAATAGAATCCTTTTTCGTTAGCAATAGTTCTGGTTCGAAGGCATATTCACGAACATATTCATCCTCTTCAATTTCAAACATTCAATTAACTGTAGAATTTCAATTTAACAAATATTAAATAATGTGAAGATATTACGAGAATTTTCCACGAAAACCGTATTTTTCACTATTTTTCGTCTTTAGCATTTTCCCTGCACTGAACGAATTTCTACCACAACTCATTACATTTGTCAGCTCATAAACACATACATGTAATCACATCAAAATAATTCACTTCTAATTTAGAAATATCTAACAAATATCCTTGTGCTACAAATTCACAATCACGATAATATTTTTTGCTGACGAAAAGTACCTTTGATCCTAACTAATTTACATGATTTAGATTTTTTTAATGGAAATTTTGTGTTTAAAAAGGAATTGATATTCGATAAAATTTGTAAAACAAAATGATTTCAAAATTTCGATAGAAAATGAAGAAGCGCAAGGCCGCGTACCGCTTTGGCAAAATAAATTAGTTCATAATGCGACAGACGAAATTGAACTAAAAATATTGTTTGTATGCCAATTTTTGGCTACCTTCGAGAATCAGACTAATCGTAATATTATTGTAGAAAAACATTGCCACAATGATTCTATCTAAGTATATACACAAATATTTTATCTATGTATCTATTCAATAATTCTTCAAAATAAAAGGTACAAGTTCTTTTGAATTGGTGCTATCTACGCTTTCACATACGCTCATTTTTAGTGTTTGACATTATTTTTAAAAGCTTTTATTTAGCTCGCTATCTTGTCTGTTTGTCTGTTTGTCTGTCGGGGTCAAATCTTGCAATCAAATTTTGACCCACTTCCACTCATCCGATTCACTTGAAATTTTGTACACTTATATAAGTCCGATGACAATACAATATTTTCTCTACTTCGTCCTTGTAAGGATAAGGGAAGGTCCTGTGAGGATAACGTGATTATCCTTTTCTCCAAATTTTCCGGAAAAAAATCTATTCTGGGGGTTTTTGAGGTCGCTGAATCCGAATCTGCCATTAAAAAGTCTGTAAGGATAACGGAAGGTCCTGTAAGGATAACGTGATTATCCTTTTTTCAAAATTTTCTGGAAAAAAATCTATTCTGGGTGTTTTTGGGGTCGCTGAATCCGAATCTGTCATTAAAAAGTATGTAAGGATAACGGAAGGTCCTGTAAGGATAACGTGATTATCCTTTTCTCCAAATTTTCCGGAAAAAATCTATTCTGGGGGTTTTTGGGGTCGCTGAATCCGAATCTGTCATTAAAAAGTCTGTAAGGATAACGGAAGTTAATGTAAGGATAACGTGATTATCCTTTTCTCCAAATTTTCCGGAAAAAAATCTATTCTGGGGGTTTTTGGGGTCGCTGAATCCGAATCTGTCATTAAAAAGTCTGTAAGGATAACGGAAGGTCCTGTAAGGATAACGTGATTATCCCTTTCCTCAATTGTTCCGGGAAAAAATATATTCTGCGGGTTTTGGGGTTCGCTGAATACGATTCTCAAGTTAAAAAGCCTGTAAGGACATCTCAAATGTAAGGATATATATTCGAAGACTAAAAAGAACAAAATAAAAAAAATAAAAAATAAAAATTTTTAAAAAAAGCTTTTATTAAAAAAAATGCACTAAAAAGAAAAAAATAATTTTCTGGACGCTGTGTATCACAAATATAAAAGCTTTTAAAAAGCGAGATAAAGCATAAAACAATAAAATAAACATTTATCTCGCTTTTTAAAAGCTTTTATATTTGTGATACACAGCGTCCAGAAAATTATTTTTTTCTTTTTAGTGCATTTTTTTTAATAAAAGCTTTTTTTAAAAATTTTTATTTTTAGCTCTTTGTCGTTGAACGTGAACTTAACATACTTTGAATGACAATAATACGAACCTCTGACGAATCACTAAAAATGTAAATATATATTACTTGACAACAGACCAGCAAAAAGAAAGTTTTTTTTGCTTTCTAGTTCCTATCATCTGTTGATTCTTTATTCAATATTCTTGATTCTTTATTGAATTCAACGTTTCTAAAGAATAATGTTATTGTATACCGTAAAAGTGAATAGTTGGTTATCATCTAACACTTGAACCAATTTGGATGAGACTCTCAGGGACACCTATATCCAGGTTCCACGTCCTGCTAACTCCTGTGCCGTTAGACCATTAATCCCGACTAACAAAATGCGTTGGAATCACTAAATGTCATTCCAACGCATTTTCTTAGTTTCAGAGATTGTTTGTATTGATCCCATTAAGAAATCTGAATTTTGTTATAATTCTCCAATTTTCCGTTTTCTGAAAATGATATTGTCAAAAAATCCAAAAATTCGCCTGTAACAGTTACAAATATGCATCGAATAGCCCATTATTTATTTGTTGCAATGAACAAGTTTTTTAGGCTTTATTCTCTTAGTATTTTAAGTATTTAAGATTTAGTATACCGTTTGTAACACATCGAACTAATCATCGGAACTACACCAGAGTGTTAGGGATGACAAAAGATTTTGATTTCCGCATGTCGGTCCGTCCGTTCGTCCGTGAACATTATAACTTTCGAAAGTATGGGCGTACACGGAGCAACTTTCGGTCATCAGGATGCCGCAACTTTACCAAATTGTGGGAAAGAAACGAGTGCGGCAAGAGGGGAAAAATCGCCACTCGAAAAGTGTTCTTCTCGTCTTATTTTACGCACACAAACGAAGTCGCTCGTCTAGCATGTCAGCATGCATGTGTGCGTAATTTCATTGAGTCAGTCGGTGCTTAGCCACCGACTCGTAAACATATCCCAAATAAATGAAAATTGAATGCAAATAGTGAAATACCAGTTCCAGGTAGTTTTATTTTTCAGGTGGGTAGGAAAGGGTAAATGCCATAACAAATTACCAGTCCTTATTCTTCTATTATTGGCAGTTGATGTTGCCTCGGTGCTAGCTAGAAAGGCCTCGGTGCTAGGAAATACAACACATATATGAGAACCACACACACATGAGCGATCGCTTGTTGTAAATAAGTTTTTCCTACTAAAAAGTGAAGAAGCGTGTACGTCGGAAAGGCATTTTGAGGACCAAAAGTTGCCGCGACGAGATGAAGCGTGTGCGTTGGCTCAAAGGATTGAGCTACAGACTTGAAATTTTGTATAGTTACGTTTCTTGTAAATGGTTGGGCTAAGTTCGTGAACGGGAAAATTTGTACCATTCTTTTTCCCCTTTCCCATACAAACGAAACAGTTTTTTGCAATTTTTTCGAAAACTAAACAATTTATAAAGGTAAAATGTGTTTAGAATAGGATTTTACATAACTCATCCATACACCAAAATCCAATCACTGCTTCCCCCTTCTCCCATACAAATGGAATACCTTTTTTTCTCGAAAACTTTGCATAGTATCGAAAATTTTATAAAGATGAAATGGGTTTAGAATATGATTTTACATAACCGTTCCATTCATCAAAATTCAATCCGACCAATCCTTTTCCTCTCTCGTATATAAATGCATTTTCAAAAAAAAACATTATGTCTGTCATCATATAGAGCAGCGGTGGCCAACCCGCGGCCCGCGGGCCGCATGCGGCCCGAGACGTTTGAAAATGCGGCCCGCCAAATGATTTGAATTTCACAAAAAAAAAAAAATGTAACTAATAAAATACAAAATACTAAAACTGCTCATAAAGTTTATATGGAATTTTACAATTTAATTTTTATACCCGTATGGTGAAACCAAAGGGTATATTAACTTTGCCTTATCGTTTGTAACGCCAAGATCGCGTCATTACACACAAAAATGAATTACGCCAATGTGTTTAGAATGATAAAAATAATTAATTTCTGCATGTCCGTCCGTCTGTGGCGCGGAGCTACAGACTTGAAATTTTACGCAGATTCGTTTTTCGTAAAATGCGAGGCTAAGTTCGTTAATGGGCAAAAACGGACCATTAGGGGGGTAACCCCCCATAACAAATGAAAACGATTTTTGCGAATATCTCAAAAACGATGCCTCTTATCTTAAAAGTACAAGGGCAAAAGTTATGTAGGATATGATTCTACATAAAACTCCCATACCTCAAAATCCGATTGGAATAAATTTTAAAACATCTTCTTGGACAGTTTGACTTCAAAGTGGAATTTTGATAAAACTGTTCTCCGTTCACTCTACAATCCGTTCACTCTACAATCGAAATGAATGGAAAATTTTCACAAAAAACTGTCAGTTGCAACTGATAGATGTGAACGCATAACTAGATGTAAAAAACTTATGGAAAACTGACAAGTGCCGTAACAGTCGCGACTGATCGAAAACTGATAGATGTGTAGCCTACTTTACTGTCATGATTTTTCGGCGACTGAAAAGTAGGATATTTTTTTGACATTTGTTCAGTCAAATTAGCTGATTTATAGTTTGCCGCCCTGATTACCTCCTGGTTGACATTTCTAAGTACGCTATGGAGACACGATAAAAATCATGACTGAAGATGCCCACGCGCTGATTTCTTTATTCGCCAAAATATGTGGGGGAAAAAATCATGATTTTTAAAAGCCCAATGGAGTCGTGGGGTTATGCTCAACTTTTTGCATTTTGTTCTAATTTTTTTTTAAAACCAAGTGACTGTTAAAAAACAACATAAAATATTATTTGAAAATTTTACTAAGAAACGGCGGTTATTCTATTTTTTCATGTGCGGCCCGCCAAAAAAAATGAATCATCAGATTGGCCCGTGGAACGATTTGGGTTGGCCAGGCCTGATATAGAGTATGTGACGATTGACCCCTGGCAATTGTAGCGTTTCTCATGTTTTTTATTGATCCTTTAGCGTTTTATGGATATTTAACCTTTAAGAGATACATATTTAATAAATGAAACGTTAAATATATGAAACGTAGGTAAATTTTTCTAAAAGTTCGCTCAAATGATTGAACTTTGCACACTTGCTGTTTATGCCACAAGACAGTGACGCAGATGAAAATTTAGACGAAAAAAATTTTCACACTGTGTTGATTCAGAGAAACATATCTGATCTGAAAATCTACATTCGTACACAATTTTCACCATAACCAGACGAACAAAATATAAAAATATTTAAAAATATGAATTTTTATTTTATAAAATCTGAAATATCTCGATAACGGTAAAAGACATCGGTTCACGGTGGAAAGCAAATATGTAGAGAACTTTAAGTTTGGGAATAAATCGCGAAAAACTAAATTGGGATTTTTAAAAAGCCGCCATTTTGATTATTTTCAGTTAATGGATTTCCACCAATAAGATCGTCTTATTCCAGTACCAAACATCCCTGTAAATTTTCATGGCTCTATCTCTAGTAATTTTTGATAAATGTTGTACACAGGCTAACAGAAAAAAGGATATTTTTAACGAAATTTTTCCCAGAACTTTGAAAAATAAACACAAACCAATAAACCGATCGACCACGGTTAACTGAAAGTCGTTCTGAAATAAACACAGTCAACGTGAACTAAACCTTATGTAGGGGCCACATCTACCAGTTTTCCATCAGTTTTTGGGAAACTGATGGGAAACTGATTGGTGTGAACGTAAAATCAGACGACTGAGGGACAACCACGAAAAAATTCGTGGGCAGATCAGTTTTGTTTTTTAAAACTGATGGCCAACTGATTGGTGTGATCGTTCGCGTCAGTCGTATCGAATCAGAACAGAACCGAATTTTATTTTTTGAACTTAATGCAATAATAATGCATAAACACGCTCTGCCTCGATTATCCACCCGCATTTTTTTAAAATCTGCAGTCAAAATGAATAGAAACTTTTCACCAAAAATTGTCAGTCGCAACTGATAAAACACCGTTGCAACTGATGGAAAACTGATAGATTACCTGCGTTCTAAAATACCAAAGTTGAGGAGTCAAAATTAATTTTTCCAACTCTGCTCGAGGGCTTAGTTGAGGAAAGTAAATTTTACTCGAGCATTTCTGAACGCAGTAAAGTTAACTGCGCTGTCAAAATTGATACTATTTATTTAACTCTTATGCCCGGTTTTTCAGTGAAAGTTTAAACTTTAGTTTAGTTAAACTCACAATGAAGTTTAAACGACAGTTTAAACTTTTGGTGTTTCTCAGGCAAACGGAATTGAACGTTTTATTAAACTAAAGTTTAAACTTTTTTGTCAATTTTGCAGTCTACTATACAAGTAAAATATATTGAAATGTCAAATTTTTCAGTCATAAAATCATTGATGTATTTGTCTAGTTATCACTTTCGTAATATTTGTTTACGCATTAATTATAAAATTCTATAAAAAATAAAACGATTTTAATTTCGGTTGTTATTTCGGATCTTATTTCGGTTGTTATTTTGGTTGTGATTTCGGTTGTTATTTCGGATGCTATTTCCGTTGTGATTTCGGTTGTTATTTCGATTGTAATTGTGTTTCAAATGTGTAAAAAAATATAGTGAAATTGTGGAGAGCAAAAAAAAAAGTGATGCAGTCCATTTTTATGTGTTTTATTCTTCATGGATCTACAAATGACAAATAAGTTTTGAAAAACGGCAGTTTAAACCCTCATCCATGGCCGTTTAAGTTAAACTCCGTTTAAACTTTTGGTTAGAGATAAACTGTCACTGAAAAACACAATTTCGTGCTAAACGGCAGTTTAAACTTTATCTGACGAACCGGGCATTAGACTTTTGTGTGAGTTGCAGTGACTATAGAGATATTAAGGTTGAAAACAAATAAAAGGGATGTCTTTAGTGACGAAATTGATTGGTGTAGGTACAATAGTGCATCCAATATTATAGATATCGTTTTAGCTAAATAAATAAAGGAATTCGTTGTTAGAGCTTCATCGGAAGCAGACGTGTTTTGTTTCACCCCGATTCCATCCTACAATAGTTTTGAAAATATTTTGCATTCAAATATTTCAGTTGGTAAATGTCGGAATCGCGTTCCAAAACAATGTTGTAATGTTAACTGTATTTTCAACTCTGGCAATCAACTGTACTAACTTTGACATACCCCACACGGTAAAAAATCTTGCAGTAAATTCCAATCAAAACTGGATTACGGTGGACCTATATGTAATCCAATGGAAAATTCTAATCCAATAATTAGATTAGAAATTTTTATAAATTTATTTTTGGTTTAATTCCGTATTAAAGTCTAAAATTTTGATTAAATTGTAGACATTAATGTTAAAAGTATTTAAGTTCAATACATAATAAAAAACTATTCAAATATGACTGCAAAAAAAGCTAAAATATTTTCAAAAATTCGCATGTATTAAAATCCAATCCAAAATATGTATTAAAATTTCGTCAATATAATTTTTGGATTGAAAAATACTCCAGGATTTTTTGCCGTGCACCTTAACTTTACTCGAGCATAAAAGAACGTATTCTAGGGTGTTCTCTATATGCCCAAAGGAAACCCTTCACAATTTTTTGGGAACTCTGTGACAAATTTAAGGTCAATTGGCTATAGGGTAAAAATTAAGTAACAAGATTTGAACTAACAAGTATTTTATTTAAAAATGTGGAAGTAAATAAAAGAATTTCACGACCAAAAAAATGTAGTGAACCTTCAGCTCTGTGGTATTAAATGACCTTAACAATATGTTGAAAATCCTACATGCATGCATTTTACATTCAATTCTGATATTAAAAACCTGTCTATAAGTAGAGGATATGCTTACAAGTGTGTCAATATATCCAAATGGGTCATCCTCGTCATCAGATGAATCTGAATATCTGCCGGTTTCTGAAGCACTTGGTGGTGGACAAGGATAAAATGCCTGTGGTTTGATTTTTCTTGGTTTTTTGTTGGCTCGTTGCAATTCCTCCTCCATTGATGTATTACTAAGACGTCGTTGGCGAAATTCCCTTTTGGATTCAACACAAATATTCAACATTATTGGTTTTATAAATTCCTTTCAATTAAATTTTAACTGCACTTTTATTGATGAATATCCCCACCTGAGAAGTTTCTCGAAATCGGCCCATTCGGAGTCAACCATTTCCACATTTTCTTCGCCAAATTCCTCATCATGTATAATACGTTCAACTACTTTCCGGTCAAGATTTCTATCCCGATCACGGTTACGTTCATGTTCATTCACCATTTTGTTCAATGTTTGTAACAACAGTCACTCTTCCTATTTAGCGAGCAATAAATTTTGCCAGACGCCTCGAAATTCTCTTGAAAGATTTAAACGAAGTAATGGAGTGTCAGAGCACTGGACTTAGCTGCAATTTGCGATAGCATTAAAGGCCTCAATTATCTCATTCAAGTGGTCTCTTCCCGAGAAATTTTTATTGTCGGATTTATTGCAAGTCAGTTGATGAGTAAGTCTATATCAATTTGTATACGTTCATACCGATGCATAATCTTGACGTTAGATTTGTTTGTTATCAAAGATATTTCTCTAGATAGACATAGAACCATTAACAATTGTTTTGTTTTGAAGTCTTGGGGGTACAAATCTCGAAAATAAAACGACTTAAGTCACTTAATAATAAAATGAAAAGTAGGACGAAATTTTTTGATAGTGTCCAAAACAAATGATTAAACTTGTTAAGGTTTCGGCAAATGTGATGTTTCCAATGTATTACTTTCATCATTAAGGCATGACTTTGATTAAAATGTATCAGAAAATTACTCCCAAATTAGGTGTTGTGATTTAAGTGTATGCCAAAAACCCATAAATATAGTAAAAGAATTTAAGCAGAATATTATAGTGAAATATGGCTTCTGCATTAATATTATTCTTAGTATATTGTCAGTATTTTATATGGAATAACTGTGAAATTTTCTTTAGACTTAAAAATTGATCTAACTTTTGTAAGGTCGAAATTTTTGTTTTGAAATTATGCAAGCCGATTACTGGAAATTTAATACTGACATATATTTTTGGTGATGTAATAAAAGCTGAGAAGCTGTTTAATTCAATAATTTTTTCTAACGAAATTCCTTGAAATACCTACATATATATTTGTGAGTTGGAACATTATAATTAAGTTTTAATTGATTCTTTATACACACGTGCCGGTTAGGTGTGAAAAGATTGGTCAACAATAGCAGACGAAACTATCACATTAGTGATTGTCATGATTAGGGAAATTCATTGCCTACATGAATGAGGCATCTGGGTATATTAGAAACATTCAATGGGCTTCTGACACTATATTGAGGGAATTTTATTCTGTGTCAAAAAATCCATGTGTATCACCGTTTTCACTAAATCCCATAAAATGCCTGAAATAAAGACTAATTCTGATAACTTTTGTTAGATTACGCGAAATTCCGGTAAAAATCACTAATGTACTAGATGATATTTTATCGTATTTGTAATTTGGCATTGGCCAATACATCTATTATTATGTTTTATTTAGAAAAATAAGTTTTAAATTCGCGAAACCTTTCTTGTACGTATGCTTCCATTTTTCAATTCTAAAATGTATGAAATAGGTCAATTACAGATCAATTTCTACTTATCTATATTTAAGAAAACAATGAATCATCCACTGATATAAAAAGAAAGTAAGGCTTTAAGATCGTTTAAAGAAACCCATAAAATTATAAATTTTTGAAATTAAAACCCATCGCATCTTACTTCTTATAACGAAATTTTTGTTGATTTACGGTATGTTAAAAGCACAAAAACCGGATTCAATGTCATGGGAGTAATATAAACTAATTAGACAATTAGAACAATAGCTCAGTGGTCATTCAAAGAATTGGCTCGTCGAGAATTCAGCTTCGTTATATCGATACTAGAATTATAAGTATCACCATGAAAAAGAAACTCTTTAAAAATATATCGCAAAATAGGTAAGATTGACTCATATTTATTACTTTTTCTAAATTCTGAACTAACCCGATATCTAATATATACCGATATTTTAGCACATTTTAACACCACACGACCGAAAGTTATCAAACAACTGAATGTGGCTAGAAGAAAAATCTCTGACCGGGCCGCGAACGTCTTTCTTTCACGTGATTTGATTAACTTAAGCGGCGATTATGTCTCGTTAAGAAATCTTCAGCACAGAGACTTAATTCAAGCCTGTGGCTATAGGGTTGAATTTGCATTTGATTGTGTATCTAACAATTGGTGAAAAGCCTAAAAACAGATTTTAATTAAATAATGGCATTGAACCGTTTCAAACTTCAGTTGATCCATTGCAATTTTACCCAGTATTTTCGACACGAGACACGTCCGGCTAGAGAAATATGTTTTTATCATGTAATAGACAAAGAGATTTTATTATTTATTTGGTGAAAACGTTGTTGACTACGCGTGTTTAAATAGAGGATAAACTATTTAAGTGTTATTGAAATGGCAAAAAATTAAAATTCAATTAAATATTAAATTTATAAACCCTAAAATCTCTTTTATGTAATCTTGCAATGTAACGAAGTAAATTTAATTCTCTATTTCGACTAAAAATAATCGAAATAAACATAACGCATAATAATCCAAATTTGTGCTGCTGTGGAAAAATGTACTCTCTTAATTATAAACATTAGTTGTGATGTACGCAAAATTTTCCTTTGCAATATTTAGTTTCAAATATCGCGAGAACCGTTAAAGATAAAACCTAGTTTTTTCCAAATATATTGAGAACCGTTAGAGATGCTTTTCAAATTTATTGAGAACCGTTAGAGCGCCTGAATTATGCGTGACTCCATGCTTTCAGGAATGTAGAATAAAAGTTCACCTTTGTGTTTTCGATACACAAATCCATTAAATAACATAACAAAAGCTATAATTGCCAATCTGGCAATTATTGAAAACCCGTATGGTGATTTAATTGAACGGCGCACGTTGGGGCCAAAGTGCTATTCGGCGGCCAAAAATACAAATTTTGAGTTCTGCCTTTGAAGGATTTCGGTTATGTCATTGCGTTGAGAATTCTTAGGAACCTAGAAATCCAAAAGGACACTCTCCTGGGACAAGTAATTTCCGAACGCCATGGGGGCAAAATTGGTAAAATTTCTGGTTTTTTCAATTTTCGAATTTTCAACAATTTTTTTGAATTTTATTAAGTCACTTAGTACAGAAAAATCGATTTTATCATCAAACTGAGGAAATATTTAGGCAATTATAATAAAAATTAAAAATTTGTAGTACTACATTTTTTTTTCTTAAAATTGTTATCCCGGAATTCTGGGCATTCTAAAAATACTATTTTTTTCGCGAAATTTTGTATATATATGGCTCTGCAAAAAATGTACCGGCTTGTACCGGTCAGGCGTCAGTTGGACATGATAGCCAAGGTCAATACCTTTCAAAATATCCATATTTCATCTGCTACTACCTGCAACTCTGGTCACCGTAAACAAAACTCTGATTTCTTACATATTATTTAAAAAAAAATGTCTTTTTTTGTCATAACAAAGAACAAAGATTTTTTGTTTTATATGCTAGGAAATTGTTTTAATTATTTTTAATATACATTAAAGCGGAATATTTTACATACCAGCATACAGTGAAACCATTAAATATCACCCTTCTTGACAGTAAAACCGTTTAAAACTGGTAATCTTATCCTATAATATAATACGAGAAATGACTGCACAACGATCTCGAAAACCCGCCAAACGATTTTCACGAAACTTGGGGGTAACGGATTTTCGGGGACAAGGAATCGATCTAGATAGGTCTCACCTCTGAGAAAATTCCCCTCGATACCTCTCGCCTGGTATCTTCGAATTACGTGAAGGTATCTTAATGAAAATTCGCAATATTGCTAGGGAGTAAGGTTTTGCGATATGTATTCTAAAAATATCACTTTTTAGATATCTATCGGCAGCGATAAATAGTAATTACAAAACAATCAAGTTCCCTCAACCTCGTTATACGAATCATGTTGCAATTACAATCGGATTCAATTATTCAGTGACAGATGCAGAAGGAGAATTTTGAGATCGCCGAGCAAGGCTCGGTCGACCTGGTACTATGAATATATAGAGCAATAAAAATCAATATCTTAGATATACATATGTACATATGTATATATGTTACAACAGAATATTAAGAAATTTACATTAATTCGACGATTGAAAGTTATATTATCGGTGATATTATCGGCAAGCTGATAATTGAAAAAAGCATTTTACCACTTGGAGAGCTTTCAGAAGACGCTCAGGAATCGAAAAATAAAGACTACAGACATTTTAGACTAACCAACACTAGAAAAAACGATAGAATCAACCAAAATGAAGATTTGATGAATATATTACTTCTATCGTCAGATCCATTTTTGGCTTCTCTGCGTTCTAAATGGTCAAATACAAAACATGAATTGGATGACGAGGAAGATCAAGAAATCCTACAATTGTTAAAATTCGACGAAGATCAAGTCATTAGGCTCTATTCCAGGATCCGATACGAATGATTCGGATCGTAAACTCAATGGTGTTGTTGGTATAAAACACTAACAACAACATTGAGTTTACGATCCGAATCATTCGTATCGGATCCTGGAATAGGGCCTATTATTAGAATATAATTTTTCCTCAACTTAATGTAATTTTAGCCATGTGTATTTGTATCAAATTGTATTAAAATAATCGTGTTAAAAAAAGTTGTCTTTAAAAATGCTATACTTTTTTATAATATTTAAAAAATAACTTTAAAACAAAACCAAAAAAAATATTACAACAACAAATACTATAGTTTTGATTATTTCATCATATAGGGTATTAAAGTTGCTCCTATTCGATTTTCATGTGCTGGCGACATATGTAAAATGGCATTCTAAATATTTTCGTCATTAATGATTTTTTCTGTACGAGCAACCGTTCTCGAGATTTTGGTAATTTTTGATTTCAAATGCAGATGGGTGGGGGAGGGAAGGGGAGGGGGTGATCAGATTGTTAGGAAATAAAGCTTGGATATTTATCTAGCCAACAAAAAAAAACCCCATTCAAAAATATTGATCCGTTCAAAAGTTATGTATTTTTGGCCGCCGAATGGCACTTTGGGCCCATAGTGCGGCGCGGCGTATCAAAATTTCATTTGAATTCAAATTTTCCAATAAGATTTTTTTAAAACTTGTTCCAATTGGATTTTGATGTATGGGAGTTTTATGTAGAATCATATCCTAAATAACTTTTGTTCTTGGACTTTTTTGATAAGATGCACCGTTTTTGAGATATTCGCGAAAAACATTTTCGTTCCTATGGGGGGTACCCCCCCTAATGGTCCATTTTTGCCCATTAACGAACTTAGCCTCGCATTTTACGAAAAACGAATCTGCGCAAAATTTCAAGTCTCTAGCTCAATCCGTGCGCCCGCAATCCGCGCCACAGACGGACAGACGGACAGACAGACGGACGGACAGACGGACGGACGGACATGCTAAATTCAACTTTTTTCATCATTCTAAACACACTGGTGTAATTCATTTTTGTGTGTGATGACAGGATCTTGGCGTTACAAACGGTAAGGCAAAGTTAGTATACCCTTTGGTTTCACCATACGGGTATAAAAATGTGAATTTTATTTATACATTCAATGAATTTTAACTAAATATAAGTTTTGAAGGTCAGGAAAAACTAACTAGACGCAGTACAATCATTTAATTGAACAAATAAAACTTCATGCGTATCAAATCAGCAAAACTGTCAAAATAGTCAGCGCGGGGCTGAATAAAACTGCGTTTCTACGTCTACTAGAATAAGAAATTTTCATTCGATCGAGATAAAACTTGCGTGGCGTATACACGTCCCGCCGGTTACGGGAATAGGGCTGATTGTATTAACAAAAAATTTCAAGTCGCTAGGTCAACGCGTTTTCGAGTTATTTAAGATATGTAAAACGGACAAACCTGAAGACAGACAGATGCACGGACATCTTTGTTTGAAACTAATCAAACAACTGAATGTAGAATATTTTCTATCTGCCCCCGTTCTCGAGTCTGTCTCCGTCATGAATACAATACTGTCCCTCTATAGAAGCGAAAAGTGTACTCGATACTGGAGGTTTCTAAATACAGTAGAATCCCGATAATTCGTACCCCGATAATTCGTATATCCCGCTAATTCGTATGAATTTGCAGGTCCCTTAAAAAAAATCCCGTTAATTCGTACCCCGATAATTCGTATATCCCGCTAATTCGTATGAATTTGCTGGTCCCTTGAAATACGAATTATCGGGATTCTACTGTAATTTACACAGGCGATTACTTCGGATCGTGAAATATATCGTCGGTGTATAGGCAAAACTTGAAAAATAAACTGCATTCAGCAAAATATCAAACTAGTGGGTGACGTATTCAGTTACCTGTGGCAAATGTTTGCGCCAATATTGGCTTATGCCACATATAGTATTACATATAGTATACTGCAAGGCAGGAAGTTAGGTAACATATTAAATGTTTGCATCAGTGAGATTGCGTGCTCAAATCCTTGAGGTATGCAGAATTTTCTATAGATACAATACATCAAATTGATATAGATAGACCCTTTTTAGACCTATTCTAAAATTCTATATTTTCAAAGTTAAATTACTTGTTTTGTCGTTCCTCTTAAAAAGTGTGTTTACATTAGAACTTTTTTTCATTCGATATGTATTTCGCTTCGACCAAGTTCTCAGATGATAAGAGACGCAGTGGATAGGGGAACCAAAAAAGGCGAACGAAGTTTAAACTGACTTAAAAATTTCAGTCGTACCCGGTTTAGCGCATAAAGAAGAAGCGAAGCGGGAGTGAGATATCGCAGCAAAAGGGCGAAAGCCGCAGCTAATGAAAAAAGAGTCCTAATGTAAACAAACTCAAATGAAATGAAAATACCGTTTACTAATAACTTAACCGAAAAAATTTGCCGCATTTTCCGGAATTTCTAGTTATCATGGGAAATTTAATGAAAAACCTTTCCTCCAAGATTCTTTTTTTTCTAATTTTTCAGAAAATGCATTTCAACTTAAAAATTAAACTTACGATAACTTCATCCAATTCTACTTTATGAAAAAATTGGCTCTAAAACAATCAAATATGTTTATTTCAAAAATACTACGGCTATAAAAATCCCAATCTAGTTTTTATTTGATTTTATATCTGTTATATCTGTAAAATAACCGCAAATTCTATTTGTAATTCAAGTCATGTTTCTAAGCCAGCTTTTCAACACAAGTCGTGAAAATCGCGATTTAAAAATTGCTTGAAAATTTAGTTTTTAATATTTAAAAAAAATTGCGGTTCCTGGGAAATCCCGGATCTTAATTTTCATTCCCGATTTCCGCGGTTCCGGAAACAACACCCACTAGTTCGAACATTTAAAGTTTGCAATAAATGTATGTACTATGCAATTTTAGAATTAGTTCTAAAATAAAAAAAATGCGGTGCAAGATGAGGACTTCGGGGGTTTCAGCAAAAAAAAAGAGAAAATGAAGCTCGTTCGCATAGTTACAATAATGAGTGATGTGAATAAAAAAATAGCTTTTGCTAAAACTGATGCTATTTTTTTTATTCACATCACCCAATAACTCAAAACCCCAAAAAAATGAGATTTTGAGCATCTCTACTCGAAAATCTAGCATTTCTTAAAAAACAAAAAAAAGCCTAAAACATATTAACGCTTTTATTATGTTCGGGTTATTTCATTCAGGTTTAGACAGTGACAATCTGACATTTTTGTAAATCCAATTAGTTTTTTTTGCAAGTTTTGGAAGAAAATCGTTCAATTTGTAATTGTAAACTCTAAACGTCTCAAAATAGTTAAAGGGTTTTATGTTTTAGTGGTCTAAAAATTCAATATAAGACCCACTTCAGTTTGACATCTACTGGTCTCAGAAGAAGATTTGCAAAGTTCCAAAAAATTAAGACGCAACTTGTCTAAATCGTCCAATCTAAAGGCGCCTCCACACGTTCAATGTTACTTGACACTTTTACTTGAATGACTCATGTTTCAAGTAACATTGATCGTTTGGATGCTCTTCAATGTTACGTTTGCATGCAATTTCCATCAGTGTTACTTGATGAAAATTTTCATCAATAATACTTGTCAAGTAACATTGAACGTGTGGAGGCTCCTTAAGGACCCTATGACGGGTATCAAATGAAAGATCTCAGAAGTTGTTTTGACTTTGCCGGTTTTAATGCCTTAATGTTTAGGAGAACGATTATGTACATAAAAGAAAAACGTCTGAGATTTTGATGTTAATCGAATGATATTTTAAACGAGACTGATTACAAAAGTTAACAATTCAATTGATTTCTGATTCTATTGTATTACATTTCGATCTTCTACTGAGTACAATAAACGCAAACAGTTAGTCCGTTTGTTAAACAATACAAAATATTCTTATAGAGAAATGTTATTCAATTTGTTAAAGTTAAATGATAGAATTCGAAACATACCGCCCACCTTGCTGGCGGAACGGTAGCAAAACAAGTCTGAAGCTAATTTTGTGAAAGGATTAACGATTTGAAAGTTGAATTTCTGTTGATTCTGTTCATGATGTTGCGTCGGATGAGTTTATTGGCAGGGTGCACAACTTTACGATTGGTCTCTTGTAGCAAGATGATTGAGTTTTAACAGTCGCTACACGAACTAAGCCATCAGGTCCAGGATGTACTTCTGTAACTCGTCCCATGGGCCATTTGCTTGGAGGATATCTCTCGTCAATAATGAGAACGAATGAACCAATCTTTATTTGATGCGATGGATGATGCCATTTTGAAATTCCATGAAAATGCTGAAGATATTCAGTAGACCATCTTTGCCAAAATCTCTCGAACATGTGTCTCAACAACTGCCACCTTGATAATCGCGAATCTTTAATATCGATGACAGAGGGTTCAGGAACGGTTGTCAATGCGGATCCAATCAGGAAATGAGCAGGACTGAGTGCCTCGAGGTCATTTGGATCGTCAGACAGAGGGCATAGAGGGCGGGAATTTAACACCGCTTCTACTTGACAGAGAAGAGTTGAAAATTCTTCATAGGTCAGACATGTGTCGCCGATGACGCGTCGTAGATGGAATTTTACGGACTTAACGCCAGCTTCCCACTTGCCTCCGAAATGTGGTGCAGAAGGGGGATTAAATTTCCATTCAGTTCCGTCCTGGGCTAACAGGGTAGCGAGATCTTCGAGTTCCTTGGAAGATGTGGAAAAGAGTTTTCTTAATTCGGCATCTGCTCCGACGAGATTTGATCCGCAATCACTACGTAAGGTAGCACATATTCCGCGACGTGCAACGAACCGACGATAAGCTGCGAGAAAACCTTCTGTAGAATAGTCCGTTGCTAATTCTAAGTGAAGCGCTGAGGACGATAAACAAACGAATAAAACAAGATAACCTTTGTAAGATTTTGCTGCTCGACTTCGCCATGTCTTTAACTGAAAAGGTCCAGCGTAGTCAACGCCAGAGTGTAAAAATGGTCGTGATGGCCTTACGCGAGGTTCTGGAAGTTGACCCATGAGTTGGCGCGCCGCTGTAGCCCGATGTCGAGCGCAAACCACACATTTTAGAACAAAGCTACGAACGGGGGCTCTACCTCCTAATATCCAATAACGTCGTCGAAGAGTGGCGAGCATAATTTGAGTACCTCCATGACATGTCGTTTTATGGACGTCGTCGAGAATCAATTGAGTGAGTCTTGAAGATCGTGGTAGAATAATCGGATGTAACGCATCTGATTCCAACAAGGAGTTTCGAAGCCGCCCACCAATTCGCAATACTCCTGACGTATCGACGAACGGTGTAAAGCGAAGGATAGGAGCTGTGGATTGCAATGATTTACCTTGCGAAAGTCGATTCATTTCAGAGGCAAAGTAAGCACTTTGCGTTGCTTTGATCCAATAGAGTCGGGCTGCGTTAATTTCTGCAACGGTAAGATGATTAGATGTAAAGGTTCTTTCATCCTTCTTAGTTTTACATTGTTTGATGAAGCGTAAACATCTTGCTGTAACTGCGAGTAATTTTTTGAGACTTGAATAACGTTCAACTAGGTCCCAGAGACTCGCTGAATGATTTGTGATTGCTGTAGCTACCAATTTGTCTCTTTCTTCAAGGTCAACCTTTTCTGTAAGAACAAGAGGAGAATCAGGCCAAAATCTAGAGTGATGAACCAACCAGTGTGGCCCTTTCCACCAAATATGATTTTTATGCAGCTGCTGAGGAGAAAGACCGCGAGATGCGCAATCAGCTGGATTATCCACACCGTCGACATGATGCCATCGAGCTTCTGGCAGAAGATTTTGAATTAGAGTAACGCGATTTCGAACGAATTCTTTCCATCGAGATGGATGTCCACCGATCCAAAAACGAGTAACAGCCGAATCAGTCCACATGTGGATTGGAACATGTTCTAACTGTAGAGATTTGCGAACGTGATCGAGATGACGCGTGAGTAATACAGCGGCACAAAGTTCCAATCGGGGAACAGTAATACGTGCGACATGAGAGCGTGAATGTCTATTTGATTTTATTGGAGCAACTTTTGTCTTTGCAGAAACGAGAGAAACACAAACATCATCAAAATGATTCATTATCCGAAGATAGATAACTGCACCTAGAGCTCGCATGGATGCATCTGAGAAACCGTGCAATTCGACTGACATGTTTGAAGGAGAAAGTCCTAGCCACCTTGGTACCGAAAGCGAGGATACGTGCTTAAGTTGTTCGAGAAATTCCAGCCATCGGTTTGCAAAGCTCTGTGGTAACTCATCATCCCAATCAAGCTTAATTGTCCAGATCTCTTGCATAAAGATTTTCGCTCGAACGATAATCGGTGCAAGCCAACCGAGAGGATCAAAACACTGTGCGATTCGAGACAAAACCGAACGTTTTGTGAACGTTAGATTTTCATTTCTTTCTCCTGTTTCAAAAACAAACGAATCGGTATGTGCTTGCCACAAGAGTCCAAGCGCGTGGAATAGAGGCTCTTCTTCGATTGTTTTAGAATGCTTGGACGTACGATCGGATTCGGGGATGTTGTTGAGAATGTCATCGTGATTCGAAAACCATTGCTGTAATGGAAATCCACCTGCCATGAGTAGTTCTCTTGTCTGTTGAGCCTTTTCTTGAGTTTCTTCGATAGTGTTGCCTCCGGAATGAATGTTGTCAACATAAGTTTCTTCTAAAATTACCTTAACTGCGAGTGGAAACCTTTGACCCCCATCGATAGTTAATTGCTTCAAAGTGCGGATAGCAAGAAAAGGTGCTGAGCCTAGTCCATAAGTAACTGTATTGAGTTGATACGTAAACACCTGAGAGGATGATGACGATCTCCACAGTATTAACTGAAGATCTCGATCCTCATGAGCAACCTGAATTTGTCGGAACATCTTCACGATATCACAAGAGAACACATATCGAGTTTTGCGCCATCGGAGAAGAACTTCGACCAAATCTACGAGAACCTTTGGTCCAATATGGAGGCAGTCGTTGAGTGATAAACCTGTTTTTGTTTTCTTCGAACCATTGAAAACCACTCTTAATTTCGTGGTGGAGCTGTTTTCACGTAACACACCATGGTGTGGGAGGTAAAATCGATGAGACGATAGATTTTCTTCAGCACATTTCGTCATGTGCCCTAACGATTCGTATTCATTCAGAAATTTCGAGTAAGCCTCATGAAATGAATGATCCCTTGAGAAACGCATTTCCATACGATTGAGAAGATTGAGAGCAGATGTACGTGAATCACCGATGTCACTAATTGGGCGGCGAAGAGGTAACCGAACGACGTACCGACCAGTTGAGTCTCTGATGTGAGTCATGACGAAATGATTCTCACATTCGATTTCTTCAGGAGAAAGATCGCCGACACTAGAGATAAATATTTCTTCCTGAAGCCAGAATCGTTGCATCAGTTCAATTAATTCTCTGTCAATTGAACAATGCAAATTATGTGCGAGTGAGTTAGCCTTGGTTTGGATGGGCCCTGATATTACCCAACCGAGAGATGTTTGTTGAGCAATTGGATCTTTTGGTGAACCTTTGATGAGTCCTTCACGTAAAATTTCTGCATAAACGCGGACACCAAGAATCATATCAATTTTTCGAGGCAGCAGAAAATCGGGATCAGCTAGTGAAAGATGTTTCAGATGATTCCAATGCTCTCCAACTACTACTTCCTTTCGACGATAATCTGTTAACTTGCGCAATATGAGAGCTTGAACATCACACGAGAAACCCGAAATGCGCGATTTTATCCTTATACAAACTTCTCCATGAGTAGGTTGAGAACCACTATCGCCGATGCCAATTACTGGAATCGAAACACGTGTGCGAGGAAGTTTTAGTTTTTGCGCGAGGTTTTCACTGATGAGTGATACTTGAGAGCCTTGATCCAGCAGCGCGCGAGCTTCATATACTTCACCGTTTGCCGCGACTACGTCAACGAGAGCTGTAGCTAAGATTTCGGAAGTACAGATAACACGTGATTCTACGGTCGAGTTTTCACTAATTACATTGAGAATTGCGGCGACTGGAGCGTTAGAATTAGAAGGACCAGGATTAGATGAAGTAGCTGCTGATGCTGATGGAACTTCCGTCGTTGTGGTTATGTTCCGGAAGTGGAGGGAAGTATGATGACGAGAACCGCAATTTTGACATCGTTTCGGATTGCGACAATGTTGAAGCGTATGATTCCCCAAACAATTAAAACAAAGCTTCTTTTGTTTCACGAGATCGCTTCGTTGTTCTGGCGTTTTAGAGTGATACTCAGGACATGATGAAATGTAGTGATTGCCTCGGCATAAATTGCACTGGCCTTGAGTGGGGCGTTGAGATGAAGTGTGATGACATCTGACGCGAGAAGGCTGTGATTTGGTCTGGGTTTTCTCAATTAATGCACCCTTTTGAGATTCTTCGAAAGCGAAAAGACTTCTGACACGTCCAACGAGAAATTTGTCAAGCTCTTTCATTGTAGCAGGTTCAATTGTAGAACTTAATTCGCGTTCCCAATCTTTAATTGAAAGAGGGTCTAATTTTCGAACTATAATCGGAACCAAAAGATCATCCCATTGTTTCACTGGGCGTTTGAGAGCGTCAAGAGCGCAGAGCGCTTGCGTCACCGTTGAGAGAAGACGTTCTAAATCCGAAGCCGATTCACGAGTTACTTGAGGCAATTGAAGGAGATTGTCAACTTGGGCTTTTACTAAAATTCTATTATTATTGTAATAACTAGTTATAGAGTCCCACGCTCGTTGATAATTTTCACTAGTAACTGCTATGTCTTTTAGTCGCTGAGCTGCTAATCCACTAACACTAAGCTTTAAGTATTGAAGTTTCTCAACACAAGTAAGTTGTGAATTGGAGCCTGTTAGAGAAGTGAATAAATCCCGAAAAGTGATCCAATCGCGATAATCACCAGAAAACTTAGGTAAGTCAATACGAGGTAAACGACGCAAATGAGAACTAGTGTCTTGTGAGTCTAAAGTCGAACGTTCCGGTAATGCTGATCCGTCACCTTGCGCAGATGGCTGAAGGGTTTCGAGAAGACTTGTCATATTTTCTATCGAATCAAGATAAATTTCTTCACACTGGCAATAGAGACCTTCTTTGTAATAAGAACTTTCGTTGATCTCACTTAACACTGTGTCATTAGCTTTTGTTTTTAGATCTTGCAGGATCCAGTGATTATCTTGAAACCTTTTCCAGTTAGTTTTCAGAGCTTCTATTCGCGCACTAACACGATACCGAGTGATGTTATCTTTACCAACTTTGTTTAGATTGGACATCGTTCTTCCGATGATGCCGTATAAATCCGTTTGATTATCGAGAATACACGTGTAGCTTGTCATTTTGCAAACTGTATTGACGTACAGCGAAAAGAGATACTAGATTTAGAGCGAATCGCGTACTAAATTTTCATGTAAAGCGCGTATAAGTTTGATTGTGATGCGAAACTAAAATGACACGAAATGTACCGAGAATCTCCTGCTAACTTAAAGCATCCGGCTCGAAGGACCATTAATGTTTTGACTTTGCCGGTTTTAATGCCTTAATGTTTAGGAGAACGATTATGTACATAAAAGAAAAACGTCTGAGATTTTGATGTTAATCGAATGATATTTTACACGAGACTGATTACAAAAGTTAACAATTCAATTGATTTCTGATTCTATTGTATTACATTTCGATCTTCTACTGAGTACAATAAACGCAAACAGTTAGTCCGTTTGTTAAACAATACAAAATATTCTTATAGAGAAATGTTATTCAATTTGTTAAAGTTAAATGATAGAATTCGAAACAGAAGTTAACTTACAAAAATTCCAAAATAATACCAATGGAACCGCTAGGGCTGCCATGGAACCTATTTGTGAAAAGAGAACCTTTGGGTTAAAAAAAGAGATATTGTATAGGAAATTAACCAAATGAAAAAAGAGAACTAAAAGAGAACTTTTTTTGAATGTGAAAATTACAGAACTTAGAATGACTGCACAGAATTATTACAAAAAAGTGTAATTTTTCGTGCCTGTTATTTTCCGTATCTATCGAAAAAAAACTGAAAATGTCAAAACTACAATATCAAATGTCAAAACCGGCTATTTCCTTAACCGCACAATTTTGATTTGTTTTGATTTTTACAGCAGCTGATCGTGGGAGAAGAAACTGTTCTTGCTGGCGCATACAATAAATAGCTTTACGTTACAATTATAATGTACAGTTTCGCACTACACACAGAAAATTGTAGAGTAGAGTACTACTATACAATAAATAACGTGATCATTTTAATTCATAATGGAATTTTCGTGGAAAAATCTGTTTGGTTTTTTACGCATAGTATGAACCAAGAGTTTTCTGAAAAAAGAGAACTAAAGAGAACTGGCAAGGAAAAAGAAAGAGGAAAAAGAATGGGGTTAAAAAAAGAGATAAGGTTCTCTTTAAAAGAGATATGATGGCAGCCCTAAATGGAACCGCTCAAGTTAGCTGGTTAGAAAGTAATTGGCGAAACCGTACGTGACCATTACTTTTACATGCCGATGTACAAAAAATACTGGGAGTTAGTAAAGTAACTTATTATCTAAACTTATTTGTTTTCATTTTGCACTTTGGGTTTTATCATGGGACATTTCGACAAAATGGAGTCTCACGGCCGCCATTTGGATTTTTTCAAAACGTTATAGGCATATTTCCTAAATTCTATTATTGCGTGCAAAATATGAAACATTTCAAAATTAACCGCATAGAAATTTTGAGTTGATGTCTATTAAATTGGCTTACTGCTGCTGTAAAAAACATTCACTAAATATTTCTGCAGCCAACTTCACAATTAGAAAAATAATTTACGGAGAAATTGGACAAATTGTGAAATCCGATGTTCCAAAATAGTTGTTCTTGTAAAATGGTTTTTGTGAAAGATACGCATCAAGAAAACACTCTCGTGTCGTTTTCAAATCGAATTAACGTGTAGAACGGAAATAAAGTGCAAAAACGTTTAACGGTTGAGGTTATGTCAAGTAGAGTTTCTCTAAATAATGCTGGGTTGATCGTTGGTCCTTAACAGAGTCCAACTACCGTCAGGCTTGATATCGAGAGCATCGGAAGTCAAGGGCTTAAGATCTACTAAATGTTTCCGAATAACGATAAGATATTTATTATAAATATCAAGAGCACAGAACTGAATGTCGGCGTATGTTATCATGTAGATTTCAATCAAATATTTTTTAAAAATTCACACTTTTTTCAACATTCTAAGAGGATTTTTCTATAAATAACCCAGCGAACATAGGATTTCGCTGTTACTTCGCGCGAGATTCCTCCTATGTTCATCCAAGTTCGTTACGATTTCATTTTCATATCTCAAGCGATTCTTCCATCATATGAAAAGGTTGTCATCGTCGGGACTGCAGATTGACGATTCGCCTATAAATCTTTCGGAAGAATCCTGGGATATGAAAACGCTGGTCAAGAAATGACCATTCCACTATTTTAACAACGTGCAATTCACAGTCTCTGGCTGACTAAAAAATTGAGTTTGTTTGATGTTCATATAGAAGATACGCATTCGAAGAAGACACGATTCGCTCACTTTAATTGTTCCGCTTAGAAGATTCGTTTTTTGATCTACCAGAAGAATGTTCTTCCAAAGGTTTGTTAGAAATAGTCACTTATGTCACTACGGCATTCACAGTTTTCTTTCAATACTAACACTTACCTCAACCGTAAAATATTTTCCATTTGAATAAAGTAGTGGATGGGGACGTCTTGTCCTTTCTTTTTGTAAAGTATTGGTTTTAAATATTTTCTTGTTTGACGTATCCATTTTTTGTATTTTTTTCCAACAAACTTCGGATTTTATTAATACAACATTTTTGGTAAAACAAAATTGGTTCACCGACTTTGTACGACTATCTGTAATCAATTGAAGAAAAGTTCTTCCATAATACAAAAGTATCATAAACCTATAATGAGGCCAATCTTTAACAAGTACCGATATTTACCTAAATCTTTAAATCGCAAATAAAACAAAATTATCTCGTGGTATACTAGCATTGTTTAAATTGGAAATTACGAAATTAATTAAGAGTTTCGATATAATTCCTGTTTATAGAAATATAGAAACATAACACCTATGTTTATCCGAAAGTCACCCTAAAATATAGTGTAAAAGTTTCGACTAGTTATTTTTGTAATTTTTATCAGAGTCATGTGGTCGTATTATTTTTAGACCCGTATGGTGAAACCAAAGGGTATATTAGATTTGCCTTACCGTTTGTAACGCCAAGATCCCGTCATCACACAAAAAAAAATGAATTACACCGGTGTGTTTAGAATGATTAAAAAAAAATTGAATTTAGCATGTGCATCCGTCCGTCCGTCTGTGGCGCGGATTGCGGGCGCACGGATTGAGCTAGAGACTTGAAATTTTGCGCAGATAGGCTTTTCGTGAAATGCAAGGCTAAGTTCGTTAATGGGCAAAAATGGACCATTAGAACGAAAACGATTTTTGCGAATATCTCAAAAACGGTGCATCTTATCAAAAAAGTGCAAGAACAAAAGTTATTTAGGATATGATTCTACATAAAACTCCCACACCAGATTGGCAATTATAGCTTTTGTTATGTTTTAGGTTTTGTGGCTAAACAAATGGTTTTTAAGAAATTTCATGTTTACATATATAAGGAAAGTCGAATTGTGAAAATTGGTGGTAATTGATTTTTTTGTCCAAATTTATTAAATATAAACGATTTGGAAACATTGATTTGGGATAATTTCTCTACAATTTTGCATTTTGTTTACTCGATGTATATTTCTCCGTTTTCAAGATATCTCAAAATCGAATAATGAAACGTCTATAGAGGTCTTGTATTGTATTTTTACTTTATTATACGAAATATAAAAAAGTGTAGTATTCATGAAAAATTTCGACCTCTTTCTTTTGCCAAAAAAAAAAAAAACATTTCCCTTCTGAGTCGATTGGAGCATTATTACAACATATCCGATTGGATTTTGATACAGGAACGGTTATGTAAAATCATATTTAAACACATTTTACCTTTATAATTTTTTCAATACGACTCACCGTTTTCATAAAACATAAAAAACCGTATCGTTAGTGTGGAGGAGGGGGAAAGAAATGGTCCGATTTTGTCAGTTCAAGAACTGAGCCTTGGCATTTACGAAAAACGTAACTATACCAAATTTCAAGACTCTTTTTCAAGACGGACAGACAGACAGACGGACGAATATGCGGAAATCGAAATCTTTTATCATCCCAAACACTTATCATGGGACACTTAGACAAAATGGCGACTCACGGTCCCCATAGGGTAGTTCATTTTGATGTCCGACGATTGGTTAAATATAGCGAACTAGGTTGTCGCTTCTCGCACACCAGCTTTCCGGCGAGATTTACGCCGGCCGGTACTTATAACCAGCGTTATTCTAGAAGGTGATGGCCATAGTGAATCTCGCGCCTGTACCATAGTTTAACTAGTTAGGAAACGTAGGGCTTTTTACGTGTACCTACGTTGGAGTAAAGATAACCGATATACTCTGGACGCGGTTTTTCTTTCTTTCCTATGCGTAAATTACCAACAAAACACAACACATGTAAAACCTAGCCATATTTTCATACACCACCAACACATGCAATTTTCCGACAGCGGGAATTTTCCGACATAAACTATGGTTTAACTAGTTAGGAAACGTAGGGCTTTTTACGTGTACCTACGTTGGAGTAAAGATAACCGATATACTCTGGACGCGGTTTTTCTTTCTTTCCTATGCGTAAATTACCAACAAAACACAACACATGTAAAACCTAGCCATATTTTCATACACCACCAACACATGCAATTTTCCGACAGCGGGAATTTTCCGACATAAACTATGGTTTAACTAGTTAGGAAACGTAGGGCTTTTTACGTGTACCTACGTTGGAGTAAAGATAACCGATATACTCTGGACGCGGTTTTTCTTTCTTTCCTATGCGTAAATTACCAACAAAACACAACACATGTAAAACCTAGCCATATTTTCATACACCACCAACACATGCAATCTCCCGCTGTCGGAAAATTGCATGTGTTGGTGGTGTATGAAAATATGGCTAGGTTTTACATGTGTTGTGTTTTGTTGGTAATTTACGCATAGGAAAGAAAGAAAAACCGCGTACAGAGTATATCGGTTATCTTTACTCCAACGTAGGTATACGTAAAAAGCCCTACGTTTCCTAACTAGTTAAACTATGGTTAAACTATGCCTGTACTGCAGATACGATGGTACTTTCACGTCCACAGCTGTCAAATCAGGTTTGTAGCTGGTTACCGGCATTAACAAGAAGAAAAATTGATTCCGGTAAAAGCTGGTAAACGCCGGCTGAGTCTTATGAAAGCGAGAAGCCGTTTTACTATGGATACTCGTGTTAATTTTAACCGGCGGCTGGAAAACGAGAAGCTGGTTTTATGACCACTATGGACGTATCCTTACAGACGGTATACTAAATCTATGATACTCCTGTATGATAGATCATATAGAGTAGTGGTTTCCACATTTTTCAGTGGTACGCTGAATCATATTTCCTCACTTCGCTCAAATAATCAAAAGGTTTTTATGCTTTGTAACATAATGCTGATCAATTGAGTTTTTTTCATTTGCGACAAAGTCTCTTCTGTTTACAGTGTACTTGTTCAAGCCAATATCACTTAATGAGAGAATCACGTCAAATGAGCTCAGCAGAACAAAAAACAGGTGACTCACACACCTGTTGGTTCTGTGTCGAATGAATGCTTGCGTGAGTTGAGTATAGACTTGCACGTACAGTATAAGCCGCATGTTAAAATCCACACAGTTTTTTATGTATTACACAGTTTCATCCATATTGGCTCCGAGTCTCTCAAAAGTGTGGAAATTCGGCTCTTTGCCCATGCCTGATTTAAAATATATGTTCTAGTAATGGTTAGTTTTTTTAATGGCTAGGTTGCCACTTCTTAACTTCTTATTACTAATTACATTTTTCATACGACCAAAAAGCTGACCGAAAGAAAAATCGAGAATTCCTTTTTTGCTCTGAATGTTTGCAAATGTTTGACAAAATCAAAATTATATTTTTTTGATAGCAAATCATGCCCTACAGAGATAAAGAACAAAAAAGCCCCACGGACCAAAGTTCTTTCAAAAAGAATCGCCAAACGCAGAAAATTTGTAGGAAAATACACGAAAATTTTTGCATCTCAGGATCTACTACAACCAAAATTTAATGTTAAATCACTTTATTACACTGAATTAAATCTTAGAATTGCTTAGGAAATCAAACTCAAGTATAGTTTAGTCGAATTTATAGCTTTATCTCACAAATCAAAAAACCCTCTCACACCTCCAAAAATTTGTTCCGCCAAGGGTGCACGGCAAAAAATCTTGGAGTGAATTCCAATCAAAACTGGATTACGCTGGACCTATATGTAATCCAATGGAATTCTAATCCAATAATATGGATTGGAAATTTTTATAAATTTTTTTTTGGTTTAATTCAGTATTAAAGTCTAAAATTTTCATTAAATTGTAGACATTAATGTTAAAAGTACTTAAGTTCGATACATAATCACCTCTATTCTTGAATACGGCGTTACGTTTATTTGCTCGATTAGTGTTCGATCGTGAGCAATCGGTATTCTTGAAAACGCAGTATCTATCAACGTTCGATTTGGAATAACGCATTGCAATGCATTCGATTTTTGTTATTCTTGAATACGCCGGGAACACTTTTTTGAGGTTGAATCACTCACTTCAAATTTCTCGCGTTTCATTTACGTTTGAATTCGGTGTTTCCAAAAATGTAAGATAAATATACTATATGTTTAAATGAAGGATTTTAACAGTGAATTCTTTAAATAGGAGTGCAAAGAAAAGCACTACAAACAAAGAATAGTTTGCATTTTTAATTTCAAAAATGAAAAACAATCCGGACATTGCCAAGGGATATACGAGGAAGTCGCCGATAGAGATGAATTTATTGTGGGAGAAAATTCAATATATTTGACCGGAATCGGAAATATTTTTTGAATCTACAAAATTACAAATAAAAATCTATGAGATTCCCAGTATTTGTATGCACTTTCGCTTCATCGGTTAAGCTCATCAAATCTGAAGAGTGTCTTAGAAATTTTTTTCGCTGGCGTAACGAATTCAGCTCCTCTTGCCTCAATAAATGATACATCAGTGTAGAATCCATGGCTACTGAAGCAAATCACTTCAAACACTTCACTTTTATTGAAAATTAAGAACAAACAATCAAATCAGCTGATGTTTGACAGCGCGTTGCCATGCGATACTTTATATACCAAACGCGAAGCTCCCGGCGTTTTCCAGAATACCAATTGCGTAGCGAATCGAATCGAACGCGTTACGATTTTGCTCCTAACGCCGTTTTCAAGAATAGAGGTGAATAAAAAACTTTTCAAATATGACTGCAAAAAAGGTTAAAATATTTTCAAAAATTCGCATGTATTAAATTCCAATCCAAAATATGTATTAAGATTTCGTCAATATAATTTTTGGATTGAAAAATACTCCAGGATTTTTTGCCGTGTGCGGGCACTGCATTTTAGGAACATCTGATATAGAATATAAAAAGTGAATTTTTGATTTTCGTTTTTGCTCGTTTTATAAGATTTTAGTTTGATTGCAATGAACTATTAAGCTTAAAAGCTACTCGTATGGTTTGTGAACTTGCTAAAAATGACCAGCTATTAGTCATTTTTGCCAAATTAGCCTTTTAATTCTATAGAGATAACAGATTTACATTTCGTCGGCTGAGAATTTAAACGTCGTATGTAATTTTCGTTGGTTTTAAGTGAATTGAGTTTAAACTATCATAACTCTTTTTCCAGCGGACCGATTTTTTTTCAAATTTAAATCGAATACAGAATTAGTATTTGTCTTTAAGAAAATTAAAAATGAATTGCACCAAATTTAAAAGCAGCTTTGAAAAACTCAGAAACTGATCCCAATTCAAAACTCGAAAAAAACTACATACGACACTTAAATTCTCAGGCGACGATTTACTAAGTTGTTAACTGCCGTTAAGAGACATTTAATAGAATTCGGTATTCTGTGTAACCAGTTAAGAGATGCCAAAAAGTTGATGTCTCTTGACTTTCGTGGTGAATTTTTACTTCCCTATACGTAGTATAATAAAGTATTGTATTCATAAACAAACTCGACTTCATTATTTGCCTAAAAAACCTTTCACTGAGTCGATTGGAGTATTATCACAAAAATGTCTTTCTGTCTGTTAGTCTGTTAGCCTGTCGTTTGTTAGGTTAGTCTGATTACAAGCTTTCTCAAAAACGAATAGAGCTAGAGCCATGAAATTTTACAGGGATGTTTGGTCCTGGGCTGAGACGATCCTATTAACTTTTGGTAAAAACATAACAAAAGCTATAACTGCCAATCTGGCAATTATTGAAAACCTGTATGGTGATATGGCATTGTTCGAAGTTTAAGTGAACGGCGAACAGTTGTATCAAAATTCCAGTTTCAAGTCAAACTTTTTAATATGACTTTTTAAAATTTATTCCAACCGGATTTTGATGTATGGGAGTTTTATGTAGATTCTTGTACCAATTCTTGTTCGATACAGACGTGTTCTATTTCGCTGTTAACTTATTAACTTAATCAAAAGTAATTACAGACATTTAAACATATTTTTGCTAATCTCATTTAAAATTACAAACTTTTACTTATAAAAATTAGTGACTATTTTGCTTTTGTGAGATATTTGCATTAAGTTCAGTTTTTATATTGCAAAATGAGTTTGTGTCAATATTGTAATAAATCGACATCAGGCAGTTCCCGCCTAATTTCATGTGCTGGTGTGTGCAGCCAAAAATTTCATTTGGTTTGTATTGGAGCATCAGAGGTTCACTTTGACTTAATTAACAACAACTTGGGTTTTGTCTGGATTTGTAAATCTTGTTCCTGTTCATCGATCAAACATCTATCTAGAAAACTGGAAGATTTAACCCAACTCGTCACAAAACTATCGTTGCAAATGTCGCATAGAAAAGATCCTGATGGTAAAAGGCGTTCTCTATCTATTTCCGATATTGCTCCAAGCAAAGGATCATCACCTCTAGCAAGATCTATAAACCATCAAAAATCCCCGTCTCGGCCCGTGACACGGAGCAGTGTGAAGAGACCATCACTACCTATTAACAAAAACAGATCAGCTGCTAGTAATCTAAGTGGAGCCTCTGCTGTCATTGTTGAAAACAGCAAAACTTCGGGATCCTCGCTTACGTCATCCAACGGTATGCAAACCCCAACGGCTGAAATTGCTCCTGCTGCTCTTGTCTCGCTTGACTTGCCTACGTCATCCAACGGTGTCCAAATTCCAATGGCTGTAAATGCTGCTGCTGTTCGTGACTCACCCGGAGACAATGACTCTATTGTGCCCGCAATGCCGCCCCAGTGGTTATTTGTGTCGCACTGTGATAAAGGAACGTCAGCTAATGCTATTCTTCGATATGTGCATAAGAAGTTAAACCAGCCTGTAGAATCGCAGTTTCTGTGCTTTCCGCTAATCAAAAGGGATATCGACGTTAGTAAACTGAGTTTCGTTTCCTTCAAACTTCGAGTTCCCAGTGAATTTTACTCAATCATCTCTAAGAAAGAATTCTGGCCTAAAGGACTTCTCATCAAGAACTTCAAAAATGAAAATTTTCAAAAACAAAAAATTCCTACACAAGTCATTTAGAATTCAATAACTTTTTTATCAATATTTATTACCAAAATGTTCAGGGTCTAAGGACTGTTTGCAACGATTTTTATTTACGAACTTGTTCATTCCAAACAATTAAAACTTGCATCCCTAACTTCCAAACTCACGCCACGCCACTGGTAAGAACGTATATTTTATATAAGAAAGGCATTTTGACAAAGGCTGTTCACATAAGATATTTTATATCGTTTTCGTTTCAAACAGACTGACCCCCCGATTCTACTTTAAATATTTTAGTCTTTTAACCTTTTAACGTGACTTATAAGGAAATTAAAAGATTTCGTATTCTACTTATAATGTTACAAGATTGTCAAAAACAGCTGACCTTTTAACTGGTGTGGTGAATTCTTTTAAAAGATTTTCGTATTCTGCTTTGCTGTTTATAAGACGATTCTAACCTCAAAATTCTTTTAAGTTATAAGGTGATTGGAAGGAGCTTATAAATAGTGACAGAAAGAGGAAAAGTATTAGAAGCAGAATGGAAAATATCATTTTCACCACAAACATTTAAAGTAGAATAGCAAATCTTTTTAATCCCTTATAAACTTTTGACTTAAAAGTTTATAAGATCTTTTAGAATATTTAAACTAGAATCGGGGGGTGAGTCGCCTAAAAATTCATTTTTGCGGAAGAAGAGCATGTTAGTTGAAAACGCCATTAGGAGCTTTGACAAGTATTATTGATGAAAATTTTCATCAAGTAACATTGATGGAAATTGCCTCCACACGTAACATTGAAGAGCATCCAAACGACCAATGTTACTTGAAACATGAGTCATTCAAGTAAAATTGTCAAGTAACATTGAACGTGTTGAGGCTCCTATTGACCTTTCATCAATCGGATGGCTTTGCACCAGTTTATCAGGCCAGGGGTGATCGGAGAAAACTCAGGAAATACTCCGCTCGAAACCTTGACGTAACTTTAAAGAAACGCACACATAAACAAGTGTGGAAAGGCAGGTTGAGAAAATTTTGGAATAAACGATGACTCATTGTGTGTTTGATCTTCAGGGTGACAACATCTAAAACACCGTTGCCAGATCGGGGGTTTTAGCCCCCGTTTTGGGGTTTTTTTTAGCTCACGGGGGGTGTTTTGGGGGTGCTTTTTATTTTTTGAAATTCAGGGGTTTTTTCAGGGGAAAATCGTGATAGTTGAAATAAATTTTTTTCTGAATTATAACATAATTTTTTTTTTAATTCTTGTTTGATGTGAAATCTGTGTAAAGAATTTGCTTCACATGTTATAATTTAGCGTCATGACCCTTGTGTGTGCTACATAAAAATCAAATTCGGCTCACGTCGTTGAATATGATATGATTTCGAAGGAAGGAAAAAAATCCAGATTATCAATGTCCTGATTTTCATACACCTACATAGTATGTTTTGAATTTAGTTTACTGTTAAGTTTGTGTTTTTATCCCCGTATGGTGAAACCAAAGGGTATTTTAGATTTGCCTTACCGTTTGCAATGCCAAGATCCCGTCATCACACAAAAAATGAATTACACCAGTGTGTTTAGAACGATAAAAAAAAGTTGAATTTAGCATGTCCGTCCGTCCGTCTGTGGCGCGGATTGCGGGCGCACGGATTGAGCTAGAGACTTGAAATTTTGAGCAGATTCGTTTTTCGTAAAATGCGAGGCTGAGTTCGGTAATGGGCAAAAATGGACCATTAGGGGGGGGGGGGGGGGGGGGTACCCCCTGTGGCAACCACATTTGTTTAATTACTTTTTTAAATTGTTTAGATCAAATCACCTTTTCTCATTTTTGATTTGTCATTATTTAAAATATTCTTTTCAGTTGTTAATTTAAAACTTTATTGATTGTACCTATTTGTACCAGCTTAAAATAAATATTAATTAAATAAATAATTTAATTAATTAACAACTAAACCCCCATACGAACGAAAACGTTTTTTGTAAATATCGCAAAAACGGTGTATCTCATCAAAAAAGTCCAAGAACAAAAGTTATTTAGGATATGATTCTACATAAAACTTCCATACATCAAAATCCGATTAGAATAAATTTTAAAAAATCTTATTGGAAGTTTGACTTCAAAGTGGAATTTTGGTACAACTGTTCGAATTTTGATACGAATATCACCATACGGGTCTCCAATGATTGCCAGATTGGCAATTATAGCTTTTGTTATGTTTATACCCGTATGGTGAAACCAAAGGGTATATTAACTTTGCCTTACCGTTTGTAACGCCAAGATCCCGTCATCACACACAAAAATGAATTACACCAGTGTGTTTAGAATGATAAAAATAATTAATTTCTGCATGTCCGTCCGTCTGTCTGTCCGTCTGTCTGTCCGTCTGTCTGTCCGTCTGTCCGTCTGTCTGTCTGTGGCGCGGATTGCGGGCGCACGGATTGAGCTAGAGACTTGAAATTTTGCGCCGATCCGTTTTTCGTAAAATGCGAGGCTAAGTTCGTTAATGGGCAAAAATGGACCATTAGGGGGGGTACCCCCCATACGAACGAAAACGGTTTTTGTGAATATCTCAAAAACGGTGCATCTTATCAAAAAAGTGCAAGAACAAAAGTTATTTAGGATATGATTGTACATAAAACTCCCATACATCAAAATCCGATTGGAATAAATTTTAAAAATTTTCTATTGGAAAGTTTGACTTCAAAGTGGAATTTTGGTACAACTGTTCGAATTTTGATACGAATATCACCATACGGGTCTCCAATGATTGCCAGATTGGCAATTATAGCTTTTGTTATGTTTTAATACTGAAAATATTTTCTTTCTTCCACCAGATTGACGTAGGTTTAGAAAAAATAAAATAATCCAGGAGGTTCTTTATAAGAAAAATTCTCAATGATTAGCAAATTTCAACTTTATCATAGAAACATAACAGAAGCTATAATTGCCCATTTGTCAATTATTGAAAATCCGCATGGCGATATGAAATCAAAATCCCACTTTTAAGTCAAACTTTTCTGATATGATTTTCAAATTCCTCTTTAAAGTCAAATTTTGTCCTATTTTTTTGAGATTCTTTGGTTAAAAATGTCCAAATTTATGCCCTAAAAATTAAAAATAAAAAAAAGTTGCTGGTTGACTGTTTTATATACGACAATTGCCTAAATTTTGGTTATAACTAGTTGTTGCAATACGAATAAAAAATTTGGGGGTTTTTATTCCAAAATAGCCTATTTCAGGGGGTTTTTCAGGCTACGACGGGGGGAAAATTTGCTCGCTGTCTGGCAACTCTGATCTAAAAGGAGAATTCGAAAAGTACACAAGACTACTGCGGCAGCACTTTTCTTTCTGTACATTTCTTGATGTTTCCCGTTCAAAAGTTCACTTACAAATGAGAAAAATGTTCCTAGGTGACACGCACACATTGAAATGAGGTACATAAATATTCTTTTGAAAAACAGTGCAAAGAAGAAAAGTGTGAACGCGAGAGCATGGATCTTACCCGATTGAAGCTGGGCAAAGAAGAAAGGTGTGAAAGCGGCCATTAATTACCTTTCTTTTGAGACCAAAATCAGTGCTGTGCCTAGTACTGTATCATTATTTGGTTTTAAGTGATCGTTACGTGGACACAGTTCGGACATTCCCCCCAGTTGGGAAATCCTTGTTGAATACATCGTATTTCATAATTTTAGTTGCAGTTATTAATAAAGTTTGAAAAAGCCCGAAAAATAAAGCAAAGAGACTATGAAGCTCGAGATTTAAATCATACATTATATTTTAAAAATTCGCATGCGGAATATATTTAATGCGATAATTGTTTTATAGTGCCTTTCTTTGGTAGTTTATGTTTTTGTAAACAATTCACCGAACAGTATAATCTCTAAAGTCTTATTTCTAATATTGTGAGCAATTTAAGGCTAAGCAACATGGCTATATTATCCATAGAAGAAGAGCCGACGAATGGTATAAATTTTGAGACTGTAATAAAGGATTTTGATTAACTTGATCATGCTTGTAGTCGGCTACTACCATTATTAACTTGGTGTTCACTTGTTTTTCAAAAAGTTTTTTTTTTTATAATAAAAATTCTAATGTTGTTTGTTGTCATGCCCCAATAAAATCCAACCAAAAAAGGTTTTCATTTTCTGGAAGGAGGAGGGATTTGATTTTCCGCCCCGGGAGGCACTAAGCATTGCCACGCCACTGTGAAGTACACAATTTCTTTTTATTCACAGATAAATTCAAAACAAGTGGAAATTCCCTCGTAAAACATTTAAACTAGTGACTTCAAAGTATCACGTGAGTGAATCACACATATTTTAGACTTAATAGGATTATGGTAAGTGTTTAATCGATTTTCATTTTGTAAATACATAAATATTAAATGGATCGTATATTTAATTATTGCCGTTTTTCGGCCAAAACCATCCAGTCTATATCAGTTATAAAGCGAATACCAGTTTAACTGGATTTAAGTGGATTATATGAAAAGATTATGCGTCATGTGACACGAACTTTAGAGAGAAATTCTCTTACGCTCTTTAATATAGGTATAGTATTTTCTGTTTATCATTTTGTTTATTATCCATCTTAATGCATTAATCTTTTAAGACCACCATACTTTAATTAATAGTAAGTATTTTCAGCATAGGAAAAAAAAATACATAATTCGTAAAATTAAAGTTTTTCCCGTTTTAATTGGCGCCTAAAAAATTGCAATTGCAAAAGGTATTTGCAAGCTGCAGGGAAAAACCAATATACTTCATCATCACTTGAATTCCTGACAATCAACTACACGTAAATAAAAGAAGGCTGAAACATTTTGAATTACCATAAAAGTATTGGGGGTTTATTATGGAATACGATCGCAATCGTAACGATCGGGAATTGCCGGTTGTTGTTGGTAGAAAACAACACGTAAGTTCCGATCGTTACGATTACGATCGTATTTTATAATAGGCCCTTTGGTTTCAATTAGAAAGAAAAATATGGTTTTTAAAAAAATAAAATGTTGTACCATGTTTAAAAAATCATATTTTTTTTACATTTTTCTTCATTTGGAAACTTTTTTTTGTAGTAGAAGACTAAAACTGTATAAATTGTAAAAAATGTGTCTTTCAAATTATATCATTTGTAAATATATTTGTTGTCTAAGAATATATTTATTTAAAAATGCCATGATAATTAAAAAACTCATTATAAAGGTTCCGTTGCCTTGAACTTGACTTTGACCAGCTAACCTATAAAGTTTAATACACAAATGAAATAAATTCGCAGTTGGACACAAACTTTTATGTTTCAGATGTTACTGTATCGGTCACACGTCGATAAAAGTTATGTCGAGTTTTTCTAACTGATCGGCATTACGGTAGATACTAGAAGTTATTAAGTTTTTCTTGCTTTTAAAATTTATTATGTCTCTAGTATAAAAAACGACCGTCAAAATAATTTTGCTTGCGGGCTTAACAAATGTTTTGCTTTTCGATTCGATACAGCTTAATGGATTAGTGCTTATATCCGTAATTGTTCAATCATATTTTTTTGGGGAAATTATAGTACGTGACTACATTCAGAAACGTGCTACGCAATTACAGATTTTTAGCTATTATTTGATATATGAATAAGGCGTTTTTTTTTGGTTTTATGATATTAAATGCTGTGGGGAAAATTAATTTCCCATTTAATCATCAATCAATATACTATAGCTTATTTCGCCGAAGCAAGTTTCGTTTGACATAAAAATATTAAAAGTAGAGATATGGCAGACATACCGGGCGCGGCAATAGAGTAGGAATACGCCCCAATAATTATTAAAAGCCCGATTTTTTGTGTGAAGTTATCCGCAGATACCACCAACAAATGAAACGTTGGAATCGGTATATTCGTTCATATTTTACTTTCCTGTTCTATAGAGGGAAAGTATTGTATTTATGACGGAGACAGACTCGAGAATGGGGATAGATAGAACATTTCTGATCAGTATGAAATCCGTTTAAAGCAAAATCGTGAGAATGTCCGTGCATCTGTCTGTCGGTCTGCCCATTGTACATATCTTAAATAACTCGAGAACGCGTTGACCTAGCGACTTGAAATTTTTTGTAAATAAGTTTTACAAAAATCGTAGTTTTCTATCAGCTTTTAGAAAATAAACGGTAGCTATGACGGGTATCAGCCATATCTTTTTTTATGCTACACTCTTTTTAAATGACAGAAGAGCTCATTACCTATAAAATAAGGTAAAAATCAATGTGTTATCAAATTTATTTAATTCGCACAAAATATTTTCGAAAAGCTTTTGGACTCATATCAAAAGTAGTTGTAAAAAAATGCTGGGCTCAGATATGTGCCCAACATTTTTTTCGATATGTAAGAAATTTTAACTTTAAAGCTAATGTGGGACTTTATTTTATATCATCCTTTATTTTATAAAAAATTCCAAGCCATTATCTAAATTGGTTTATTAATTCAGTTACTTGAGCTTTGCAGATTAAATTTTTCGTTACGATTTCCATTCACCTCTCTGCACATTCAATTTTAAGACTTTGTAAACTTATTTAAGATAAGATCAATTTAGTGTAGTTTTGTTGCAAAGGTGGCAAAATCTGACGCTTCATAAACTTCAAGTGCCCCAATAATAAATCCAATTGCGTATCAATCTTAATCAATTAAGTACGATAAGATTTGACATACGTTAACACCTTTACGATTTCAATAACAATCAGATCGCTGTTTTGTTGATTCGATAACAAATCCTAGACCATTAATATTAATGCGGGTATATCAAATCAAAATACTGACTTTAAAAAAATTGCAAATAATACGTAATAAATGGTAAATTTATAAAGATTTTATGGTACATTTAATGCTTTAGCATTCTGTAAATCGCTTAGCAACAATTAATTAACCGGTAAACCACCATGTAAGCTTACACTAGAAAGTAATTTGATACACATGAAATAAATATCGATTTTAAATATCTAATCGATCATATGATCACCTAATTCAACATCAGTGGCGGAATATTATATAAATGAAAAATTGTTGAATTTCGAATTCACTTATCAATATTTGTTTACCAACAATCAGCAATTCTAAAATAGTGTACTCTGTGTACTTATATGATTTGTAGGTTGGTCGGGTTCACGATTATTTCGCTTACATTTGAACAAAAATTTCAATTTCTAGATCATCTAAATTAAATTCAATAATTTTTTTTTATGAAATTCGTTACCCAGAATTTTAACTTCCTCATGCGAAGTATAATAAAATATTCTATTTATAAAAAAATTGGACCTCTTAATTTTGCCTAAAAAACATTTCCCGAACACTCCCGAGTCGATTGGAGCACTACAGTAGAATCTCGATAATTCGTATTTCAAGGGACCAGCAAATTCATACGAATTAGCGGGATATACGAATTATCGGGGTACGAATTATCGGGATTTTTTTCAAGGGACCAGCAAATTCATACGAATTAGCGGGATATACGGATTATCGGGGTACGAATTATCGGGATTCTACTGTATTACCAAAAAGTTTTTCTGTCTGTCAGTAAAGTAAGTGCCACATCTATCAGTTTTCCATCAGTCGCAACTGTTACGGTTACGGTACTCGTCAGTTTTCCATCACTTTTTTACATCTAGTTAAACGTTCACATTTCACAGGAATGTTAGGCCCCGGAATTCGAGGCGATTCTGTCAACTTTTGAAGGAAATCCGTTTACGGCAATGTAACCAAAATGGCGGCTTTTTAAAAATGTTAATTTCGTTTTACTTGCAATTTCGCCTGAAGCTACGCGTTTTTCTTTGTATGACAAAATGACAAAAGTAGGAGAAAATTGATTTTTTACTCAAACAAAATATACCGTCAAAAAAAAACAGTTTTTTCCGATTTTCTTGAAAATTAACCGGTTTTTGGTGGTTAAATATGTAATGAATTGAAGAGAATATTTTGTCTTTTATCGTTATTGCGGTATTTTCATTGCAAAATACATAAATCGATTTTTAAAACTTGCTCAGAAGATATTTAAATTATCTACATTTTTTTTACTTTTACCGTAAGTCGATAGCTTTTACCGCGTCGAGATATTTCACATTTCGTAAAAAAACATATTTTTATGTAAACTAATATTCTATTCTTCGAGGTTATAAATTACGCAGAAACGTAGATTTTATATAAGAAAGTCATGTGCTGTTCACATCAATATATTTTTGGTTAACATTTGTCTCCACATGTGATATCAGTTGAAAACAAAAAAAAAAGACATTTATTTACAAAGTTTAAACGGCTACAAAAAATAATAAAATATGTTTTCTGAGCGTAATGACATATTAAGTTTTCTGCAATTAAACACTTGTATGACAAAAAAAAACTTTTTTTTTAATTCCACAATGGAATCCACAAACCTTCTTAATAAATGTCAAGGAAAACTTATTGTGCGCAGTAGAAGAAGATATTTAATACATATTATTTATATGTCGATTACTTATCATTGAAGAAACAACGGGATTTCTCTTCCAACGTTCAAATAGTCGCATTAGTTGCGAAAATCAAATTTTTATTCTATCTAAAAATTTATGAATAGCCATATGACTAATAAAATGTTAGAACACAATATAGACTAGCAATATCCAAAATTGAATGTCAGAAATTAACCCTAAACCCCAGAAGTGAGCCTGTCAGTCTCAAATCAAATATTAAATGCAAAAAACTATGCCTGTAAATATTCAGCTTTTCGTAAAAATGACTAGAAAACGTTTTTATTTCCTAAATATTTCTTTAATTCTAAATAAATACACATCTCTTTTCGATATTTATACTAAGAGACTCTGAGTCTAACTTTTGAGAAATCGTTAGGTTTCAAAATTAGGGGTTTAGGGTTAAGGAGGGAAGTTTGAAAGGTGGCGAAATAGGCGTGAAAAATGTAACAAAAACATAACCATATTTCCATAAAATACGTCACGAATCTTCCCTCAGGCCATGTTAGATTCTTTCGAGTTTTTTTTTGAATGAAGATTACACTGTCCGACAAGAAACTCCTTTTTTGTGTTGGCAAAGATCCTACAATCTTTTTAGGTTAATTTGACATCGCTGGTTCCGAACCTGCAAGTGGTTTTAAACCAAAAAAGTTTAAAAAAAAAAATAATTCCATATAAACTGAATTTTTATTTTTATTTTTGTTGCTACCGTGGATATTTCAGTCATTTTAGGATAAGTTGACATCGCTGAATCCGAATCTGGAAATAGTTTTGGCTGGCTTCACTCTAGTTTTTATGATTTGACTTTTTTCTAGTTATATGGGTCTTCTTAAGAACAATAAATTTTTCTTTCTGCCAATTCTCAAAACAAATTTTTGTAGAAAAGATGTTAAGCCTAAACCACAATTACGCGTGCGTGCGTGCGGCATTATTTAGTTCTGGCATCTAGTAGTTGTCACCGCGTCTAAAAGTAGAGATTGAGCCTACTCTACGCGGCACGGACGCGGCAACGCGTCGGAGCAACGCGCAATTATACATTAGGCGATGCGAGACGCTACGTGTTATCGCAAACGTGAAATGGTTTATTTTCAGGTTTACTGCGGCACCTTACGTGGAGTATCTCTTGCTCTGGCTGTGTAACCACACAAGCCATTTAAATGTGTGCGTGTGTAGGGCTCAGAATTTTTTAATCAAACCGGTTTGTCTTTTATGTATGCGTGCTTTTGCTCTGTTGCGCTGCCATTTTTCGAGGAGTATTTCCCCGCTAATTCCCGAGAGCGTCTTTTCCTCAAAACCGGTTTTTTTGCACCCATTTAACGTACCGTCTCGCATGGCCTATTTACTCATAAAAATGCGTAGTTTTTACTTTCACCGCGTGGGTGCCGCACGCACGCACGCGTAATTGTGGTTTAGCCTTTACGGTTTCTTTTGATATTAAGCCCGGAGACGTGGGTGGCTCCGTTTTGATTTCGATTCTATAAGTGATTTTAATACCTTTCTTACATATATCAATTGTTCCAAATACTTGCAACGATGTTGAATGTGATTGAGGCTTAAACGTCTAATGATTTTTGGCATCGGATTTTTGAGAATCGAACAAAGTGTTATAGTTACTGAAGCCTATAATGAAAATGGGCGTTCAAACAAAAATGCATTTCGCGCAATTCGTGATTCGCGCATTTCGTGCTTTTCACCACCAAGATTGTGCAATTTGACGCCTTTGGACGTCTTCTTTTGGGGTTATTTCAAGAGTAAGGCCTATGCCAACAACAATTCATCAGCTGAAGAATGAGATAATAAGTCATATTCGTGGGATCGAGGAGCAATTATTCAGAGTATTTGAGCGATAGCCTTGGCGAATTTTTGAGCGATATTATCTTTCATGCACAATTGCCGTATGCCAAATAACATAATTCAATCAAAAAATTTAAAAAAATTAATAAATAACGTCTTATTTTCTGTTAACATCGGTCTAAGCCATTGGAACACCCTGTATGTAAAACGGGGGTCCTATCGCCGAATACGATTTGATCAATATTTTTCGTGAATCCGAATATACTGTACCGTGAAATTCAATTGAAAATATACGATCCAATCTGATTTTGTATACGATACCATTTGAGATATCGTATTTCATATCGCCACCTGATTTCGCATGGTGCCCTACGCGAATTTGTTAGTTTTAGACAAACTTGACTTTAAAGAACTTGTTTACTCAAAAAGTAGCAGACAGGATTTTCTATAATTTCGCCGAGTAAATACTTATCCGTTGATCTTACCAAATATCAGTTTTAATACATATATTTCGAAACTTACAAAAGTTTGAGCTTTTTTGTGAAACACGGAAATTTCATATCCACCTTTTTTTATTGGTTTGTTATTGTAATACATGAGATGGAAGAAAACATGACACAATTCAGCACTTATTAATAAATCAACATTTAGTTGAGCAACTTATGGATATGGCACAAATGATTTACAAATATGTAAAAAGTACTCATTATGAATGAGTTACAGAAAAACCGATCAGACATTCAGAAAGAACGTAATCAAAATTACATAAAAAATGCTTCTTACCTCAAAAAATGTGAAATTGGACAAATGCGAAATCAGGTGACGATAAGGATCTAATGTATAAGTAATTTCGGCTTAATTAAAAAAAAAACAGAATATTTTTATGTGTTTTCCCGATTACTATTCTTCTGCGTATCAATGGTATATTTTCCTCCTCAAATTTCATGTAGAAACTTGTTACTCTGAACATATTTGTATTATATAAAAACCGTGCCTGATGTTTTTAATATTCGCGTGATTTTTTTGTCTCTTGACACAAAAATTAAGTTCAGTACAATTCACTACAATCTATGCTGCAATCTGGAAAAAAAACTTAAGCAGTGGGACCACTATTCATTCGACACGAACATGTTCACAATTCCGAACTAAAACGAAATAGAAAATTAAAATCGTATTGTAGGTACTTTCGAATCGTATTCGGCTATAGAGATATACATGGTAGTTCAAAAAATTTGTTTAAAAAATTTACTAAGTCTGTACATCACTAAAATTTCAGCTGACCCAGCGAAATCGCTAATTAACCTAAAATCGATCTAATATCGAGTGGACCAAATTAAATGTCGGTTTTTGCCGCCATGTGTTTAAATGTTTTTTTTTGTCTTAAGAATGAAACAGGAAAGTATGCAGAGCCAAAAGTTAAAACATGGGTTGCTTAGTTATAATAACAGCAATAATAGTGACTGAAGTTTTTAGACAATTGCGTGAAAAACAACCCATTTCTTATACAGAAGTGAAAACTGTAGAACTATCGGTGCCGTATGCTTGTTGTCATTATGTTTTGTTTTCTTTAATAGAAATAATTTTTCTTATTTTGCATATCAAATAATTAAAACCTTGTGACTAAAAGTTTCTGGTATAAATTCTGGTATAAGTTGATTTACTATCTCGATTTGGAGAAAAAAATTTTAGATAAAACTAATTGATGCAAACTTAGAAAATGCTATACTTGTAAATAATCAAGTCCGTGATTATGTAATTTTTAGCATTCTTTTCTAAATTTTCCTATGGAATCGCTTTGAAAACCGGAATGTAGGTTCTATTTATGATAATTTTTAACGACCTTAAGCCGACTTTACGACTTACTAAATCAATAAAAGCGACGAAAAAAGTGCATGAAATTTGCAACTTTCCACAATAGGTTTCATTGCGTTCATATCGCGTGGATAAATTGAATTTCTGTTACATCAACTTGTGAAAAATAAAAAATATTGTGCACTTGACAAGTGCAAGGCGTGAACAGAATTGCTTAACGATACTCTTCGAACATGCTGGGAATGTTGCAGATCCCACCAAAGTGTTGACAAGCCACAACCGAGTAATCTTCACACAACCTTTGGTGACGAACTCATATATTATATGCACCTATATATAGGTAATAAAATAATTCATGACGGGCATATCATAATTACCTGATGCTTATGTGATAATTCATACAGAAATTTTAAATTGTCTCAAAATTCCGTACGACTCGTTAAAGAGTTTAGAAATAACTGCTCAATTTATTTATATACTTAAAAATACTCCTATATTATGTTAACATACACAAATATATGAGTAAATACAGTGCTCTTATGACACTGATAATGAATTGTATAAAGTTTACTTTCTTCGAAGTCAAATATGTAGATCATAATTATATATTTTTGAGTTAATCGGATACTTCGCAATGTTTTTGTGACCTTGCTGGAAACTCAAGATGTTTCTTTATATTTAATATTTATAGATGAATTTTTATGATAGCATATTTTGCTATCTGGATATTAGTACAATATAATATGAATAGCATGTAATAAAAAACTCGTAATATGTATGTTTGCATTTTAATAAAAATAATATCATTTAAAGAAATTTCCAAAGAAAATTTTACTTGGAAATTTATACAAAGATTAGCAATGAAAGTATTTTTGTTTACGATGCCTATCGATTGACTATGCATTTACGTCATTAAAGTCATGAAAATTGTGAAAACCATCATAGTTAAGCAATTATAAAATTAAAAAAAACATTATCAGAAATGACAAAAATCGCTATTTTGATTGAAGCGGCATATTTACTACGTTGATTACAAATTTATAAGATATTTGAACAGTAATTTCTTCATTCACCCGGTTTCCATTTCCGGGAATTCGCTTAAATGGAGTTGAAAATTTTGAAAAAAATGTAGTCTCTTCATAAATACGTTTAAAAATTTTGGATATCTTTGAAACACAGGTAGCTTTTGACAAACTTTGAAAAATGAAATATTAAAAAAATAAAAATTGATATACGGACCAGATAATCTTGGAAAAATCGGGCATAATAAAATTTTAGTTTTCAGCATTTTTACTACAATTTTTCTCGGTTTTTTCCGTTAGAAATACTCTGTATAATTTAGTATTCTCATTAAAAATCTATAATCCTGATTATGCGTGTACAAAATATTCAACTTTTATGCCAAAATTTTTCTATTAAGTATTCGTTTGGCTTCATCATTTCTGAAGAGATAGTTCGTAAAGACTTAAATCCACATAGAGTAATGTTTTAGAAACTCACCAGTGTATTTTGATATCCTAATCCGAATTCGTCATCATCTGGGATTCTGGAAAATAGCGTATCCATAGGTTGTACCCTGGGTGGAACACTTAAACTGTCCATTTTGAGAGGTGTGTTTTGCGACATTTTTTTAGTTCAATCAATCTCACTAATCAAATAACAATTTGAGTAGGCAAATTATGGTATTGGCAATAATTTAGATGTATAATAACTTTGATCATAAGATTAAAAACATTATTAACACTTTTTTTACAATTTTTCTTGGTAACTTGAAAAATTTAACGAATTTTGGTAGATATCGGACAGTGGCACTATTTCTCAAACAATAAGCATTTTTATCTATATTTTCTTGTAGTAACTAACCTGTTATCACTTAATAAACATATTTTGTTTATTTAAAAATATTGTTCACTCGATTTCACCTTTATAGCCGAAAAAATAGGAAGAGTATTCGAATCGATATATAAGTAATTACATACAAATAACCGCACAATTGTTACTATTATTTAATCATCTGCGGTGGATGTCTATCACAGTCGTTTACCAGTATAACACTGCCCGTGCCAATCTTTTAAAAAGGTTAGCAAATCTAGAATCTGTCTGTCTTGTCTTCGACTCAAGACTTTATAATCACGGAATGTAACTTTAGTTAGAAAGAGAAAGGCATGTTAAATTTTTCTTTCATTTCATATACGGCCATATAAACTGAATTGATAGAGTAGAAAAATTGTTTTCCGATTACGATAAGCCGTTGTCGTGTCTCAGTTATGCGGTTGTCAACGATGAATTTCAGCCAGTTGTTGTTATGCCTAAGAAAATTAGATTATTTATTAAATAAATCTATAATATTTACTTATAGGAAACAAGAAAAATGGCGAAAATTCAGTTTTCTTTCTGTTCCAAAAATATATTATTGATTTCTAATATTCGTATAATCCCATCAATTGCAGTTTTATTTTTAAACTTGAATTTTAAATGCAAGGGCATTAAACAATCGGTGCGTTTGCTTATCAGCAAATTTACAGACACACAAATCGTGGATTTCCAGTGTTCAAACTTAATTCAAATGTCTTGAATATCAATTACTTATATCAATGTTAAAGTAGATCAAACTCTTTGCGACTTGTTTTAAAATAAACTTATAATTGGGCTACACAAACTAGAGAATTGATCAATATTTGAAGATATAGGAAAATAACAAAAGTTTCAAACAGAAAAACATATCGGATTTTAGAGCTTAGCCATCAATTAAAGTTTGCATCTAGAAACATATTCTCGAAATTTTGAACTCCTCGATTTCTTGCTCTATATATTTTTTATATGTTGATAATTTGAATGCAAATATTTATAAAAACCTAAGAAGAATTTACTTTCTAGTCGATTTTTGTCAAATTGAGATAAAAAGATAACGTCAATTTCTTTGAGATTTTTAGATAATGTTTTTCTAGGTGGAAATATGTAGATGTTTTGGTTTTCAAATTGGCTCTATTTTTCTTTTTTTCAAAATTTCAAAAATGGCCCTTGGAGTTTTGACTAATTGAATCAGAGAATGTTGTTAAATTTCAGTAAAAATGTTGAAAATTATATTAAGACAGAATCATGTTTTCAAAAAAACAAAGTATCTGTAGTACGGTATAGAGATGTTCAAAAAGTAATGAACGATTTAAAAGTAATGATTACTCACAAGTAACGATATGAAATCGTTACTAAGAAGAGAAATCATTACTTTTCACTTTCGTTACATCGTTCTTTCTCCCAGCACAAAATTTCTTACACCGCGTCTTGACGGCGATATCGTCATCAACTCGAGCTCTGATTGGTCAATTATAAAATCTCTGCGATGAAAAATCCCAAGTCAAGACACGGTGTTACACCGTGTTACTCAAAATGAACATGCGTCGGCCGCTCTGGTCGTGCTTGTTCGTGCCGTGCTTCGGCCCCATTGAATTTTTCTTCTCTGCTTTGTGCGATATTCGTCCCGTGAGCCCAACAAGTAACGATACTGCTGAAGGAATGATTTCATTTTGTTTCGTTACTTTATGTAACGTTTTCGTTTTCATTACTTTAGCATATCACGAAAAATTAGAGAGTAAGGAATTTTCGAAGTCTTATTTCGAAAAATTTGTTTAAAAATCATCTTTGTTTCCACTTTTTTTAAAGAATTTTTTCTATTTAAACTATTTTAAGATTTTGATCCATGAACACTGTTATTGTGGTTTCTGTATCAATGTGAAGATGAACGGAAGTTTATTATCATCTTTTAACCAATTTTTAAGGCTTAATGAACATAAACGTAGCTATTTTTGCAGAGAAACTGGTTCCCAACTTCGCGACTAATGAATCTCAATGACTTGCGATAGAAAGAATATGGAGTTTACTGAAATCACAGGCAAAGTAATGAAGTAACGAGTAACGAAATAAAAGTAATGATTACCGTCATCAAAAGTAATGATTCGTTATCGTTACTTAAAAGTAACGAAACTCCACATCACTAGTACGGTATAAATTTTGATTTGATACCTTGTTAGAAGTATAGAATTTTTTGACTATAAAATCGATTAAAAATTGATGGGAACGTTGATAGGAACTTTTTTTTTTGATTATTCTGTTTTTTTTTTCTTGAGAATCAGGAAAAAAGATTTCTCGGAAATTCTCGAACATAAACTCTAGTCATGTGTTACGATCAAATTTTTTTATCGAAGCGAGAACCTCGCAAAATTCAATTTCAAAAAAAACTTTTTAAAAAAAAGTAAAAAAAACCGACTTAAAAATGCACTAAAAAGGAAAAAATAATTTTTTTGGAAGTTGGTGCCAAAATAGAAACTTAAAGAGGACTTCTATTCATATTTCTTGAGTGTTACAAATAATTTTATTGTAACAAGAATTGTTAAGACAATCAAAAGCTTTTTACAGTTGTCGAGTACTTTTATGTACAATAGACTCGCGGTTAAAATATCACAATGACTATAATTTTTACATCCCGCGTTTCGTTTAATGCATTGCAAATATTCGATGTGATAAAAATAAATTTTTTATAGTGACAAGAATCGATATTCAAAATTTGGGGAATATCAAACCCATTCAATATGTATTTTAATACTTTTAGATTGTACAATAAAAGAGAGCAAATTGTTTGTTTCTATTTTGGCACCAACTTCCAAAAAAATTATTTTTTCCTTTTTAGTGCATTTTTAAGTCGGTTTTTTTTACTTTTTTTTAAAAAGTTTTTTATTTTATAATTTTTAGTGATTTTTGGTATATACATTATATAGATATATTTAATGTTAGGAAATGGGTAGAGCAAGTAAAGCCGCAGCCCGCGTGCGAAAACGGCGTTACGAATCGATAGCCTTCAACCCCCTTAGTGACACTGGAAAGTTTCATTAAGATCGGACCAGCCAATTCGAAGAAACCAGGCGAGGGGTATCGAGGGGAGGGAAAAGTCAGGTTTTGTAGTGGAAAATCAAACCCTTTAGCCTTCTTAGTAATACTGTAAAGCTTCATTAAGATCGGACCACCGAATTCGAAGATACCAGGCGAGGGGTGTCGAAGGGGAATTTTCTCAGAGGGGATACCTATCTAGATCGTATTTTTGTCCCCGAAAATCCCTAACACCCAAGTTTCATGAAAATCGTTAGGCCTGTTTTCGAGATCCATTGTGCAGACAGACAGACTGACAGACAGAAGGACGACAGTCCTCGTATTATATTATAGGATATACCTATTTAATGTTAGGAAATGGGTAGAGCAAAACTTTGATCGTTCCAAACAGCGAATTTTTAGGGATAGCAACAGTAAGTTGTAAACTAAATTTTAGAGGTCGACAGCAAAAATTTTGGTCACCAACATTTTTTAGATCGACAGAAACCTTTCGTTAACCTTACAGACTTCTAAACATTAGAATTGGATTAGGCGACCCTAAAAACCCCGATATGTGTTTGTTTTTTATCTGGAAAATTTGAGGGTTGAAGGATTCGCTGCCCCCCAAAATATACGCATAAAAATTTTCAGACCGATCGGACCATCCGATTAGGGGACAGGGGAGGGGTTAAGAAGCGAAAGGGGTAGGGGAAAATCGATAAGGGGAAAACACTAGCCGTCCCCCAAAATGTGAGCATACAAATTTTCAGATCGATCGGACCATCCGATTGGGAGTTGATAGGGGAGGGGCTAAGAAGCGAAAGGGGTAGGGGAAAATAGATAAGGGGAAAACACTAGCCGTCCCCCAAAATGTGAGCATACAAATTTTCAGATCGATCGGACCATCCGATTGGGAGTTGATAGGGGAGGGGTTAAGAAGCGAAAGGGGTAGGGGAAAATAGATAAGGGGAAAACACTAGCCGTCCCCCAAAAAGGTACGCATACAAATTTTCAGACCGATCGGACCATCCGATTGGGGGTTGACAGGGGAGGGGTTAAGAAGCGAAAGGGGTAGGGGAAAATAGATAAGGGGAAAACACTAGCCGTCCCCCAAAATGTACGCATACAAATTTTCAGATCGATCGGACCATCCGATTGGGAGTTGACAGGGGAGGGGAAGGCCGGGAAACGTCGGAGAGAGGGGAAATTAAAATGGGACCAACTAGGGAGTGAACTCTGTCATCCACCAACGTTTCAACAAAATCCATGCAACGGCACCCAAGTACTGCGTGAACATACAGATATAAAATAAATAAATAAATAAATAAATAAAAAATAAATAAATAAATAAATAAAGTTGGACCAAAACGAATTGATAACCCAAGTACTGCGTGAACATACAGATATAAAATAAATAAATAAATAAATAAATAAAAAATAAATAAATAAATAAATAAAGTTGGACCAAAACGAATTGATAACCTCCTCCTTTTTTGGAAGTCGGTTAAAAATCAAACATCCTTAGCTGTAATCAAATTGATTGTTCAGCTATTAAATTCTTCGCTGACGTCATAATGGTCTAAGAGAAAACCAGCCAAAAATGCAAAAGATCCTCTGAGTCAGAGTTTGGTGTCTGGGCATTGGTAAACTTGTTCAATAACTTAGTGTAGAAGAGATAAAGAACAGCGTGAGTGGGAAAATTGAGATAGCAGACGAAGAAGTAAATGAAAAGCTTTAACCTTACCGACCAAGTTTTCTTCTCAAATTTTGGATCATGTGACGTCACGAGTGTGACGAGAAAATCGAAAATTGGTCCTTGTTACAACGGTAATAAATTTCACTTTTGAATTACGAAGTAATGGAATTGTTCAAGTGAGGAACCATGTCAATTGTAATAAAGGAAAAAGCTTTTTCAGTCAGTTCAGTGAAATTAAATTATTCTAATCAAATCTAAGAAGATTTGAAATTTCAGAATTTAACATTAGAATACTCGATACTAGCAATACCCTTAGATGCCCAAATGGAGTCATTTTGACTCCCATTTTGTGCACGGTTTATTTGAAATCATGAAAAAAAATCCATAATATTTTTTTTAAAGATACAAAAAAACATTATTATTATGGCTTATATATTTTTTTCACAAAACTGGCACCGTTTTCAATAGTACGAATGCAACATACTAACTTTTTGCAGATAATACATGTTCCCACTCTTCTATTTTTTTTGCACTGTTCCTTGACTTGACAGTATTTAGCTGTAGGTGGTGGTTCCTGGCTGAAATACCCTTATCACACAGAACTACAGAGAATGCAAAATTGGCGGGATTCTGGAAACTCCAATGACGTTAGAACATAAGGAGTCATAATGACTCCCTTGGGCATTGGACGTATTTTTTGAAAAATAGACGATAAAACTGTGCTAATATTATTTTCAATGATATTATTTTTTTCAGTCATAAAAATGAATAAAAGTCACGAGAGGTTTTCACGTAAAATTAATTAGGAAATAAATTGATGACAAAAAACTGTTCGCAAGGAGTCAAAATGACTCCATCGGGCATTCTAGTGTTAAGTAAAAATTTTTATAATTTGAAAGACTGCGTTATATGCAAGTGGCCCCCGCAGATCCCTATGTATGTCTCAGCTTGCGTCTTTGGTTTCATAGGTGTATTGATTTTGTATATTATTTTCATCGCATTAGGGTTATTACCCTAAAACGGAAAAAACCTAGCGATAATGACATGGGTTTTGCGATTTTAAAAGTTATTACCACAACATACGGGCTAAAAAAAAAAAAAATTTGGCAATAAACTGGCTTACGTTTTTATACCCGTATGGTGAAACCAAAGGGTATATTAACTTTGCCTTACCGTTTGTAACGCCAAGATCCCGTCATCGCACAAAAAAATGAATTACACCAGTGTGTTTAGAATGATAAAAAAAGTTGAATTTAGCATGTCCGTCCGTCTGTCTGTCCGTCCGTCTGTCTGTCTGTCCGTCCGTCTGTCTGTCCGTCCGTCTGTCTGTGGCGCGGATTGCGGGCGCACGGATTGAGCTAGAGACTTGAAATTTTGCACAGATCCGTTTTTCGTAAAATGTGAGGCTAAGTTCGTTAATGGGCAAAAATGGACCATTAGGGGGGGTACCCCCCATACGAACGAAATCGTTTTTTGTGAATATCTCGAAAACGGTGCATCTTATCAAAAAAGTGCAAGAACAAAAGTTATTTAGGATATGATTCTACATAAAACTCCCATACATCAAAATCCGATTGGAATAAATTTTAAAAAATCTTATTGGAAAGTTTGACTTCAAAGTGGAATTTTGGTATAACTGTTCGAATTTTGATACGAATATCACCATACGGGTCTCCAATGATTGCCAGATTGGCAATTATAGCTTTTGTTATGTTTTTAAATGATCCATATAGATCTCTTAGTCGGAGCATTAAAAAAATACAGCTATTGGTAAATTAACAAAAATAAATTGAATGAAAATAAAATACTCGATTTTCAGTTGGGTGTGCAGACACACACCCTTAAAAAAAACGTCAATCTCCGTCTATAGGAGAGGAAAGTAAAAATTTGTAACAGGTATAAAATTTTTCAGGACACATTCCCAGAAAAGAATTTTCATGTTCTTTTTTTTTATTTAATCATTCTCAAAATTATGGCAAAGACTCCAACGTGTTATATGGGAAATATTACTGCATATGTTAGACCAGTGTTTTTAAACTTTTTCGCTGGCGTACCCCCTAGCGAGGAATTTTTTTTATCGCGTACCCCCTTATTTTGTATAGAAACTGTATCGAAAAAAAAAATACTTTTTAAGAATTGTAAAAATATGTTCGAAAACCACACAAATAAATTTATAAAAGATTAAAAGTGAACCATTTGCGTTAAAAGAAGTTATCGTGTATCTAGAAACCCGTCGATTCTATTCTACACAATATTCTTGATATATTTTTCATTTTAAGCGATCTGAATGGCGTAGAAATCCATTCTTCACATATATAAAATGATTCATATGTTTTTCAAAATCCTAATGATAAAATTTCCAAGTTTTGGACACAATTTCAAAGTCCAGAAAAAAAATCCAATGCCAATAAACAGCTAAATTTGATGTTTATGGATTAAAGTTGGTCGGATTGATTGTATACAAAAGCATAGGGTACTATGATTTTAAAATCTGAAATGTCGCCGTAAATGTTGTGTCGGGCCAATTGTATTTTGCGCTTTACCAAGAATACCAAATTCTTTTACAATCTCTTAATTACAAATTTTCTTAACATCTGTTACCTAGAATTGGTGAGTGGATCTATTTGAAAGTTTAGAATCACACCATATAGGGATGTGGTTTCCATCCTTTTTCTCTCGCGAACCGTTTTTTTGGAATGAGTTACAAAAGGATCAGTGAGCCCTTTCTCCAACTTTGGCCGTAACATTATATGGCCATTGTAAAAGTTTGTAAAAAATGCGTCTTAGGCAAAATTCAAGAAAACTGCATCAATTTTAAAGAAATCCATCGAAAGTGAAAACTTACATATAACGTTCTAAGTTAAATATAAGGATAATTTTGTAATAAATCATTGAAGTAGAGTTTTGCTTCTTAAATAACCAAAGCTTCATTTCGCGACCTACTGGTTGGGAAACGTGATGAAGGGTATTTTACGATTGAATGTTCTATCTACTTTCTGCTTAATTAATCACAATCATAAGTAATTGTCTTTTTTTCTTTAAAGTTTCAATAATCAAAAATTAAATTGCGTTCCAATTTAATAATTTTAATGTTCACCAATCAAAAAAAAGATGTGATTTCTACTTAACTAGCGCAATCAGAATAACCATGTGATTTAAAGCAGATAATTTCCTAAATATTACTTCAATAAGCACTTGTTAATCTGATAAGCATACAATAAATCCATATTTAACTTGCTGATGTTTACCTGGTCATTCGCCGCTGAAGCGCATTTTTTAATATCTTCTTTTTATATTGATTTGGTTGTTTTTTCTAAATACAAGTACATACGTTTATATGAAATGAAATCATTTTGCATATTATAAAACTTCAAGTACTATTACCCCAATCGCCACAGTAGTAAATCGGAACGTTGTAAATTTACCTTCAATTTGATTATTACGATTTGACATTCGCACAGCTGGTTTGGCTTTAAGTATAATTGTCTAAAATAGCAGTTAAATGGCCAAGTTAGCATTACTAACTGAAAAAGTATAAATGAGTAATTTGTCACATTAGCACGACTATTATAAATATAGTTAAATGAGTGTAAATGGCACAATACAACAAGTACCAAACAGTTTATAGACGCAGACATCTCAAATGGACCATCGATATACGATTGTTCAATTAATGAGGTCTTGGTCTTAATAACTGTTATCTAATCAAATCATATACTTTGACACTTTACCACTCTAAACGTAGGTCGTCACAGACATTTAACAATATTTATTGCATAACATACTTGGCTAATTAACAATATACGTTTAGTGTGATACAAAATCCCACTTTTATCTTGCAGTTCAAAGAAGTTTATTCACTAATATTGCATGCTGCAAAAGGTCAAAAATAAAAAGTTAGTTGCTGATTCACTCAAATAAATAAAATACTTGACAAGTTTGTGCACAATTTACACTATAACACGATGCACAAAATATTAGATCATATCAACATATTAATTTTTATTTTACAGAAACTGAAATATCTCGATAACCGTATAAGATATCGATTTACGCTAAAGGGAAAAAAATGTAAAGAATATTAATATTTTTAATTTTTCTTTTAACTGTATTTTCGCAAAACCGTTAGTTTGCAAGCAATTCGCAAAATTCTTTTTACCTTTTAATGAAAATACCTCAATAACGTGAAAGGTAGCGGATAACTGTAAAAGACACAATTGTGGGAAATATTATTTTCTTCAATTCACCTTATATATTGAAGCAGTGAAAACCCGTTTTTTCGAGATAATCGCAAAAAACTGTTTTTTTTTAAATAACGGTATATCTCGATACCGGTTTCAGATATCGAGTTCTAGTAAAAGACAAAAGTGTAGAAAAATTATTTTCAGGCAAAATTAAGAGGACGAAATTTTTCATTAATACTCACAGTACATTGAAATCTCGATACAATATATCCCCAGTACTCTATACTCCTATACCGTAACTTCACATTTTCTTTAACTTCACACTTAAAAGCAAACTTACAGTTGTGTAACTCTCTGATTTTAATAAAACTTTGCACATTTATAGAACTATAAAAAAATGTCGACGCGTATTTTTTTGTTTCGCTAGTAATATGGTTTTAAGTGGTTCCCCATTAAGTGCCGTTTGCACCAACAAAACTTAGAAACTTATGTACAACTTAAAAAATTTAAGTCGAAGAATTTCTACAGTTTAAGTAGGCTAACCACAACTTAATTTTTTAAGAATAATACGCCCAAACGGGCCTAAGAGAGATTTATGCAAAATAGCGTTTTTTGGCAAAACCGGGAAAACTAACGGCCCGTTTTGGATGAAACATAACTGTGTAAATGAATAAAAGATTAAAAAAATGTATTCTATTTTATTTATAATTGAAACCATAACAATATTTTCTACCTCAGTAGTGTATATCCCCCGTTCTATATACTTTCCTGGTTTGATATCGGTATACGGTATCGAGGTTTCAATGTACTTTATTATAGGGTAGACCGGGACTAGTAGACCCACTTTTTATAATCTACTTTATAGAGGTTTTCCTGTAATTATTTCAGGTGCAGTAAAGACGTTTTTGGTTGGTTTATTCAATTGTGTTTCTTAGTCAATCTTTTATTTTGACTAATTATAAGTGTTTCAAATATTTTTTTTCATTTTAAAAAAAGTTGTTCGATGAGTCGACTAACCCCGTGTCTGGGGTTTGTTGACTCTGTGAACGGGGTTATTTGACTCTATACTTTTTTTGGGAAAATGTGTTGGAACATATTAAAAAACTGTAATAATTCTGAAAAAATGTATTCTTTAAAAAATTAATAACATTTCAGATTAACATAAATTAACACCGATTGCGAGTGTCGTGTCGTTTTCGACAAGAGTCGTTTCACGTGTTGTTGTTGGTAGAAAAACACTAACAACAACACGTAAAACGACTCTTGTCGAAAACGACACGACACTCGCAATCGGGGTGTAAATTTCATCTAATTTAAAAAAATATAATTAATTAACAAAAAAATATAGGTAATTCATATCGAGTCATTTAACCCCAGTATACTGTGAGTCAACTAGCCCCAAGCCGCCATTTTATTTTTAACACACTCGTGAAAAAAAAATGAAAAAGCATCGATCAGAAAATGCTTCACTAACTTGTTAACTCATACATAAATTTTCACTTGAAATCACTGACGAGTTCAATACAATGAAAGTGTAAGCTACAAAACAATTTAATTAACAAGAAAAAAAATTCCTCACACGCTTGAAATTTCGTTTTTCCCCCTCACAGTTCGTTCCAAGAGCACTGTGGTCTAACCACGTTGGTTCACTCAAAGCTGTCAGTCGACTGAATAAACAGTCCAATTCACGCAGGTTTATTCTCAACCGTGGTTGAGTTATTCGCAATAAGTCTACTTACCTCTGAAGCCAACTAGCCCCGGTCAGCCCTACTTCGTATAAGAATTTGAAAACCAAAATGGATTTATAAAATTTGTTGACTTGGATTGATAGAGTTGCAAATGGAGTTTTTAGAGAAAAAATAATTCCTTAAGGTGCCTGTCCACATGAGAGTAAATGCCGGCGAGAAACTCTCGATAGCAGCTACTCGCCAATGGACACGTCTCTGAGAGTCGCTCCCAGAAACTCGCGAGCTAGTTTCTGCGAGCTGTCAAAAGTGATTCTACTCTCTAGTAGACACGCCTTCACTGAACTCTCGGAGAGTAACTCGTCAGATACGAACGGCGTTTGAATTTTGCGAGTCGCTCTCGAGAACTCGCCAAAACAATAAGTCAAAAAAATCAAGATATTGGTCACCGGAGGAGATTAAAAAGTTAATCGAACTGTATGAAGTGAACGTAATTCTGTGGAATGTTAAATGTGTCGAATACCGTGATCGTGTTAAAAAATGTAAGGCTACTTCTTTCACTATTCTGCCTATCGTACATATGGGTACAGTAGAACGCGCTTAAATGCAACACGCGTAAATGCAAAACTCGTGTAATTGCACACAAAATTTGTGCATGGAGGATTTTTAAGCATTTTTCATATAAATATACACGGATAAATGAAACACGCTTAATTGCAATACTTGCTTAAATGCAACCATTTTTACATCCGCAAAAGTATAAATTATATGAGATTTTACACGCTTAAATGCACATGTACAAAAATGAAATGTAATTGCACAAAAAAAAGTGATTATTGTTATTTTTATTTGATAAAATGAATTCTTAATTAGGTTCTTTGTTTTTGTGTAGCCTTGTTGAATTTAAATGTTTATTACAGGAATATTAAAGTTGCATGTTTATCTTTTACTCGCATAATTGCACATTAATGTGCATTTATCCGTGCTTCCGTGCTACGTATAAATGCAAAACACGGATAAATGCACATAAAATTCTGCGAAATTCGATGTGCATTTAAGCGTGTTCTACTGTATCCGAAATTGGTACTGTAGATTACTATATGAATCTCCTAATGAAATATAATATTCAACAATTGATACATTTCTGTGTTTATGTTTTTTTTTGTAAATAAGCTTACCAGATACAAAAAATCTTAATGTAATCATTAACAAAAAATTATGAACACAAAAATTTATCAATTGTTCAATATTATATTTCGATCCCGAGCAGATATTGTTCTCTCATTTTTGTAGTTTTTTTTTTGCGACAACCGGTCCGAAAATTTTAATTAAAAACTCTATTTCCGAACTTGTTAACCTACAAAAATTTCTAAATTGTTGCGCGTCTTCAATTTGCAATACCCTTATTAGACTTTTCTCGGCACCCAAAAGATTTCTCCTTTGAATCCAGGACCTAACCCAGGACTTTTTTTTGCTGATTTTGTTTGTCTCTTATTATTAAATAGTATAATCACAACCCCTGCAACCTTCCTGTATTGCGATGACATTTCGATTACTTTCCACTTTCAGTCATGCATCATTCTCAAATGGACAGGGTCTGGAGAGTTCTCGCGAAAATGCGTTCCGCTAGAAACTCGCCGAGAGCTCGCGATAGAAAAATCGCGGAAATTTACTCTCAAATGGACAACCTCCTGCTAGTAACTCTCGAGAGTTTTTGAGAGTTACTCGCGTATTTAATCTCATGTGGACAGGCACCTTTATATTAGGACTAGGACCATGACAGTTCTCTCCCGTGTAAATTTTCAATATATGTAAAAAACACTGCTCATAAAAAATTATTTAAATGTAATTATTTGTTGATTTTCCTAGACCTGAGCGGCAAAAAAATTTTTAAAAATATCGATACGAGTAAGTAAGCATGTTGCAATTTCAGATTCATGAGTATTATTAAAAAACTTATCAGAATTGGCATCTTATCCGTTAGTTTTAATCTATTACGATTAATTTCAATGGTTTATCGACCTTGTCCAATCGCAACGAATGGTTACAATTTGATTTGTGGACCTACTTTATTCAAATCGTGGATTAACATTTTTTACTTGAAAAAATCGGATTATGCTAATATTTGACCAACATATTTTATCGCTTTGATGTTCTGTTGTTATTGGCACATGAAGTCTTCTAAAAAAATTTACAACATTTTTCAATTGCTGGAAAGCGCAAGAAATAAATAAAGATTTAAACACAATACTCCAATTTTGTCACAATATACACTGTGATCATCGGGAGGAGAAATTCAAGATTTCATATGATATGAACTTTATTTGTTCATTTTTGACAAAATAGCGCTTGGCGTCCGCCATTTTGATTTTTTTGAGTCACAATATACACAGTAACTCTCGAGAGGAGGAAATGTCAATAGCTATAGATATAATTTATATAGCTATTGACACTCGTACGAATGTAACGTCATCTTCTTTATCAAATTCGGGCAAGCCGTGTAGGCTTGATAATATACATAATAATAAGGAATCAGATACACATAGCACCTAAAACACTTCTTCTATGAAGAAGGGAAAATATTTTTAAAGATTCAAACATCTTTATTTAAAAAAAAGAACCATTCAATTCAGTTTTTTCAATCCAGAGGCGGGTGGAGGAGGTGGATGGCTTCGTAGCTTTTGTTATGTTTTTGTTTTTCCCATCCTAAACACAATCTTCCTTTTATTCATCGGTTTCTACCTTGGTTTCTAATAAATCGAAGATACCCAAAAATAGTTTTCTTAAATCATTTTCGAAAGTTTGATTACAGATTTTTTTTTGCTGAAATTGTTAAAATGTGTTTATAAAAATTGTTTCGTTCATATTGCCTTTAATTAACAAAAATTCAAGTTTTTTTTTTCAAAATTTCCTAATTAATGTGAAGTTATATTCTGACAGGTTGACACTTATTACCGGAAATGTTTTTCTTTGAAAACTTAAGTGAAGACTCCTCATGAATCTTTATGTACTGTTTGCAGCAACGAAATTTAGTAACTTATGTCCAACTCGCTGTGGTTTATGAACACAATATGGAGAAGTACCGAGAAAAAATTTCTTAAAAATAGTCTGAAAATCTGCGAGAAAATACAAAATTACCACACTCAAAAAAAACTTATTTATTTAATTTAAAGAAAAATAAACTTTATTTCATAGAAAATTGGTAATGATTTAGTGCCATAGAAAACTTCAAAAGGTTTTAAGTCTTGACCTTAATTTGATTTGCACCTTTGTTAGTACTTAACGCTCAAAAACGAAATACACCATCTTTGTTGAATTTCGGAATATATTTTTCGATTTTTGGAACCGCTTACGCTTCCTTTCTACGTATCGTTTTAGGTATTTGATGCTAGAAGCCCTTTTTAACGTCTGTTTTCTGCTGCAACTATTGTCGAGTTAATATACTATGGAATTTCTTTGGATCTGCGAATTTTATTAAAATTTACCACCCAATTATAGTTTACACACAAACCAGTCCTTGAAACACGAAGAAACTTTGTTTCAAAATCATAAAATTGAAACATGTCTTTGGAATGAAGAATGAATGAATGTCATGATACAAAAAGAAACATTAATTTAAGAAATTGGTAGCTTTAAAATGAAGACGATGTATTCTTTAAATGTCTTTGAAAATAAGACGGATTTAAAAATACCGAAAAACAATCTTCAAACTGCAGATTTTTTTTAAAAAATTATAGGATGAAAATACATTTTTAAACCGAAAAATAAATGTTTTTGCTTTGAAGTTACGAATTTTTCTGAGTGTAAGGGCTATTCATAATGGTGCGGTTACATTAGTTGGCAAGTATGCCAATTCGCGACGTCTAATTGTTGACAAACGGAGTTGGCAAGGCGAAGCTCTTTACACTAGTTGGAAAAGTTGGCATAAAAATTCATTGCCAACGCGTTGACAAACAAATTGACGGTAGTTTACACGGAACGAGTTGACAAACAAGTTGACGGTAGTTTACACTATGTTTACGAAAAATTGAAAAAAAGCACACCAAATTGGCAAAGCAGTGGATGCCAATTTTGTTTGTATTTTGGCTGAAAACAGTAGCATAAATGAAAGCAGAAGTGCGCTTTGTTCACTTCAAAAAAATCGAAAAAAAATATTTTTTTTTAAAAAAAGCTCTTATTTAAAAAAAAATAAAAGCTTTTTAAAATATCTTTATTAAATAAATGTGAAATTCTTCGTTATTACACATACCTTGGGATTGCTGTTTCCAAATACAATTAAATGTTTCTATTGATTCCAAATTCAAGAAATACAAACGCAAACAAACCGCATGCCAATTTGACAGAAAAGAACGAACCTGATGTCAACTTAAAAATAGATAAAAACTTGACGTTCAACAGTTGACACTGCGTTTACACTGCGCGTTCACATAAAGCAATTGCTGTCAAATTCAATTGACAAAGGTCTGCCAAGTAGCTACTTGCCAAGTTGACAGATGTTTACATCGAAATTGGCAGAGCTGACTGCAAAATTGGCTACTTGCCAATTAGTGTAACCGTACCATAACATTCGTCACACTTTTCAAACAAAAAAATCACGAAAAGGTAATGGAGCAAAGATCCCAAAAATCTACCCGGAATGTCTCTTATAACCGCCCCCAATATTCCTAGAACATTGTTTGTTTTTAACACTTTTTTTGCAAAACTGTTCATTAGAACTATATTTACCTACAAGTTTACGCCTAGAATTTGGATTTTTTTTTAAATTTAGAATATGTATTGTCTACATTGTCTACGCCTAGAATAAAAGTCTCTACGCGTAGACAATGTAGACATCATGTAGACTACGCACCTAAACACTGGTTTTTCTTCTAATGGAAGTAAAGTTCTGAGTTGAAAAAAAATTTGATCAAAATTTTGTATTAACTGACGTGGTGTTATCCCATTATATTTTTACAACGTTTAATCCAATAACAATGCATTTTTGAGATAAATGCATTTCGAAAGACATACAAACTTGCAATTAAGCATATAAAACCGTTACATAAGACTGGAACAAAAAGTTCTATAGAGATTTTATAGGCAAACATTTTTTTCGGCGTTGGAATTTCAAAAAATGCGTGCATGAATAAATCATGTACTCACAAATCGTTTATTCAAACATTTCTGGCAACAATAAAGATTTTTCTAACTCTCCACGGCTATTATGTAAGGATTCTACTTCAATACACACCGTAGCGACCGCAAACTTATCGAATTTAATGCAATTGAATGCGTTCTCACTCACTTTGTGTGTTTTTTTTTAAATATTTTCAGCTCATGCACAGAGGAAATTTGTTTATCACACAATTATGCACAAATAAGACTGTGCTGTAATACTGTACTTCCACAACATTTCTTTTATTTTTTGAATGAGGTGGTATCATATATGTACATATTCTGATAAGCATTCATTTACGTTATAATTTCGGTTACTATAATACTACTGTTTTCTTAAACACAGAAACGAACATTTGCAAGAATTTTGAAATTTTTCTGTATTCCACATATGTGTAATTGTATATGATATCGATTCTGACAATTAATTGGTTTACAGCACCTTTTGTTCACTTTACAAAGCCGAACATCACTTTGACCTCCTCAATCGGCGTTAGTACGGGACGGATGACGAAGTTTAACTGGCTTCGTTGGCTCGACTTGAAATACTGAAAACACTGACTATTATTTCACTTTGAATCTGGTGGAATTGGGAGTCATTCATCGATTTCGGAAAACGTTTTCGGTCTTTGGAGACCAGTTGTTGGGACTGCTACTTGCATGTGATTGAGAAAAAAGCGTGGCTAGAAAAAAAAACGAATTCCAGAACCGGAAAAAGTGAATAGTTTAATACAAGATATTATAATGAGATAATTAGTTGTATTTTAAAAATATTTATATTTAACGCTAATTTGTCACAAATGATGTCTGGTGAGCATATGTTATAGCGCCTACATTACAAGTACTAATAAAGTGATAATTCAATTTAATTAAATTTGCCTTATTATTCTATTTTAATTTTTGTATGTATGTATGAGATTAAAATCATTTACAGAAAAGCCCTTTTACCAATGGAACAATGTAAGTAAATCATTAACGATATTTTTAAAAACTTTAATTTAGCTTGCTTTCATGCCTGTCTATCTGTTTTTTTTTGCGTATGTGTTTGTCTGCCAGGGTCATATCTTGTAATGTAATTTTGACTCACTTCCCCTCATCCGATTGACTTAAAATTTTGCACACATACGTAACTCTGGTGACAATATAATTATCCGTTCTTGTAAGGATAACGGAAAGTCGTGTAAGGATTAAGTTGTCTATCGTTTTCCTCAAATTTTCTGGAAACAATGTCATCTGAGGGTTCTTGGGGTCACTTAATTTGATTTTGACGTTATGAAGTATGTAAGGATAACGGGAGGCCCTGTTAGGATAGCGTGATTATCCTTTTCCTTAAATTTTCCAGAAAAAAATTTCGTCTGGGGTTTTTTGGGCTCGTTGAATCAGATTCTGACGTTAAGAAGTCTGTCAGAATAACGGAAGGTCCTGGCAGGATAACGTGACTATCGTTTTCCTCAAATGTTCCGGGAAAAGATATCTGGTGTTTTGGGGGTCGTTTAATCCGATTCTGGAGTCAAAAAGTCCATAAAGGTATCTTAAAGCCAAAGATATATATTCGAAGATTCAAAAGTATAAACAAGCGTTGAGAAAGACACAAAAGTTTTGGATTTTTGGTCTTACCAATTAAATACAAAATAACCAAAAAGGATCAAATAAAAAAAATTAAAATTTTTTTTTTTTATTTAACCTTAAAAAGGCGGACAGATTTTTCTTCATAACCGGCTGAAATACATACCCGCGGGTATGCACATGGAATTCCATACATTTTGTAGGAAAATCACACAACTGCCACAGTAACGATCATTGAATTTGTGAGTTCTTTTTTTCTCTGGAATTTAAATTTGTTATCTTTTTGTTCACCAGAACTGTTCATTCACGAACATTTTGAAAAAAGAACAACCAATTTAACAGTTGACAAACGAAAGAACAGTGTGTTGAAAGCAAATACATATGTGTGGTATTAGCAACTACAATATTTCTGATATGTTCATGAGCACTCATCACCATTAGCAATAGAAAATTATCAATTAGTCATGCTCAGAAGTATTCATGGAGGTTTCTAATGCTCATATCCGTGAGTAAGAGTTTTTGACCTAACATTTTAGTCACTGCTCAAGAGGAGAATCATGAGCAGAACTAATTGCTCCTGAGTATGAGTACTCATAAACGAGCAATTCCAAACTCGGTATCCTTGACGATATACAATCTAGCAGAAGAGGCGGTTTGAGGGAGTAGGGCCCCTGAGGCGAAATATGTAAAAGAACCTTCCTGGTGTTGTACTGAACACAACACAAAAAAATTCAGCTCGATCTCTCAAACTATTGAATTTATCAGGAAAAACTTCTAGCGACACTAGGGAATGCAATACCGGTATCCCGAAAACCGGGATACCGGTCATTTTTGTCCGGTATTAAATCTCTCATTAAAGTCTTTATCACCCAAGCGACGACGCATACTCATTCATGTGATCGACGAAAAATCGGTATTGTTGTTTTAAAAAAATACTTTCGTTTGTATATTTCATACTTACGTTGCGCCAGGAGAGCGTAAAAGATTGTGGCGAGCCAAAGGGTTTTCTTCTAATTTGTAAGACATTTCCATTTCACACCAGAGACAAATCGTTTTAGAAGTTTATTCTGTATCGCAATTGCAAAGCATTCATTTTCTATTACCTTTTAATATCATCGCATAGAACTGTAAAGCAATGCATGCGTGTCCAGTCACCTAGCTCCAAGTGAGATAGACAATACCAAATACAAAGTTGGGTGAGCGCTCAGGTGACGGCGTCGCTTGGGTGAGAAAGACAATACGGGTGAAAATATTTTTCCTACCGTTCTTATTTATTTGTGTAAAGTGTAAGTTCGGTGGTGGAGATAAAACCAGACGAACATTTACTGAAATCAAAACTGCACACCAAATAAACTTTTGGGTGTGTATTCTTAGTTATTTGAATCTTAAAAATAAAAGTACAGCAAATTTTTTGTGACAAATATTAATTAACTTTGGTAAGTTTATTTAAGTTAAATCAGTTTGATGTTTTTTAAATATATACATAAGGCATTCATATGATAAACATTCATTACAATACAATATCCCAATTTAGAACATGGAGAGTATAAAATTTGTTCAATATTTAAAAGACGGAGATGAAAATTCCATCTGATTTTACTTTCTCAAAGAAGAAAAAGGAAGCTATGCAAAATGCAAAGTGTGGTAATTTTATTAAAACGGGAGGGGGCTCAACAACCGGCCTCCACACACATCTAAAGACCAAAGATGAAACAAATCTACGGAAAAGTGCTGCTGCTGAATTTTGAATTTTTTTTAATGAATTGTGATTTTTATGTTAATTAATTTTTAATTAAGTTTAGTTTGTTTATTTTATAATACAATTTTAATGAATTATGTAATATACTTTTTATGTTTAATTTGAACTTTTTTTTTTTAAATTTTGTATATCACATTACAGAGTTTAAACGCGTCTATTAGAATTAAAATGAAAATACAGTGGAACCTTCTAATTGGGATCAGCACCGTGCCGAGGGAGAGGGGTGCCAAATTCGCCACTAGTCGGATATAAATTGAGGCGTTAAAAGCTAGAGTGGACCAAGCCACATAATCGATTTTTTGAAGCTTTTTCCACTTTTGTACTATTATTGACTGTAAATTTTTGGAAAAAAAAATTTCTGTGGACTTTATTACTCAATGTTGAAATGTTCTTTTGTGCATCCAAACATTTTTATCTAAAAACTCACTCGCAATAGTGATTCAAACACAAAAAAATTCACGAGTTCGACATGTGGGTCGGTCCACTCTAGCTTTTAACGCCTCAATTTTAGATGAGTACAAACAAATTTAACGCTTAGAACACAATGAACGCAATTCTTATGTGATGCGAATAAATAAAATGAAAAAAATACAACATTAGGTGCGACCAGTGAATATAACAGCTCCGTAGCAATCTTTTCATCTATTTTCATTTTGGAAGATTCAATTTTGTATCCGCGGCTGAATTTCGAGTATAAAATCATATTTTTCGCACTTCTTCAATTAATTTTTCCTCGAACGACATTTTGATTGGCAATGTATCCACTGTCAACGCTGACTTGCTGCGTTAAAGTTCAAAGTTTGCCAACTTTTGCTTCGATGGTTGCGTTCAATGCGTTCACTGTGCTCACTTAAAGGAATTTCTGCGAACCAAACTCGTAAGTGACATTTGAATGCGTGATGTGTGCTCCAATGATAAAGCGGTGATTCGTAATATGATCAAAATTTCCTTCCATGGCTTGGTAACCTTATTTTTAGAGTCCGACAGAAGGTCAGTTTTTGGCCGAAGCCGAAGGTTTGTATAAAAGCCTAGATGAATGTTTACCGTAAGAGAGAAGCAATTGCGGTTCTATAAAAAAATATGTTTTTGTCGTTAAAAATAGTAGAAAACATTTGAAAATTTACTAAATCAAAGCATAAATAATTCCCATCAATAATAAAGGAAAATTGTATTAACATTTTGATGTCTTAAAAATTGTCATAATCAATAAACTGCACAGAGAAAATGATGTTCAGAATTTTTAGATACAAAAGGTCATACAGCAAAATTGCATAAAATGTACGCACTTGTTCTGACTCCGAGGAATTTGTGCATAAATTTTACTAAATGTACGTTAATTTTATGATTTGCGATTCCAATAATTTTTCATAAAACTGATGCAAAAAATCAGTTTTGGGAAAGCATTTCTTAGTTTAGACATTAGTTGGAATGCTTTTTTGAAAAAAATTTTATGCCCATTTTTTTCAGATTTCGATAATTTTTTCCCATTTTCGAAAAATACTAAACGGGAATAGTATTTTTTCGAGGTAACACAACGACATTCGCCGAGAGAATTCATTCGCTCGAAGTTTTTGTAAGAAAAATCATTCAAAATAAATTATTTCCATTTCGTATCATATTGGCCGTCATAAAACATTTCCTCCATACGAATATACTGCTAATAGCAGTAAGTACTGTCAACATCCAACAAAAAATTCATGTGTAAAACTCGATTAGAAACCAATTTCGCCTATTTTCCTGTCCTGCCAAAATATGACTCGTGGAGATAGCCTTTTCCAAAACATTTCTAATTTCTTAGACAAAAAATGTAAGACGAAATGCTACCGTGAACAATTCTCTGGTTAAATATTTTGAATTGAAGAGGAAATTTCACTAAGAAATACATCATTTCCTATTATAAGCGCGCACCAAATATTATTTTTTGAGAAACTTGAGTTCCAAAAAAATACGTTAAACAATGCAGGGCTTTTTTATACCCGTATGGTGAAACCAAAGGGTATACTAACTTTGGCTTACCGTTTGTAACGCCAAGATCCCGTCATCACACACAAAAATGAACTATACCAGTGTGTTTAGAATGATAAAAATAATTAATTTTTGCATGTCCGTCCGTCCGTCTGTCTGTCCATCCGTCTGTCTGTCTGTGGCGCGGATTGCGGGCGCACGGATTGAGCTACAGACTTGAAATTTTGCACAGGTCCGTTTTTCGTAAAATGCGAGGCTAAGTTCGTTAATGCGCAAAAATGGACCATTAGGGGGGGTACCCCCCATACGAACGAAAAGGTTTTTTGCGAATATCTCAAAAACGGTGCATCTTATCAAAAAAGGGCAAGAACAAAAGTTGTTTAGGACATGATTCTACATTAAAGTTCCATACATCAAAATCCAATTGGAACAAGTTTTAAAAAAATCTTATTGGAAAGTTTGACTTCAAAGTGGAATTTTGATACAACTGTTTGCCGTTCACTTAAATCACCATACGGGTTTTCAATAATTGCCAGATTGGCAATTATAGCTTTTGTTATGTTTTTTGTTTTTTTAAGTTGAACTTCTTAGGCGCGATCTCCATACAGCCGATTTTTTGATCTGATAAATGAATGAGATGCACTTATGCAAAGACAGCGCGTACCAAAAGGGAGAAAACAATCATACTAAAAATTTGTTAGTTTCAGCGTTACCCAATGGCAAACAAATGAATTTCCAATTACATCTTCCTTAACCCATTACCGCCCGCTGTTCAGGCAAAACCAAACAGATCTGAATTTGCATTTACAAACGCTTAGCTTTGCCTGAAAATCGACTTAAGCTACTTTAACTTATTACCACAGATTTATGTAGAAATTTTTTTTTTCAAATTTTTTTTTTGTTTTGTTTATTTTATAAGAATAAATTGGTTTTTGAGTTAAAAAAAATATTCAGTAGTTTTCTCATGGGCATTAATGGGTTAAGTAAATTGCTTATGTGTGACGGACTCGTGTGATATTATTGGGACAGTATGCACCTTAGGCGGCGCTACTAATTCAACGATTTGGGGAATAAAATGCTCGATGAAACGGAAGTTCCTGCATCTCTGGAATATAGCCTCTTTTTCTTTGCCTATTTATAATCTCGCAAGAGAACACTCATTCAATGAAATTGTACGATGCTTTTAAAAATTGTGCCGTGTATGCAATTCTTACGATTCAATTTCTCATACTCAACTATGGCGAATCGACTCTTTGAATCATACTAGGTCTGTTCGATATAAGTCCTGGACTTACTCCGAATATTTTCACTTTACTCCACAAAATGGCGGATTTTCTTACTCTGAATTTGTTTTTATCGAACAACTTGGAGTAAGTTTAGAGTAAATCACTAACTCTATATTATGAGTTTATAATCTATAAAATATAACAAATATAATAAATAAAACCCGAAACTACTCAAGAATATATATTGGAAATAATTCTTTTGTTGCATTTCTTCTTCCAAACATTGTAAAAGAGAGGTTATGTCTGACAAATATCAGCTGTCAAAAGTTTACTCCAGCTAAAAGCAAGAGTAAGTCCAGGACTGTCCTGGACTTACACTTTTCTGTTCGATATGTGTTCGGAGTAAGTCCAGGACTCATATCGAACAGACCTACTAAAAATTTGTTAATTTCAGCGTTAACTCTTTGAATGTAGCCATTGGGCAATCAACACACCCTAAGCCCAGTACCCAACAAACATGTCGCATGGAAATCCGTTCCCTTTCGAGTTGGAAAACGACACATCGTACTCGGAAACGCTCGGAGTTGCACAACCCAGTGAACAAGAAATGCCTTATTGAGGCATTATCGTTAATGCTTACCTTTACCTTACTGTTGCCTTAATTTTGTATAGGCCATTTCCCATTATATAAGGCATGCTACTAAGGAAATATTAATACTAGATGTTTTTTTGCCGGTGATGGCGCTGATTGCTTAGATGGTAAAAATCTTTGCTTATATATGGTTGTTGTTTTGAATAAGAGGTTTTGTTTTGTTTTGAATATATAATTTTTAAATAAAACTTATTGCACATCCTTTGCATAAAAATAAATTAGGCCTTCAATGGCGAAATAAAGCCTCCAATCACATTTGTTGATAATCTGGATAAAAAGAAAATGCAGTTATTAATATATAAGATTTTGCCACCATCTAATTCACGAATGGGGCTCAATGGATAATTTAGTTTTTGGAAATGAGAGTTTGTCGGCTCTTTGGAACTTTGAGTCCAACTCCTGTTAAAATCAACAGCAAGTATTTAACAGCTCGTGTAGAGATGTTGTGGCCAAAAACTGAGTTTCGCGGCCAAGCTATCCGTGTTTTTCGATTCGCGGACAATTTATCGTGAACAATTTATCGTAAAACAATTTATCGTGAACAATTTATCGTAAAACAATTTATCGTAAGAACAATTTATCGTAAGAACAATTTATCGTAAGAACAATTTATCGTAAGACAATTTATCGTAAGAACAATTTATCGTAAGACAATTTATCGTAAGAACAATTTATCGTAAGACAATTTATCGTAAGGAATATTATTTTTACAAATTCGGGCGCCCGAATTTGTAAAAATAATATTCCTTACGATAAATTGTCCTTACATATATATATTATATATATATATATATATATATATATATATATATATATATATATATATATATATATATATATATGTGTATATATATATATATATATATATATATATATATATATATATATATATATATATATATATATATGTGTGTGTGTGTGTATGTGTGAGACGAAACATCATTAATTTATCCCCTTCCCCCCTCGCCTTCCCCCCTCCCCCTTCCCCTTTCCCCCTCCCCATTCCCCCCTCCCCCTTCCCTCTCCCCATTCCCCCTTCCCCCTCCCCCTTCCACCCTCCCCCTTCCCCCGCCCCTCCAAACCCATCATCCACCCGACCCATCTCCCCAACACTTCCCACAATAATCTTGTTCTTACGATAAATTGTCTTACGATAAATTGTTCTTACGATAAATTGTCTTACGATAAATTGTTCTTACGATAAATTGTCTTACGATAAATTGTTCTTACGATAAATTGTTCTTACGATAAATTGTTCTTACGATAAATTGTTTTACGATAAATTGTTCACGATAAATTGTCTCACGATAAATTGTTTACGATGAATTGACCGGCACCCGTGTTTTTCACTGATTCACCATCATCGTCGTCACTAGAACTTTAACCAAAGTCACTGTCGGAATTTTGAAATATCCTCATCAAGTGTGGACAACTAATACGGAACATCAGATCTGGATCATTTTCGCTAACATTCGGATCTTCATCAAGAAACGCCCGAATGCTTCTCGAATGCTCTTCAGAAACGAAATTTCTGCGTCGTCTCTTGGAAACTTTTTCGAAATTTTCCATCGCGTTTACTAAAGCCTCTTAATCTCTATTATTATAATTTTTATTTAAAAATATTTTGTACTTACAGTAGTTTATTAACTATAATTCCGGCACTTCCAACTTCAACAAAAAAAAAAATACTTTGACAGGTAACTTTTTCGACACACGCATAAAAAGGTGCATTTTCATGTTTTTTTTATATATATTATGCCAGGAGCTTAGACAAATTGCCTCTAATGCAGAAGCACAGCTCGAGACATCATTCATTCAACCATTCATCAATCCATTTACACTCTAAATACTCACCATATCCCACTGCAACGAAGACTTGGCGCGACAGTACATAGCCTTATCGACCATTGTGTCCAGTTACAGAGCCTGGAGGAGTATTCAGGCGGCGGGAGGCAATGACCAAACCGGTCCGTGTTTAGGTCCATGAGCAGAAAAGTTCTAAATTCAAACCGAATTATTTTTGCCCTGAGTGGTATTTGAACCACTGCTCTTTGGATCACAAGGCAAGCACTTAGCTGACTGAGCCATCCACGCCATGTTCATTGGGTTGTAGTCTTAACTAAATGTGTATGAGATGAAATTCCTATCTCACTTTAATTTGGAGGATTACATATCGTCGGCTAAAAGTGAAATTGTGCTAAGTCCATTATACCAAATTTGACAGAAGAGCAATAAAAAACCTCGTAAAATCATTTTAATTTTCATTTAAAGAAAACAGAGTCTCATTTAAAGAAAACTGAGCCCAATTTTTCTCATTTAAAGAAAACTCAGTGTTATTGAAAGAGAATTAAAACGATTTAACAAGGTTTTCATTGCTCTTCTGGAAAATTATACCAAATGGACTTAGCACAATTTCACTTTTAGCCGACGATATGTCTCATGTCTTAAAGGCACCTTAGCGATAATAGTTTTTCACTGGGAAACCGCACAGAAAACTGGTATATTGATCATAGAAGAGTAGCCCACTTTGTGGCACACTGCTCACACTTATTGGAAAAAGCATGTGTTTGTGCGTGTTTAATGAACAAAATATTTTGCTAATATTTCCCATTTAAATATTTCAGTAGACAAATGTCCAAGTTAACAATATCGCGTTATGAAATGCCGGAGTAAAATTTACGTTACTTTCAACTTTGCCAATCAGCTGTTTGAACTTTGACAAACCCAACTGTGATTTTACTTGGGCATAAAAGAACGCATCCAAGATTGAATCTAAAACGTTAGTATCATATTTCAGTTACTGCAAATCAACTGCTTTATTTATAGAATTAGAGAATCAGGGTTCATTTATTCTATTTACTTTCATTTACTTGATCTTTTGTATTTCTATTGACTGCGAAATTATTTTCATATTTACATTTTTCATATTGTGCGCCCTCTATAATTCTGAGGTTCTTCTTAACTTGTAATCATACAAACGTGCGTTTCCGAGAAAATTTGGTGGCCAGTACTGCGCAAAAGTTTTTACTTGGATTGGGAACGCAGCTATTGGCCATGATTTATATAAGGCAAGTTTAATCAATGTTTTTTTGAAATTTATGCTGAACAAAAAGTTTTGTTTAAATAGCAGTACAAAGAAGAATGAAGAAAAATCAGACATCGCGAAAGATCACACAAATTTTTTTGGATTCAAAACAGAAATGGAACTAGATAACCTCGGCCCATCCACAAAATACGTTAACAGCATGGGAAAATGTTGTCTATTTTCAAAAAATAACTAGCAAATAAATCACATAAAAACACTCAGCTGGTCTTTGACAATGCGTTGTCGTGCGATTGAAAAGTGAGTTTAAGATCGAATTCCACAATACGAATCGAGTCGACCGCGTTTGGTTTTACCTTTTATCTTCGGATTCCAGAATGTGGGTGAAGATCTAAATTATTATAACAAAATTGCAATAGTATATAGGATTTCCTCCCTTGGCAAAATATAAATTAATAAATAAATCAAATTAAATCCATGTTAAAATGTATTTATTTTTAATTCAATTTCCCACACGCATGTAGAATTAATTAAAGGTATTTTGGATCACACGACAGTTAGAGTGTGAAAACATTTGAATTGACTAAATATGTATCTGGAAATATTAAAACTTACACTAAAAATTAAGAAAAAATGTAAGAATGTATAAAAAAAAGTGTTCAATATAAACATGGCGGGGTATTATACTGCTTCGAGTGCTTAGTTTCTTGTAGTAATGAATATTAAATCAATTACTTTCGTAATGTCTGTCATCCACTTTCTGGGATTTAGTTTAAAGTCGACGAAAACCATCTCGTTTGCCCTTCCCGTCATAGAACAATTCAATGTAGCGGCTGCCCATCTTCTCACGATGTTTCTTCATTGCCTGTACTGCTTCCTCGTGTGTATCAAAGTAGGCATCTGCACTTCCACTGTGAAGTCCAGTATTGTTGTAAATGATTTTCACGTGAACAGGACGCAATGGACTGAAGAACTATTCAAAACAAAATAACATATATATCACAATGAAAACTCGCTATATATAATAAGTACTCACACTCATAACGTCATTCTCAAAGCAATAGTACGGGAGTCCTCTTAAATGAATGCAGAACAATTTGTCCGGATCCATTCGGCCTCCGCCAATTGGTCCAAATCCACCAAAATTATTTCGGTTATCAGGACCGCGGTCAGTCATTCCATTGTTGAAAAAGCCAGTTCCACCGCCATTGCCGAAATTACCGCCACGATTTCCAAAATTATCGAAATCGTTTCCGCTGAAGCTGCGGTTGTTCCCAAAGTTATCAAAATCTCCGAAACTGCCACCATTATTTCCATTTCCAAAGCCACCTCCATTGAATCCGCCCCCACCATTGCCATTAAATCCACCTCCGATATTTCCTCCATTGAAGCCATTACCAAAGCCACCACCGCCAAAATTTCCGTTACTTCCGAAACCGGTGGCCCAAATTTCTACAAAAAAAAAAGGTGAAAAATGAATTTAAGTCTATTTGCTAAGGGAAATGATTTAAGGCGAAGTAGATTTCACATAAAAAGTTTTGCTGGCTCGAGAAATATCGACCGTATAAAATTTTGCATTCTAATGTCGTTTAAATTCTAAACAGGCAAGAAAATTCGATGAGATCTTATTCTTTCAGTTGGTAACACAGGAATTTGGTGGAGTTTTACTCTTGGCAAGGTAGCTCAAATAAGTTCAAACGTAGAGTGAATTTTTTAAAGCTTTTATTTAGCTTGTCTTCGTATCTGTCTGTCTGTTTGTCTGGATCAAATCTTACAATATAATTTTGAACCACTTCCATTCAACCGATTGACTTGAAATTTGGCACACACACGCAAATCCGATGAGAATACAATATTTGAACAGGAAGGTCCTGTAAAAATAACGTAATAATCTTTTCCCTCAAATTTTCCAGGAAAAATCTCATCTGGATATTTTTGGGGTCGCTGAATCAGATTGTGGCGTAAGTGTAATGGAAGCTCCTGTAAGGATTAGTGATTATCTTTTCCCGCAAATTTTCCGGAGAAAATCTCATCCGGAGGTTTTTAGGGTCGAGGAATACAATTCTAGAGTCAGAAAGTTCGTAAGAATATCTCAAAAGCAAAGATATATAAGCGCTGTGATCAGTAATAAAAGCGAGATAAAAGCATAAAAAATAAAATATTTATCTCACACAGCGTCGAAAAAATTGTTCTTTCCTTTTTGCAATACAAGATACAGTAGAATCCCGATAATTCATATTTCAAGGGACCAGCAAATTCATACGAATTAGCGGGATATACGAATTATCGGAGGTTGTGGGTTTTGTCGTAAATTTTTGACTCTTTTATTTATTTTCTTTACCTAAATTGTTTAATTGGCTTCAACAGCCTATTGGGAAGGCAAATGGTTTACAATTCGGGAGTCCCGTGTTCGAGTCCCGGCAGAGACATGCAAGAAAAGTTGTTAACAGTGAATATTAACATTGAAAACACGAAAAAAAAACTCAAAACATCTCAAATGCTTGCAAAAAAAGAGAATTTGCGAGGTTTTTTTTTGGGCCATCTAATAAGTTGGTTTAACACCGAAAAATTGTTAAAAATTAATACCCATAGGGATTTGTTGTGAACTCCGTAGCCCGGAGTTCGATTTCCTCCGATAGGTGATGGATTCCCTCAAACTCCCTTTCGGTGCGTAATCGACTCCATTTTCTCGAGAGTGTTCGTGTGCTGCAACCGAGAAGATTCCATAGCAGAAGCTTTCAGAATTTTATACTCGTTTTAAGGATTCAGAATTTTATACTCGTTTTAGAATGAGTAAGCAGTTTGCGTTTACAATATAAAACTAGATAAGGTCTCAAATAGAAAACACAACAACATGGTACACTGTCGAAAAAACGGAGTCAATCACGCACTGAAACGGAGTTTGAGGGAGTCCATAACCTATCGGAGAAAATCGAACTCCGGGCTACGGAGTTCACAACAATTTTAATTTTTAACAATTTTTCGGTGTTAAACCAACTTGATGGCCCAAAAAAAACCTCGCAAATTCTCTTTTTTTGCAAGCATTTGAGATGTTTTGAGTTTTTTTTTCGTGTTTTCAAAGTTAATATTGTGACTGTTAACAACTTTTCTTGCATGTCTCTGCCGGGACTCGAACATGGGACCTCTCGAATCATAAACCATTTGCCTTCCCAATAGGCTGTTGAAGCCAATTGGTAAGACTCTTCTAAACGTGAACACCCTTTACAATGAAAATAACTCCCAAAAGGAGTTGGAGTGAATTTTTGACTCCTTTTCGGAGTTAATTCAAAATTGAGGTCAAAACGGTGTTAAAATGAATATTTAGCTCCGTAAAATAAAAATGTAAAAATAACTCCGCGCTACGGTGTTACATTTTTTCTGAATAAATCTTCAAAATCACTATCCATTATTAAAAACTCAATTTAAAAACCAATAATAATAATATTTCACTGGACGATAAGCATGCTAAGCTTTAGCTTAAGCGCTCAAGTTTGGTGGCTTAAGTAAACGGAAATTTAAACTCAGTTTAAGGACTAAACCAGCACTGTGAAACAGTAAAAACAGTTCAGCGAAAGCTTAAACCAAATTCGAAGCTTAAGCTCGCACTGTGAAACCGGCTGTAAGTGTATTATATTTAGAGGCAGATCCGTGTCGTATACTGAAAGATTCTAATAGCGATAATGGTTTTACTAACCTCTTGGTCGTTGGTTACGGTTTCCACCTCTCCCGAAATCATCACGGCCGAAACTACCACGTGAGCCACGATCTTTTTTGTCATATGGTCCAGGTCGATTACCCGAAATTTGACGCCTCATTTCAGCTGCCGAGCTTCGGAATATCTCAATATATCTAATTTGTGATAAAATAAATGATTAAAAAACTGCAAAAAAATGCCACTTTTATGGTTTTGTAAGTATATGAATTATTTCTTCATTACATCATTACAGATGAACCGAGAAAATATGTGTACAATTTTTTTTTATTTCCTTACAATTTATGTACGTTCTGAAAAAAATTGACCCTTCTTAAACGATTTTTTGTAGATCAGAAATTTAATTTCATTCGTTTCAATTAAAGAGCTAAAATAATATAAATATCCAAACTTATCAAAATATTTTAAAGTTTTATTCAGACAAAGTTTGATTTTCAAATTCCCGTCAACTTTGGCAATAGAATATTTTCGCACACATTTAATAGAAGCTGTTAAAATTTCAAGTAACACCTTTCTTCTACATAAATTTGATATTAATCCATTATAGATTTACATAGTCAGTAATTACATAAGAACTATTTTTAACAGTCCGTCAGTTTTTTTTTTAATTTAGAAATTTTAAATGCTAATTTTTTTTAATAACAACCAAAAACAAAACATTTTTTAGACGCTTCTGTACCAATTATTGAAAATATAGATGAGACGCATCTTAGTGTTTTTTAATCTTGATGTTTTGGCAATAACAATCAGACAAAATTATATTTTTACTTGCTATCAAAAGATCATAATTCCGCAAATACACAATAATTCATTATACTCGCGTCCCTAATTCAAAAATAATATAAAAATTTTCGATGGAAGAAAATGACAAAAAAGATTCTGAAGAGAAACAAAAGACGATAGACGTTGTGTGAATTAAAACATGAAAAAAATCCCTGAAAATAATATTCATTAATGTAGTTCTGTTAGTTTTTCGAGGATTGATAAATTTTAAGGTGTTCAAGTGACACCTTTATAAGTTGCTTTGCCTCGGAACTTTAAATTAAAAAGTTTATTTAAAATAATTTTTATGTGTTTCTTACTGATAAAACAATTATCCAACCCACCTGTGCCCAATCTTTTCCCGATGACGCTTTAAGGCCTGTTCAGTATCTTCCTGAGTTTCAAACTGAACATATGCTTCCCCAGTTGCACGACCCCTTTTGTCCATAACAATTAGTATTCCCTCCCGGTCCGGCTTGATTTCCAACCCTGCCCACAACGGTATCATTGTTTGTTTTTTTCTTTTAGAAAATTTTTAAAAACTTTTTTTTGTTTAGAAAAATGAACCATAGAATTGGTTCATTTTTTTTTATTTAATTGAATTTAAAAAAATATATAAAATCCTAAAAGTGCTATAAAAATTGAATTGTTAAATTATAAACTTTACTTTCTAAATTAATTGCAAATACTTTGAATATTTTAGTAAGTATTAAACAACTCTCCAAAGCGGTTTATATCTGGAAGTAGGATATTAGGTTCCCCATTTTTTTTAAATATAGTGTCATTAAATCTTATATCAATATTCAAGCATTAATTTCTCTCGCACTGCTTATCTTTGGCAATCAAATTTAAAATTGGTGCAGCAAAAAACTATTTATCCACTAATAATAAGGAAAACCACGCTTTTCCCCCAGTTTTTTTTTAATTTTGTTAATTATTATATTCATTACATCAGACTATAATGCTTTGAACACAATTGATCATTTCCATTCTTTCAAGAAAATAAAACCTCAATCAAGACTGGGAAGGATCAACATTATATGTTAAAGAAAGCATAAAATAAGAGAAACGTAAATAATTGTAATATAAAAAACGAGAATTAATTTAAACAGAAGTATTCATGTTAAACGGCGTGAGAACCAACCCTTTTTAAATACTTTCCAAAAATTCCCTTCCACTATATTCCCCGCTGGTGTTTGAAATTCCCAAATAATTTATAGAATTTATTAAATTAAGACTTTTGCGAATACTCACCCGTGAAGAATTCTTCGATCATAACTTCGGTGATTGCGTATGGGAGACCACGTAGTTTAACTACGTTACTGGGTTGTCCTGGCTTTCGAATGGCATGTTCGGCTTCTTCATTTGATGCACTGAAAACTATTTGAAAAACATAATATAATATTAGAGTAGAGTAAATATATATTAAAATATCCTCACATACCTTCAATATAACGGTGACCCAAACTTTCTTTATTACGTTTGAAGGCTTGTTCCTCATCAGCTTCAGATTCAATTTCAACAAATGCTTCACCGGTATTTTTTCCATCCCAGCGGTTCGTCACAAGATGAATCCCTTTCGCACCATCTACCACGTTAACGTTTTCTAAGAAATCTATAATTTCTTGATGTGTTACTGACCACGGTAAGCCACGTAAACGAATAAATCGAGATTGAGTTTCAGAAGATTCGGTCATTTTCTAAAACGCAGAAAAAAATTCATGAGATTTCAATAAAAAATGCGCATTTTTCCAACTAATTATATATCATTCTAGTTCTAAAATACAGGGTGTCCCAAAAAATGTATACACAGTTTGAATGATTATGACTTCAGTTTTTAATTTAAAACCTAAGGAGGCCCTCCATTACCATGATTTTCCCAACTGCAAAAAAATGACATATTTGAAGATGTGAAGATACCTTGGTGAGAAATGGATAAATGACTCCACTGCAAAAATAATTTCCCTTTATGATTTTATGGTTACAGCTGTTTTCCCTTGAAAACAGTTGACAGGCTTGAACTTTTTTATAGCGATTTCGATTGGAAACACACGCTATCACTGGGCGCGTTTAGACCGAGCTAACTTGGTACTGTCAAACTGGTGGTGCTAAACTGGAAGTGTATATTGCGTACTGTCAATTTTTTCGCATTTTTGTACAATTTTTTTTTCAATTTTGTACCATTTTTCCAATTGGTAAGTTTAAAGTAAAGATTTAATACAAACAAGTTAATTTTGCAACTATATGTTAGCGTCAAAAGTTAGCAGTGCCAAAATACCGCTGTAAGCTGGCAGATATTGCTGAAGTAGAACACATTTATACTGGCGCTACTTTGAAAAAACTACCAACTTAAACCGGTCTAAATGCGCCCACTGTAAGCGAATAGTAAGCACGGACACATTCAAAGTGTTATTATAGCGTAGCTGTCATTTTTCATATCATCGGTTGAAAATTTTCCGGTTTTACAGCTTTATTGCTATGCCAATTTGAATTTTAGATCCATAATTTGTTTGATATGATTGCTATAAAATTGTAAAAATTGGAAGGGGTTAGAGTTTATACTTGTTTCCATTTAAATCTACAAGTCTATTTTGCTCTAGTTTTCTGCATTTTTTGGCAGTTACAGAATTCATGATAATGGAGAGCCTCCTTTATTTTACGTCTCAATACTTTTCCAAAAAGTCCTCGATGGGTGCATTTAGACCGTACTAACTTAGTCACTTGGCACGAAAAGGGCACAAAGGCTTTGATAAACTTCAAAATCATGATGAAGAGTTTTATAATACCAAAAGATGTTTCATTTATGGATAGTTGACATTCAAAATACGAATATTAGATTGACAAAAAAAATCTGATGGGAACAGCACATTACATTCTTATACAAAATCTACCTTTCTGCGCAATTTACACTATAACCAAAGTCAAATATATAAAAGTATGATTTTTTACAAAACCTGAAATATCCCGATAACGGTAAAAGAGATCGATTTATGGTAACCGGCAAAATAATAGAGAATTTTTTTATCTTGAATTCTTCCTTTTTATCTTGAATTCTTCCTTAATATTTTTTTTTAAATTAAATAGGAAATTTATTCTATCTTTCATTAATTACAAACATTCAATATAATTTCCAGTCTTAGAAATAGCAAAAAAAAATGTTAAAAGTACAAAAGTACACTTCAAATCATACTAGTAACGCACAAAACCGTTATTTTTCGAGATAATCGCAAAAAAACTTTTTTATATAACAGTACATATAGAGAACAGCTTGGAGATACGCAGTTCTAGTAAAATAAAAAAACTGTCATATACCAAAACACGCGTCGTTTTGGAGTAAATGGCAAAAAACGAAATTTTGATTTTTAAGAAGCCGCCATTTTGGTTACTATATCGAAAAATCAATCATTAATTGGTAATAATAAATTGGTTTTTTTGCTACATTATCTTAATATTTTTTATTGATCCTTTGATCTTTTATGAATATTAAAGTCGACGGGGCGGCCGAAAAACCGACTCGTGGGAAGGGGTCGGACCCGGAAGCGGTAATGATTTTTTTTAAAGCCAATTAAAAATTCGTTTTTCGTGTAAACAGTCCCAAAAGACCCAAATTTTCATGAGTTTTTTCCACGATTTTCTCCAAAACGGAGAATTTAATCGAAAAACGTAGAAGGCATTCAATACAATTTTATATAACTTGTCTATACATCAAAAATTCGTTGGAGTCCTCCCCGACACCAATTTTTCAAGATTTAAACGCAACACACGAGTAAGAGGTCGGTAATTGGAATCTAGGACAGTTAAGTAGGCTACACATCTATCAGTTTTCCATCAGTTTTTGGGAAACTGATTGGTGTGAACGTAAAATCAGACGACTGATGGGCAACCACGAAAAAATTCGTGGGCAGATCAGTTTTTCTAACCAACCTGATACCCAACTGATTGGTGTAAACGTTCGCGTCAGTCGCTTCAGTCGTATCGCATTAGAATAGAACCAAATATTATTTTTTGAACTTAATGCAATAATATTGCATACACACGCTCTCTCTTTATTATCCACCGGTATTTTTTGAACTCTGCAATCAAAATGAATGGAAAATTTTGACAAAAAATTGTCAGTTGCAACTGATAGATGTGAACCATAACTAGATGTAAAACATAACAAAAGCTATAATTGCCAATCTGGCAATCATTGGAGACCCGTATGGTGATATTCATATCAAAATTCGAACAGTTATACCAAAATTCCACTTTGAAGTCAAACTTTCCAATAAGATTTTTTAAAATTTATTCCAATCGGATTTTGATGTATGGGAGTTTTATGTAGAATCATATCCTAAATAACTTTTGTTCTTGGACTTTTTTGATAAGATGCACCGTTTTTGAGATATCCACAAAAAACGATTTCGTTCGTATGGGGGGTACCCCCCCTAATAGTCTATTTTTGCCCATTAACGAACTTAGCCTCGCATTTTACGAAAAACGAATCTGCGCAAAATTTCAAGTCTCTAGCTCAATCCGTGCGCCCGCAATCCGCGCCACAGACGGACAGACAGACAGACAGACGGACGGACATGCTAAATTCAACTTTTTTCATCATTCTAAACACACTGGTGTAATTCATTTTTTTGTGCGATGACGAGATCTTGGTGTTACAAACGGTAAGGCAAAGTTAATATACCCTTTGGTTTCACCATACGGGTATAAAAACTTATGGAAAACTGACAAGTGCCGTAACAGTCGCGACTGATCGAAAACTGATAGATGTGTAGCCTACTTTAGAAAAGTTTTTTCACCAAAATTAAAACAATTTGTAAACATTTTTCTTAAGTTTTTTTATACGGAAGACACGAGTATTTTATTAATATTTACCGATTTCGGTTATTTTGACAATTATTTCTAATATCAGTTTTTAAAATTTTTCGCGCTCGTTTTTTGGTTTTTTTACACGTCCAATTGCCCATTCTCTAGATTACGGCATAGATTAGAGACTTACTATAGATAAGACACAAACGTGGTTTTCCGTTTGCCGCCTGTAGAAAGAAGTAGTCGACAGCATCATTCCTCTCTTTCCATCATTTAGCTCAAATGGACTTGTTGAAAAAAATCATTTTGTATCTAGATTGGACCAACACATACACAAGGGCCGACAGCGGCCTTTTCACAATTTCTTCAACTGTCAATGGGAATAGGATTTTTCAGCAAAAAAACACTTATTTCACGTGTTACGTTACTTAAACAGAAAAAAATGCCTGGTAAGGAACATTTTAAATGTCTTGTTGCGGAATGTTCTGCCGACAATACAAAATATCCCGAGAGAAAGTTTTTCAGGGTTCCAGCGACAATGGAAAGGTAAAATTTTATTTTTTAAATGGCAGGAATCAAACAATATACATGGAACACTTTATTTACCCGCAATGGAAAACTTGGATGAAACGAAAAATGCTACTTTCACTAAATATTTTCACCCGCAATTTAAAAAAACAACGAAAATTCACATTTGTTTATATTTTTACCTTACCCCGCGCCCTCTTGACGGTTAGAAATTGAAATCTGACAGGTGAATATTGGTCTTGCCATATGTAGCATTTTTCGTATCAAGTTTTAAGACGCGCGAAATGTTTGAATTTCATTCTATGTAATTAGCATTTCTTTTCTGAAATGGTTTTTCTCATTGTCGTAGAAAAAAAATCTGGCTAAATTCTATCGATCGGCCAGATTTAATTAATACAGAAAAAATGGGAATTCTTCGTGTGTGTGAACTTCACTTCGCAAGCCATGTTTTGTTCCGGTAGCCGTTTGAAAAAGAATGCTTTACCAGTCATTTCATTACCAACGGCGGACGTAAGATAACAAATATGTGCATTATCTTTAAATTAGGGATGTCAATTTTGAGAAAATATCCTGATAACAATTGGGTTTTATAAAACAGTTAACCGAGCCTGAATCACTTTATAATCGTCAGGGTTCGAAGTTATCTTCCAATATAATTAAATGACCGCGATTTTCGAGGATCAAGTTTGAGTCGAAATTCGGCTATCGAAAATATTTGTCTCGAATTACATGATCCCTGTTAAATATTTACTGGTAAAAATTTTTCACCGCTTTTTATTACTGAATTTGAAATATAATAACCGATTAAATTGTTTGGCTATTGATATCTCTACTTCAAACGCGATTTTTTTATTCTATGTAATTAGCATTTCTTTTCTGAAATGGTTTTTCTCATTGTCGTAGAAAAAAAATCTGGCTAAATTCTATCGATCGGCCAGATTTAATTAATACAGAAAAAATGGGAATTCTTCGTGTGTGTGAACTTCACTTCGCAAGCCATGTTTTGTTCCGGTAGCCGTTTGAAAAAGAATGCTTTACCAGTCATTTCATTACCAACGGCGGACGTAAGATAACAAATATGTGCATTATCTTTAAATTAGGGATGTCAATTTTGAGAAAATATCCTGATAACAATTGGGTTTTATAAAACAGTTAACCGAGCCTGAATCACTTTATAATCGTCAGGGTTCGAAGTTATCTTCCAATATAATTAAATGACCGCGATTTTCGAGGATCAAGTTTGAATCGAAATTCGGCTATCGAAAATATTTGTCTCGAATTACATGATCCCTGTTAAATATTTACTGGTAAAAATTTTTGACCGCTTTTTATTACTGAATTTGAAATATAATAACCGATTAAATTGTTTGGCTATTGATATCTCTACTTCAAACGCGATTTTTTTATGACATGCAATATTTTACATGGTTTTCAAAGAATTCTTCAATCATAACTTTCTATCCCCCTTTTGTGAAAATGCAGATTTCTGAAGATCCCACTGAAAATTATATCAGAAGCATTTTTGCCCGACATTGACGAGCCTTGCACAAGTGCTGAAGCACAAACAAGGTTACAAGTATCTTTTGCAGAAACGCAAACCGAAAATAGTACGAAGGATAACTGGTCACAGACTAAAGATTTTACGCCCGAATTATTGAAGAAAAAAAATAATAAAATCAGAGTCCTAAAAAATCTACTTGCAAAGAAAAATAAACAGTTAAAGAGATTGCAAAACACTAAGTCACCTGAATACAAAAAAAATATTTTAAAAGCAATAAAACCATATTTTAACAATATAGCCAAGCGTTGTACCAAAAATCGTCGGGTACAATTATTGGCATCGCAGACAATGGGAGAGAAAGGAAAAACATGGCTACAAAATATGTTTTAGTAGTCATGGCTCATGGCATTGCTGTAAATTGGAAGCAACCCTTGGGATATTTCTTTTCTGAAACAACATGTAGTGCTTCGGATGTTAAAAATATTTTATTTGATGCAATAGTAAGATTGTTAGAAATATGTATTACTCCACACGCTGTTGTTTCTGATCAGGGAAGTAATTTCACTTCACTTTTCAAAAAACTGGGAATGACAGAAGATAATCCAATATTTTCTGCCCATAGCCAACGGTTGTGTTATATGTTTGACCCACCACATTTAGCTAAATCCATAAGAAACAACCTTCTAAAGTATGATATTATTTTTGATGGTAATAAAGTTGCATCGTGGAATGTGATTAGAGATTTTTTTGAATGGGATTCTGCTAATAACTTTCGGCTGGCTCCGAAAATAACTCATGCCCATATTAGTCCTAACGCATTCCAAAAAATGAAAGTCAAATATGCAACACAAATATTTGCCAAAACTATGTCCAGCGCGTTGTACACTTACTCAATTGTGACAAAATCGGATAACATCATCGAAACAGCTGAATTTCTGGATAAAATTGATGAGATTTTTGACATGTTTAACTCCAGTAAATTTAAAAAATACAAACCAATGAAGCGACCATTTCGTGGCACTGAGGAGCAAATCAAATTTCTCATTGGTGTTAAAGAGCTTCTGACGAGTATTGAAATTAAAACTTGCCAGGGATCGAAAGCCACTGGTAAAATTCAATGCTTCAAAGGCTGGATAACGATTATAAATAGCTTGATTTTTTTATGGGAAGAATTGCAGAAAGAATCTTTTACGTTTATTTTTACTAGAAGATTGAATCAAGATGTCCTAGAAAATTTTTTTGGGATTATAAGAAAACAGGGAGGAAATTCGAAAAACCCCACTTCTGTTCAGTTTTCTAGGGCATTTAAAAAATCGTTTAGTGTCAAATATCTGGAAAACATAACTGAAGGAAATTGCCAGCCACAACAATCGTTCAATTTGAATTCTACCGTTACATTGGACATGCAAATTGAAAGAAAAGGTACAAATTCTGTGTTTTTACCCAATGATTTTAAAAGTATAGGCGAGAAAAATGCTTTCTCATACTTTATTGGATATTTGGAAAAAAAATCAAAAGGACATCATAATTGTTTGGGGATTAAAACTACTGACACAAACACCTTGGAAACAATATTTATTAGTTTTAAGCAACAAGAAGGCTGCCAACTGAATATTCCGTCAGCTAATTTAGTAGCATATGTAGATAGATTAAAGAATGAATTTTGCAGATATTTTAATTTGTATGCTCAAGAAAAAAATGTCGGGGAGCTACTTTACGAAGTACTTATAAAAATTGAAGAATACAAGTGTTGTTCTTCGTTTAAAAAAGAATTTTTTATAAGACTTTTTATTCGCGTCCGAATATATTATATTTTAAAATTTTTTAACGTAGTGTTGAAGGAAAAAAAAACCGGACGAAGTAAATATTTAAGTGTAAGCCATTTATAGAGATATCTGAATTATATTATTTTAATTGAAGAATATTGATTTTGAATTTTTCTGATGGTAAATAGGCCTTCAGGGGAACGAGCCATCTAAAAAAAATATACCTCTCGCCCAGGATGGATTTTTGGACTAAACTTGACTGCTTTTAGAATAATCGAAATATTTGAAATGTATAGTCAAATATTCCTAAACGATATGTTGACAGAAAATGTAAGCTTGTCGTTATTGAATATAAATTACTAGTTTGCATTTACATTGTTTTGATGCGGTTTGAAAGTCGTTTAGGAATATATCGTCGTTAAGGAATTATTAATAACATTATAAAAGATACATAATTGGCAGTCAAAATAAACAAATAATTGAATGTAATTAGTTTTAATTGGCAGTTCGGTTTGAAGATTAGCTGCAATTAAAAATCGCGCAAAATTCAAATCTTGCCGAAGGTGGTGTGGAAAATCACATTTAAATATATATCTTCCGAGTTAAAATTAATATTTTTAACTCAAAAATTCAAAATGCAATGATATTTTTAGCTATCTAGATAAATTTTTGAAAACAACTATTTTCGTACGCGACAAAAGTGGTATCTGGCAACACCATTCAATTTTGCATTTCTCACACAAAAGCTTTACAAAGCAAATGAATCAGACGACAACGTACTCTTGACGACAACGTACTCTTCTTCAAGAAAAAAATTCTTTCGCGTTTCCTAACTATATATCTCTAAACTATGATTACGGTGTGTCAACTTAGAACAAAACTTACAGGTCGATTATCTTAGACGCGTCACTTTTCGTGACTCGAATTTTGCCTATTGTATTTGTTGTTTTGTACCAACAACAACAAGCAATTTCGAGTCACGAAAAGTGACGCGTCTAAGATAATCGACCTGTTAATTTCAATGTTTAGTACAAGGACGGCGGTATACGGCACGTTTAATGAGTTTGACGTAATTTTTTTTTGTTCAAAGGAGACTTCATATTTTACAAAAGTGAAATGGGAACATTTCGCGACTTCTGTTGGCGTTAATTCGAAATTTCAGATTTTCTGAACTCGTTTTATCCATGGACCCAGTAAGACGAATAATCGAAGGTGTCGCCTTCTGTGTGTCTACTGGACAAAGAAAGGAGCCCAATAACGAAGAATTTCTGAAAGTTCCTGCTGTGCAAGAGTTTACCAATATATTGCCTGGCTGAACTACTTTTCGGAGGATTAGGAGAATCCAGCTATTTTAAGTTGAATTATGTTGCAAAGCGACTGCACGAAAGACTGAAGCAATTGTCAGGAAAGATTGTGATTTCGTTAAACCAGAGCCTTCCCTGACAACTGCGACAAAAAGTATAAATGAAATATTTGTGTCGAAATATATTTAAAACAAAAATAAAACAATTTTGAAACACTTTTTTTTCTTTAATTTTTTCATTTTTAATAAAAGTATTAAGGGCGCAAGCCAAGTTCAGGGCTCCCCCCCCCCCCCCCCCCCCCTCCCCCCTAATAAGTCTTCAGTTGGGAATTTGACCTTTAGGAGTTGGGACCTTTAGGAGTTGGAAAGTTCTCAAGTCAACTTGGCATAGAAGCAGAGAACGATTTTGAGCGACATCACAGAAGAAGGGTGGCTCCAAAGCGAGTAGATGAATCACGTGACGAGGAGGCTCACTTCACTTTGGAGTCATTTTTTCGCAGAGTTTAAGTGTGTCCTAGATACATTAACTTCTCTGCTACAATCTAATGTCAGTGCTTGCCTCAATAGCATGAAGCCTCTCTTTGACATTCTAGTTTCAGAAAGCGTTTTGACAATAGCTAATTTGAAGAAGGTAGTGGAGATGATTCCTTCCCATGACCAGAGACCAGATGTCTATGCTTTACAGGCTGAGATGGAAATTCTGTTTCGGGATTGTAAAAAAGCAAAAAACATGGTAAAAAGTGTTAAGCGAGCACGCGAAATGAAAGGGGTACTTAAATTAGCATTTCAGCTAATAACTTTTGTTCTAACTGCCAGTTTCTCCGTAGCTACGAATGAGCGCAAATTCAGCCAGCTAAAACTGGTGAAAAACGTTCTAAGGTCGACTATGGGAGACGAAAGACTGAGTTCTTTAATGATACTACACAGCGAAAAAGAGCTAACTGATACAATTGACCTTACGAAATTTGTTTCGGCATGGGCAAAGTTAAAGGAAAGACGAATCCATGTACTATAAATTAGATATGTACAGACTCTAGTTGAAGTCATCTTCAGCGGTTATCTTTTCTCTCAAGGGTCGCATAAGATCATTAGTGTTTACCCTTTATTTAATTATATGTGAAAAATAAAAAAAATTACAATATGGTAACATAACCATTATTCTTTATTATAATTTCTGGTCAGAGATTCTGGGCAAGGAAAAGGAATTTTTATTAGGTACATCCTAGTTAGGAAAAATTAGATGTTCGAGTTGGGAAAATTGAGACTTTGGTAGCAGGCGTAAGTTAGTAATTACTTGTTTTGATAAAATGTTCATATTTGGGGAACCTAGCAAAACTGCCTTTAGTACTTTATTAGTCTTGTATACGAGTATTAAAGACTGACTAAAGCCGGGCCCAAGCATTTATAAATATTGTATTGCCATCGCAGTTACCTAGACATGGGTAACGCAGCGCTGGGTTGCGCCAGTGCGTTGATACAGTATACTGCGCTATGTGCGCTGATACGAGAATAAAAATTTTAGTAGCGCAATAGCGCACATAACGCAAACGAGTCAAACGAAACAACTTGGTTATTGAGCCAACTGTTGGGGAAATTTTTACATATGTATTCAATACGATAGAGGGGAAATATCGCCTTGTCTTGCTTTCTCGCACATTGACTCATAGACAAGCCCAAAAATACAATTTCTTGTTATGTAAAGGGTGGTTAAATTTTAAGGGCCGATGTTGATTTTGAATAAAACATGAATTATTTAGGAAATTATTGTCATTTCTTTTTATTATGATAATATTGCTATGGTTCAATTATGTATGGAACAAAATATCGGCCAAATGGCCGCCGCGACCTCGGCGGCACACCTCCATCCGATGGTCCAAATTTTCGATGACGCTGAGGCATAATTGAGGTTCTATGCCGTTAATGTGCCGAATTATCTCATCCTTTAGCTCTTGAATTGTTGCTGGCTTATCGACGTACACCTTTTCTTTCAAATAACCCCAAAGAAAGAAGTCCAACGGTGTCAAATCACATGATCTTGGCGGCCAATTGACATCGCCACCACGTGAGATAACACGGCCATTAAATTTGTCGCGCAAAAGAGCGATTGTTTCGGTAGCTGTGTGGCAAGTGGCACCGTCCTGTTGAAACCACATATCGTCCACATCCATATCTTCCAATTCGGGCCATAACAAGTTCGTTATCATCTCACGATAGCGAACACCATTCACAGTAACTGCCTGACCGGCCTCATTTTGGAAAAAATACGGCCCGATGATGCCGCCAGCCCATAAACCGCACCAAACAGTCACTCTTTGTGGGTGCATTGGTTTTTCGACAATCACTCTTGGATTATCATTCGCCAAAATGCGGCTGTTCTGCTTATTGACGAATCCACTGAGGTGAAAATGTGCCTCACCACTGAAGATGATTTTCTTCGAAAATTGATCATCCACTGTTGCCATTTCTTGCCACCATTCTGACCATTGACGACGCTTGAAATGGTCAAGAGGCTTTAGTTCTTGAGTCAATTGCACCTTGTAAGCGTGTAAATGCAAGTCTTTATGCATAATGTTCATCAACGACGAGCGTGGGAGGTGCAATTGTTGGGCACGACGACGAGTTGAGGTGGACGGCTCTTCAGCCACACTATCGCGAACAGCAGCAATATTTTCTGCAGTACGAGCTGTACGAGCATGCACTGGTGTTTTCACATCTCCTACAGACCCGGTTTGCTCAAATTTTTGCACGATTTTTCCGATTGTACGCACATTTGGACGATTAAATTGACCGAAAAAATCACGAAGTGCACGATATGCATTTTGATTTGAACGCCCATTTTCATAATAAGCCTGAATAACTTTAGCGCGTTGCTCGATTGTGTATCTTTCCATGGTTCAAATTGAGTTAGTCTGAAATTGAGAAATGTCAAATGAAATGCAGAAAAAAACTTGACGTTTAGGTGTGGTTTACATTCAACATCGGCCCTTAAAATTTTACCACCCTTTACATATTCTCTTTTCATGGGTCTTGTTAGCGCAGTAACTCAACTCAGCACTGTATCTCATGTCTATTGTAAAACATATGATACACAGCGCAGTATTGAGTTATTTTGTTTTTTCCTCCTCTTGATCGAAAAATTTACTGTTTCACACAACGAATTGACAGCGCGGCAAAAAAGCGCAGCCATGACAACCGGTGCGCCATATGGCGCAATTGCGTTAACGCACTGCGCTGATACAGTGTACTGCGCTTGCGCTACTGTATCAGCGCAGGAAATTTTACTGCGTTATCCATGTCTACAGTTACGTATGGGTGCAAATTTTTAAGTCGGGTGCATAATTTTAGAGTAAAAATTAAATTGCTGTGTATTCGAGGTTGTAGTATTTGAAATAGTGTATCCATTCGCTCTTCTCATTCAGAGTAATTAGCCCCTGAGCAAAGTATAATCTATCCAGTAATTTCACTTCCATTTGACACCATGAGAGCGAATGAGAAGCGACACTTTTCTCCTGAGTATGAACGAGAAACAATACAGCTAGTCGAATGCCCCTTGTCTCTTGTCATGCCCCTCACACCAATGGGCATAGATTTCCCTTTGCCGCACCTGCCGGAACTACTTCCATCCGCACTAGTGCAACGTCATTTTGATAAATAGTTTTATATGAACTGAAACTACTTGGATTGTCTACTTAGCCCTCGGGTTAGGCCTATCAACACGTCATATAAGATGTTCGGTATACTAGGTCTGTTCGATATGAGTCCTGGACTTACTCCGAACACATATCGAACAGAAAAGTGTAAGTCCAGGACAGTCCTGGACTTACTCTTATTTACTCTTGCTTTTAGCTGGAGTAAACTTTTGAGAGCTGATATTTGTCAGACATAACCTCTCTTTTACAGTGTTTGGAAGAAGAAATGCAACAAAAGACATCATAAATTATTTCCAATATATATTCTTGAGTAGTTTCGGATTTTATTTATTATATTTGTTATATTTTATAATCTATAATTATAAACTCATAATATAGAGTTAGTGATTTACTCTGAACTTACTCCAAGTTGTTCGATAAAAACAAATTCAGAGTAAGAAAATGCGCCATTTTGTGGAGTAAAGTGAAAATACTCGGAGTAAGTCCAGGACTTATATCGAACAGACCTACTATGTTTACACACGGTTGAGGCATGAACATGGGACTGAACTTTGAATATGTACAAACATAGAAGAATAATCTATTAGTTGTCACCTTGGGCCGATGGTGGCGAAAATGTCTGCGGTTCAAGTATTAAATAAAAATCTCCCAAACTTAAAGCTTAGGTATGTGTATTAACTAAAATACCCTAAAACTTTAAGCACAATGGGAAATTTGTAATCGCAATGATCGCGGTTTATCATTGTGTGCTGTACGTGTTCAGTTCATTCCTCGTATGACACCATAAGAATCAACGCAACCCACAGAACTATATACATAGAACGCTCAATCTTCTATCTCTTATAAGTCATTTTTTAGCAGTTCAGTGGAGTAAAAAAATTGGGCCAAAGGGAGACAAATATATATAAAATCTGAGTAGTTGTCACTTTTCCACTGTAAATAAGTTACTCGAACTGTCATATAATTTGACGGTTTTCATAACCTAAGTTAATTGAACTGTCATCATATGACAGAACATGATTCGATTTCGTTTTGAAATTAAATTCAAAATAGTTTGCAGTCAATATTAAAAGTGATTATAAAATTTATTTGTGTGAATTAAATTCTGTCGCGTCATCATGCCACGGCCTAAGAAAGGCTTATCAAAATGTGGTGGCAATGTTTCAGTGATTCGTTTTTTTAATTTTTCAATTTAATTATTGGAAATTTCAGCAAATTGCTGCGAAATTTAAATATGATTTTATTACTGAATTAATGGGAATAAATATTTGCGTAGAATGTTTATTTAAAGTAATCACGCAGACTTTTTATCCAATCAAATATAAACTAATTTTGACACGAAGGGTGGTTTCGGCTATTTAACTTTGTCATTTTTTTACATTAGTTCATTTGATTTTGATATGACTGGGTTGCTAAGATTAACAGAAATCCTTGAGTAACCATTTTTAGGAGAAATTGGGCACAAGAATGAACTGAGAAGAAAAAATATTCAGTATATTAATTTGATTAAGTTTTGTGTTTGTCCACATCTTGGTAACAAAATCACTTGAGTGGAAGTCGGTCAAAAAGGGGGTACAAAAATCCTAACTCTCAATTAATATATAGAGTTAAAACAACAAAAATTTCTAAAGCGATGGAAATTTTGGATTTATCGCCGGAAAAAATTCAAATCTTAGCGCCTTAGGTAGCTATACATTTCAATTTCAGTTCAGTGAATGAAAGTCACATGAAATGTCATTGAAATGAAATATAGCCGGACAGAGAAAGCAATAATTTTTGACTTACTTTTAATCTAGGCTTTATATGGCCATGAGCGTTCTATGTATATAGTTCTGTGACGCAACCGCTTTCCTTCTTAAATGTGTGCGTGCTTTTTGGTCTGGGATATTTGTGGGGAAATTCTCAATTTGAATCTAAACTAAAAGCTACAATATTACATAAAAATGGTCACTATCGCCACCATCGGCCCAAGGTGAAAACTAATAGATTATTCTTCTATATTTGTACATATTCAAAGGACTGAATCAAAAATGTTGCTCGTGTTTACACTTAGATTGGAACTGAACGCTACTGTCAGTTTCACAGGAAACAATTGGAAACGAAACATAATTGATTTTTTTCATTGAACAGTTAAAGGACAATTGTTTACAATTAATATTTGTCATAATAAACTAAATTTTTTTTGAAATGGATAATAAAGTTTCTGGCAGCAGCAAGCATGCTTTATGTTAGTTTATTCCATGTAGACATTTTTGCTTGCTAGCTACGAATTCTTTGACAACTGGAACACAAATGACAATGGAACGAGAAAAATACGCTCTGAAAAATACCAACCAATCAGAACCACATGCACGGAACGCTGAAAATGTAAAATCTTTCTTTCTGGTTCAGTACCTCAATATTCCCGTTCTTCCCTTTATCCTCATTTCGACATTTTCGGTTAGTCCCATGTTCATGCCTCAACCGTGTGTAAACATGGTCTTATGCTACATTTACACGAATGACAAATTTGTCATTTTTTTCTTGTCATTATGTTAATTCCCGTGTAAATGGCATAATTTTTGTAATTTTTTCTGTCAGAAAATGTCAATCTCTCATAAAAGAATGAACTTGTCCATTCTTTTATGCCAGATTGTCATTCGTACAAACGCAATATTAATTATGACAAAAGTTGAATACTAAAGTTGTCATAACTAATATTGCGTTTGCACGAATGACAATCTGGCATAAAAGAATGGACAAGTTCATTCTTTTATGAGAGATTGACATTTTCTGACAGAAAAAATTACAAAAATTATGCCATTTACACGGGAATTAACATAATGACAAGAAAAAAATGACAAATTTGTCATTCGTGTAAATGTAGCATTAAAGGTTAAATTAGATCTTTACATGTAACAAGTCATCTTGATTGAAAATAATTTCAAATATTAAGCAAAAAAAATTGTGTAGGATTTCGATTTTTCAAAAAAAAAATCTGATTGTTTTCTACGTTTGCCAAATGGCGCCATGTAGCAATTATGGCCTCCACGAGAATATTAATAATTCACACTAATTTTAGAATATTGATTTTTACGTTGGTATTATATAATAAAGATATTCCGCGCTACCATAAAGTACAGACAAATTTTTAACGGGAAAAAAATTAATTTCCGTCGCATGGAGCTTTTTGCCGAAAAAGTCGTCCCGGCGTTGAAGCTAAAATCCTCCATTTTGGGAATCGAGTGATCTAATCTTCTGGGTTCTTTTTATTAGTTCTCTTAACACATAAAATCTCACCCACACGTAATTTTATAATATCTTCACGCATATAATATTTACATACCTAATAATTATGAAATTCCACAGTTAAAAACACTTGAAAAATTTTATCGACGCTAACAAACCGTGAAAAACTCCAGCAAACAGCGCTTTGTTCAAGAAAGTGTTGTCGTTTTACCACTTCGCACAAAACTGCCAGCATGCTAGAAAATGCGTTTTTCGGGTTTATCCCAATAAGCAAGTCTCATACATAGTGGCTGCGTTATTTTTTGTTGCGATTTTACCCTGCTGAACAAAACTATTAAGCACGTTTTTTTAAAGTTCTAAAGTTATATAGAGCAACGTTTTCATTCAGAGGAGCAATCATTGCGGTACACATTATAAGTTGAAGTATGTTGTATATTGTAGAAAATATTGTTCTATATAACTCAAGAACATTGAAAAATACGCCTATAGAATGTGGACTAAAAGTAAAAAACATACTTCAAAATACATGGAATAGTACTCTATTGAATAGCTCCTATTTGAGGAGTAAAACTGACAACTTTTGACGCCAGATGGAATGTATTAATTACAAAAACCGGAAACCATATTTACATTTTCCAGTCAAAAAAGGTTTTTTAGTTGAGTTCCACATTAAATACGACACGTCAAATTTTATTATACTCTAAATCCGATTCGAACTTATATTTTCAATACGAATTCGTGCTTCACAATACCATTCCAATTCACGAAAAAGATTGATCGAGTTGTATTTGGCAATTTTGCTTTTAAGTGAAGCCATGTCCATGCAATTTGTTGTAAATATTTCTACGCGCGCGTTAGTATTCCGGCCACTTCGTTCCATGAGTTCTTCTGGTAAAGATTGGTATTTGATGGTCATTTTTAAAATCTCGCTTAGTATACTAATGATTATCTCGTTATCACATAATTTCTAGTGATTTGCAATTTAAAGAACTTTTACTGATTTGCAATTTAAAAAATTTCTATTGAAAATCCGAAAAACGAAGGAAAAAAAGTATGAGAATGGACTTTCATGGGAACTACTTTCCATCGAGATATTTTTAAGTAGTTTAAAAGTAGTTTCTGTAAACTATTTTGAATGTGATGAGAAAAAGTACTTTTTAATGTGCTTTTTTCAAAGCGGTTAAAAAGTACACTGAAAAAAGTACATTCCAAAAGCAATTTTAAAGTGTTTTTGTTTAAAGCTTTTGTAAACCAAAAAGCTCGGCTGCCTGTCTGTACTCATAAGTTGCGTTTTTTTCTGATGTTCTGAAGCAGTTCAGAACAAGCTTTCCATACAAAATCCTGCACCCCTTTTCATCTCGGACAGCGTTTGGAACAAAGGCAAATTTTATACGGTAATGAAATGCTGCTAACTTAACGCAATAACTCTGGCATTTTATTATCTGTTAGAGGTTTTTCTGTGGGTGGTTAGTTAGTGCTCTTAGACAGCTAAACAATTTTAAACATGGGAGGTAGCAAATCGTGAGTACAGCAAGAAATTACAACAGTAACGGCCTACTGATCCAACCAACGTGAAGTTAGTTGCGATTGAAGTTGATAAAATTTCCCACTTACTCTGGATCGTTTTTTTAATGTTTATGCCCTAAACAGATAGGACTGCGAGTTCGACTGCGACGTCGACTGTGCCGTCGGTTACGCAGTAGACGTCGCAGTCGAAACGTGGAGTGCAACACATGGAATGTCGTGCAGCACTTCAACAACAACAAATTTGACATTTGTGTAAAATGAATTTGTCTATCGTGTTAAAGAAAAATAATAAAAATGCTTGTGGGATTTGAAAATTACCGAAAATTAATACTAATTTCGTATGCGCATTTGATGTACTGTAATTTTCTAGTGGTGTACGAACATTGCACAAAGGTATTGGTATTGTCAACCCAGATTTTTTCTAAAAAATTTGTTGGCACCCCCACGACGCAACGTCGAATTTAGAATTTTGCAGTCACAGTCGACGTCGTCATGTGTGTCACTCCATGTAAATACCTAGTCGCTAAATTTTTCGACGTCAAACTTCACATCGCAGTCGCAGTCACAGTCGACTTTGCAGTCCTATGTGTTTCAGCATTTAGTGTTCTAGAACATTAAAAAACGCAAGTGCGTCATTGTGGTACCCTAGTCCGTGGCCATCGTAAGTACGGGCCGGATGGCAAAAGTAATGACGTCACAGAATACTACATAGAAACTACTTATCAAATGGGAAAAATGCAATAGCAAAGCAGTTAATACTCGATTCGTCACGTTTATTAAATATTCCAGGGCCTTATCAGGGAACTCGAATCGAAAGTCAAAAGCACGGAAATGTTTGAAGCGGTATCAGCTAACTCGATTTAGATCAAATATTTATTATTCATTTTCGGAAATTAACTCGAACACTTTTCAGCCGCCGAAAATGAAACTCGAAAAGAAAATTTAAGTCATTTCAATGTTTTTTTATGTAAGGATTTTTTTTCTTGCATTATATATTTAAATTGCTTGGAGAATCTATAAAAAATTAGGAAAAGTTGGCTCTAACATATAATATTTAGTTAATTACGATGATATACGAAGTCCATTCCGTATGAATTTTCTTAGAATTCTTGGATTAAAAACCCGGTCATCACATTCATCATTTTAATCTGGCACCTATTTCAAATCACTTTTATTCACACTTATCACTTTTATTGACATTTGGAAAAAGAAAATAGATTTTTTTTTTGTGCGTAGAGCTACATTTCGCGACACAAGTTCGCGGCATTTCTACAAAACAAACATGAAATGTAATTCCAAATTGTGGAAAACATAAATGAAAAGAGGTAGCACTAAATTTATACACTTGATTTGTGAATTTTTCTATATTTTTTTGTTATTTATTTGTTTTTAAAGATTTTCACATCTCACAGTTCACTTTTGAGGTTACAAATAGTTTCACTGAAAATACAACTTTTTCGGTGAAAATTCAATGTAATTCACAATCCACGCATAACTAAGTCTATAAAATAAAGACACTCATCGAAAAAACAATGAAATTAAACGTTTTTGCTACTATTTCGGCGAAGCAAAAAGCGCACGCGTTCAACCGGCACAGCTGTCAACGATAAACTACCAAGTAGTAAATGATGACGTCACATCGTTTGACATTTATCATGCCTCCGGCCCGTACTTACGATAGTCAAAATGTATTATAGCTCGTACTTATTCGCATCACATTGCGAAAGTTCACCATCAAAATCCCGAATTTCCATCATTCAGGCACTTGTAATAGTTTTTAATCGTATAAAAATTTTCCGTAACACATTTTATTTAATGTCGTTAGCTTGTTTCCTCGCACCAAATATGGAACTTCCGTGGAAAAAAATGCTGACAGCGTGTTGTCTGTCAAGACCCTACGTATTTTTAGTTGTAGGATACTGTCTCACAATTACGCGCGACCCGGCGAGGTTAGCGCGGCATGGTCACAGCGCAGTCATTGCCCCCAATTACGCGGTGCTGGTGCGGTGCGACATATCGATGTGTTCTCATAACTTACAAATCACAGTGAATTTGAAGATTATTGTGCAGTGAATGTTTACGTTTCAAATTTATTTTGCATCTTTTCGCTTGATAAAAATATTTACTACAATACTCAGAAAATGTAAACAATTGTTCGAAGAAACCAGACATAATGTTCCGAGATTGTCGAATACATATTAAAGTACCATAATTCACCCCTTATGACATCTCTGTTAACGTCAAGGCGTCTTAGTGCCGACATCCATTTGTCTTCCCGTCGCGGCGACTTTTATTCCACAAGCGACGACGTATACGTAGAAACTTTCAAAGCTGATTTGCAATGCAACAGCAACAGCAACGTCACGGAGAAAGTGTTTTGATTGGTCGAGAATCGACTCTCTGACGTCAGATTTTCAGAGAGATATTTTGCTGCCGATTCATTTATAATCCTAAATTTGAGCAGCAACGCTGAACAGCAACGTTGACAGCTGGTTTTTGTTGGTTATGTATACAAGTGATTGACAACAAAGTTTAATTTTGGAAACGAATTTTGTGTTTAAAAGTAAGTTTCAGAATATGGTATAGATTGTTATTTATTTAATAAAAATTTAATTTAGATAATCATGGAAGAAAGGTTAATTCAACAATTCAGAAACGTCAATTTTTACGGTTGCTATTGCTGCTTCATTGTAATTCATCCGACAACATTTCTCTTTTTGCCGTCGCTCTTTGCGTCGACATTACTGCTGTATTGGAAATCAGCCTTTAGACCGTGATTACATTGTGCCTGTTTACATTGTCTGTGTTTACATTAGGACTCATTTTGAGGCGGCACGTCTTTCGCTCCGGCCAAGTGATGGTGAGGGACGCAGTGGGGAGGGAAACCAAAAAGAGCGAACGAAATAAAGTCGAACTTTAGTACAAAAAGGCTGGGCAGGCCTGGTATAGACAATAAAAGGGTAGAATTTTTCATAAATAAATATAGCACACATAAATGAAAATTATTTGAAATGCACAAGCCATGGCGTCTACAACCCGAATGATTTTTTCGAAACAAGTTGGAATAGGTAGGCAATCAAATGTCATTCCTCGTTAACATCAAAATGAAATCTTTACTTTTCGTTCTTTTTTTCTTATCATCATTCCCGCTTCGTCTCTTGCCCACATTTTGGTAAAGTCAGATCTGCGCCAATGACTGTGTTTACATTAGGATTCATTTTGAGCCGGCATGTCATTCGTCATTTCCCTGTCGTGTGCACACGATTCGCTTCATCTATATTCGCTAAACCGGTTTCATCAACAAAACTAAACGAAACAGGTCTCAACAACCAGAATCAAACCGGTTTGCGACTGAAGTGAATCTAAATTTCGTTCGCTCTTTTTGGTTTCCCTCCCCACTGCGTCCCTCACCGTCACTTGGCCGGAGCGATTGACGTGTCGCCTCAAAATGAGTCCTAATGTAAACACAGTCATTGTAATCACGGTCTATGCGTACATGCGATTTGCTTTCAGTATTCATGCGACAGCTGTATTAACACGTTGACGGACAGTAGAAACAAGTGAAATTCGAAAATTGACACTAAAACAAGATCGCACTACTCCGTTCACAACCACGTGCATACTCAATGTGTTAACCTTGCATACTAAATTTTTTTTCGAAAACATGACACTAGGCTTCTACTTGTACGCTGGTAAATGCACATTTGTGCTGCTACAGCCGCAGTGTCTAAAAACGACCGTTTCGTATTGGACGGCTATTGCCGTCATGTCACATAGTGAACTTGAACTTGACGGCTATAGACGCAACTGTCCGTCAACGTGTTAAAAGATTTTTTGTTTTGTATTCTTTTCCACTATGTAAAACGTAAAATGAATGTAAATAGAGTTTATAGTAAAAAACACTTCAAAATACTACCAAATGGACACCAAATGTTGACGTGCAAAACTACAGAAGACACGCACATAAATAAAACACGTCACATGGAAAACGATTGGAAAACAGTAACCTCTGTGGAGGTATCCATAAAAAGTTTATTGGGTAACTAAGAAAAGGTTTCAAATAGATATTCACCCCTGTTCTGGAACCCGGCGTTACGTTAGTTTATTCGATATTCACTCGATCAGTACTTGATATTTCATTTTTGGTGTTCTGGAAAACGCAGTGACCAACTTGAGTTGAACGCGAAGCAACGCATTCGATTCTATTCGATTTTTGATGTTCTGAGATTCGCCGGGAGCTGATATTTGAGGTTAAATTGCTCACTTGAGTTTTCTCGCGTCAAACCCAGAAATAAATACAACCAGCTGATTTTTGACACTGCGTTTGCATGCGATGTTTGCCGTATTTTTAAACAGCAAACGTCGTTTTTCAGAACACCGATCGCGTAGCGAATCGAATCGAATGCGTTACGTTTAGCGGGCTAACGCCGTATCTCAGAACAAGGGTGATTGTTTGTCCAATTTATGAAAAATCCAAGGCGATGCTATGAAATGCTACTAGAATACTCACCCATGTTCTGAGATACGGCGTTAGCCCGCTAAACGTAACGCATTCGATTCGATTCGCTACGCGATCGGTGTTCTGAAAAACGGCGTTTGCTGTTTAAAAATACGACAAACATCGCATGCAAACGCAGTGTCAAAAATCAGATGGTTGTGTTTATTTCTTGGTTATGAGAGTGAAAACGTTTGATTGTAGTTTGAAAATTGATTTAACACTCCCATTATGTTTGTTAATGAGGCAGGACGAGGTAAATTCACTGAGAAACCAAAGAAGGTTATTGAGCGATTCTGCGAACGTAGTGAAGTTAAGTGAAGACTCGTAACTATACTTTCATTTTGTCGATTATTAGGCTGAATTGTGAAGTATTTGTTGAACTTTGAGTTCCACTCCTATTTGAAAAAAACACTTTATTAACCCTGGACCCGTGTACTATAAAACTTCCATTTATCGTGTACTTGGGCACTCAGTGCCCAGATGCAATTCCAATAGAAAATGTATGGCTGGTTTGTTTAAAAACCATAAAAATTGGTTTATTCGTTAAACAAGTAGAAATACAATCACCCTTGTTCTGAAATACGGCGTTACGTTAGTTTGCTCGATCAGCACTCGATATCGCATTTTCGGTGTTCTGAAATACGCAACGTTTCGTTTGAGTTCAACGCGGAGTAACGCATCGCAACGTATTCGATTTTCGTTGTTCTGAGATTCGCCGGGAGCTGATATTTGAGGTTAAATTGCTCACTTCAGTTTTCTCGCGTTTGGTGTATATTTCAGGCAGTTTTAGGGCTTCTTTTGCGATCAATTAAAATGTTAGTAGAAAATAATGGAAATATATATTTAAGTATGAAATAACAAGTGTATTTGTCAAATAGGAGTGGAAATAAAAATTCAACAAATACTGCCCAATTCGACTATTTAATTGATGTAATGAAGGAGCACCCTGATATCGCGAAGAGCTATTCACGGATACCAGTGGCAGAGGTGCAGGCCATATGGCAATCAATATCGGATAAATTATCCAGCTTGGGACCACCAAAAAAAGATTTCCTCAGTATATAAAAATGATGTTTTGCTCAGCCGAAAATCCTTCCTAAAGCTAGGAAAAAAACTTATATGAATTGGAAGTTACACTTTTTCTATATACTCACGCTTCTTCACTTAAATTCATGACGTTCGAAGAATATCTCAGAAGAATTCTTTGCTCCCGCAAGGAGTTTATCTCCTCCTGCCTCAATAATAAATAAATTGGCACCGTGAAATCCATGTTTTACTTTCAAAACTTGCACTGAAATGGCTATCAACCCAGATACAAACATAACCAGCTGATTTTTGACACTTCGTTTGCATGCGATATTTGCCGTATTTTTAAACAGCAAACGCCGTTTTTCAGAACACCGATCGCGTAGCGAATCGAATCGAATGCGTTACGTTTAGCGGGCTAACGCCGTATCTCAGAACAAGGGTGAATGGGAAAATATAATTTGCAAAAATCGACTGAGAATATAGAGCTCGCGAATCTGGTACTCGATTTCTCCAACAAATCATGTACTCCACGAAAGAAAATGCAATACATGACAACAATACAATATAAATATTATAATATAAATAATATAACAATACAATATAATATCTGCATACAAGAAAAATCATAAAAGGGGAAAAACCCAAAGCTGTAATCAAAATAAAAACCAAATTCATACAAAATATACTGACTTGGGCACTGAGTGCCCAAGTACACGATATTACGCTTTTTTTTTGACACCTTCCACAACCCCCCCGAAGATATGCAATTTGGATTTTTTTTTTGTTTTTGTACTCTAAATTTCAGTATCTTTCAGAAATATATTGCATTTCATCATATTCTTTATTAAAAATATGATTAATTTCGGTTTGAAAATCGTTCTGGGCACTCAGTGCCCAGTACACGGGTCCAGGGTTAATCATGATTCATAAAATTGAAAAAATATTTGCCAAACTTGCATTTGGTCAATCACGGCCAACACCAAACGCGAGAAAACTCAAGTGAGCAATTTAACCTCAAATATCAGCTCACGGCGAATTGCAGGACATCAAAAATCGAATAGAATCGAATGCGTTCCTGCGCGTTGAACTGAAACGAAACGTCGCGTTTTCCAGAACACCAAAAATGAAATATCGAGTACCAAGCGAGTGAATATCGAGTAACGCCGGGTTCCAGAACAGGGGTGACTGCCTTAAAGATAAACAATAAACGAAATGTCTAAAAAGTCAGTTGTTTAAACTTTTATTCCAAAAAGCTCTAGCTTTGAAATCATGAATATAGATGTCACTTTCAAGTGGCCACACTAATAGTAAAGGAGCGCGGCGTGGGTATGAGTGGCTAAAATTTACGGGCGCAGTTCGCTAGGACATTAATATTTTTTTGCATTTGAAATATTCTACGTGCGGAATATTCAATTCTGGGAAGAAACTGATCCTAAAAATACAAAAGTGGCTCAAAATGCATTTTGAGTCCTCCGGAATCTTAAAAAAATATTTAAAAGAATTTCTTTTGTTTTCAGTGTTGTAGGCATATTTTGTATTGGGTGGGGCAAAAAAAATATAATACTTTTTGAAAAGAACTTTTCGAGAGACACCTTTTGGTGTTAAGAATTTTAAAATCGGTCAGAAAACAAAAAAAAATAATAGCCGTTTGTAGTTTTTGCGAGAAAAGTTTAAGGGTTGCCGGTCGAGGGACTAAATTTTTTATTCTTGAATCCATTTAACTTAACCCCATAAAACTAGGAAAATAATATGAAGATCCTAAAATAAACACCATATTTTGTCCTTCTTGTGGCCTTGCATGAAGTAAACTTCTTAATTGGCTCGAAATTCCACAGCTACGTTTAAAAACGCCGGATACATTTAAACATTTAAATACATTTTACGGACGTCTCCGGGCGTACTTAAAAAGAATACGCATTGGATTTAGGATTGCTATCTGTCATCTTTTCACCGGAAATGTTAATTATGATCTTTCAAAAAACTGTATTGGAAAAATCATTCAAATGAAATTCGTTAGAAGTTATTCTAGAATGAAAACAATTTTTTAACATTACACGAGCATGCATTTGAGCATTTATTTAAAAAAAAAGTTTCGTAAAAGGTATATATAATATATTTATATAAATTTTGGAAAATAGTGTAGTTTGTATTTTGTTTTTAATTACATTTTTGATACATTTATTATTATTATTTTATTTTATTTTGAGTCTCGGAAGCACTCATGCGTGATATTTATAAACGATTTTAACTTTCGTATATAATAAAATTAAAAGTAATTATTTTTATGTAACGTAAAAATGTATTACAGTTAAAACTTAATTATTAACAATACAGACTAAAAATTAATTAAAAAATTATTTTTATACACGAAATAAATAAAAATAAAAATTAAACGACATACAAGTTTATCAACAGAATTTTAATTTTACTGTTCAATATTTTTTTCACTATCTTTTTTTACTATTTTTTTCTAAAGAATTATTTTTGTGTTTTTTTTTTATTTAGCACATCTTTTCACTCTCAGTTTTTTTTTGTGACTTTAAAAATGAATTGAATTGTAATTTTTTTGTATTTTGGTTCTTTAGTAATTTACTTAAATTATTGTTTTTAATATTAGCTTTTTGTCTTCTGCTTCTTTGATAAGAATCTCTAATTTCCATTCACACTTTAAGGTTATGGTCCAAGTAATTATAATTTTCTTAATCGTCGTCCTTCTTCTCTGATTTTAAATCATACTTGGCGAATAGTTCCTCTGGGGTATACCTAAAATATCAAAATATTGAAAATCAATAAGAATATGTGATGTAACTAGCATATGACTTTCTTATACAAAATCTACGTCCCTCCGCAATTTACATTATAATCGAAGAATATAAAATTAGGTTAAGGTTGGAAACAATTCGCAAAAAACGAATCTTTCAAATTTTAATGAGAATAATTCTATAATGGTAAAAGATAGCGGATAACGGTAAAAGGTAAAATTATGGGAAATATTATTCTCTTTAATTCATCTAAACATTGAATCTCTGAAAAATCGTTGATTTTCCGATAATACGCAAAAACTTTTAAACGGCATATCTCGATAACTGAAAATTGTGTAATTCCGGAGTAAATCGCGAAAGACGAATTTATCATTTCTTAAAAATGTCCCCATTTTGGTCGCTTCCAGTTAATGGGCATTTCCACACACAGTTGTAACGACGGCACATAACGACAACCAGTTCGAGTCCACACGCTGTTGTTACCAGTTGTGTCAGTTTTATATGTGTAAGTGCGAATATTGGCATTGTGGTTTGAACGTGAGTAGAGAAGCATCGTAGTGTGAGAAATCATAATTTCACCCATGGAAAATTTTTATTACTGTTTACATGTGTTAGTGCATGCAGAACTTTTGGTCACTCTTGAACTTCGCCCAAACGTTCATCACTTGCAGAACCCCCTCCACTAGTCACTGACCAATCAGAACCCGATCCGCAGATGCAAGAATACACGTGTGGAAAGGCCCAATGGATTATCAGCTAAAGTTAATAGGATCCGAGGACCAAACACGCCTGTAAAATTTCATGGCTCCAGCTAAAATAGGGAAATAATGTACACAGACTAATATACTAAAGCGCTGTTTACATCTGACACTTCATTCCGTAAATATTTTTTTGTCAACTAAAATTCAAGTGGCCCAACCGTTTAGATTACAAGAAAACCCAAATAGCATCGAAAAGCACGGGCACATGAGATTTGTTCTTTGCGACTTAAAAATGTGGCAATTTACGCAATCGGGATTAAAGATTTAGACCTATAATTCACATCCACGTACAAGAAGCGTAAGAATTGACGATAATGACACACTGATTAATAATGTGTGTGCAAAGCCACAATTGTTTTAACCCTTTCGGTACAGGAGACGATTGATTTTCAAACGATTATAATGGGTTAATCTAACAGAGACATGCATATTAAACATACAATAGGTGCGAAGGAGTTAATGGCGAAATTGCTGATCGACGGTTCGTCTTTGGGTCAATATTCGCTCCGTGAAAATCCTGCAGCGATAAAGCGGTATTTGACGGTTGTCGGCTCGATACAGTGAGTAGCTGTGGCGCCTGAATATCAGTTTCACTTTGAAGAACCGTGTAATGGGAACAGGGTTGACATGATTGCCAGTAGAGTTACCTCAAAGCCCCCGCTATATAAACAAAAGAAAAAAGTTGATACCTTCGGCCGCCATACTCCCCATTGACAATTGATTCAATCGATTCCGCTTCGAGAATTAAATTTCTTATTTCAGACTAATAACTGATGGAAATTGCATAAAAAATGGATACGAGACATTTTTGAAATAGCACGATTTTATTGGAATCAAAATGATATGATGGTCCAATAAAATCTGTTTAAATTTCAGATTCAATATTGTCGAAAATTTTTAGTTGCAACTAAAATCACGGCATGATATCGGAGGAAAAGTCCACAAAAAGTTTCCATTAATAGCTGCGTTCCCGATCCATGAAAAACCTACTGCGAAGTACTGCGGAACGTTCTCATCTACACATCCTCTTACACCGCGTCTTGACCTGGGATTTTTCATCGCAGAGATTTTTGATTGACCAATCAGAGCTCGAATTGACGGAGGGGAAAAATCCCAGAGAGAAATTTCTTGAAATCTTGCAATAGCAAAATTTCTTGGAATTTCACAATTCAAGATGGCGGAATCCAATTTCTCCCGACAAGTAATTGCAAAAATAACTAATTTTTACAAAATACGATACAAAAAGCTTTGGAAGAGAATATATAACATTAAGAGGTTTTTCTTTTCGTCTGTTCTTCTGTTTCAGCCTTTTCAATTTCACGTATTGCATTAATTGCGAGAGCGGCGACTATGTGTTTTCTTTTCATCGGTATTTTGAGTAATAAATTTCAAGAGATTTTCGGCCCAGCTGTCAAAAAAATCTCATTGCGGTTAGATATTTCTTCGGATGAAAAATTGTTAATCAAGACGCGGTGTAAGAAGCATTTCGGGGAGAAAGAACACTCCGCTCGAAGATTTATGTGATGTTAAGCCGTCAGATGTCGCTCGCATAAAGCTTGAAGCAGTTAATTTGGTTAATGGAGGCGTCTTTTTTGTGAAATGGCAGCATCAAGATTACGTTCTTTTGTCGTGATTGTGGCGTGGCAAACCACTGAAAAGTGTCCCAACCCTGGTGTTATTGCGCATTCCAATCGCACAACGGCGATGTGCCGGCAACAAAAGTCGCTTATCACCGCGATTTGCATGGTGACGAAATATGTGAATAAAGACGACATAGCTGCTTAAAGTTCTATTTGGGAAAATTCTAAAACTTATTCTTGAAAGACGCGGAATTGAAATTTATTCATACAAAATTACCGGAATGAATTCTAATTTTCACAACTTTTGCTCAGTGAATTTATTCTGTAAGAGATAAACAGAATTTGCGGAATTAATTCCGAATCAAATTCGTGAGAAATTCAAGATAACATCTCAATGAAAATGTGAGTACGTTAATATTATTTTACACGGATAACATTTTTACGCAAACCAGAAAATTCCTTTTTATTTCCATTATCGTATCTTGTCTTATAAAATGTGATTTCAAAAAAAAAAGTTTTTAACATTTTTATTAGTGCCAGAAATTGATAAATGTGGGTTTTGTTTAGGGAACTTTTTTGAAAAATATTCAACTTACCCAATTAAATTTTGAAGATCACATACGAATCGGTAAACATATCGTTTACCAGCAGTTTTGTGAATAATATTTTTGTCGTAGTAATACCTTAGGCCACGACTTAATTTTTCATAGTTCATTTTTGGTTTGTTTTTCCTAACTCCCCATCGTCTAGCCACCTACAAAAATTGAATTAAAAATAATGTCTAGTAAGAAATGTAAAAATCAAATTACCTCATCTGGATCGGTAAGCTTAAATTCCCATCCGTCTCCAGTCCATGATATGAAGGTTTGGCATCCCTTATCCATAAGTAACTCTAATAGAAATTGCCACAGCTGAATTGGACCGGAACCGGTAAAACATGGTACACCACCCTGCGATGGATAGCTCCCTAGCATCGCTTTATCGAAGCCCATTGAGCTCATATAAGCGCCTGGATGTTGCCCAGGATGCGGACTCCATTGGTCAGCGGGCGTTGGTGTACTTCCAGGTACAGTTTGGAACGGAGAGGCATCGTATGGGCTAAATTCTGGATATGAGTCTGGATATCTTGATCTAGGGTAGCCACCGTATTTATGTTCCATAACACCTGGATAAAAATCAGAACATGGTTCCAAATACGGTGACGGATTTTGATGTTCTTGTGGCAATGAGGGATACTCGTGATCTTCAAAATGTCCTAAATGTGAAAGATTGTTGAAATTCTGCAAAAGATGAATATTATTATCGTTATATATAATAAATGTCTAATTGATTTATTAACTTACGGTCATTTCATCTGATTGTGCACCATTTGTTCCTAGATTTGAATAATTTCCATTTCCACTTCCTGGCTCTTCTTTCATTTGTGTACTATGGTGATAAATAGAGTTCCTCATGGCCATTTGCATGTAGTTAAGGTTGGCACTATTATTATTTTGTCCACCATTGTTTGCTGGACCACCAGTTCCACCTCCACCGCCGCTACCCGTACCGCCTCCTCCTCCTCCTCCACTGCTCGATGACGTTTGCTGCTGCTGTTGGGATATACTTGAAGGGGGTAACATAGGATTATTATTAGGGGTCTGTTGTGCTGGCGGCGGGCTATTGTCATTTCTATCATGTGGAGTATTATAACCTATAACAAATGAAATAAATTGTTAACGTTTGTCGTATTATTTTTTCTCAACTGTTTTGAACATGTATTTTAAATTTTCATATACGAAAAAAAGGTAAAGTTGTTCAGTTTATCGAATTTCTCAATAACGACAAAAGGTCGACAAAAAAAACTTTCAATTTTTTATATCCACTATTTTCTAATCTTAGAACTCAATTCTTTTGACGCACATTCACGCTACCGTGAGGTTATGCTATCAAGCGAGAAATATTTCCAATTAATTTGTGATCAACCGTTTTTCATATTTTATATCTTAATTAAAGTGGGGCTCATGGGCCATTTGCTAAATAAAAAATTTAAATCAAAAATTTTTTTAAAGTTATTTCTTATTTAACTTCAAAAATAAGAAAATCCATCAAAAAACTTTTTTTAAATTCAGTTTCTTTTCAACAAACAACCGATGATCCCGTTTTAATTATGAAATAAATTATTTCTAATACATTTCTACTGGTTTATAAAATAATATTTTTTATAGTTCCAGCCAGAGCTTAGGGAAAGACCCCCCTTTATCTGGCCATGTGACAGAACTATTACAATCAGTAATTTTGCTTTTAAAACCGTCTCAACGGTAAATTTCAACTCTTAATGAGTTTTGTAACATTCGGAAACATGCGTTTATTTGCCGTACATGAGGCAAAGACTTATATGTGTTAATTACCCCCCTCCGATATCAACGGTTCATTTTTTTAGATTTTTGCGATTATCTCGAAACGCTTCATAGGGTTCTTCTTACATGTAATACAGGTAAAAAAGACCCTTCACACAGAGCACTATGTAACTAATGATTCAAGTTTCCACAAATTCTAAATCAGAGCTTCGAACCGATTTTTTTCAGTTCAGGTTTTTAAAAATCCCGGTTACGTGAACTGATTTAGAAGCGTATATGTTTATACTTGATATGATGTATCATATAAAAGTATATATGCTTCAGTATATTATTTGTAACGCATCGAGCCAATCCAGAGCCGTATTAACAAGTTTGAGCGCCCTGGGCTAAATAAAATTTTGCACCCTTAAGCTGAAAATAGACGCTGCGATGGTCGGTACAATCGTCGGGTCGAATTGCGGTCGCATGCGAAAATTGTATAGTGTATGCGCACGAAATGACGGTTGGGCCCGATATCGCACGGTCGTACGTCGCTGAGCCAAAACCTGCGGTCGCATGCGGCAGATTGTATCGTTTGTGGTCTGCCATGCGACCGAAGATACGATATTATTTCACAATGGTGCTGTGTTGTTCGAGAGATATTTGCTAGTAAAAACTGATTATTCGATCAAAATCGCAAGTAAATCGTATCGTGTGTGTGCTGTATACAACCGTCGGCCCGATATCGGTCCAACACAAGTCGGTACGACCATCGCAGCATCTATTTATACCTTTACATAGTTTTATTGTAAAAATTCAATTTTATTTTTTAAAATATTCTTTAATTCAAAACTTAAATATATATTTACGCAAAATAAAATTCAAAATTTTTTATAAATATGTGAATTAAATATTAATTGGCGCCCCTGGGCTGTATGGCGCCCCTGGGCTGTAGCCCAATTAGCCCTATGGTTAATTGGGCCTTGAGCCAATCATCGGACACAAAAATGAACTACACCAGGGCTGAAAAAAGATTTTGATTTCCGCATGTCCGTCTATCTGTCTGCCTTTGTGCCTGTCCGTGAACACCATAACTTTCGACCATTCCTTCTCCTCTGTCCCATACAAAAGAAACAGTTGTTTGCAACTTTTATTGAAAACGGTGAGTCATATTGAAACATTCATAAAGGTAAAATGTGTTTAAAATAGGATTTTACATATTTCATCCATACATCAAAATCCAATCGGATCACTGCTTCCCTCCTTTCCCGTACAAGTGGAATACTTTTTTCCTGTTTTCTCGAAAACTGTGCATCGTATCGAAAAATTTATAAAGATGAAATGTGTTTAAAAATGATTTTACATAATCGTTCCATAAGTCAAAATACAATCGAACCACTTCTTTCCCCTGTCCTATACAAATGGATTTTTATACCCGTATGGTGAAACCAAAGGGTATATTAACTTTGCCTTACCGTTTGTAACGACAAGATCTCGTCATCACACACAAAAATGAATTACACCAGTGTGTTTAGAATGATAAAAATAATTAATTTTTGCATGTCCGTCCGTCCATCCATCTGTCCGTCCGTCTGTGGCGCGGATAGCGGGCGCACGGATTGAGCTATAGAGGTGAAATTTTGCGCAGATCGGTTTTTCGTAAAATGCGAGGCTAAGTTCGTTAATGGGCAAAAATTGACCATTAGGGGGGCGGGGTTACCCCATACGAGCGAAAACGATTTTTGTGAATATCTCGAAAACGGTGCAACTTATCAAAAAAGTCTAAGAACAAAAGTTATTTAGGATATGATTCTACATAAAACTCCCATACATCAAAATCCGATTGGAATACATTTTAAAAAATCTTATCGGAAAGTTTGACTTCAAACTGGAATTTTGATACAACTGTTCACTGTTCACTTAAATCACCATACGGGTTTTCAATAATTGCCAGATTGGCAATTATAGCTTTTGTTATGTTTCATCTATCAAAAGTATATGGCTTAAGTGAATGGACCACAATCGAAATTCAATAAAAGAATCAAATTTCGGATTTTTGTGGCAGTTTTTTTTGAATAATAGTCATTTAATAAAATACATTGTGCAAAAAGGGAATAGAATTTTTGGAAATGAAATACATACCCCTTACTAATATTATTCTATTATTTTTACGAAAAGTAAATGTTTAGTTATCAGAGAATCAACTACAAATGATTAAAATTGTGTGAAAAAGAGCGAAAAAACCGCAAATGAAATCCGTTCCCGTTGCGGTTTTTAATTTTTTTGAAAATTCTATCAAAATCTCGTCCCAAAAAATTTTTTTTTCTTCGTCCCAAAAAAATATAAATAAGAAAATATAAACTCTTTTTTCAACTGATCTAGTAGGTAATAGGTTTTGGGATATATCTGTGGCAACAAGTCATAGGGGCCTAAGTCTGTTTTTAGGCTAAGCCAAATTGCTCTGTCTATTAAAGTAAATACAGATCTTTTTATCTTGATCTCAAAATCGACTTAGGCTCCTATGACTTGTTGCCACAGATATATGTCGAGTACTTTGAATCTTCGATTTTAAGGAAATTTCCATTTAAAAGCATTTGTTCGCCATGCTATAATTAAGAATAAGTCACATTCATGTGAAGAATGCATACTGCTTACCAGACATTAAAAGTTTTTTTTATTAAGGTGATAATTTGATTCGGATAAGACAACAAAAAAATTAGTTACTCAGAAATCCATTTTATTGTGATTTTCGTAAATTTTTTTTTCAACTTTAATTACTATCGTCATTGCAGCTTTAAGCATAGCTTGAAAATTGCAAGAGATAACAATTATGACAGCCAAGCCTCTTGTTTCGAAAATAGGTTTCATGTGAAAAAGGTAAAAATTGGGAAAAAAGGCACACTGTGTCAATAACTAATCAAATGATCATGCCATAAATATTCCAAGGCATACGGAGCTTTTTTTTCAAAGTCCCAGCGATCTAGCACGTAATTCTTTCGCACCAATCCAAATTGGCCTAACAAAGATAAAAAAATTGTCTTTCCATGTATAAAAAAAAAGTTTGAAGCGATGAAGAAGAATATAATAATAACACTTAATGGTTGACAAATATGACATAATGTGAGGCTACAATAAGAGAAAATACGACTATAATATGAAATTTTCTTGAATAAAAAATCTGTATACGAGTTAGATGAAGACGTTCATTCATAAAAATGTTTGGATGATGTACGCGAGGGGACGAGAGAATCTTTCCCTCGTTAAATTTCTTCTCGACTATACCGCGGCACTTGATCGTGTATTTACACAGTGTTTTTTTTTGTATTATTTTAACACGCAAACACGAAATGTACACAATTTTTTTTCCGTCAGTCTCTTTTTATGTCTTCTCAGTAAAAAATTATATTTTACTTCTTTGTGACCAAAGTTGGAGGAAACTGTGCGAATGTGATACTCGAAAATCTGAAATCTACTTAGGTTTTTCGATTTGGGTTTTAGTGGCTGTGATTGCTCTTTTTTATGCAATTCTCACGGTTTTATTTTTAGGTTTTTGGATGGCAATTTTCGATGAGACTTACATGAACTATAAGCCAGTTTTTACCTAAAAAAGTTAAAGATTTTATAACGAAAAAAATATCAAAACTTGGTTTTCGAAAAAAAAGCATTTTCAAAAACATAACAAAAGCTATAATTGCCAATCTGGTCAAAATTTCACCTTAAAGGCAAACTTTCCAATAAGATTTTTTAAAATTTATTCCAATCGGATTTTCATGTATGGGAGATTTTATGTAGAATCATATCCTAAATAACTTGTTCTTGCACTTTTTTGATAAGATGCACCGTTTTTGAGATATTCATAAAAAACCTTTTCGTTCGTATGGGGGGTGACCCCCGCTAATGGTCCATTTTTGCCCATTAACAAATTTAGCCTCGCATTTTACGAAAAACGGATCTGCGAAAAATTTCAAGTCTGTAGCTCAATCCGTGCGCCCGCAATCCGCGCCACAGACGGACGGACAGATGGACGGACGCACAGATGGACGGACGGACGGACATGCAAAAATTAATTATTTTTATCATTCTAAACACATTGGTGTAATTCATTTTTGATTCTACATAAAACTCCCATACATCAAAATCCGATTGGAATAAATTTTAAAAAATCTTATTGAAAAATTTGACTTCAAAGTGGAATTTTGATACAACTGTTCGCCGTTCACTTAAACTTCGAACAATGCCATATCACCATACGGGTTTTCAATAATTGCCAGATTGGCAATTAAAACTTTTGTGGTGTTTCAATCAGTGTTGTTCCTCTACGCGTAGACTTTAATTGTCTACACTTCAATGTAGACAATAGCGTAGACAATAGATTTGGGGTAGACAATGTAGACATTGGCGTAGACAATGTCGACTTTGCATAGACAATGTAGACTTTCTCATATCTGTCAAAACAAAGTCTTCAGTGAGTCATATATCTAATACTATACTATATAGGAAATGGCCAATTACAAGAAATGGCCAATTACAAGAAATGGCCAATTACAAGAAATGGCCAATTACAAGAAATGGCGAGGCGCTGGATTCTTGAATTAGTTTTGGTAGTTTTTATTTTTAATATTTTTTATACTCCACTAGGGGTATTTGATTTACTTTATTTGATTTAAATTATTTCCGTATAGATTTCCGTCTATCTGTAAATACGACAACTCTCAACGGAATTAAGCTAAAGACTAGAAACAAACGTGTTTTTCGAAAAAATTAAACAGATGTTCTTAAATGAGCAAAGCCATCCCATACAAATGAATCAGTTTTTTAAATAAACGGTTCGTTATATTAAAAAATGTGTGAAGCAAAAAGGTTTTAGAATTCAATGCGATTTCAATTGCAAAAATTAAAAGAAAGCCGCTTAGATTGCATGCATAGAATTAGAATTGCCATCAAAGTTTGCTTCTAAAGCTTGATCCACACTACACGATGTACGGGGTAGGTTTTTGGTTTCCTCGTACATGGAGCTGCATCCACACTGCACAGGGTTTTGCTCATTCGTGTACGCGGTTACCACGTACGAGGATAATCAAACAGCTTCTGATTTTACTCACTAGGTGAAACCATGTGCAAATTTCCCATCCAAACACTCGATGTTCGGGGTACGTGCCAACCTCGTACCCCGTACATCGTGTAGTCTGGATCAACCTTAAGTTCTCATGTACAGCATTTGGCGATTGCTTCCTGGAAATTGTGCTTTATTATGTTAAAATTAATTGAAGAAAATGAGATTTTAAAACCAAATCAGCTATCCTTTATTTTATTGATTGTCTACATTGTCTACGCGTAGAGAATAGACCATTGTCTACAGTTATAGTCTACGCGTAGACAATGGTGTAACCTACATCACGTAGACTACGCGGCACAACACTGGTTTCAATACAGCAGTTGCTGGGCCTGGAGGGCTATTTCAAGGCCAATGGAGAACGCTTAATGTTACACAATATTTTTTACAGTGTAGTGAGCCGACAGTAAGATCCGCTCCTGAGGATAAATTTTGCAAACATCTGTCCGGTTCGGAGACATAGGTGAAGAAAGAAAGTAAAAAATAGTTCAGTAACGCTAATTTTAGGCTTCAACAACTTCTCTTCTTTTCCGACTTATCGCGATTGATTTTTTGTACGGAGTTAAGTAGCTACCACTCTTACACAACCTCCCCCTAAAAGTGTCACGTATTTTATGAACAGCTCCTAGTCTCTAAAATTCAAACCACTAATTTGATTCACCGAAATGACCTAATTTAAATAATTTAACTGGTCAGATTGCACTTTTTTTTAATCTGCTCAGGACTAATAGGACAGTTTTTTTTTGGAACGAATTGTTACTTAAATTTCGAAGTACCTACGCGTTGCCTTGCAGATGCGACTTTTGCATTTAAAAAAAAAGATATTCTTTTTGAAAGTTTTTTGAAATAAAATTCGGCATTTTATTTTAATGATATTCAAATAACTTATTAACGAATTACTTTTCAGAACTGTGTTCCTCGCTCGAATATTATGTTGATAGATTTGCAATATCTTCTATTTTAGGTAATTGAAATTAGTAGAAGAGTTAATAGTAAAATGCGATGAATTTTTTGACAAGTGGCAGAAATAAGTGGAGCTTTTAGGGACACAAGGTGTTACGATTCGTCATCTGTTCTACGAACAAGTGCACTCTAGTAACACCATTTCAGGCTGGATTCTGATCCATTTTTGTTTATGAAAAATGTGTTCCAAGTTAAAATTGTAAAAAAAAGTAATTGGTTAAACCTTAATAATCATAATCCGAACAATTAAAAACCAAAGTTTTTGTTAAATTTTAAACACACTTTATTATATGGGTTTTTTTTCAAAATTCTATTTTTCCCCATTGTTATTTATTTTTGTGTTTTTTATTTGAATCTTATTGACATTATACTTTATATTCCATTGCTGATGACACAGCCTAAGTTCTCATTCATTACTAACCAGAGATAAAGGTGCTCAGAAAATCATAAAAGGCGGAGCTTACACTGATTGGCCTATTTGGTCTAACCAATCCGGTGAAACTATATATATATAAAAGCTTTACCGATTCGATCTGTTCATTCATCCGGGCCGAAATGAATTCGGCTTGGCATTTTTTATTGCACGTTATTGGATTTTCTTTAGATGAATTGACGATGCTTTGATGATGTTTTGTGCTGCTGTGGTTTTATTTCATATTCATTTTATTTGTTTTTTTTACAAGTATGTACGGGTAAAAATGCCTTTAATATAGATTGTGGTTGTGTGAAAACTGGTAAACTGGCCTCCGATTCGATAACGCGATGAGTGAATGTGCGCACGAGCGCAAAATCACCGTCTACACATATTGTATGTCAATGAGTTTTTAATAATAAATATTAAATACTTGTAAATCTTCTTTGTATTTATCAGAAGTAAAAATATATAACGAACACATATTTAAAATCTGAAATTATCATTTCTCTTTAGATAAATCTAATTCTTCAACTATAATTTTTTATATTCAACAAACCATGCAAAATTATCAAGAAGTTTTTATGATTTGAAGTCGCTTATTTTTGGAGCTCTTTCAAATCGATCTCATAGGTTATTGATCGGCTTTTTATACGCTAAATGAAATTTATATAATTGTATCTTAAATTTAATATATCTAGAGATAAAAAAATGTGTGTTTGGGATGGTAACAATATTGAGCTTAAATCTGTCCGTTCATCCATTTGTAAACACGATCCGTGATCTGTTTTTTCGTAAAAACTAAGATCAAATTCTTGAATGGGGAAAAATCGGACAGCTTTTCACCGAGTTCGATATATGGCTTATTGAAAACATAAGCTGAATCTAAAGGGAATAAAGTTTGAGGCTGTTCCTGCAATACGTTATACATTGTGCGTTTTCGTTTTTGACACGGTGCTAGCACCTTACGCCTGGTGCCCAGAAAAACTGTTCGAATTTGCCACTTTGGCGTCAGATGATTCTGACACCGGCTGTTCGAGTTTAGCTCTTTTGACTCTTGGTGGTAGCACCGCTGGACCTAGTCTTGGTACGGGAGCAAATGACACCAAGAAACGGTCGGTCGTTATTTTGAATCTTAAAGTTTTTTTTGCAGACAAAAATCATAATAGAAGAAAGGAAATGTGAAAGTCTCGACGGGTAATTATTTATCAATTAAAACGAGCGATAGATACCTACATGCTAAACAATTGGCTAAATTGTAAAATATGATATTTTTTGGAAATAGTAGATGACTTGATTAAAACTGAACTGTCCCTCAAATTCTATAAATTCGATTATGCCTGTGTTGATTTATATTAAATCCTGTGAGCGAAGAAAGTCACTGTTCTTAGGTTGTGCGGCACTAGATTCTCCAAATAGCAAAGCTCATATAATTAAAATAATCTCCATATCTTTAGCTTCCAATTGTGCAGCATAATATTCATCAAATTCTTTCAATAATTGATGAATAACAGCAAAACCTAATCCAAGAATTGACCGGCGATCTCCCATTATGAAGGTTTTGACAGTTCTTCACTCCGGCATACTCGAACACGGGGACAGCACTCTTGGTAGCAGACTTAATTTTTGACAGGTAGCAATTGCTTCGGTGCCATGACTCCGGTGCCAAAAACGAAAACGCCCATTAGAGAGAGAGAGGGGGGTCTAGGTTCGTATGACAGCAGTATTAAATCCCATACCAAAAAATCGCGAAAGTGGCGAAATTTAACGTAACGTATTTTATGGACAATCCTTTATCAAATATTTAGAGATAATCAAGTTTCATACAGAAAAATAAATTTTTTTAGTCCATGATTCAATTGTTACTAAAGAATTCGTGGTAGATTATTGGTACAATTTAAGTTTACTACTAGTTTTAATACTACGTAAATGGATACTTTATAAAAGGTAAGGTCATATAGTTCAAGTGGGGTGAAAGAATTTTGAGATATTAACCAAGTGAATAGCGAGGTGACATATTACTTCAACCACACGGCAATCCATTTTAGATATTTGGCGATAGGTAGGTCACATCCTTTACCCTATCACAGCATACCAAGACTTTTCTGTTTCGTTGAGATATTTCCTACAAAAAATTATATTTTGATTAAAAAAAATCAAGACAGGAGTCTCATTAAATGAGAGAAACAATTAAAAAAGCGATATGTTAAGGAACTTGAGTTATCGAGGAGCGATAAGAAGTAACTAAAATGTTAACTTTTTCATATGTCATAGCTCAATTACGAATGGAGGACTTCCTTTCTAATGCAATCAAACAAATTTTCGCGTAACATACCGGGAAAATATAAACACAAAAATGTGATTAAAGCTAAAATATGATTTTACATAAATATTTCGTTTATTAGATTTTTATTGGTTAACTTCAAAATAAAAAAATCATAATCTTGAATTGCATGACTAATAGGGATTGGAAGTTATTGGTACTTGTTTATAGGTAAATAAATTCACAAAAATCTAATGGTGCACTTTCTGTACTTGATGCAAACAATAAACAACCGTTTCCGTTAATTGTGTAAAATAATATAAATCTAAGATGTGATAAAGAAAATATTTTATCTGGCTCATATTTATTGTTAATTTAAATGTATAGCAAAGAGTCGTTTACTGTTTAAAGATTTGTCAGCCAATTATTCGATTTAACTTTTTTTTTATCAATATGTAGGGCTAAATGCAAAAAAGTTTGGTCTCTGGGATTTGTCTGACTTCCCAATTTTTCCATATGTGTTTATCTTTAAGGATGAGGGTATAACAAGCAACAGCTTAACTCAAAGGTATACACCTTATGGTGTGCAGACTATTGAAAGACTTCTTCGTTTGGTGGATGAGTCAAAAAGACGAAAATTGAGAAGTCGAAAAACATCAGTAGGAAAAAAAGAAACAAATCGAAATTGCTTAAAGAATTTTGTTGAACAACCATCTGTCACTCTTTTTGTCTTAATGCCTCGGCAATTTTTAATGTAACAATAAATGATCGTGTTTCAGAACAAAATTAAGAGGTGTTTAAACACAAGAAGATCATATGTTCAACACCTGATCAACCATCAATATCATTTTATTAATTTTTCAGTTATGAAATATCAGTATGACACATAAAACAACACAGAATTTTAAAAAAATTGTAAAAAAAAACTATTTTTTTTGAGAAAACGAGCATCTGCTATGTCCTGCAATTCTCTTGTGATTTGGGTTCAGTTTCCATCATTAGACAGGTTATTTTTGAAGGAAAAATTACGCCCACTAAAATCCACCCTACTCTTAAAAACCAGACTCACAGATAAGGTCAGAGAAAGTACTGGGGACGTGGGATGAGGTTGAACCGCGATGGGATCAGGAGCGCGACCTCTACTATTGTAATATTTGAAATATCTACTATTATGTGTACTATTTTTGTTGTTGAAGTTTCAGATATCTATACTCACTGTATAATACCATAAAAGAGTTGCTACTGCTAAGAGGAATCCTATAATCAAATTAGAACCTAAAATAAAATGATGAAACAGCTAAAACTTGATGTATTGAAAATTTTGGCGTAGGTGTACTTATTTTGGCATTTTTTTTTTCAGAAAATTGAAGATCCGTTTCGAGTTTGACGTCTTAGCCCACAGGCACCCGCCAGTAGAGTTTCTAACCGATAATTTGACCAAATAATTTGACCGTGTAATACTACATTTACACGAATGACAAATTTGTCATTTTTTTCTTGTCATTATGTTAATTCCCGTGTAAATGGCATAATTTTTGTAATTTTTTCTGTCAGAAAATGTCAATCTCTCATAAAAGAATGAACTTGTCCATTCTTTTATGCCAGATTGTCATTCGTGCAAACGCAATATTAGTTATGACAACTTTAGTATTCAACTTTTGTCATAACTAATATTGCGTTTGCACGAATGACAATCTGGCATAAAAGAATGGACAAGTTCATTCTTTTATGAGAGATTGACATTTTCTGACCGAAAAAACTACAAAAATTATGCCATTTACACGGGAATTAACATAATGACAAGAAAAAAATGACAAATTTGTCATTCGTGTAAATGTAGCATAATTTTGGTAGAATATCCGGGTTTTCAAAAACTCTTGTCGAGAAAGAAAAACCTTTTACAAAAGATCAAATTTTGAGAAATTTCGGTAGATTACATTTTTAAATTAAAGGTGAAAATGCCGAAAATTCAGAATCAACGTTGAAATCGCGAAAGATGATTGTTGTTTTATTTTAACAACCTTTATATTTGAATTTCTAAGGCTTGTTTGGGACAAGCTCGATTTGGATCCGTTTTCTAGTGTAAGAGGGGTCAGCCCTTACGGAAAGTTTTCGCTCACTGATATCGAGTCCCTCCCCTCTCTGTGAACCCCTTCGCCTGCTATCTCTTGCAATTCAGAAATGATTTGGATCTGATTTTCAACACGCCCAGCCCAAACCACGGGAATATAATTCTGAAATTTTCACAGTAGGTTTCATTAATCAATTAGACGCTCAATAGAGCGGGCTTTTTTGAAAAAGGGTCTCTGCTGATAACGAATCTGGTGTTAGAATTTCAAAATTCTAAACGGAAGTCTTGAAATGTTAACGGCCTTTTTTCAAAAGTTTTAAGTTATCTCTGGTTGTTTTGATTAAAAAAAAAAAAACTCGTGCAAAAAAACTTTAACCGCTGCAAAAAAAACTTTAAGCTAGTTAATTCATATAATCGAGAGTCTTTCGTAAAAAAAAAATGACAATTCCACTTCAAAAATTATTACCCGGGTACCGGGGTCGTAATTTGAAAAAATGATACCCGACTATCCAGGTAATCAAAAGTCGTGGAATTTAGAAACGCTAACCACAAACCAATTTCAGTATCGAACATAAGTAAGAAAACCCGTTATAGCAAAAACAGCAGAGCACGATTTTACAAATTTCCCTATACATAAGAATCCGCCTAGAATTTGTGATTAAAATAATTAGTCATACTTCTATTATTAGAAATATTTAAATTGCTCCATATAAAGTATATTTTGCCGATATCACACGATTAACCAAAAAAGCGTTGACTATCAACTATTGATGGTTGACGGTTGTCCGGGTATCCACACAATATTATACTTCCGAAAAACAATGAAAAACACACTGTCAACAGTTGGTGAATAGAATTTGTTCAATCAACAGTAGAATATCATATTCCGTTGACGGCCAACGTGTTTTCACTATTTTGGTTCATCGTGTGTATTAGGCTTTACAACTGTCGTTTTGGAAATGTATTAATATTGGTAACTTTTTGATAATTTATAGCAAATGCAACAGATTATCATATATATACAATAAAAAATTAGTAACAATGAACCAATGCGGACGACCCGAACTTGTCCTTAGCCTCAAAATGCATTCACTGGAGCACTGCATAACCAAAACGGCAGCATAATGTACTCATACTTCGCCATCGTTATGCGTATGAATGATTGCCATTCAGATTTTCTTTTGTCCTCCTCTCCAACAGAAGCGCATACGCCACCCGCCTGTTTATTAATAAACGTAACAAGAAAACAGACGAAAAAAATTGATGAAACAATAGTACCATGTACTCTTGGGTGAAACGAACCGAAACGAAACATTTCAGGGGAAAAATTGAAAATCAAATAAAAATTTCCAAACTTCCGGTGACATTGAATACAGACATCTATATAATTGTACGAATGGATCCATTCATATTAGGAAATTTGGTGAATCCATACGAGCTACCAGTAAATTCATTAAGCGAGTTTTCCTTTCTCTTTCGATAAAAATATCCATTTTAAGAATATGCCACGATCGAGACAAAATGGTAAAAAATCTGATTCATCTTAAGATTTTTATCTGAAAAATGCTGTAAATGGCAAATCGACAATGATCAAAAATTTTAATAAAGCGTAGGCGATCACGACTGAAGAGAACCGCACTATAAAATGATAATGAAACAAAATTTTGATTTTGACGGAAAGTTTCTTTAAAGATATATAAAAATATAAAGCTTCTAATATCGGGATTGGACATTTCTACCCCAGCTTTAAGTGATATTTCTTTGGTTATAGAAGTTTAAGGTTTTAGCTAAGTTTTTCGCTTACACTTTGCGGGGTTTGCTTATAGCTATTGTCGAGTCTGTAGACTTGATATGAAACGTATATTTGAGCTTTGTTTTTAAAGAAATGAACATTGAACACATGTTGCCACGATTGAAATTTCTAGTAATTTTTCATCCTTGCTGCGCACCTACAGTTTTACATGGATCGCGAGATATGGACAAATTGCAACATTTGTAGGCTTTTTCGCTACAACTTATCCAAAAGCAGAGGCCGTGATAGCCTATACCGATGATGTCGTTATCACCAAGCAGTAACCATCACTACTAATATCGATAAAGCAAATTTAGTGGAGGTTTCAATCCACGATCTCTGGCTTACAGGCTGAATGCTTAACCAATGACCAAATAGAAGTTTTCTAAAAAATGTTTTGATTAAAGATTTGTGAAAAATACAACAAAAAGTACGATTTTCATACAAGTGCTTTTTCAGTAGTAGCTATAAGACAAAGTACGCAATAAAGAAAGCAGTTCGAAATGTAAAATATCTTTTTGTTATTAAGAAGTATTTTGTAGGAATTGAATGCTACCGTAAAGCGTTCCAATGCAGTCGGGAGGCTGGTTGTATTAAATGTATTTTGAATGTAAATAAGAGGTCTCTACTAAATATATGAACTGCTATAGGTTGCAAAAAAAACTTTACAAATGCGATAATTTATGTAAAACCGTAGAACGGGATAAATTATTATTATGAACCTCGATTGGGAGTGCTCAGTAAGATTTTTCGTTAATTTCATTGTATCTCTAAAAAAACACAAAAGACTATCGTGAAACATTTCTAAACGTAATTTCTGTACCTTGACTATAGAAATTAGCATCGATATCTGTGTAATATGAATTGGCAGGATGAGGTGCATAGTCACCGGCCATGCATAATCCAGACGGTGGTAGGATATCTTGGCCAATCACACCACCGCTACTACCCCCTGTTGTTGCACCATTTGTACTAGCACCTAAACTGTACGAGTCAAACGATTGTAGAACCATCGTTGCAGCTGATATTCGCCGATCCGATGAATGTTGTGACAATGACGTTGGATTATCCGAACCTATATGATTATTATTTACACTATGTTTGATGCTTTGGCTTCGATTGGTGACACCAGCTATCGAAATTTGTGTATATTCCAAATGCCTTGTACGTTCATTATCCAAAATATCTGTGGTAAGTAATCCTTGCTGTGACGGATTCCGATGATTATTGCTGTAGTATTGTTGATTATGTTGTTGCTCCAAAGGATGGGGTTGGGATTGATGGTAGCGATGGTGTCGCTGACCTGCTGTTTCAATTAAGCTACACACTTTGAACAATCCTTGCACGAGCGGGCGAACATTCGCGCGCACCGGCTCGTTTAAAAAATCCTTGATAAAAATGAAATCATAAACACTCAGAAGAGTGTGTTAGCTTTGATTGGATAACATTTTAGGGCACTTTTTAGGAATTGTATGGAATACATTTTGCTGAATTTGCTGCAACACTGCAAAATATTATCAGAATTGAACGGCAATATGATTGCACATAATTTTAAAAGCTTTTCATTTTTAAGATTTTGTTTTTGTAAATTAAGTTACTAGAATTTCAGATAAATGGCACGGAGACTGGCAAATTAAAAGTTTTGAGTAAAATTCACTTTTCTTCAATCCGATAAAAATTGTTAAAATGTCGAATTATTATTAAATATAAATGATTAAACTATTCACAAATTAAAAGAAAATGTAAAAATGCTGTTTATCAGATTCGAAACGAAAATTTATGTCTCGATAGTTTTTCATCAACATCCGGTCGCACGATTACACCGCCGTCTTCGATATCCGCTCATCAACTACTACTGGAAATCCAAATTCAAAGGAAAATTCGAAAAACTTGAATTCGAACAACCGTCCCCCAAGCCTATGCACCGCACACTCACACATGAAAATCTTACCTCGGTGCTGTTGTGTGTCGGTTTTTTCGTCACATTACCGTGTGCTTACATATGTAGTATGTTTATTTTTCCATGAGTTTAGTATTTGTGTGAGGTTGGTTCCTCATTCATGGATTTCGTTGGGCTGCGCAATATATTTTTATATAAGCGCCAGGTTCGTTATTCGTATTGGTTTTTATATAAAGCATAAACGAGTACTGATGCTATTTCGCTTTTCTAACTGAACGGCTACAAATGTGAAACCAGCATAACAATGTTAACAATACTGCGTTGACCAACTGGGGACAGCATGACTATCCATAGTGTGGTGTAGAATGGGAGCATGATCCAAACCGATGTCCATAAGTAACAAGATGCGTACTCAAAGGGTGAGATTAAATTTGTCAACAAAAAAGTGCTTTCTAAATACGTAATGTTTTGACTCTTAAAAATGTTCTTTTTTAGTTTTTACCACTTGTAATGACGCACTTGTTACTTAAACACCAACCTCAATTGCAACTGCCATTTTGCTTTTGATATGCTCCCTGTAGGGTCATTCCCGCTTAGAATTAAAGTGAATTTGAAATTATACTATAGTAGCTTATGACGCACAAATTATATTCTTGGTATAAATTTGGCTTAAATTAAATGTTGATTTTAGATTTAATTGTAGAGACTAAAGAAAAAGTTTTTCTCTTTCAATGTCCGTTTAGCTTTAAACTTGATGCTCATTTAGCCCTTTCAAGGGAGATATACTGGTATACAACTTTTCCGTTAAATTTTTAGCATTTAAAATCAAATATTTAAAATATATCTTTTTTTCTATGGTAGATACATCCTATTTGTATCAAATCAACTGTTTGTATTGGTAAGTAGATTAGTTGAGTAGTGAAGGATATCAATTTTTTTTTTCAATAAATAATATAAATTTATTTAGTGCCCTTGAAAGGGTTAACTTTTGAACTATGATCGGTTACCAATAGCTATGACGATATGAATTAAATCAAAAAATTATACATTTTCTTTTTTGATGTTTGCATAACAAAACAATGAATGTCTTTGCTACTATTATATGTTTAACAATCTAGCAATTGTGATGATGTCAACTAGAGGAGGATCATTCCAGATGAATAATTGGACTGGTAAATTTTGTCGGGTTATTTGCTCATAAGGTCCAAAACTGCTTCAATTTGAGGGATTGCAGAAGTTTGTTTTGCAGTTCTATGTTTTTTAAGCCAAATGTTGAATCGCAGTCCACATGTTTTTTTAGACTTTTTTACAAGCTTTTCTATAAAGTGGTTAAATTGCGTCAACCTACGAGAATAGTGGTTTAACAATGCTTATTCTTCTCAAAACTTACTACAAACGTACTTAATTCAAGTATTAAATGGTCAAAAATGTTTGTAATAGTTGGATTAATTACATGTGTAGTAAGTTTTGAGAAGATTTTACCACGTAAGCATGGTTAAACCACTTTTCTCGTAGGTTGACGCAATATAACTATTTTTTTTTCTTTCTGTGTAGTTTTGTTTGCAATGATTTCACGCGAATTTCTGCATTTCGAGTCCGTACGAGGCCCCATACGCGAAGTGCAAAACTTGTTCAGTCAGTCAGAGCGTTTATAAAGTTTGTGTTTAAATTAAATCACTTCAGAACAAGGTTCTAAGTGAGAATTTCACAGAACACGTGCCTGATCAGGAGGAACATTTTGTTATATTTTTTAAACCCGTTGCAAAATTCTAATATATTTATGTATAATATATATCTTTTTTTATACTCGTATGGTGAAACCAAAGGGTTTATTAACTTTGCCTTACCGTTTGTAACGCCAAGATCCCGTCATCGCACACAAAAATGTGTTTAGAATGATAAAAATAATTAATTTTTGCATGTTCGTCCGTCCGTCCATCCGTCTGTGACGCGGATAGCGGGCGCACGGATTGAGCTACAGAGTTGAAATTTTGCGCAGATCCGTTTTTCGTAAAATGCGAGGCTAAGTTCGTTAATGGGCAAAAATGGACCATTAGGGGGGCACCCCCCATACGATCGAAAACCTTTTTTCTGAATATCTCAAAAACGGTGAATTTTATCAAAAAAGTGCAAGAACAAAAGTTGTTTAGGATATGATTCTATATAAATCTCCCATACATCAAAATCTGATTGGAATACATTTTAAAAAATCTTATTGAAAAGTTTTACTTTAAAGTGGAATTTTGGTACAAATGTTCGAATTTTGATACGAATATCATCATACGGGTCTCCAATGATTGTCAGATTGGCAATTATAGCTTTTGTTATGTTTTTTAAATATCTTTTAGCACTTAATTTTTATTCATGTTCTAAATAAGTTAAGAAGTTAATCAGTTCTGTTAACAAGGCTTAACATCTAAAAACTATACATTGGGTGATGTGAATAAAAAGATAACTTTTGCTAAAACTGATATTTTTTAGCTAAAAAACATCAGTTTTAGCAAAAGCTATCTTTTTACTCACATCACCCATTGATGTGACGAAAATAGCTCATTGTTTGAGTGAAATGCTACTGTGAAGTTATGACGCTATTTCCTAAAGGAATTTTAATCCAGCTGTTTTGTTTTGAGTAAACGGAAACGGGAGTCTCCCAGTTTAAATTTTGAATGTCATGCACTAATACAAAAACACCACACTTAAAACACAATTCTTTTTAAACCCTTTCAGGGACTTCAAATCTCACCCTTCTTTCTTATTGTGCTTTCTTATTGTACCGAGTTGCCCTAAAAGCACGTGCTAAAAAAAATTTGTCCACGAGACATTAAAGGCGAGTCTAGAAAATTTCAGAACAGGAAAAAAATCTTGAAAAGGCGACTCGGTTATAAAAGATATGATAGATGCCATTTTGAATATTAAATTGAAATCTTACCTCCTTTAACTAATTTCACAACAATTCAGATTTATGTATAAATTGTCAACATCGGTGTAATCCATATTTCTTGTGGAATTATTTGAATGTCAAACTAAGCAGAGAAAAATAACAATCCATTCACCCTAATCACATCAGAACGATACCATCCCTCTTGGCACTTACTGAAATACTTAGATTTCTTCAGGGGTATCTTCTCCTGCCTGTACTTTTCTCCTTGTATTATACAATAGCAACACGTGGTCACACCCTTAAAATTATTGTTTAAACTTCCGGTTTCCGAAATACACACACGAATGGCGAGGAATGTCTTTAAGTAGATAAAAACTACAAGGACTCAATTGATCCTCATCTACCTGTGTCTGTATTACACTAAATCGAATACCGTGTTGTTGTTAATATCCTTAGGGTTCTTTATCTTCTCTGCTTACCCTTCTTAATTCGCAATTTCAGTTCATTCATTCGATCGTCAGAATTTTATCCTTCGAATGGGAGTGTCATCTAGAAGCAGACAGGATAATAGTAACAACAACAATGATGTGCTGTAAAAAGCGGAACAGATTGGTGCATGGAAAAGAAAAGAAGCGTAATAGAATCCTTTAGTTGTGCATTCAAGACTTCATGAGGAGGAAAAATGAATTGAAGAAATATAAAATGAAATCAGGTTTGCATTAAACTTAAAAAGGAATAAATGGTTTTTCTTGATCTCCACAGCAATTGTACTCGAAATCTTTTTTTCGATTTGATGTAAAAACTTAGAAAAAAAATATGAATGAATAAAGAGAAATTTCCAGTCTTTAGATTGAAACGGAAGTGAAACCAGATACCAGTCATACCGATGGCAGTGGCTTGGTAAGTACATACTTTAATACAACTACGCAAAAAACTAACATAATATTCTAGAAATTATGTTAATAGTTTTTAGTGGAAATCGATTATAATTTTTTTGCCAGGCCAATCAATTTCTTCGTTGAGTTCAGATCCTTGTTTTAAACGTAAAATTTTTACAATATAATTAAGGGGCTGTCCATAAAATATTGCACGCTAATTTCAAGCTTTTAGGATCTTTTCTTTCTCGTCGCATGAGTTTAGTATCACAAGTCACACTTTCGCTGAATCAGTAACACGGATTGAATTAGAAATTGTTTTTAGAACAAAATTTATGATTTATGCGTTTCGTATTAAAAGTCAAGCGTGGTGGAATTTACCATCTGTCCATATTTACATTTTTTGTATTCATCGATTCCCGAATCACAGCGACCAAAGCTATCCATAGTTATCAACAATACCTACCATAATATGTCCACCCTCCTCTAAGGATAAAATAGGAATTTCTAAAAAATATCAAGATCCTTCTTCCTTTCCGCTTTTTGATATTTTCTGAAGCAACGTTTGCGCAATCATTTCTTATAACTACACCATCAAACGTACATAAAAAAAACGTTGTATGAAAAAATCACATCCGTTTCGGGAATGACGTTCGTTCCTTCTGTAAGACAACCAAACCAAAGCTGGTTTTCCGTACCCCTTAGGGGAATTTGTAAATTTATTGGACCTTTAACACACAAATATGCACCTTTCCCCTCAATTCCAATTTTTAAGGACTAAAGAATGAACAAATGAATAGCAACAAGCAACGAACCTTGTTCAGAGCAACACATGTGATGATCAAAAAGAGGACAGGTGGTTGTCGGTTGCCAAACTAAAACTCAGCTACAAAAAACTGTATTCCATTTTTCATGCGCACACCATACAATATGCTAATAGCATATTCTTCTTATGAAATTGCTGTGATAATATTGTCATATGGATCCGATAAATTGTTTAATGACTATTAATTTTTAACCATTTTAGTAAAGTTTTAGTGAAGGTTTTTTTGTGTTTCATTAATGCAACTGGCAATAATTATATTCAAAGTGATTCAAAGTAAAAAACCCAAAGTAAAAAAGAGGCAGTGTTGTGAAAAACCCAGGTTTTTTTTTAAAAAAGCCCAACTTACTGGGTTTTTTTTGCTTTTTTAAAAACATTTTGACTAACATCAAATATTACAAATTAATTGTCTTGTATTTTTCCATTGCAAATAAAACGGTAAAATCTTTAATTAATAACAGGTAATCGTCTTATCTAATATAAATAAGAAAAATGAAAATTATTTAAAACATAAATTATATTAATAAATTTTTCAATTTTTAATTATCCTTTGTAACCACATCACTTCTTTTAATTAATGAAAAAAGTTTAAGTTTACCAGTAAAATTAAAATTTTCAAACTGCCGCTAAAAATGTTAAAATTTGTTTGTAGTGGACACGAAGACGAAGAGTTTATTTCTAATGAAAATACGTCTATTTCTTATGAAAAAGTTTCTGAATTATTATTAAACACTATTCCCACTAGTGGATTTGATGAAAACCAATGAAGGAATTTTGACTTTTTAAATAAAATGTACTTATTTTGATCTAATATCGACAATTAAAATCAATTATTTTTTGCTGGGTTTTATAGTGGGTTTTATTCGGTTTTATTGGGGTTTTTAATGGTATTTTAGTGCAATTTTTTGGGTGGTTATTAAAAAACATAACAAAAGCTATAATTGCCAATCTGGCAATTATTAAAAACCCGTATGGTATGATATCGCATTGTTTGAAGTTTAAGTGAACGGCGAACAAGTGTATCAAAATTTCACTTTGAAGTAAAACTTTTCAATAAGATTTTTTAAAATTGGTTCCAATCGGATTTTGATGTAGAATTACATCCTAAATACCTTTTGTTGTTGCACTTTTTTGATAAGATGCACCGTTTTTGAGATATTCACAAAAAACGTTTGGCCCATTTTTGCTCATTAACGAAATTAGCCTTGCATTTTACGAAAAACGAATCTGCGTAAAATTTCAAGTCTCTAGCTCAATCCGTGCGCCCGCAATCCGCGCCACAGACGGACAGACGGAAGGACGGACATGCTAAATTCAATTTTTTTTTATCATTCTAAACACACTGATGTAATTCATTTTTGCGTGTAATGACGATATCTTGGCGTTACAAACGGTAAGGTAAATTTAATATACCCTTTGGTTTCACCAACCCAGTGGATTTTTTAATTATAACCCTGGTCTGAAGTAACAAAAAAAAAATGGAAATAGGGTTCAATTGATTTTTAGTTTTGTTATATTTAAATACTGCAATATTATAATAAATATTGTATATTAAATTTCTACTTATGTTACAACTCGAAAAATTTTTCATACAAAAGTAATTGCCAGATGGCATGAAGACTGATAAGGAGGTCATTTTCAAATATCAGGCAAGGTAGATGAATTCGGCAGTGGTCAAGATAAGTACATCCGTGCTAATTTTTTTTTAAAATTTATGAATGAAAGTCGAAAAGTGCGATAATGACAATCTACAATTAAAGCTCTTGAGATAAAAATTTCCTGACTAGATTTATTTAGCATACGTCATACAACATTGTGATCCATGAAAAAGTCACATTTCTATGAAATACATCACCGGAACTGGGAAATTGAACTTTCAAAAATTTTTATTTGATTAGATTGGAAAAATAGGCAATTTCTATAAAAAGATCGGTTTTAGATTCGCTAAATGTGATACTTGTGTAATTATTTTTTGATTGATATCTTAAAATTTAAATGAAATTCAAGCAAATCATCAGATAAAATGCCATGCAATTATTTTAAATTAAAAGTGGTTTATTTTTGGCAATTCAAGTGTAAGTTGTTTGAGTTATTTGATAATAAAACACGGCTTAATCCACCTACCGGTTTCTTACATCATCAAACGTGGGTATAATAATGAAAGTTTTTACACAAAAACATTTGAAAACTGGAGAACTAATTGAAGTAAAAAGTTGAAATTTGACATAGAATAGGTTTTTATCAAAATATAAACCTCTTCCGACAATGGGAAAAATCTAACCACCCTTTCATAAACCGAGAATCTTTTCGTTCTCAAAAGGTATTACTGAATTAAAAAGTACATAATTCAAAAAACAAAATTTTTTTTCTTAATTTTTATTTAATAGGCAGGTAGGTACTTGTTGAAAAATATCATACATATTTTTAAAGTATCGACCTACAATTTTACTTTAAGCTCGTAACCTATATTGTCAGAACTCAAAGAACAGCTACAAACCTTAACTGATCAAATAAAGGAAGACTCCCCACAATAAAATAAAACATGAAGATTGGTAAACGGTAAGCGCACTGCATATGTATATTCCAGTAGGTGTATGTAGTCAGAATTTTCCTTGATCAACAGGTTCAATTTTTTTTGCTAATAATTTTATTTATCCCTGCCTTAAGTACCCCATAATATCGAATAATTCTGTGCATATGGCTCTGTAACCTCAAAGCGCGAAGGTTTCTTTCCCAGCCAACGATTCTTTTGTTTTAATTGCTTCGAAGTGCACTTTTATGATGGCCTTTTGATGTTGTTTGTCCCTTCGTTCAATGCTAATATCCCATCGGGGTTTTATTGAGTTTTCTTTCTGACCAAGCGAGTCTCTTCCCTTAAAACCTTATTATGGTTTCTGTAGCCCTCGTTAGCGATACTGATATTACCTAAGGGTAGTAAATTGGTACCAAAAAAAAGGAATCTGATTGCTAGTCTTTTTTCGTCCTGCCAAGTTTTCAGCCTAATTTGATTTTTACTTTGTTTTGAGTTTGAATGCTTTTTTTGGGTTTGCCGTTTTGTACTTCGCTCGGTATGAAAATGATAATTTTTGCAAGGAATAATTTGATTTTTTTGCCTAATTTCTAAAAAGGCTTCGATTCAAATCGAAGCTCGGAGTTCGGTGTTTTTTTATTTCCACTAGAAAATACAAGGGAAGTTAAGCTTAACCCAAAAAGCGATTAACTCAATTTTAAGAAAATCGAATTTATTTTCTTACATAAATTTAAGCAAATAATACCTAATACTAAATGCCGAAAAACGTGACATTTATAGCAATTTTTTAGAACTCCTGTTAATAATAAAAATAATACATTGAGTACTTTGAGGCTATATAGAACTGAGGCTATACAGTATCGCGGCTTCAATGTAATAAAAATTAACTTGATCTAATATAGATAAGGGTTAGCTTTTGATTTTCGCTCTATTTTCGACTATAGATCCCGTCCTGACGGACTGATTTTAATTAAAAAGGTATCAAATTATTCGTTTGAGTGTCCAGCTGGTCATAGGGAATATTAAAAAAAAATCATGTAGGGCAGACTGGGGATTGTAAGTAATAAGTCAAGACATTTTGATTGCTTCCTCAATTAGTATGTCAATTTGTTAGTAACTAGCAACAATTGAAATTCACCAATTTGGAGTCAATATCTCAGACCCAGGTTATGTCTACTTTCTTATACATAGTATACTAGAGTTTTGTATTCATGAAAAATTTCGACCTCTTAATTTTGCCTAAAAAATATTTCCTCAGCACTCATCAGTCGATTGAAGCATTATTACAAAAATATCTTTCTATTTGTCAGAATGTGGACAATATTTCTCAAAAACGAATAGAGCTAGAGCCATGAAATTTTACAGGCATGTTTAGTCCCGGGATGGGAAAATCCGGTGGAAATCCGTTAACCGGAATGGCGGCTTTTTAGAAATCGCAATTTCGTATTTTGTTATTTGCTCCGAAACTACGCGTTTTTCAGTAGTTGTATGTTTAACAAAAGTTGGAGACAATAAAATTTTGTCTTTTACTAGAATTCCTTGTCTCAAGCCGTTATCGAGATATACCATTATTTTAAAAAAAATCAGTTTTTTGCGATTATCTCGAAAAAACCGGGTTTCTGGTGGTTAATGTACGAGATGAATTGTGATAGAGATGTGTATATAAATTTAGATTTGGAACACAATGACGGTGAGGAGCAACATTTCTGACATAGGGTGAAGTAAGGATAGATGCCCACCTTTTGAAATTTCTCATATATTTCCCTTATAATAAAGAAATATATCACGGGTATAAAGGATATTAAAAAAAATCGTTATTAACAACTTAAAAATCTTCAAATATAGGGTTAGATGACTGACGTATTTAAAAAAGAATAACGCAAATATCGTAATTAATTTTTTTTGGAAAATGTGATTAAGTTTTCGAGGTTGCTGATTATTAGAAACTATTCGAAACGTTTTCCTTCTTATATCGGGCAAAATAGAGTTTTTGGGGTAATCTCTCGTGAAAATTTTGAAATTTTTACCCGACCGAAGACCCTGTCAGAAGTTGTTATGAAATTTATTTCTAGAATTTTGCCGTGTTTCCAAAATGCGTACAAAAATTTTAACCCTGGAAGGACTGGTTCAAATTCTAAATATTAAAGTCATAAAAAATGTTATTTGTAAATGGCATTAAAAAGTTAAATGCATCGGACCTTCATTCTTTGTGAATTTGAGATAAATAATTTATAGATTTTTGTTTAAACTGTACAAATGTCGCTGCGGTGACTTATGGAGCAAGAACAATTTTAATTTTATCAAATCTCCATGACCTAGAATTTCCTTATGTGTGTGTTTAGATATCTCGGGCCCTGACAACTTAATATACTCCCACAATACATGAGATTAAGACAATGGAAAGGTCAACGCTTACGCTTAAACGATAGATAAATTCTTTAAGTACAAGTTATAAGAACCGAGAAAAATTATGAGAAAATTTGTCTTATCGCATCTGTATCATCATCAACACTGTATAAAAGCGACAAAATACATCCTCGGTTCAGGTAAAAGATTTTGAAATTTGCAACGTACCGATGGCTTAAATCAAATGGTTTATCTGGATGTTGTTGTACGATACAAGGCAGAAGTTAAGGTGTAAATCAATGTAAATTTTTAGAATTGCTTAGGGTGTTAATCTACCAAGCAAAAATTGCTTTTTGTGAATACAAATTGGTCCATTAAAATGTTGCTGATGGTCGTTTATCATCATTGGACTGCGCGTCAATAAAATAAGAAGTTGACTTGGAAGTTTTTCTTCTTTAAAAACGAAATTCATGATTTTATAAATACATACTATTGCATAGCCATATCTTGAGCGTGGCTTTTCCTTTGCTGGGCCATTTCGCGGTTGGCAGTTTTCCCATGTGGCCGAAAAATACCAGCCAAAGTAACCAAATTAAGTTAACATAAAATAAACATCGAGTCAACTTGCATAGTTCATGCTGTGAAGTAGCTATCCGTATATTGTTGATATATTTTTCTTCTATTTTCGTTTTTTTTTCCGCTAATCTTATCAGCAACTAGCGAACAGGCGCATAATTACTGGTTAAAAGTGTTTTGTAAAATGTACAGAAAAAGCAGTTTTGTCAGCGCAGTCATATCGACGATAAAATAAAAGAATTTTTTGAGCATATTGTAAAGGCTTTGCTTTGCGCATTTTTATGCTACGAGTGCCATACGAAAATATTCTGACCGCGATAACAATACCAACTTAGCCTAACCCACAAACACGTGTTTTTTTTTTAAATTCTACTGTTTTTCTCAGAAACGTTTTTATGATAAGTATATTTCAAAATCTTGTGAATATGTTTCTAGAGAACTTCTGAAATGCCTGAAAAACTTCTCTTAGTCTGTGTTGCTTCATCGAAAAAAAGATTTTTCATGCAGATCTTCAAATTCAAAAATTCCCACATATGTACCTAAAGTAAAATACTTCGTAAATTACAACCCCTAGACAAAACATGAAACGAAAACATTACACTGTAGATTAAGTAGAGGGTGGAATTTCTTGTGTAGCCAATCAAAAAAACTATTCTCCCCTAAAAATTTTTGCTATAACATCTGATTAGATGCAATAATTCAATAGAAAATTGGGTAAATGTTTGTCACATATTTGTCTTAATTTTTTTATCCATTCTTAGTGTCCCCTAAATGTGAGAATTTCCGAAAAAACTTTACTTTAAAACAGAGAAAAATTGTAAACAAACACGGATCGCCGAGGGTGAAAAAACTGGTGCACGACGCGTCGTACAATTAATAAGGAGATATAGGATGGATGCATGCATGTATCGATGCAATTATAAAAATTCCACCGGTGGTTGATTTTTGGTTCCCTTCTCATTTACTTGGCTGGTGCTGGTGCTTTTTGCGGTAAAGCGGCCGTGGGAATATTTTGAATTGACCCGCGTATTAGTTATATTGGTTGCTTTGGTATACCCGTACTAACTGCATGTATGAGAATATTTAAATTTCTGACTTTTTTATGGAAAAGGACTATTTTTTATGTGAGGCGATGTGGTGCATTTTTTTAGAATGTTTATAAATGGACATAATAATATCACTCGATCCACCCTTTTTGGTGCTAGGCAACACCTGTGATAAATTCGTTTCAAAAGTGCATGTAATGTAAATGACTTGCACACGTGCATATTACATTTAACTAAAGAAAATATTTTGAATTGAATAACTATTGGAATTCAATTAATGCACAAAGCTGAAACGCTTTATACGCGACTAATACACTGTTGATATTTTCTCTTTTGCATAATTTAAAATTTCCGGTACGCGAGAGGTTTCGAGTTAAACATATTTAAAAATCAATTTCGAATAAAATTTAAAAGTTATTTGTAGAATAAAGAATAGGATATTTATATTAGAATGTTATATTAGAATGTTATTCAAAAAAAAAAAAAAAAAAAATTGGGCTACTAAAATATATCCCAGATGAATAGGTAGTTTTAGTGTGCGGCCGAATGCATGAGACCGAATTATTGCAATCCGTATTATGGAAATATCCGATTTATTGCAAAAAATTTAAAAGCGCCGGGATTTTCCCATATACCTAAACACATATATTTGGCACTCGCATGATTGTAATCTGCTTTAATGAAAACCTCGCTTAAGCCCGGTTTATACACTTCAAGTAACTCGCGGCAAGTAAAGAGAGGCAAGTAGTTTGCTTAGTTTACACGTTTCAAGTAGAATGACAGCCGAAGGAAAACATAACCTAAAATTTTCTGAGAAAAAATCTTACGACTCTTTTTTGTAGAAAAATTTGCGAATTTAGCCTAGTTTCGGCTTCGCGCTTTATTGCAATACCCGCTTTATTGCAACGATTTCTTGGAAAATATATTATAATCCTTAAAAATCTCCCTCGTTGCGCTGATGACGTCAAAATTTTGAAATTTTTACTTTTTTATCGAAGTTTATACAAAAAACTTTAACCCAGCATCGACGGATCCAAGAACTAGTATATAAATAAAATTTTGTGAGTTTGCGTTATATAACGAAGTTGTATATATATTTTTTTTTGATTATTTGGATGGCTCAGTCAGCTTAGTGCTTGCCTTGCAATCCAAAGAGCAGTGGTTCAAAGTCCACTCAGGGCAAAAATAATTCGTTTCGAAAAATTTGGCATTTTTGTGCTCATGGACCTAAACACGGACCTCCAGCCGCCGTGTTTAGGTCCTCCAGCCGCCTGAATACTCCTCCAAGATCTGTAACTGGACACAATGGTCGATAAGGCCATGTACTGTCGGCCAAGTCTTCGTTGCAGAGGGATGAGGAGAGTATTCAGTGTGTGAATGGATTGTGTGAATGAATGTCTTGAGCTGTGCTTCGGCATTAGAGACAATTTGCCTAAGCTCCTGGCATAAAATGGAGTAATGGAAAAATTTAGAAAAGTTCAAAGTTTTAAGATTTTTTTTTAATTTATCGATACGGGAACAAAACACTAATGCCCGGTTTTTCAGTGAAAGTTTAAACTTTAGTTTAGTTAAACTCACAATGAAGTTTAAACGACAGTTTAAACTTTTGGTGTTTCTCAGGCAAACGGAATTGAACGTTTTATTAAACTAAAGTTTAAACTTTTTTGTCAATTTTGCAGTCTACTATACAAGTAAAATATATTGAAATGTCAAATTTTTCAGTCATAAAATCATTGATGTATTTGTCTAGTTATCACTTTCGTAATATTTGTTTACGCATTAATTATAAAATTCTATAAAAAATAAAACGATTTTAATTTCGGTTGTTATTTCGGATCTTATTTCGGTTGTTATTTTGGTTGTGATTTCGGTTGTTATTTCGGATGCTATTTCCGTTGTGATTTCGGTTGTTATTTCGGTTGTAATTGTGTTTCAAATGTGTAAAAAAATATAGTGAAATTGTGGAGAGCAAAAAAAAAGTGATGCAGTCCATTTTTATGTGTTTTATTCTTCATGGATCTACAAATGACAAATAAGTTTTGAAAAACGGCAGTTTAAACCCTCATCCATGGCCGTTTAAGTTAAACTCCGTTTAAACTTTTGGTTAGAGATAAACTGTCACTGAAAAACACAATTTCGTGCTAAACGGCAGTTTAAACTTTATCGCCGGTTAAACGGAGTTTAAACTGTCACTGACGAACCGGGCATAAGCGTCGTATAATGAAACGTCTTATATCGAGAAAAAAACATATTCAAAAAATAGTTGATCCAGTTTTTTGAGGCCAAGAAAAAAATTTATCATAAAAATTGTGTGAACCATATCTTTCGTTATTTTCGTACAAACTAAAGAAAATATTTAAAAAAGTGTAAAATAAAAAACTAATTCGTCAAATTGTACATCTAATGTAAAAACGTTATATCTATAAATATTAGTGTTAACTCTTTCTTTATAGGTTTTTTTGAGTAGAAAAATAAATTTGATAAACTTACAAAAGATAAAAAAAATTATTTGTTAATTGTAAAATTAATCCGACCAAAACATATAAATGTCATGTTCGGCTAAGACAATTAAATTTTATGGTAACAATCATTATTCAAAAAATCTTGCCGTAAAAATCTTAGCGGGGTTCCACTTGTCTATTGTACCTTTAGCTGTTTTTAGACAGTGCTGACTATAAATGTCATAATCTATACATGTGTTGAGATTTTTTTACTATAAAAAATTAATAAATTCATTAAATTCAAATCAAAAAACAAAAACTTTGAAAAATGATATGATATTTGAGAATTCATGGTTTTCCTCGTTTTGACTAGACTTTCTCGATTACATTTTGTTGAAATGCTTTGAGATTTGCATGTTTTAAGAATATAGATAATAAATAAAAGTAAATTCTCAATTTGTAAGTTGTGGTCGCCTAAAATTCTCAACCGAACTCTGCTATAGTCAACGGTCTAAAGGATTTTTAAATTTTCGAGGGCGTAAAATTTTTTGCGACGGAGTGGGGCAAACTTTGAAGTGGTGCCACTGGCTCTAATAGACTTGAAATTTGATGTAGAGCGGAATAATTCGTAAAAAATAAAAACAAAATTTGTCGCTGCGTAAAACCCGACAATCTCTACCAGATACGAGTATAAAGAACTTATTTGACATATTTTTGTAATATATTTCAGTGCCTAACGCCCAAACTCTTAACTCATAGAGCCATCTTAGCTCTACAAAATTTCGCCTTAGTGTTAAAGACCTGCTGAATGTTTCTGAAATACGAAAATGTCTTGGGTTGGGAAAAAGTATCGGATCTTTTTCTCAGCAGATGACCCTGATGTACTATAACTGCAAAACTATTGGTTGCCCTCTAGCAATGCTGCATTATTTGACAGTTGATACATAAGCTACGATTAGAACAATAAAAATATTTGTGAAAACATATGTGCTGTTTATGGTCAAGATACTTTATCAAAAACAACAGCCAAGAGATGATTTAACCCCTTTCGAATGGAAGCGATGAAAAATGAATCACTTATGACAAAATAATGCGAACAAGATCGTGGTCGAACGAAGGTGAAGGTGACAGTGGGAAAGCCAAGACTGACGCTTTTTGTTTGGTGGGACTGAAAGGAAATCGTCTATCATAAATTTTATCGGTTGGTGATTTATTCTGCACTCTATTGATTGAGGAAAAACAGTCCAAACTGATCAACAGTAAAGGTGTTGTGTTTCATTACGACAGCGCCAGACCCCACACATCTTTGATGACTCGCCAAAAATTGAGTGTTTGGATGGAAATCCACCGTATAGTCCTGTACTTGCACCATGAGACTACCGTTTGTTTCGGTCTTTGAAACATTCCCTTGCTGGTGAAAAGTTGGCTTCAAATGAGGCCTGTGAAAACTACTTGGTGCAGTTTTTCAACCAAAAACCCCGGAAGTTCTAAAGCGGTGGAATAATGATTGTACTAGAAAAATGGTAGAAGATGGTCGAATAAAATGGCATATATTTGGTTTAATAAAAATAACTTTAGGTATAAAAAAATTGTTTGCACTTTGATTTTTAATCAAGGCCCGATATTTTTTCCCCAATCATATTATAAATTACTCGAAAATTCAAAACGATTTTTTGAATCTACAATCCTGGGGCAGAAAACACTTCGAGTTTTCAAGGAATTTCCGGTCATCGAGGTGCTATACGGTGCGTCTATTTCATACGCAGGGCAAATTGCCGGGCATTTCATATTCCAGCATGGCACAGAATAATTTGATTTTAGAGCCCAATATAACTATTATCAAGACCTTGTTATACCAATCACTGAAAAATTAAAAAAAAGTCTAAAGCTTACTTACTATGACGATCCTCAATATTTAAAAGGAAAATCTCATTTAAAAAATAACTAGCAACATATGAAATGCAGGGCAAATAAATAAAAGCTATTTTACGACATTTCAAAAACTATTAATTTTAAAAACAGCAGGGCAACGAGTTTCTTATTTTCGCATCAAAACCCACTGTTTTTTATTGACCTGCAAGCAGCATGGCAAAACTTGCCCTGCGTATGAAATAGACGTCTATACGGTCGCATAATTAAATCACAATGTTGTTGTAACCCCTCTTTCTCAAAAAGATATTTTTAAGCCTTTTGTCATTAAAATGGAAGTAATTTTCCATACGTAATTTGCACCACTATTATTATTTTTTAAATATTTTTAAATCACAGGGTTGGCCATGACTATTCTTGATCTTTTTCTGTTCTTCTCTCGTAACATCATCTTTTATTAAAAAAACATTGATCAAATTGTATCTAAGGAGAAATAATTTGTAAGTAGAGAAATCGAATTGATGAAATTTGTCTCCCGATTATTTTGTAATTTTCATTTTTTTTTTGCTGTTTGGAAATTTTGTACTAAAAGTATCTACATATACATCCACATATGTGTGTCCAAAAGACAAACAATTTTTTTTTTTGTTTTTCCAAAGATTCGCCACGATGATTCATTTAGTGTCCAGCACCACAGCGACTTGTCCAATGTCAGTCATACATACGAATACGTATCTCCAGCTAATATTATTTGAAACTCACGAAAGAATAATGGAAATATGCTTGTTTAAGGCCGTTCGATGATCGCTCATAAATGCGCGCCAAGCACGTCTTACTCTCGGGAAAATATAGCGGACTGGGCTAAGTTTTTTGTTCGCATACGATGCCATCAGTGTTCGGACGGTCGGTCATATACATCCGGTCGGGTAAAATGAATGGTCACCGGATGTTACTACATATAACACGGCGGAGCCAATGCGCGAATATTTCATCAAGTAATACGCATACGATCATATCACCTAGACTGGAATGATGGTAGCATATGCTAATGAGCGTGGCGGACTTCTAATACGTATTTGCGAGCGGTCAATGGCGATTCCGATCCGACTTGATCGGTTTGTAAAAAAATACACCTACCTAATGCCTCCAGTCTAGAGATTATTTGTTATATTAAAGCGTGTAGCCTTTTTCTTAAAAGCCAAAGGATTTTTCGGGCTCAGCATTTGAGAGGAAAACGGACATTAGTTCAGGTTCAAACTGATGGTAATCATCGCCCTGTGTTAACCGACGATACATTCAACTTGAAATACCAGAAATTCAAAAATCTCATTGAGCATCCAATGTTTGTACACGTTGATATGAAGAGTTTAGTGAGAACCAACAATATGTACCAATGGCACATTAAATCTTACTATTCGTCGCATGGCGAGGCACCACGCACATCCCACACTCGGAATCGAACTGAATTTGGGGAGGTTGGTCACCTAGAATGGAGCTCGCTGGAGGTTAGCGATTCTTATCCAGCTCATGCGCGTTGATTTTGTCGATGTCGGGATTATTCATTGTTTTTTACCCCAATATGTTGTGTCTTTACGGTATTCACGGTATTCTCCATCAGGTCCAAGATTGTTTTACAGTATATCATCGTTGCATGTATGAGCCAATTATAAGGAGTCGGTGGTATTGAGTCTCGGGGCCGAACGTAAAAAAAATTTAACACGAATTTCTACGCGCTAAGATTTTTCTGGTCCAGCCAATCAACTGAAATGAGCGTCTGTGCTTGGCTTTTCTTATATACGAAATGCTCATGGAAAATGATTTCTAGGTGGATTGAAAATAGGCGGAGCTCTCGTTCATGGAGCAGGGCATTGTTTGAATATCATAAGAGTTCATCTTTCTTAAATATCAAGGAATTTTTAAAGTCGTCATGTTCAATGAAATTTGGTTAACATAATTAATTTTAAATGGTTTCATTTGTCCAAATATAAACCACTGAAAATAAATGGACTTTGCTTTACCTTTAAAAAAATAAAACTTTAATTAGTTTTAACAAAAACACTATTTTATTTTTTAGAAACAAATGGTTTATATTTATTGTAATATAAGTTTTTTTTTATTCAAAATTCGCGACCAAAAATCAAAGGATGTACACATTTTTAACGTAGCCAGTTCAATTTTTTTTTGTTTGCTTTGGGAACTTGGTGAAGTTTTACCTTAAAATCAACAGTTTTTACAGATTTCTGTCATGCAGGAATTTTGAGTAACAGAATAAAGATTCAGATGTAAACGACCCCTTATATTGATTTTTTTAAATTAGAGGGCAAAGATATTTAGCTTAGCGAAACTTTATTTTCAATTAAAAATTTTAAATAGTGCTATTTCGTTTTAAACTTCTAAAAATATTTTACTTTAATCCAGGCGTAGTTAAATTCAAAAATAGTCACAAGATGGCACTTCCTTATGCAAAACCTCTAAGGACTAAATTCACATATCAATTCTCTCGAATTGTAACATTTTTTAATTGGATTTAAAAAAATTATTTGTTATAAACTCGGAATAATTGCGGGAAATTTATTTCCATGTCAGGTTATCTAGTACCTTTGATAACGCCAAATCGTGTTTCTTTGGCTATCTACCTCTAGACGTTTCGGAGTGCTACTCGAAATCCAACGGAAAACGTCTATTATTAACTTTTAGTTTTTATTTTCAACAACTACTAGTGTTTAAAAAACTCAAACGAAATCCAATTAGGGAGTGCAGAAGTTAACGAGAGTCTGACGAAAGTCTTCTAACCTCTAACCAAACTAGAAATAGACACCTAAATACGAAATCCGATTTAGATAATTCTAATTTCTGCGTATGCTACAATATCTCGACCAAAATTCGATGAACATTTGAGAATCATTCTGTAACGGACGCGAAATTTAGAAAAATCAAGAAAAAAATCATGAGATATTTCACAGAATTCAAAAATTTGAGCAACAATAATTTAACGATATATCAGTCAACAGAAGAAAAGTGGAGTGAAGAGTCATTCAATGAATGCTTTCTACATACAAGAAGATATGTGTATGTTAATATGTTTGTAAATTGTTTAAAGTCAATAAGTTAAAGGAAACCATTGACAGTTGAATTCAGGTTTTTTAGTTTCGTTTTGTGAATCAAAGAGACCCCAGGGGCATATTAAAATTCAAAGTTCGTGTTGGAGTTCCCCTCTTGAGTGACTTTCTATATGGCTGGTTAGTTGCTTTTTTTTGGAAATGATACAAATCTTTGCAGCGGTTCAGTTGTTTTAAGATTGATTTTTAGAATGTTTGAATGCGTTATTTTAGTCAAGTTTTTCAGAAAATAAAAAAAAATATTTATGAACATCGTTTTTGTATTATATTGTTTATTTATTAGAAAGAAGCTAAACTATCTCCTAGACTAATCTATTCTAAAATAACAAAACAAAATAATAAAAAATAAAAATGAAAAACAAAATAAAACATAAACATAAGAAAACCTAATATAAAACCTATTAAAAATCTAATATTTTTAAACACCTATCACAAAACATAAAAACATGTAGGGATGAAAGTACAAATGTACCGACCGTGAAGGTCCTGTAGGTGGCAGCGAGGACATTTTTCGGATCACGCCACTGATCCTTCATAAGCTCACTTAACGTGAAAATTTCGTAAAGAAATATTTTTTTAATATTTCAAACAAAGAGATTTTGTATGAAACAAACCGTGTTAAACACACTCACTAAACGTACATGAAAATCACAAACATTTTATTATAATTAACATCACCACTACACAATTGCATGTTATCAAAAACTCACTCGTTAATAGCACCACACTGTTCAAAACCTCTTTAAAATAAAATAAAACAAAACGATTACCAGTTATTTGCAAACCTGTATGATCCTGAATTTAGAGATGCCAGATTGAGAAATACTCATCAACTAAAAATTAACCTTTTTTTTTGGTTAGAATTAGAAATTACCCCAAATATTTTTTCCCGAAAATATTAAATTGCAAAAATTGTATTATTTCTTATCTTTTTAGATGTTTGTGAGTCTTCTCACATGCATTTTTGTATTGATATTTTTGTATTTATCAAGTAACTAATTTATGGATTGTATTTATGTATTTTTAATTTATTTTTTATTTGTTTTTATTTATTTTTTTCAATATTTTTGTTTGGCTTTATTAGGTTAGAATTTTACAGATATTATAATAGGTTTTTATTATTGTTTCTTTTTTATTGTTTTTATTATTATTTTTATTATTTTTTAATTTGTAAAAAGATTAGTTTAGTCTAGGAAATAGTTTAGTTTATTCTTTCTAAATAAAAAAAACTTTTTTTTTGCATTAATTTTTATTAGATTTAAAGGGCCCATAGACGGACAACTTTGTTGCCAACCTGGTGGCCAACATGCAATATTGGAGTCGATGTTGTACGTCTGTGGCCAAGTTGTCGGTTGGTTTTTCATGTTGTCGACGAGGTTGGTGTAAAATCAAAAAATTTTGAAAACTTAGCATGTTGGCGTTCATGTTGGGGTGTCTGTAGGCAAGTTTACAACCTGGTTGCCAATCTCAGTTACATTGAGTTGTTCATCTTCGCACAACTCGTTTAAAACCAATACCAATAACAAATCCTTACTCATTTTTCACTAGTCAAAATATACCCTATAGTTGTCCTATAACCATATAGTAAACTATAAACAATAAAAAAATTAGAGAAATCACTAAAGTCGACGATATCTTGTTAAAAATGATGTTGACAACTTGGTTGCCAACATTCCGTCTCGTCTGTGGTAAAAACTACCAACCAGGTTGGCAACAAAGTTGGCCGTCTATGGGCCCTTTTAGTATACCGTTGGTGACGCATCGAACGAATTATCGGACACAAAAATGAACTACACCTGGGTCAAAAGGATTTTAGAATTTAAAGGATTTAACTTTCAAAAGAATTGAGCCTTAAAATTTTGTATAGTTACGTTTTTCGTAAATAGCTAGGCTAAGTTCTTGAACGGGCAAAATTGGACCATTACTCACCCCCTCTCCCATATAAATGAAACAGTTTTTTTGCAATTTTCTGTGAGTCATATTGAAAAATTTATAAAAAATGAAACAGTTTTTTTGCAATTTTCTGTGAGTCATATTGAAAAATTTATATGTGATTGGATTACATAACTCAAAATCCAATCGGACCACTGCTTTCCCCCCTCCCATACAAATGTGATAATTTTTTCCTGGTTTCTCGAAAACTGTCGAAAAATTTATGAAGATGAACTGTGTTTAGAATATGATTTTACATATCCGTTCCATACATCAAAATCTAATCGGACCACCCCTTTCCCACAAATGGATTTTTTCAATAAACATTCTTCTGCTATCGTTTTCACGGGCAGACAGACAGTCGGACGAACATGCGTAAATCGAAATCTTTTGTCATTCCAAAACTTCCTAGCGTAATATATTTTTTTGTCCAACGATTGATTTGTTGCGTCACACTAAATTTAATATAAATCCTACGTAATTATCATATTAGAGTATAAAAAGTATAAAAAAATATATAATATTCAAGGAAAAAATTTGGGAAAAGAATTTAAAAACGGTATTTTTCATGAATTAGATTGCTTTCACGCAAAATTGTCGAAATGTTTCCTTTTTTTTAGTAAAATACAGTAATTGATAAGTGTCACAAAAATATGTCACAGGTGAGCATTTTAACACTGTTTTGAATTCTCTTTATTAGAAATGCGCATTAAATTAGCATTTTTTACATAATATAAATTAAAGTTTACACTCTCTACAACCAAACCAAAAACGTTGTATATAAAAAAAAAAAAAATCTGTGCGCTCTCAGCCATTTGATTTGTAGCAATTCCTAGGTGATGCCCGCTAAGTAAATACCAACCTCATACCCTAAAAAAACCTAACCTTTAAGAATAGACAGTTGAAATATTTTGATAGTTTTTAAAACTTTTGTTTTATGCTAATTTGAAATGTCTTACAAAATGTGAAATAGAAAAATTTAACCACAACAAATGATTATGATAATAATTTTATTCACAAAACCATTTCACCTCTCAAGGGGGTAATTATTCGATTTGATTATTGCCTATTATAGTTTCGACCTAGAGTTTATCTTATCTGTTTTCTGTAGATATACTTTTTTTTCTATTTCCCAATAAAAGATATAACACAAAGACAAAGCGTGTTTGTTGACTTAAAATATAATGTGTTTTCGTAAATTATTGAAAATTTGCCTACTAAATATTAAGCGAGGAAAAAATGGATCTGCTGTGCGTATTTTCATGCAAAAATATAAGCTAAATATTTATTTACACCCACGGATTAAAAGAGCATTGTTGGACTTTATCTTAGCTCCAGGTGTTTAGTAATAATCAACGAAAAATAAACGATCTAAACTATGACATGCCGAATGTCGGAGTCTTGTTAAACAACCAATTGACTTGATCACATTATTGATATCACCTTCGAATATCGTGTATTTATTTATACACGATGCCATTAGCATATTTATTGTCAAATGAATTTTAATTTTCAGGCAATTAAAAAATTTCTACAAGATAGCGAAAGAATTTTAAGAAGAAGCCTTTTACGAAGAATCGGATCCCATTGAGAGGCAATGCCATATCCATAGATAACAAACGATATACGTTTTTGGTTTGCATATCAAAGCGAGATGTTTTAAACTGTATTGTTATAGCGGCTTCCGAACCGAATTTCAGGATTTCGGTTCACTGATTACAATCCCATTAGTTGCAGTGCATTTTTTTCTTTCGAAAAAAAGAAAGCTTTCTTCAAGAATCAAATTATAATATAGATTTTTTCTGTAGTAGAAAACCATTAGCGATAAAGCGTTAGAACCAGTTAGATGGATATCAAAAAAAAAGTTTGAATTTAAAACATTTATAGTTCCTAATCAGAATCTCAGTCGTCCATGGTTTCTAATTGATGAGCTCGCGCTCGTTACGGCTAATTGTGAGTAGTCCGATGACACGTTTGAAAATTGGAATTAATATTGTTGAATGTTTTGGTATCCTTAATCACCACATATGAATTCTATATAAGGTTGGAAATCGAGACCTCTGCGGGTGGTTATGGATACTGAAATCTTGTCATGTTGTTCAGGAATTTTGATTAGGTGTTAATCAACTTTAAATCGATTAAATGAAAATATTTTCATCGCATATGGCCTCTAGTATTTTAACTTATAGATTTTAGACGAAGTATTGTCAGAGTGGAATTTGAATAAATTTCGAACATATGCTAAAAATATTTCTCCAATGAAGTTTTTAACTCTGCAGGGGCATTTGTAGCAATGTCACGGAAGAAATTTATTACTTTCGTATAATATATAATAAGGAAGCTAAATTGTAGCCAACTATTATCATGTTTGCATTACGATTAAGTAAAAAATTTAAATTTTATGTAAAAAAAATTATTATTTTCAATCTTAAGGATAAGATAATTTTTATTGGGATACTCGAAAAAAATAATTTAATTTTAATTTTTAATATTTTAATTTTTAAAAAAATTAAAAAAAAATCTTTTTAGATTTTATGCCTGCGCTACACTCTTTCCGTAGGTCGACGGATCACAGTCTCGGCTCCCACGTTTGAGCGCTTGAAGTTGATCAAATTTAACCGGACCATTTTTTGAGTTTAAGCAAACCAAAATTTGGATTTTATTATTGTAGAATGACTCAAAAAAAAAATCAAAAATAGCTTAAATGGCCGCTTTTGGATAAACAGACAAAGACGAGTTAGGGTCTGACCATTTTATTGTTTTAATTATAAGGGGGTGGTGCTTTTTCAGCCCCATGGTCACTGCGACCTTAAGATTTATTACGACTTCCCCATAACTAAAGGGTCTTTCAATAAGGACATAACAATTTTGTATTTTAATAAAAACGCACCCTAAATTTTTTTTTTATGATCTGGCAATGCTAAAACGTCAGTCAAGGTTTACATTTTTATCATGGTGAAGTTCACGAACGAGCAATGCCACACAGCTGGTCAAACAATTGATCTATTGAAGGAGAAGTTCGGTAATCATGTAATCTCGAGAAATGGTCCGGTCGAATGGCCACCTCGCTCATGCGATTTAACGCCGTTGGATTTCTTTTTATGGGGTTATGTTAAGTCGTTGGTTTATGCCAACAAGCCAACAACGTTAGAGGAGCTCAGGCACAATATCGAACGCGAAATTGCCAACGTTCCAGCCGATATGTGTGGAAGAGTGGTGGAAAATTGGCTCCAAAGAATCAATCAGCCAACGTGCTGGCGGTGGCCATATGAACGACATCGAATTTCATACTTAAATGTAACATGTCCACTACACCTGGAATAAATTTCAGCCCGATATCTCAATTATTCTGTGTTTTATTTAAATACAAAATTTTTATGTCCTTATTGAAAGACCCGATAGAATAACCACCTCTGTTTGAGGTTCCTAATGAATCTTAGAATGGTTTTTGTCGGAGTCCTTTTATGTCTTCTGGTTATAATTGTGCCTTTCAGCTAAAGCTGCACATTCACATAAATTAGGCTCTGCAGTTTCAACTTTGTCTAAACGGTCCCATACAAGCTTTATCGTCGCTTATACCGTTGAGTATATGGTAGTTTACTAGCCATTGATCTATGAGGAAGTCTTCCATGGTCCTCAGCCCAAATTTGTTGAAGTTTAAGTATTATTTTGATTTCTTTTTGTACTAGTGAATGAACTTCTTTGATTGTCCTTAGAGGCTTTCTCAAAAGGCTATGGTTTCCTTTTCCATCCAATTATTTGTCTCTGTTTTTGGAGACTGCGAAATTGCGCAAAATGGCTCTGAGGCAATGTGCAGAGATTCTTTTCAAATAAGCACACTTGTAGTCTGAAAGCGACACTGGACTTCACAAGAATGTGCGAAACGTTTTGTCCATGGTAAATAAACATATTTTATTTTATCATAAAATTATACGCGGTCAAACCGAAAAAATTATCAGGCTAACCACGAAACTCTCAAAACATGTTTATTGGTTATTTTATTTATATGTTTAATTTAATTTTCTGATCTAGGATGACACCAAAGTATTTGACTTCTGTCGAAAAAGCCAATCATTGTATTTTTGAGGAATGAGGACTTCAAGTTTAGCTTTGTTTTCTTTGATAGTTTTGTGCGGGTTGATGCTTAAGCTAGCATCAGACGAGCACACAAAACCTTAACACGTGTGATGACTGACGTAATTTTGACGTCACAAAATTGTCACACCAGTTTACACCGTCTGATAACTTAAATTGTGACAGAATTTTTGTTTACACACTGTGTGATAACCTGTGTTACGACAATTTTTTTGACGTGTGTTAAACGAATTTTGCCTCCGTCTGATAACCCTGTGTAAAACGTGGTATGTGTGATGACATTTTTCGGTCTGTGTTAAGACTGTGTGTAAATGTCCCAATGTGTAAACTGGCATGAATTCGTGCCATTTCACACACACTGTGTTATAGCGAATATCTTAAAAACGGTGCATCTTATCAAGAAAGTGCAAGAACAAAAGTTGTTTAGGATATGATTCTACATAAAACTCCCATACATCAAAATCCGATTCGGAGAATTAAAAAAAATCTTATTGAAAAGTTTGACTTCAAAGTGGAATTTTGATACAACTGTTCGCTGTTCAATTAAACTTCAAATATCACCAAACGGATTTTCAATTACAGCTTTTGTTATGTTTCTATCTGCGACTTCACCAATTGTTAGCAAATTATCGAATTGACCGACCGACATCCGTAAGAAATTCCGATACAATTCGGGTTCTTCAGAGCGCAATTCCACCATCAATTTTGCAAAGAAACCCTCCTTCTCGCGACGCGACACCCAATCCTTTGTCCAACAACTGCGCTTTCGACCCATTGACTCGTCGTCGTCGTCGTCGTCACTGCTTTCCAAAATATAGGCTGCCAAAATCGCCATATCCATCATCTCCTCATATTTCCTTTTTGACATTCTAATTTAATTTGATTTTTCTTCACAAATTGAAAATAGCGCACAATTGCTTGTCAAAATGACCGAGGAAAGTACACAAAATGTCAGAGAGCTATCACACCGTCTGATAGCAAATCAGTGTGTCAGACGTTTTCGACTGCCGTCACATGTCTTTCATCATCACACCTTTTGAGGCTTTTCACTCCGTCTGATAACTACTCAATCTGCGTCACACAGTGTGTAATTGTGTGACAAAATTTCGTGTAAAGACTAGCGTCGTTAACACGTTTTGGGACAAAAATCCGATTGTGTGGAAAAAAATTTCACACCGTTTGATAGCAACACTTTTAAAGTGTAAGGACGTGTCATGTCAGATGTGTGTGAAATGTGTGTTGAGTTTTTTTCGTGACGTCAGTCATCACACGTGTTAAGATTTTGTGTGCTCGTCTGATGCTAGCTTTAGTCCTTGGGACTCGCATCAACTCCAGACCAAATCTAGGACTTTTGCAGGAGTCTTTTTGCTCGTTTTTCTTTTTCGCTCCTGATTAAGATCGCCAGGTTTTGTGCGTAACATTAAGCGTTAAAGCCCGCTTCTTTTCATTTTTTCAAAAGATCATCGACGATAGGTCCTGGGCACCAATCATGTATTCCGACGCGTCTCTGTCTTTCGACTTCGATGCAGCTTTTAACTCTTGACTTCGCCATATCTGCAGCGTGAAATTTCGCGGAATCGTCACTATGAATCGAAACGTGATTCTGACTGTCACTCCAGGAAAGATCATATTTTTGTTTTTATGTTTATGATTGGTAACATTGCTGTGGAATTTCATAGGCAAGGCTCTGAAGGTATCGTAAACGAAATTCTAACATGATTGCTTTAAAACTAGTGATTTATTATGAAAATAAAATTGAGATTAAAAGTTATATTCAAATAACAAGTTCTAAAAAAGATAGAGGTCTCAAAGTACCCGAATTGTTTGAAGAAAATCACTGCTAAAGGGTAAGTTACATTGCTACGACGACACCATGCGACATGGCGGTGCGGGTCGTCGGTATTATCAAAATTCCATAGTACCATATAAAAAATTCCTTTTTTTGATTTTTGTACTCACATCTTATTGAGAGCTTCATAGCTTACAATTTTTTTTAAATAAAGTCGTATTAAGGAAAATGAACAGCGGTGTAACCAGAAGACTAGAAGTGGGAGGGAGCTTGAGGTTTTGTGGAAGGCAACGAAGTTTTCCAATTCTTAAATTTTCGGTCGTCGAAACCAATTTAAGAAATACATAATTAACAAAAAATTTAATACAATACACTCGGGATTATATGCACATGAAATTTTAAGCTGTTCATATAACGGAGAATTTAATCTCAAATATTTTCTATGCATTTAATACAGCCGTTCATATAATAGAATGTTCATATAATCGCGAGTCTACTGTATCCGTATATGAGTATTGCGAGCGACTGTTTTTCACTTAAAAACTGTAATCGAGAAAAGTTGTTACTAGAATTTTTAAAAAAATAATCGAATTTATTACTTTCAAGTAAAATCAAATTCTCAGGAAAAATTTTCGGAGACCTCCCAAATAGAACATTTCTTATGGATAATCAAAGGAATGTTAAACGACATCATTAAGAAGATTATTTGACAATTAACATTTGTCAGTTGATCGTTTTGATGAAAAAGTTGAATTTGGTCATGTTAAATTATCAAATTTATGACACATTTCAGTTCCATTCTGATATCAAAATTGGACAAGATTCAAGCTAGGAGCAAATCAGTTAAGTCGATCTTTTGTGTTAAGCGGTAGGTATTTTCGTATATTACACTACCATAGGTAGATAGGTGAGTGTATCACAGGTAGCAAAGTCGTTTGGAACGCATATCGTTGAACATTGATTGACATTTGATCGTTTATGTCTTTCGGTTAACCATTCAACCCACCAAGCACAAGAGACGAGTTCTGTCTGCCGATCGGTTAAATGAATGAAGCTTCTGTTCGTCCGTTCGTCATCCGACGATGGGAAGTGGTTGGTGTTTTTTTAGGTTTTGTTTAAAAGTCATTAATTTCATGTTTATCGTTATCGTTGGAATTGATTACCCTACGATAAAACTCGAAACTCTTTAAATAGAAGCGTTCGTTTTTATCGTATAGTAAAGCGATTTTTTGTTCTATTCTATTTAAAATATATCGAAGCCACTCTCACACGGTTAAATTGAATTCAATTAAATTTATCGAATAAAAACCAGAACATTATAAATTGATTTATCAATTTTTAAGGTGAAAAACCAATAAACATAAACAACATACAATCGACAAACATATCAAAGAACCAACAAAACATTTATGTTGTGAAATCAAAAGGTGAAAAAACACCTAAGTCACTTTGCCGACAGTTATAAATCGACAAAAAACCAGTTGGACCATTCGGTGTTGAAAGAAACGTCACTTATCGATACAAATTGAACGGAAAGAAAATTAGCCTCTGGTGTAGTAACATTTCTTCATACATATTTACTCATGTATTATTAAATTAAATATACATTCAAGTAATATGTTTAGATATACTATTTTCATGCCCGTTCAGGAGCTTACTTACGTGCATATTTGTATGTATATTGGGACTTTTATAAGTCAATGAAACATCCGGTAACAATTTTTGATTTGTTATTATTCATATTTCAAAAAAAAACTGTTCCATAGTGAGATTTCTAAAATTATTTTTCATATTTCCTATCGTACCTAGAAAGGTATTTTAAATTTAGGATAATAAAATAATTTGATGGTAAATATTCAGGGTATTCACAATCCTCTTTTAATTTTCGGTATTCGGTATTTTCGGTAATATTAAAAGACTGAAAATATTCTGCTGTGAACATCCCACAGCACAGATTTGAGAACAGCTCTTTTATTTGATACGTGACCAAATCATGAACTGCGAATTTGATTGTAAAATATGTCACATACCTTTAAATCCATGTTTGATGTATTCTTTTGAATTTCTATTGTGGTAACGGCTATCAAAATTGAAAAAATTGCAGTCCGATGAGATAACCAGCGAGAAAATTTGACAACTAAAAACATTACTAGCGCCACCCGCGGTTGATTCTTGATACCGAATAACCGGGCCGGAAAACACGACTCAAGGCATGTATACAATTACCGAATCCGGTAATTCATTTTTACATGAAGCAAGTTACCGTCTCGGTAAAAATCTGTTAAATTTGACTGAATTACCGAACGGTAAAATTACTCGCAATTTAAAAGAGGCCTGTGAATACCCTGATTAATGTTAAAAGGCGGTATTTTGTAAAAGAGACGACTTTATTCATTCGATCTATTTCAGTTTTACTTTCTTATCCGTAGTATAATAAAGTAAAAAAATAATATTTTTTGATAAACTAATATTTTATTCGTCAGATTACGCAGTAACGTAAATTTTGTACAAAAATATTAAAAAAAAACCTTCATCTATTGCAAAAATTTGTAGGAATATCCAGAGTCCTCTTCTCTATGAAACTAGATTTCAAAGTACGGGTGGGATTCTCAGACGAAGGTTCTTAACTACTTTTATTCCATATTCACAGAATCGCATTGATAAATTAATTTGCACATTTCCGAATATGGTTTGGACCATCTTGGCTAAATGAAGCATCCTGTCTAATGTAAGAAGTGATTTCCTTATCCCTTAAGGACTAACACCACACTGGAATTCCATCCCCACAAAATATTAATAATGAATTGAAATTCAATGCCGATCATCGCACGTGTTCAGATCAAGTGGTTTCCCTTTTTTATCAATGGAAAATGCGTTGACGCAACGCGGGCCAATCTCAATGGGCTCATATACTCCTCCTACCTAAATTCAATACCCAGAGGGCTCCTAGAATATATTTTCATTCTTACTTATACTTTTAGCTCGTACTGAAATTAAGAATGCGACCGGTGTACTCAAATTCAACTATACATTATGCATTATTTTTTTGTTTTGTGTACCTTTTTTTTAAATTTTTATTCCTATATTGTCTGCACAGGTAGTAAATTTCAAATATTAGACACCTTTTCATACGAATAACGAATATGTTTTGGACTATACATATGTATGAAATGTATATGTGCAATAAATACATCAAATCAGAGAATCAGTTGAGCCATCTATCCAGCGTTAGGAACCACTTCCGGTGGCAATAATGTCTTAATGGTGTAGCTCAATGCGTCATTTTTACGTGCTCTGGATGTCATTTGAAATGAATACAAACAAAGGAAGAAATTTCGGTTGAGCATCGGAACCAGAATACATTTCGAATTATTAATTGTAATATTATGGATTTATTTAATGTGTTACTAACGTTTTGAACAAAATAACATTTGAATAAGACTCAAGAATGAATAATCGCTATAAATAGAATTATTAAAACTTAATTTTCCCAAAGCAAATCAATGGAGGTTTGACATTAGTTTTAAAACTTAATTTATGAGGTGAAAATATGCGTAAATGATGAGGTGGGGTCCACGTTCACTACGTTCTAATCACATACCAAATCCGTGCTTTTAACTCGGGATGCAACACCATACTGTATGAAGGTACTGAAGATTTCAGAGTCACTGTGCTGAAAACATGAGAGATAGCAACGAGAGAAAAGTCAATGTGGGTCCACTGGACCCACCTCATCAATTAAAGGTTAAAGTAATATTCAAAAATTCTAATAAAAATGTTCTATTTTCAAACCGAAATATTTGATGCGAGTTAAACTTGAAAAAAATGGTTTTTAGTTTTTCACAATTAAAAACTTAGTCCGCCGCGCCGTTGGATAAAAAAAAACCCAGTTTTGTGGGTTCTTTTTTTTTGGGACAGATAAAATTGAAATTATTTGAACATGAAGAAATAACACGGAAAGAAATCTCTTCTAAAATCAATAAACAAATCAAGCATAAACCGCCAATCCGGATCTTTTTAGCCGTATGGTGAAACCAAAGGGTATATTGACTTTGCCTTACCGTTTGTAACGCCAAGATCCCGTTATCACATAAAAAAATGAACTACACCAGTGTGTTCAGAATGATAAAAATAATTAATTTTTGCATGTCCGTCCATCCGTCCGTCTGTCTGTGGCGCGGATTGCGGGCGCACGGATTGAGCTAATGACTTAAAATTTGACGCAGATCCGTTTTTCGTAAAATGCGAGGCTAAGTTCGTTAATGGGCAAAAATGGACCATTAGGGGCGTATTCTAAATAACTTTTGTTTCATACATCAAAATCCGATTGGAATAAATTAAAAAAAATCGTTTTGGAAAGTTTGACTTCAAAGTGGAATTTTGGTACAACTGTTCGAATTTTGATACGAATATCACCATACGGGTTTTCAATAATTGTCAGATTGACAATTATAGCTTTTGTTATGTTTTTGATTCAAGAAGAGCTCTTCTTGATTCTCAAAAATTGATAATCATCAGTCATCACACTTACAGCTTTATTCAAATTCAACTCTTCTTAATTTTGCAAGATTCTTCTTGATTTAAAAAGTTTTTCTAACTTTTCTTTCTTGTTATTATTAGGAATGGAAAACGTTACGTAACGAAGTAACGAAATTATTTTCCGGCTTGTTTTTCAAAATTACGTTATAACGCAATAAAAATTAGTTACAATAATGATCGTTTTTTCGTTCTTTATTTATTTTTGAGTTATTTTTTTTGTATAATTTTTTTCAAAATTTTCCACCCCACCGAGGGTGAAATGTCCACTATTTTTTAGGAGTGCATTTTACTGGCCTAGGCGCCGTCAAAAGGAACAAAAATACCCCCAGACACCCTTTAAAACTTTTTTTTGGCATTTTAAACGTTTCGCCCGCGGTGCAATAGCTTCGCAAACCCCGCCCCCTCCATAAGTGTGAACTTCCTCCCTCCCCCGAGAAGTCATTACGTTGGATTTTTCTATCCCAGCATTGTTCAACAGAAAACCTCTTGAACTGGACGTTTTTGACCTTTGAAAAACCTCTACAACTGAAAACTCCATAAGTGGGAACACCTATAAGTGGGAAACTCCTACATAAGTGAAAGGTGCCATGAGATCCCTTTTATGCACGTTCGACTCAGATCTTTGCTTATTATCAGCAGACTTTTGATCGATTAACGAAATTTTGATATCACAAAATGTGCTTTATTCTAAAACCAAGCGGAAATGATTTTAGAATACCGATTTTTATCCGTGAACAGAAATGAAAGACCACAGCACCCACTTCGTTCAGAATTAGTCCTGTTTATATAAAAAATAAACTAATATTTACTAAAAAATATAAACGAATGTAGAAATTCACTTTTTAAACAGAAAAACTGATTTTGTAAAAAAAATTATTGTGTAACGTACGACGAATTACATCAATATTTTTCAGTTCAGTTGGTTTCGAATTCAGCGACTCGAAGAAAAAGACGTCGTTGTCGCCACCATTGACGATTCGGTACCGCAACATATGTCGTCAACATTTGACATAAATCTAATATTGGTTCCGATCTGTTGATCTCGGAAAAGATTTATTTTCGATTTCATTATTGAAACTGAAATCATCATCATACGAAATTCATTCAACTTTTAAAATATTGCGTACATAATTTCAAAAAGTCTTTGTAATTATGTGATTTATTAAATACCTATTAATAATATAGTATCGATTGTTAATACGCAGTTATGTATATGGAGTTTAGATTCACATTATATTAAATTTTATTTAAATTGTGATCAAATTCTTTTAAAATATTATAGAAACTGCATAACAGGAAATTATAGTAAAGTTGGTATAACTATTCTTGAAAAAAAAAACACACAATGAAAATATAAATTAAATGCGACCTTTTTGGTCTTAATTATTAAGTTAAGGACTAAAACGTTTCAATCGGAAAATTAACCTTCAAATAATCTAAGAAGAAAAAAAATATTGAGTCTATTGGTTTTTCTACCATACATAAAATATTGAGTCTATTCGTTTGAACAGAAGTTAAAACTTGATAAATACTGTCCAAAAAAGTGTTGATAAAATCTGGTTTATTGAGTCCAAAATGGCAAATTGACTAAAAATATAAAGCATTCTAAGTAAAAAGAATATAAAATATCTCAGATTTTTATACCCGTATGGTGACACCAAAGGGTATATTAACTTTGCCTTACCGTTTGGAAGATCCCGTTATCACACACAAACATAACAAAAGCTATAATTGCCAATCTGGCAATCATTGGAGACCCGTATGGTGATATTCGTATCAAAATTCGTACAATTGTACCAAAATTCCACTTTGAAGTCAAATTTTCCAAAAAGATTTTTTAAAATTTATTCCAATCGGATTTTGTTGTATGGGAGTTTTATGTAGAATCATATCCTAAATATCTTTTGTTCTTGCACTTTTTTGATAAGATGCACCGTTTTTGAGATATTCGCAAAAAACGTTTTCGTTCGTATGGGGGGTACCCCCCCCCCCTAATGGTCCATTTTTGCCCATGAACGAACTTAGCCTCGCATTTTACAAAAAAACGGATCTGCGCAAAATTTCAAGTCCGTAGCTCAATCCGTGCGCCCGTAATCCGCGCCACAGACGGACAGACGGACGGACATGCAAAAATTAATTATTTTTATACCCGTATAGTGAAACCAAAGGGTATATTAACTTTGCCTTACCGTTTGTAACGCCAAGATCCCGTCATCGCACAAAAAAATGAATTACACCAGTGTGTTTAGAATGATAAAAAAAGTTGAATTTAGCATGTCCGCCCGTCCGTCCGTCTGTCCGTCCGTCCGTCGAATATCTCAAAAACGGTGCATCTTATCAAAAAAGTGCAAGAACAAAAGTTATTTAGAATATGATTCTACATAAAACTCCCATACATCAAAATCCGATTGGAATAAATTTAAAAAAATCTTATTGGAAAGTTTGACTTCAAAGTGGAATTTTGGTACAACTGTTCGAATTTTGATACGAATATCACCATACGGGTCTCCAATGATTGCCAGATTGGCAATTATAGCTTTTGTTATGTTTTAGTTATGAGAAAAACCGAATTTGAAAAATCTTAGCTGTCAAAAGGTTTTGAAATACAACCAAATACAATATATGAAATTCAGGAGAGCTCTAATAGAATTCTTACTGATATGTTGCAGATCTTTTGTTTTGAAATTTTGAAAAATTGTTAAGAGATATTATTAAAACAACACGCAGAGAAAGCAAACAGTAGATTTAACTATTGTATAATTAATTTCAATGACTAATCACAGTCGATCCTGGATAATTTATAGGAGTTTCCCACTTACCCTAAGTTCCCACTTCTGCTAAGAAGCGCTCGGACCAAACAATCCATCCCAGTTATAGAGGTTTGCCACTTACGTAGGTCCCACTTATCCATAGATTCGACTGCAGTTAATTTCCATTACAAAAATAGTCAATTTAACCACAAAAAAATTAAACCTATTATAAGAATAATCGATTTTGAGTATTTTCGCAATTGAAATTAAAAAATATATAAATAGTTAGATTAACTATGTTTCCTCTGCGCGAAGTTACAAATCGCCTAAAAATTGTGACTTAAAAAAATATCAAGAAAAAGCGAAACCTTCGTCATATCAGCTAGATTTAGGAAATCACAATAGAAAATTACTAATGTTAAGTTTTCCTAATAGCAAATCATCAAAAGTCATGATCACACATGCAATCGACTTCACGGTACCCTCGCACGATTACATCATAGTCGCGTCCCTGATATTTTACCGTGGAAGAGTTGAATCAATGTGCAGCATATCACAGTATATCGTTCATCGCAACAAATCCATCATCGTATGTTTTGGTTCGTGGAGCATCTAGGCTACTGTTTTAAGAGTGTATAACAACAGAATGTTTTTATTTTAAATTTTCTTAAGATATGGGGCCAGTTTTCGATTTCAGGGTATAAAAATGTTACGAAACATGGCAAAGGAAAAGGAATAGTGGACCCTGTATTGGACGTAATTCGCGATGCGTACAATGCTGTAGATAGTGAATATAGAACATCGAAGTACCTTTTAGATTTGGATTCATTGAGATGTGTTACTTGTAGACATTGCCAGACATACTTACATATTGGTAAGTGTACCATGTAGTTAACTAACGCACCATGCGTAAAGTCTGTCCGCGCTTGACAGCGCATCCTCAAATTGGGTGGATTGCTAACGAACTCATACCAACTTCGACATTTATGAAATTTAAGATATAATTTTGGTAGTCAGTAGACAGACAACATTATACTGTAGTACGATGCATGATTTCGAAAATGAAACGAATCTTATTCATTCAGCGCATAAAGAAATTGCAGGTTAGTCTCGTTTTATTTATTGGCCCATACGTGTATTTACGAATATATTTGGAGGTCAAAGTGTTGCATTGTTTTTGGCAATTACTGAATGGATGAGCATTGGGGACAAGATCATATTTCAATTTTTTTTTCTGCATTTCGAACGTACATAAATTTAAGAATTTCTTTACTACATAAATAAGAATATTGTCTTTTTGGTAGATTTTCGGTCATTGAAAGAATTTTTAAATTTTCGATCATTGAAAGAATTTGCTGTTACGCAACCAATTCCAAATCCACGCCAATTTTGAAATATGTATATTTTGAAGGGAAGATTTTTCGAATAACTTAATGGCTGATAATCCAGCCCTGCTTTACGGCATTGATCTTTGGGGTCAAAAGAATAATTGTAATGATAATGAATCTAATTCGTGGAATTTTTTACCACGACTAAAATTATGAATATTCCTAAAGTCGTTCGTTAGATGTTCCAAATTTAATAAAACTGATTATGAAAGCAAATTTGTAGTTTTAGAAGCCCAGGAAGCAATAAATTTTTTAAATACAGATATTTTCAGACATAAATAAATTAAAAGTAAAACCATATTCTAAATAAATAAAAGGAAGTTTTACCACCCAAACAATGCTCATATTTCAATGCAAATCTGCACAAAACAAGTTTAAAAACTTGTTACTTAAATGATCCTATTTTCGCTTTCCTGTTAATATGGAGAAATATCCGGGCGAATAAAATTTTTACAAAGAAAAAGCTCAATCTACGAGCAAGTCGATTTCGCATACAATGAAATAAAATTATATTAAAATTTAACATTTTGTGGCGCCAGACATAGATCTGGTCTTGGCTGGTGACAGTGCAGTGAAACAGAGGCGAATTAAAGAAATTTGAATTGTTCGCCGAGAGTGGGCTGTCGGCCATTTGCCACCGAAAATCGCCAAATTTCATTGAGGACGCATCAGTGGCCAAGGGTCATAGCTAGGTGACTGATATATTTCCTCTGTCTGGCAATAAAGTTAGGTGCGCGTGGGTATTATAATCTGGCGACGACCAATTAATAATTTTTTTTTACTATTTCAAAAATTTACACCGCCATCGCCTTTCCACTCATAAGTCACGACCTGCTGAGCAAGAAATTGATTTGTTCCAACTGTAGATTGGTCCCCTTAGTTAAATTCGTTCATTTCTGAGATGCGCGCCGCACGGCAAACTATAGTTTTCTACCTGAAGTACATACGAATCAAAGAATCAGTTTAGAACTAGGGAAATGTTTCGGCGAACACCATTAAACGCATTTCGCTTTAACAAATTCATTCGAATAGATTTTAAAATTAAAATGCGTTGAATATTAATTAAATGCAGAATAACAAAACAAGCAAATAGAAACATTTATTGAGCTTCTGGATATTTTTTTTACCGATGGTTTCATTTTTCTATACGTTTTTTCAGTCAAGTATTGTGTTCACACGCAGAGAAAGAAAAAAAAATTGTTTTTAAAAACTTTTCAACTATATTTAATAATGGCAAATCGTGACTATCACTTCTATACTTGATCTTGATTAGAAAATATCTGATGTGAACAGCACATGACTTTCTTATACAAAATCTACGCTTCTGCACAATTTACAAGTACACTATAACCCGACGAATAAAATATTATTTTCTATAAAAATATAAATTTTCATTTCACAAAATCTGAAATATCTCGATAAAGGTAAAAGATATCTATTTATGGTAAAAGGCAAAAATGTAGAGAATTTCAGTGTCTTTTTTTCCTTAACTTTTCCTTAACTATTTTTTTTTCGAAAAATCGTTAGTTTGCAAGCTATTCGCAAAAATCTATTTTTTAAACTTTCAATGAAAATATTTCAATAACGCGAAAAGATAGCAAATAACAATGAGAGACAAAATTGTGGCAAACATTATTCTCTTCCATTCATCTCACATCTTGAACTACCAAAAACCCGTTATTTTTCGAGATATGGGACAAAACTGATATTTTTTAAATATCTGAATATCTCGATAACGGCTTGGGATGGTCCAGTGAAAGACAAAAATGTAGGAAATTTTATTGTCTCCAAGTTTCGTCATATATAAAACTACAGAAAACGCGTAGTTTCGGACTAAATAACAGAAAACGAAATTCCGATTTTTAAAAAAACCGCCATTTTGGTTACTCCCGGTTGACGGATTTTAACCAAAAGTTGATAGGATCGTCTTATTCTAGCACCAGACATGCCTGTAACTCTAGTAGTTTTTGAGATATCTTGTACACAGACTGACAGAGAGAAAGACATTTTTCTAATAATGCTCCAATCGACTCAGGACTGCTCGGGAAATGTTTTTTAGGCAAAATTAAGAGGTCGAAATTTTTCATGAATTCAACACTTTATTATACTACGTATAAGAAAATAAATATGGTTGATCGTGATTTAACTACTTTAGGATGTTCGACGACATTCGTGAGATTATCAACAGCAATTACGAAAAAATGTTTAAATTACCTTAGACCTATCTAGCCATTATTAGGTTCTATGCATACTTTTAAATGTAGGCCCCCTAGAAAGATTTTTCTTAAAAATTATGAAAATTGAAATGTAAAATTACAATATTTTTAAAAAGCGAAGCATATGTTTTTCGAGTAAAAATGATAGAAAAAATTAGCCACAATTATTCTTAAAAAATTAAGTTGTGGTTAGCCTACTTAAACCGTAGAAATTCTTCGACTTAAATTTTTTAAGTTGTACATAAGTTGCTAAGTTTTGTTGGTGCAAACGGCACTAAGTCAACTACAAAAACCTTTATTCTGCACGGATTTTAATAGTGCGAGTTTGCAGTGATTAGATTATTACTACCGATTTTCCATCTGTAAGTTACGCTACTGATTGCGTCAATAAAAGAAAACTTTTGCATATTTTGCACTAAAGTTTTCTGTTTTGCAAATTTCGCACTAAAATAAAATTTCCTTTTGTTTTTCTCCGAATTTAAGGGCATGAAATTTAACACTAGAACGACGGGAATTTGGAACTACCTAGAACGACGGGAGCGGTCATTTTGACCGCCATAAGAAGAAAAATATGAAAACAAAAATTATCTTTATAGTTTTGCTACAGTTTTCACAATCAACATTTTTGATACATCGTCCTTGACACTTTCCACAAGTAGGTTTTCCGCATGACGCACAAAGATCTTGCGTTTTATTACGGCAGAATGAACACTGACGACGTTTTGAACTTTTAGCTACAGTTGCACAAGGCAGAGTTGCTGGAATCTTTTTGGTGGCACAATACGAAGCTCGTAGTTCATTTACAAGGTTCAGAATATAGCACCGCCGAGAAATCTGGGAGGAAATGCATGCGGATCAATAGAAATCTATAGGCGGTCAATTTGACCGCTACCGTCGTTCTAGGTAGAACATTGATTTTTTCGCTTTTGTTAAAAATCTCAGAATATTTATCTATTTAAATTTGACGACATTAATAGGATGAGAAAAGTCAAAAAAATTCAAAGTTCTGAGGTTACCCATTTGTGTGGAACCAGAACTCAAAATGCCTTTGCGGTCAAAATGACCGCTTCCGTCGTTCTAGTGTTAATAAAAATGCTATTATTTTATGAAAATTCATAGGTTTTATGAAAAGTTCCAATGAAAATAAATACATCCTAAAATCAGTGTAATTTTTCATAGCCTCGTACTGATGTTTTTCATTGAATCTAATAAATTGTCCCCGAAACTAGACAACTATGAAAAATATTCGGTACGTATTTTTTTTTATTTGGACAGTAACTCAGTTTTAAGGGGTTTCTCCTTATAGCATATCTATGAAAGCGACATGATGCGAAAGAAGGACGATTTACCATATAAAATGATTTTTCCTAATGCAGATCAACTTAAATTTTTGTTGGTCTTTCAAACATTTTATATATTTAATTTTTGGAAGAAGTTTCTTTGGTTGGGACGTAAAAAATAGAAATCAAAATAAGTCATCTCCACCCCATGATAAAAATTTTAAAAAACATTCTGGTATTTTATAGTACTCAATAAGAGAAAAACTATTTACTTTGTTTCCGATTTGGCGGACTGCTAGTTTTTGTGTAATTGCCAAAAAAAATTTTTTTTTCATGAAACCCTCAAAAAGTGAAATCCCTTAAAACCGAATTACTGCTTAAATAAAAAAACATGTTCAATATTTTTAATAGTTTTACAAATGCTTAAGGTTTCATTCAAATCGGAGAATGACACTTCCGTAGGTTTGCTTGTCCATGCAACATTTTTTCCAAAAATTAAAAACAAAAATTGAATTTTTTCTACACGGTAAATCTTGGAGTAAATTCCAATCAAAACTGGATTACGGTGGACCTATATGTAATCCAAGGGAAAATTCTAATTCAATAATATGGATTAGAAATTTTTATAAATTTATTTTTGGTTTAATTAAGTATTAAAGTCTAAAATATTGATTAAATTGTAGACATAACGTTAAAAGTACTTAAGTTCGATACATAATAAAAAACTATTCAAATATGACAGCAAAAAAGGCTAAAATATTTTCAAAAATTCGCATGTATTAAATTCCAATCCAAAATATGTATTAAGATTTCGTCAATATAATTTTTGGATTGAAAAATACTCCAGGATTTTTTGCCGTGTACCCGTTGAATTTTTAGGACATTTTTCAGGGCGACGTTATAGAGAAATTTACTTCTTTTTTAAGAAAAATCTACAAACTTTGATAAATATATGAATAGCTAGTATTGATATTTTAAAATTTCATATTTTCTACAAAAGTTTTGGCCGAAACCGAAACTTGGCCGAAAGTTTAATTTTTGGTTGAAATTGGCCGAAACCGAAACTTTCGGTAGGACACTACTTATTAACTTTATATATATATATATATTTCCATTCCAAATCACAACGCAAAAATCAAACTCTATAACACATATAAGAAGTCATCTGATGTTCAAATAAAATTTTCCTTGTTAAATTTCGTTCGCATTTTGATTTTTTTTGGAAATTCCCCGTTCTTTTAATTTGTCTGGTTAGCATTTTAAATAAAAAGGTAACAAAGTAACGAACGCGTCCATCTACAAAATGAACATATTCGCTGGTGACCAGAGTTGACTCTTTGTTGAGTTTGTGGAATGTTTCAGGTAGGGAGTTCTTTGTTTCGAAGTAACTCGACCGTGAACAGTTGATGATGATATGCAGAGTAGTTGGTGTTGTTACTAATGTTGCCCTCTAGCTTGGTCAACATAAGTTTTAGCATTTTTTGTTGTTGTTGTTTTAGCCGTTTTTTGAAAAGTTTTGAATGCGTTTAAGCATATTGCGATGTGGTGACGACTTGACGATAGATAGGGCTTGAAAGAACTCTCAGTCATCATAATATGAGTATTTTCCCCTGTTACATTAAGCTACGCCATCGGTCTTTCAAATTATATGTGAATTTGATTTCGTGGAAAAGGTCTAAAAAGGCTCAGAATCAGACCCAGAAAACTGTAATTCAGAATGACTAAAATTAAGAGCCTCTTATTTTGCAGTCTTTTGTTCGACGCAAACAAATTTACATTTTTTATTTTTATATGAATGGATTATATGCGAGTATATGTACTTTTAAAGAATGGTATGATTTGTAGTTTTTTTTGGATCGTTCCTATGCCACCTGGATAAATCAGTAAATAGTTGCTGTCAAACTATTAAAGTTATATCTGTGCACCGCATCATTCACATCAGATTACAATTCAAAGTAAATTATCATAATTATAGATTCACAAGTGACATATTTGTTTCGCTGTTCGTTTTAAATATAAGTTTGTTCCCATTAGAAGTACGTTGTTATGTATTTGCGATTGTAAAAAATTTGCAAAATATATGTTACTTACCACTTTGATGAATTGAATAATTGCTTTTATCACTAGAATAATCTTGCGCTAGATGACTTGAGTTTAATCGTTGATTGCCTAAATAATCCGCAATATCAGGGGCGCATACCGTTTCATATGTGTTTGATTGTGTGTCGTCTATTGATTTTTCACAATCTGAAATGAACAAAAAAAAATTTCAAACTTTCTATTATTTATAGTCAGAGGTGGATTTTAACAGATTGAGACCCTAGACGAAAATCAAAAAAATCAATTAACCGGAAGTAACCAAAATGGCGGCTTTTTTTTTAAATCGGGATATCATTTTTTGTTATTTACTCCGAAACTGGACCTTTTTCAGTAGTATTATGTATAACAAAGCTTGGAGACATTAAAATATCCAACATTTTTGTCTGTTACTACAACTGTGTATCTCAACGAACGGGTTTTCGAAAAAATAGTTGGAGGCAAAACCAAAGGTAACAAAATTCTCTACATTTTTTTTTTTTACAGAAAATCGGTATCTTTTACCATTATCGAGATATTTCAGATTTTGTAAAATAAAAATTCAAATGTTTTACAAACCAATATTTTATTTGTCGGGTTATAGTGTAAATTGTGCAGAAATATAGATTTGGTCGCTTTCAATTGCTAGAGTAGAAAATTGACTCAATTTGTTTTGGCCACAACACTTGGCGTTTGGAAATGTCGATTTTAGACCTTCCTGAATTGTTTCATACACTTAGCTCTGTCTGGTGTTACCGGGGAGCATTGTAAAATGTTACTTCTTACAACATGTATTTTAAATGTAGAAAAAGAAATCTTTATATGTAGTGTAAAAGTTGTTCATTTGCAACTACAAGCATCGTCAACGAAATTTTGTTAATTTTTTTACAATTTGAAACATATTTTAGATATGGCAACACTTTGAACTTTTTAAACATATGAGCTGTTTTATTTGAAAGTGGATATAGTCCATTTTGAAAAATATTCGAATTCGATCGTAATGAAAATCTCAAAACAACCAAACTCGCATATTTTTGAGAATGGACTTAAACCGGCTCATATATCAATACTGATATCTGTATTATTCTTGCTGATATCTGCAAAGAATAATATACTGTACCTACACCTTTGTATTTTAGTCGATTTTCCAAACACCATATTAAATTGGAGTGACAGCGATGGTAACTTTTTTTTTTAACTTTAACACATTGAACGCCACGGCAAAATCGGTAATGTTTCCCCGGAGGCCACGTAGCTTTTTGTGAACGAATGTTTTCGTTGTTACTCAAAATGAACTTTTGGACCAATATGGGCTGTCAACAGGTCCTTTTTGTACTTTTTGTGCAAGGATTTCTGTGTCGCACGTTTTTGGTCGCATGGCCCTGCACGGAAAAAATACCGTGTAACAGATCCTGAAGGCGCAGAGTTGACTGATCCACAACCTTCTACTAGTGCATGACCTTCAGCGAGAACCAAAAAAAGAATTAAAAAGCCGTTGGCGGTTTTAGATTACAACAAAGGGAAGGCCGGAATCGATTTGTCTGACCAGATGGCATCATATGCCACCACTCTGCGAAAAGGACTAAAATGGTATCGCAAACTAGGCATTGAGTTACTACTTGGTATTTCTGTTGTGAATGCTTTAATTATTTATAAAGCAGCCATAACCAAAAACACGAAAATTCGGAAATTCCGAGAAGATATTGCAACTGAATTACTAGAATTTTCATCAGCACAACCAACATCAATGAAGAAAAAACACACTATTGAAAAAAGGAAGGATGAAAATAACAAATCTACTTTTCTTTCTATATTTTATCTTTCTTTCAGTTGAATTTCTCAAATGAAAAAACAACATAAATAGAATAAAAAATGTAACATAAATAAAACTAAAGAATTAGAATGACTGCCTTTATTTTTCTAGAATTCAGAACTTATTTTGTATACCTATTTCTGTGAATAAGATTATATTTTTTCAAAATAGTTCTGCTTGTTTCACAAAAATAATTTCAAAAAATTCCTTAACCTATATCGCCCAAAAAACTATGAAAAAAAAGCTCCAGGGCCAAGCTGAAAACTCGTAAATGTTCCTCGGAGGCCACCGAATTCAGTGGCAATGTAAAATCCCATATGTAAAAAGCCGTTTTCGTGCGACGTGGCTCCCAGTAAACCTAGTGCCGTCGCACGATAATGTGCGACGTGGCCCCCTGGGAAACATAGGTGTCGCACGTTTTCGTGCGACGTGGCGTTCAATGTGTTAAAGACGAATTTTTGAGGTTAGGTTTAATTTCGATTGCAATTGGATAAGTGACAAGAAAAGAAAGAAAAGACAAGTGGAAAAAAAATATATTAAGTTGAAATTGAGGTTATTTACAATGGAGATGTATGTAAAAGCACATTGGATACATTTTGGATAATTTTTTGACAAAAAAGTGGATACAAAAAATTTGGCCCATGCGACATCCCTGCTTGTTTTATGTGCATTTTAAGGCAAATTCAGTTTAATCCCATGAATCAAAGAAATACAAGATTGCGACACGCGCATGTATTGTGACGAAGGCAGGATACATTAGTTTCACTTTTCAGGTAGAAATACACGACGAGAGACTTTGGTCTCTTAGACCAAAAATTTCGCCTCTGCATACAAAGAGACCTGTGTATATACTTCGGAGACCGGAGATTTGTCTCCAAGTATCAAGACTCTAGGGTCTCTGGGAGACTTAAGTTTCTTGCCGTGTAGCTACTAATGAGAGAGTCTCTTTAATGCGTCTCCGGTCTTCAAAACGTTTTGATATCTATCTCTTGGTCTCCGGAGACGTCTTTTGACATTTCACGAAATTGTTTTGTGTAAACGAGAATTTGTTTCGTTGTTTTGAGATTAAAGGTCAGCTTTATAAAGAAAAAAAGTGTTTTTACTTATTTTATATTTTAGATTAGTGATATTGTTGTTATGCTTGGAGACGAGATACCTGCGTCGTGTATGCACTCCAGAGACTTTGGTTTTAGAGACTTTTTAGTAAACTTCTCCGGAGATATATTTTTTGATCTCCAGACTTAAATGTCTGTGATCGTGTATACACTTTGGAGATTTTTGCCTTTCGTACCCTGGAGACCAGAGACCAAAGTCTCTCGTCGTGTATTTTTACCTTTAGGTAAGAAAAGGTAACTCCATTCATCAGTGATTTTAATTATTTTCTAATATGTAGGATATACCACCAGCCATTCTATGCTATTAAAAGGCGACGCAGCCCCTTCGCTTTGCCTACCTTATTGAAAACAAAAAATTATATAACCGACATATAGAAACCAGCAAAGAACAAAAAAAAAACTCGAAAAATAAGAAAAACTGTAACATAAATCTTATTAAGTAATTTTATTTGCAATATTTTATTTAAGTCTCCCAAAATAATCGTAAAACTCAAAAATATAACCACTTGCTGATTTCAATACTCACAAATGGGTCACCCGATGACGTAATGCGCAAAACGTCGACCATTTTTTCAGCGAACTGTCGCAATCTTGTATTTCGTTGATTCATGGTTTAATCCGGATTTTCAATGATCCGTCAGGATCCGTTCCCATCTAGTCTGGATTAAAGGGACTCTATTGTATGTTGATATGTTCTAAGCTTATAAATCTGAGTCAAAAACTCTCAAATCCAAGGCCTATAAATCCAAGGCCCTAGGCAGCTGCCTAATTTGCATTTTGGAAATAAATTGTAAGGAATTTAATTTTCGCGCTCGTTTGTAATTGAACGATAAATTTCTCTGATATACAGGTTCTCTAGTTATTGAGAATAGGTTCTCTACTCTGTGGAATTTTGTTTTATGTGGCGACGTTTATTATGGTTGGTGCCTAATTTACCCCCCAATTCTAGGTAACAGATGTTAAGAGATATCTTAATTTATAATTAAGAGATTTTAAAAGGAATTAGTATTCTGAGTAAGAGATTTTGGTGGGTTCCGATTTTAGCAAATTAAGAGATTCACCACGATGTCTTCATCTGACAGCACTTACTCATAGACGTCAAATTTGGCTGTTTATTGACCTTAGATTTTTTCTGAAATCATGAACTTTTCAAAACTATGGAAATTATCCAAAAAATTGTGTAAAAAAGACATTGCGGATCTTGAAAAACATGTGAATAGTTTTGTATCTGTTAAGAACAGCTTTCTACGGTATTCAGACCGTTTGAAATGAAAATGATATAAAAAATATTACGTAAAAATTGAATCGACAGTTTTTAAGATACACAATATCGTTTTTAAATGATTTTGTATAATTTCAGCAACGCGCAAACAAATTTGTTGTTAAATAATTGATTGCACTCATATAAATATTTCATTTGATAGACATAAAATTAATGAAGTTGCAGGTATGCGTTGATGTAATTTCAGCCAATAAAAAATTTTTTTTTTGTGTCATTAAAGGTAAACAATTCCACGAAGACACAATATTTCATGAGTTTTCCAGAAATACTATAAAAAATCTGGTTATTGCAGCTTTTTTCCTCGTCCTCCATGCAATGCAACTTTTTTTACCATTTTCTCCAAAACGGCGAATTTAATCGAAAACCTGTAACGTAAAAAACGTTCAGAATACAATTTTACACAACTTGTCTATACATAAAAAAATTGTTGGAGCCCTCCCCGACACTGATTTTTCGAGTTTTAAACGCAACACACAAGTTAAGAGGTCGTAAGAGGACATCGGCGAGGTCCTCTTAAATTAAGAGGTTTTTGAGGTTAGAACCGTCTGCTAACTTTTCCCCAGAATATGAAAACCGTTTACAAAAATTCACCACGAAAGTTAAGAGGTTGACATCTCTTAACTATTATCAGTAGGGCTGCCAAAAATATGCACTAAAAAAGGCGAAATATGCGCATATAATATGCACTAAAAACGGCAAAATATGCACTTAAATATGCACTTTAAAAACATTCAAAATCCGAAATATAGTATATTTCACCCAAAATAGTGAACGGAACTTGTTAAAATGTGGTTAATTCGACTTATGTGGAAAATAAAAAAATTCAAAAATAATAGTCTGTGAAAAAAGATTGACATTTTGACTGACAAAAAAATTTTTTACTTATTGTTTCTAAATTGCAACTGTTAAATTTTAAGATATTTCGAAAAGATGTTCAATACTTCATATTGTCTATGGTATAATCGGGGTTAAAACTTGTAGAAAAATCTCAGTTGTGGCTACCACAAAACTTTCTTGCACAAAATCTACGACCCTGCGCAATTTACGCTATAGCCCTATCATTTGTCAACCAAAGACGACCTCAAAATGTACAAAATTTGAAATAACTTGAGAACGGTAAAAGATATCGATTTACGGTAAAAGGTAAAAATGTAGAAAATTTCATTGCCTTTAATTCGTTTTTCAAAAGTTTTTTCGAAAAACTGTTAGTTTGCAAGTAATTCGCAAAAATATATTTTTTAGATTTTAATAAAAATATTTCAATAACGGTAAAAGATAATGGATAACTGTAAAAGACAAAATTGTGCAGAATGCCATTCTCATTAATTCACTTCATACATTCAGTCAGCAAAAACCCGTTAATTTTCGAGATAATCGCAAAAAACTTTTTTTTTTGGAAATAACGGTTTATCTCGATAACAGTTTGAGATATCGAGTTCTAGCAAAAGACATAAGTGTAGGATTTTTTTTTTCTCCAGGTTTTGTCATACTTAACACTACTAAAAATGCGTAGTTTCGGAGTAAATTGAGAAAAACCAATTCGCGATTTTTAAAAAGCCGCCATTTTCGTTACTTCTGGCTAACGGATTTCCACCAAAAGTTGATAGGATCGTCCCATTCCAGGACCAAATATGCCTATAAAATCTCATAGCTCTATTAGTTTTTGAGAAATCTTGTACACAGACTGACAGACAGACTGACAGACAGAACGACATTTTTTTAATATGATTCCAATCGACTCAGGAGTGATCGGGAAATATTTTTTTAGGTTAAATTAAAAGGTCGAAATTTTTCATGAATACAATACTGTATTATACTTCGTAGAAGAAAGTAAAAACACATATTTATTTATTTTTAATATTTATTCTAGCTGAAACAGTCGAATTATAATTTGAATTGTACAAAAAAAATTTGGTTGTTCATGAAAGTTGTAAAATATGCAATTAAATATGCATTATATGCATTTATATGCATTTATATGCAAATATGCACTAACGTGTCAAATATGCAAGATATGCAACAACAAGTGACCTTCATTCGCTTCTAAACTTATTGATTCGGATGAATAAAAAACTCCCGGAGCCGAAATCATAACGAGAAGAAATATGCAAATGCATATTTTTGGCAGCCCTAATTATCAGGAATACCAATTTCTATTAAATTTCCTCTAAAGTCCAGTTAGCAGTTAAGAGGCTCTTGAAAGCAAATAACAAGTAAATGAAATAGAAACTTGCGACTCTTTAAATTTTTGTGCAAAATTACGTCTATTAAACAAAACAATTATTTAAATCGGCGACAGAACTCTATAGTTGCGGATGTATGAAAAGTATCATGAAAAATAAAGATGCCTGTCTAAGAACCGAAATTCTATTCACAAACTGAAACATTGTTCACGAATCAAGGCTTTTTTAGGCTCAAAAGTATTGTAGATCACGAACAGACACGTTTACAAACCGAGGCTTCCCTGTTTTTTTAAAAGGATCTTTTTTTTTAAAATTAGTGTGCAAATCTGAAATACCGTGTTTGAGGATTTCATTGTCTAGTATTTAAGAAACTATGGTAGAGTATTGTACAATATTATTTTAGCCTAAAAAACCCACTTTAATGCGTAAAAACACTTTCTCTGTATATTCCTTTTCTATAAGGTTTCTGATTGTATTAATTTCTGATGTGTATTAGATTCGATACATAATGAATTCACTCTTGATATACATTGAATGTGTGTTTATGTTTATTAGATATCCATATGAATTTGTATATGAATAAGACACTATTTGTAGGTAAAAAGGATGTCCATGATTTCAGAAATCTTCGATTCTTATCAGTGAATGGCGTCAACGTTGCTTCTCCAACTCGGTTATTCGGACGTAAATTGAATTTGCAACCCTCATGAAACATAAATAAAAGCAGATTTAGTTCAACTTTCAGTCCCTTTATATTCCGCATCCAAGGAAGGTTCTATGCTTGCTGTTAACATTGAAGACGAACTTGACGTCATTGAATCTTCAACGTTTTTCTGTAAAGTGGCCCATGTACAAATAATATCCCCATGAACCGACAAGCACACTTGATGCAGTCAACTTTTGTAAAACCGGACCTTATAAACTTTTTGTCTGATGCGCCGGTAACAAAATATGGGGCAAGTTTGCCATAGAAGGTCGGTCGAGGCGGAAAAATACTAGGAATTGAGGGAAATTGTCAATAAAAAACTTGATCTGATTCCCAAGATTTGATTGACATGTCTGGAAAATTTCGCTTTATATTCATAATTTAATATTCTCTTTACGTAAAAATAATTTACAATATTTATTTTTGCTCTTTATTCGATAAAGCTTGACCTAATGAAAAATCTGTTATATTCAAATTCGATATGTTCGAATGTTCAAAAATTTCGATATTTCGATTCTTATACAAAGTATAAGAATGTATTGTATTCATGAAAAATGTTCGATCTATTTGTTTTGACTAAAACACATTTCCCAAGAACTCCCAAGTTGATTGGATATTTATTTCAAAAATGTGTTTCTGTTTGTCAGTCTGTGTACAAGATTTGTCAAAATCTATTGTACTAGAGTGAAATTTTGAAAAATGAAATTTTGCAGGAAGGTTTCATCCGGGAATGGGACGATCCTATTAACTTTTGATATAAATTAGTTAAAGGTAGTCAAATTTGCTACACTTTTCGATAGTGTCGATAACTTTTACCGTTACTGAGATATTTGAAATTAAAAAAAAATCGTATTTTTATGTAAACTAGTATTTTATTCGTCCCGTTATAAATTGCGCAGGAACTTAGATTTTGTATAAGAACGGTATGTTATATCGTTGCAACATAATCATAGGTATGGTTTCTTTACACAGGAATAGCTGTTACAATGGAACCTCGAGTCATTTGAGTATAACTCAAGTTTCTACTCATGTGCGAATTAAATTAGAAGGAAAATTTCTAACCCTACATTATGGTGAGTATATTATGGGTACCTAATATATATTCTTTATTTATTTTTCATGGAGAGCATAACGTCAGATAAAAAATGTGATTATCAAACTCTATGATTATGTCAATCACACGCAGAGAAAAAATAGTAATGCGGAATCGGAACTATAACCAAAATAGTTAATTTCAATTACAAAAATAATCAAAATAGTTAAATCGAAAATCGACCATTTTTATAATACATTTACCTACTTAGCAGTAAAAATTACTATTTTGTGGTTAAATCGACTATTCTAGTTATTTATTCTATTTATTATTATTTTTTCTCTGCATGTACCACAGACTTATGATTGTGTTTTTGTTTTCAATAACATGTTTTGAACGTTTTAGTGTATTTTGAAAGTGTATAACATTAGAAAATTTGTTTATATATCATATAAAAGTATATTAGATTTAGTATACCGTTTGTAACGCATCGAAACAATCCTCGGAGACAAAAATGAACTACACCAGTGTATTAGAGGTGACAAAAGATTTTGATTTCTGCATGTCCGTCCGTCTGTTCGTCCGTGAACACCATATCTTTCGAAAGGATTGAGCTACAGACTTGAAATTTTGTATAGTTATGTTTCTCGTAAATGGCTAGGGTAAGTCTAGCCGGGCAAAATTGGACCATTCCTTTCCCCCATTCCCCATACAAACGAAACAGTTTTTTGCAATTTTCTCGAAAACGGTGAGTCATATTGAAAAATTTATATAGCCAAAATGTGTTTAGAATAGTCATCCATAACTATCCATACAACAAAATCCAATCGCACCATTATACTTCGTATAAGGTCTGCGGCACAGGTATAAGGTCTGTGGCAATCGGGGTATAAGTACTCGAATCGACTCTTACCCTACCAAAATCCCGTAAGCCTGCGTGAAGCAGCTTCCGTGCCTGAAACAGGGTTCTAATAGGGTTTCAGAGCAAACATGCATGAATTTTGAATGGAAAAATAATATAACATTTTGTTATATTTTTCTAATGACATAAGCCGAGAAATTCCAATAGAGTTCAATGCTAGAAAGGCCGCGTAAAAACCATGAATCAGAAATGATATGAAAAAAAACTGTTTTTTATTTTATAGGGAAAAGGATGCTTCAATTTCTTCAGGTTTTTTAATTTTCAATAAAAGTTGGCTCTGTTTTATACATTTTGCTTTGTACCTTAAAATCAATAGGCGTGTTTTTTTAATGCTCTTGAGAACAACATTTTCCATATAAACTGTTTAACTGTACTGTCTACTGCGGTCTGTGTGGAAAATGTGGTTCTATATCATGAATCAAAGAAAACAAGATTACGACAGTAGGCTCGACATTCTGAGCATAACGTCATTAAGAACGTTAATTCAAATTTTAAATCAACTTTTCAATAGCAAAAGTTGCTAATATGAACTTTTGTTATTCACTACAGCAATTATTATATATATAGTAACAATTATTATTTGTTATTTTGTAATTCTTTTTTATTCATTACACTACGAACAGCTCTTAGTGACGTAAACTGACGAGTATTTGCGCGTGTCGCAATCTATGTTTTCTTTGATTCGTGGTTCTATATAGCTCATAAACATTAAAAAACGCGCCTAATATCTATTACGATTCTTGAATTTCCTTTTTTTTGGAAGTCTGGCTGGAATTTATAATTTGATGAAACCTTTGTGAATGAGGTGCGAAAGCCGTAATAACCAATTTAAACAAATTTTTAGGTATACCAAAGATTAGGTAAATAAAGATAAGAATCCAAGAATGAGTGTTGGGTCCCAAAAAAATCCGACAACGCAAATGGAATCTTTAGTATCCCTTGCAAAACGATTGTTTCCTTTATATTTTGACTTATACATGTCAAAAAATCAATAAAAACATTTAAATTGCATGCGTTACTTGATTGAGATTCATAACTCTGCAGTATTTTCCATATATTTTAAAAATTCTATGAAAAATTCTGTTGTTTCTTATCTTTAGTTATCTAATCTTTGGTTATACCACGTGCAAAATTCTTCTACTTCTTATTAAATGGGGAAAGCACCAATATAAAAGAATATAACACTGAGTAAATATTATCTAGTTTTACTGTACTTTATTATATCGCACTTTGCTGGTTATAGTGGTAGACATAATTTCGAGTATGTGGACTCATCATTTCAATTGAGCCCACTTATCGATGATTTACTACAAAGTTAGTTGGCTTAATGCTTTCATTTGTGCACACAGCCTCATGGGTCCACTCATCTTTCTTTCTGTTTCTAAATAAATAATATTTTCGTTTTACAATTTGGACGTTTTTTCTGCTCGATCTTTTGCAGTGTACAAGTTTACGAATGCGGGTATTTTAACATAATTCTCTTTCGTGCACTCACTTATTTCATACGAAAATCAAATGAATTTAAGAACCATACGGCGGTGGCGGTCGAGTCCGGAGACAATTTTACATCTTTTATGCGTTAATTTGGCCAAAAGGCCTTATATAGTTTGCTGCCTCCTAAGATAATTTCCATGAAGTGATTTCAATTTTTTCAATGTTTTGTACTTAAGTTAAATGGACGACATGATTTACATCGACGACCTAATCGCTTTGTCCAATCGAAATTGATGTTTTTAAGTGGGTTTTTGTCACATCAATTAGAAGTGGAATTACAAGAGGCTCACAGATGAGGGATCAAAGAAACAATACCGCATTAGAACAGCCACAAACTTCATATAAATTTTTTTGTTTAATTCAATTTTAATGTATGTCAAATGCGACTTTTACCAATTTTTTCTAATTTGAAAGTACTGAAAATTACCTTTTTGTAAAATTTCTAAATGCTCCCAGAGGATATCGCCGGTGAATGGTGGTGCTATTGCTAAAAACTTTTCACGTCCCAGTGCTACCATATCACGACCTCGCATTTTGATGAACGGCTCAATGCTCATTGACTCGAGTGAAAATTCTTTGGTCGCCCAATTAAGCCAATAGATGACATGCTCCTCAGTCCATTGGCGTGGATCTGTTGATGAATATAAATAAAAAAAAAACATTAAATTAAATACGAAATTTTTTTTTATCATAGTATGAAATTTTTATATACATTGCTTTAAAATATCTGTAATTGTCCGTTTTAACGAGATAGGTATATGCAAATTTTTACTCATCGGCACCGGTATTGTAATTTCCATCTGAAACGAGGTGGAAAACTCACGCGAGTTATATATACGAATCCTAATGACAATGGACCTGACTCATTGGAGATGACAGAGTCCAATAAACTAAACATAAACAATAAACCACTGTCATGGTGAATCAGATGCACCTGATGCATCGTCACCAATCTTAAAACTAAGTTTAATAAATAAAATATAGAAATAAGATAAACATGTACAAGAATATAAAAAGAGATTAAGATGACTGGACGGAGGCCAGTAAATCGTGTCAGTCTTTGCTGTAAAGTTAAGTGAATAAAAAGTGATTAAAGAAAATCCTATTTTGTGTGTTTTAATTCAAATCTCCAGTATAAAAATATAAATGGCGCAGTTGGTAGGATCCTAAACGAAAAAAGGATCCAGTGATACGAAAAAAAATATAAAAGGATTAATAAAAGTGTGAAACGAAGTAATTCAAAGTGCAATTTAGTGAATTACGAAGAAACGACCACTAAAACTCCTAATACAACCTGGAGAGAAGAAATCATCGCAATAGAAGGATAGATAATCACAGAAGGATGGCAGAATTGAACGTAACTGAACGATGTTTGGCCGTACTGACCGAAATACTCAATAGACAGAATCAACAACCATCTTTAAGAAGTCGAATTGAAAAGGAACTTCGATACTTGCCAGTTTTTGAAGGAAGATCAGGAACTTTACCATCATTCATAACATCGGTAGAGAGAGCACTTGCAGAATATGGACAACAAGCACCTCAGGTTTATGTCATCATTTACAACGAAAAGATACTGGGATCAGCAAAGAATTACCTGGAAACAGCACCTCCTGCTACTTGGGACGAATGTAAGGAGAAATTAAAGCTACAGTATAAACCAACTAAGGATCAAGGACAGATTATGAGAGAGATCAGCATATTAAAAGTAAGTTCTATTTTAGATTTGATGGATAAAATTAGAATATTTATTACGGATATATCTGAATGTGCGATATTTAGTGAGTTTCAAAATCAAATTGTTAATAATTTAAGTAGTGTCTTGGTTCTAAAAATAAAAGAAATCACAGCTGGGGCTTTAGCAGCCGAATTATATGATAAATTTAGCCTAGAAGAAATAAGAAGAATAATGAGTAAATATATCGGGCAGGATCAATTCAATTTAAAATTTTATAAATCTAATACAGATCTAAAAGATAAATATCATCAAAAAAGTGTGACAAGACCAAACCAACATTTTCAAAACCATAATAATAATTCGGGATATTTTCGTCAGAGATATAATAACTCTGATCAGTTCAGAAATAATCATCAAAATAATACCAGACAGTTTCGAAATAATAATCCTAATAATCATGAGTTTGGACAGTTCAGAAGAAATTTTAATCCTCACAATCAGTGGCGAAATCAAAATCAAAATAATAGTAACTCTAATCAGGTACAACCAATGGAGGTAGATACAATTAATTCAAGAAACGACGTAAATCAGTTAGGAGACTCAGAGTTTTTTATAAATTAGCCTCGGAAACAAAGAAAATCTTTATTAAGATTACATTAAATGAAGAAAAATATATTGCTATGATAGATACAGGTTCGACAATCAGTTTATTAAATTCAAAGAATGTAAAAAGTAACATATATGAAAAGATTAGTGAAAACAAAATTCAAATTAATACTATTGAAGGTGAAGTAAGAAGATGTACGGAACATGTAAAAACAGAGTGTCCGGAAGAGTTTAAACAACCAAGCAATGCTAGAATGAGATGGGTAAAAATAAATTTAGATAAAACATATGATTTTCTAATAGGCATGGATTGGATTGAAAATAACGTAAAATTAATAGACATACAAAATCAGGAAATTATCTTAAAAAATGAAGAAAAAATACCATTTTTACATAAACTAATTCAGGAAGAAGTTAATATGTTAGAAGAAAGCGATTTAATGAATATAGAATTAAACCATTTGAATCAGGAAGAATATACTTTAATTTTGAACTTATTACAACGATACAAAAAACTTTTTTATAAGGAGGGAGATAAATTAACCAATACCAATAGTATAGTACATGAAATTAAAACGACAACCGATGAACAAATAAATTCAAAACTATATAGATATCCACCGCAACATGAAGAAGAGGTTAGAAAACAAATGAAAGAAATGGAATCACAGGGTATAATTAGGAAAAGCAATAGTAAATATAGTTCTCCAATAATCGTTATTCCAAAGAAAAAAGATAATTCTGGAATTCAGAAATATAGAATTGTTGTAGATTATAGACGTTTAAACCAAATCACAATAGATGATAAATATCCATTACCTAACATTGATAGTATATTGGACAAATTGGGGAAAGCTCAATATTTTAGTTCTTTAGACTTAGCTAAAGGGTATCATCAGATTTTAGTATCGGAGAAGGATATAAAGAAAACAGCATTTATAACCCCAGGTGGATTATTTGAGTATGTCAGGATGCCATTCGGATTAAAGAATGCACCTGCAACTTTTCAACGTTTAATTAACGAAATCCTGAGAGAATATATAAACAAAATTTGTATAGTTTATATAGATGACATTCTAGTTTTCTCAACTACATTAGAGGAACATATGAATTCTTTAGAAAAGATTTTCAAAAAATTGTCAGAACATAATTTAAAAATACAAGCTAATAAATGCAGTTTTATGAAAAGAGAAACTCAATTTTTGGGACATGTTTTAACCAATGATGGGATCAAGCCCAACCCAAATAAAGTAGAAGACATAGTCAAAGTAAAGATTCCTAAAACAGAGAAACAATTGAAAGGTTTTTTAGGACTAACAGGTTACTATAGGAAGTTCGTAAAGGATTATTCAAAAATTGCATATCCTTTAATAAAGTATTTGAAAAAGGACTCGACAATTAATATCAATGACCCACAATATATTGAAGCATTTGAAAAATTGAAACTATTGATAATCTCGCATCCTATTTTAAAGTATCCAAATTATGACAAAGAATTTACAGTAACTACTGATGCTAGTGATTATGCAATCGGAGCAGTTCTTTCACAAGACGGTCATCCTATTTGCTATGTCTCTAGGACATTAAATAATCATGAAAAAAACTACAGTGTCACTGACAAAGAGTTTTTAGCAATTGTATATTCAGTAAATTACTTTAGGCCTTATTTATATGGTCGCAAATTTAAGATCATTACCGATCATGCACCAATAAAATATTTGAATACAAAATATAAGGGAAAAGAATTTTCACAACGAAATCAAAGATGGATCTTAAAACTACAGGAATATAACTTCGACATTGAATATTTACAGGGCAAAGAAAATAAAGTAGCCGATTTTTTGAGTAGGATAGAAAATAGTCCTCAAATAGCAACTGAAAATTGCAATGAATCCAATATGGAACTATCAGAAACAATGCATTCAGTAGACGAACAACTATTGGATCATATAGGCATTAAAGACGAAATAGTTAACAAGTATAAAACGCAGATAATATTAACTTATAATCCAAATACGGAAATAAACATTTTGCATGGAAGAAGAATTATACAAATCAATCCACAAAATGAAGAAGAAACAATCAAAGATATGTTAAAAAAATATATAAAATCAGGAATTGTAGGAATATACTCAGAGGTAGAAGATAGAGATTATAATAAAGTACAACAATGTATTATACAGTTGTATACAATAAATCAAAGAATAAAATTTTTAAAACTAACAAAAAGGGCGCAAGAAATAGAAGAAGAAGAAGAATGTCATAAACAAATATCAAAATACCATACAAAAGAATCACTGCATAGTGGTATAAATGAAACATACCAAACCCTAAAAGATAAAATTTACTACCCAAAATTACAAGAGCATATACAACTAATTATAAATAACTGCGAAAAATGCCAAGCAATAAAATACGATAGGAATCCAATTAAACCCAAATTAAATATATCAGAAACACCAAATAACAAAAACGAAATTATTCATTTAGATGTTTTCCATTATAAAAAGCAAACATTCGTGACAATTATTGACAAATTAACAAAATTCGCCGTTGCATATTTAATTAATGATAGAAACTGGAGTAAAAAGATAGCCATTTTAGAGGGATATTTAGCGGTGTTTAAAAAACCAAAGAAAATAGTTATGGATAATGAATTTAAATCTGAACAAGTAAAAAAGTATTTACAAACCAAAGAAATAGAGGTCCACTGGACAAAACCTAACAGCCATACAGGCAATGCAGATATTGAAAGATTACATTCTACAATAATAGAAAAAATTCAGGCAATTGAAGATGATATGTTATTAGAGCAAAAAATTCAAAAAGCTATAGGAAACTATAACGATAGATATCATTCAGCAATCGAAATGACCCCAAGGGAAGCAGTTGAACACAGTGATGTTAAAACATTAGTGGAAAAATTAAAAAATAAAAAGATAGAATACATAAAGAAAATAAATAAAGAAAGAGAAAATTATGAGGAAAATAGAAGGGAAGGTTATATCAGGAATTATAAAAGAGTAAGACACAAAGATGAACCATACTTCAGAAAATATTTGCTAAAAGATGTACATGTAACAAATATTAAAAGACCTTATAAATTTACAGCCAATGCTACTAATACTGATGATGATAATCAGTACAGCACAAGGGCTACTGCAGGTTCAACATATTAATGAAGAAAATGGATATGTAAAAATAAATATTAAACAAGTAGAAATTTGTAAGGATACTGACACAATTTTACACATAATTAACCCAAACGAAATGATAGAAATCTTAAAAACAATAGAAGTCAATGTAAAGCATTTAAAATCACAAGATGCTCAAGCATTTATAGCAGAAATTAATCGTATTAAAAGTAAACTACGAACCATTCAAAATCCAAAAAGACAGAAAAGGGGATTAATAAATATTGTAGGTACAGTAAGTAAATGGTTATTTGGAACAATGGACGATACAGACAGACAAGAAATAACGGAATATTTACAAAATATTGAAAATAATGGTTATGAGTCTTCTCAAACTTTGAACAAACAGATAAAAATAAACGATCATTTTAATAAATCTCTATTTGACTTAAAAGCATTGATAGAAGAGGATAGATTAAAGATTTTAAAAGCACTAAATGGATCTAATAATCAATTAAAAGACATAAATTATAAGATTTTATTAATGAATCAAGAAACTAAATTACGATATTTTGAAAATAAATTAAATCAAATTATGGACAATATTATGGCAACCAAAAATAAAATAATACACCCCAGTATGTTAACACCAGAAGAATTAGATACATATAACATAGATTTTCATAAATTAAGACTATTAAAAGCAGGAATTACCAGATATAAAGATGATTCTCTTATTTTTGCAATAAAAATTCCAAAAAGTTATGTTGTAACAGAATTAAAAATGATTAAACCAATACCAAATTCAGAAGGATTAGAAATTGAGGAGCAAGATTTAATTATTGAAATAATGGGAAAAAGCTATCAATATGAAGAAAATACATTATTAAGAGATTTAAAAGAAAGTAAAAATTGTATTATTCAAGGTAAATGCAATCTAATTCACAATAATTTCACTAGTATTGAAGAAATTGATGATGAAACTATTTTAGTAAAAAACCTGAAAAACGAATATATGTGGCACAATTGTGACAAAAGAGAAATCAATCTTACTGGAACCTATTTAATAAACTTTAATAATTGTACTATAGGAATAAGAAACAAAAAATTCAATAATAACAAAGTAATGTTTGTGGACAAGTATTTATACTCATCAAATGAAATTAAATATATACAAGTAAAGCCAATAAATTTCAGTAAAATAATATTAGAAAATGTGGAAAATTTAAAGGAAATTAAAAATTTAAAGCTTCATAAGAATATTATGTATGGAACACATATAAGCATAATAATTGTAATAACTATATGTATAATAATATATGTGTATATCAAAAACAGAAAATCTAAAATTGAAATAGTTTTGAAGCCGGAGACTTCTGACTTGAAGAGAGGAGGAGTTATATATACGAATCCTAATGACAATGGACCTGACTCATTGGAGATGACAGAGTCCAATAAACTAAACATAAACAATAAACCACTGTCATGGTGAATCAGATGCACCTGATGCATCGTCACCAATCTTAAAACTAAGTTTAATAAATAAAATATAGAAATAAGATAAACATGTACAAGAATATAAAAAGAGATTAAGATGACTGGACGGAGGCCAGTAAATCGTGTCAGTCTTTGCTGTAAAGTTAAGTGAATAAAAAGTGATTAAAGAAAATCCTATTTTGTGTGTTTTAATTCAAATCTCCAGTATAAAAATATAAATCGCGTGAGACAATTCGATATTGTGATTTACCAAGTGACATTTAGTACATTACTTAATACAAATCTATAACAGAATATGAGAAATTTAAATCTCAAAGTTGTTTTTGGTTGCAAATTTTAACTAAATTCATGCAAAGTAGTTGCATTTTTTTGTATTATAAACATAGGGGATTCTATAGATTTTACTATAGGAAAGGATTCGGGATCAAACTCTCCGATTTTGACGATTTTTGGATATGTTGTAGTAGATTGAAAAATAGGCAACCCCATTTTTACTCGTCAGAAAAAAGTAGAATATTTTATGGCGGGGGGAGGGAATTTTTTTTTTAAAACTGCGCTGGAATCCATTATATTATGGAAATAATTGCTGCAATATCTCAATCCGTTCTCAAACTACATCAAAAAGTGTGAGGACAATTTCGAGCAAATAAGCACAGTTTAGTTCCACTAAAAAAAAGAAAATTTCTGGTTTTTGTTTCACTTGCATCGGACGACTGGTCGCTGAGTTATGGCCAAAAATTGGTTTTTCGGTCAAAATTTCCCTTCCAAAACACCCCCCAAAAGTCAAATCGGGCTGATATCAAAAAATACGGGACGTCTATTTTTCGGTCTGATACAACATATCCAAAAATCGTCAAAATCGAAGAGTTTGACCCCGAGTCCTTTCCTTGTAAGAATTTTTTTTACACTTTTGATTATATATAAAATATCACATATAAAATTTATAACATATGTGTGTAGAATGCGATTTCAATTAATCTCAAATAAAATATTCTTATTTGGTTTTCCCAAGCAAAATTTCTTCTCGTTTAGCAATCACAATACCGCTGCAGAAAAGGTTAATGCGATTCACATTTTCGGTTTATGAACATTCACAAGGAATGGAGAAAAACATTAAAAATTAAAAACACTGTACTATAACTTACTAATTGATTTAAAAAAACACAGGTTAATCCAACTAACGGTAAAATATACCCTTCTTACATAATCGAACTTCATATAATGAATATAATCGGGTATAATGTTGAATTTTTTTATTCAAAAACATTGAAAAACTCGAGAACTAATTGATGTAGAAAGTTGAAATTGGTCATGGAGCAGGCTTTTATCAAAAGATAAACCTCTTCCGATAATGTGAAAAATTGAACCATCCTTCCCCGTTTTCCCATACAAATGAAAAACATTTTTGCGATTATCTCGAGAACGGTTTTTTTTAAATCGCGTTGCATACACCCAGAGAAAAATCTCATTCAATCTGACGAAAATGCTACGTATAATTAACAAATATAGCGTCAATATACGTCCAACACAACTTTGTGTTTTCCTAACAAAATTGAGTTTGTTAATTTTACGTTGTCACGTTTTTCAGATGGTTACTGAAAAATCTATGTTATCTTAACCCTTTCAGTCACCACGTACACTATAGTGTACACACTTTTCAGAAGCCATAACTCATAACTTGACTTGGTAGAAAGTGTGCACACTATAGTGAACGTGGTGACTGAAAGGGTTAAATGCATTTGTGACCCAATTTTGATTTTTTGAGTAAAAAGCTGGACTACAGTGGACGTAATTTAAGAAAAATTAAAATTTTTGATTTTTTTTTTTTTTTTTTTTTTTTTGTTTTAAATGAATACTAATAGTTTAAACATCATTAATTTGTATAGAGAGTATTTTTAACCCCCATAGAACAAAATAGGTACTGAAAGGGTTAACAAAAACAATACGTAAACTCAACACAACTTCTGTTATATTGCTCTTAACAAAATTTTGTGTTGTCTTAACAAAAATTCTTACGTCAATTTTACCTTGCAACTTTTCTGTAATGTTTGTTGTTTCAATACAAAAGTAGGTTTGTTGTACAGAATTTTGTGTTATGTGAACAAGATTTTCAGTAACATTGAAGAAAACACTGTGTTCAACGTACACAACCCAGACGTGTAATGAACAAATTTTTGGTTCACATTACATATAATCACTACGTTAATACTACGTCAAATTTTGTTGCTTTTACATTTATACCGTGTGGAAACTTAGCATAAAATCTGTGTTAGTTTTACACATAAAATATGTCTTTCATACACGGAAAAAACATATAGGAACCGTTCCACCAAAATCGCATGCTCCAGTGGGAAAAAAGGGAAAAAAAGGCATAAAAGGGCATATGGGAAAAAGGGCATAAAAGGGCATATGGGAAAAAAGGGCATAGTGGCCAAATATAGCAGTCATTCATATAAAAAAGTTGTAACGGCTCCCAAATTTTAGGCAGGTTCAAGCTATATAAACTCCGAGTTTGCAAACCACGTGTAAATTATAATAGAAGAAAAAAAATCGACTTGAATTATTACGTGAAGTTTTGTTAGCTTTACTCGGAATTGTGTTATAGATACATAGATAATATGTAACAGAGAGCTTCTTCATGTTTTTGATTATTTGTATCAACAACAAACGATATTTGTAATTTTCACAACCTTATGTGTTGTTACTACACAACTTATTTTCGATATACGATTTCTTTGGGTAAAAATTTAACACAAGCACTTTTGTTGGTTGCACATGTATGTACGTAAATCCTACATATTCTATGTTATTAGAATAACACAATTTTTCGTTCGGAGAACAGAACTTCTGTTATCTATACGCTTTTTTTGTGTTAAAGTTCAACACAAAATCTTTTGTAGATCTTACTAAGATTTTTCTCTGGGTGTAGGTATCAACAACAAACGATATTTGTAAATTTCACAACCTTTTGTGTTGTTACTACACAACTTATTTTCGATATACGATTTCTTTGGGTAAAAATTTAACACAAGCACTTTTGTTGGCTGCACATGTATGTACGTAAATCCTACATATTCTATGTTATTAGAATAACACAATTTTTCGTTCGGAGAACAGAACTTCTGTTATCTATACATTTTTTCTTGTGTTAAAGTTCAACACAAAGTCTTTTGTTAATTTTACTAAGATTTTACTAAGATTTTTCTCTGGGTGTAGGCTTTTGAATGCGTCAAAATTGGGTAAGGTTTAATGGTAGAAGCCGATCTTACAAATTTCCTTGCATGAAAACATACGAATGAACAAACGAACACACACACATCTACAGACATTTTGCGGGCTCATCGAACTGAGTCGATGGGTATATGTTCCGGGGACGTGGGGGGTCCGTTATGATTCCGGTTTTTGGAGTGATTTTAATACAATTCTTATATGTAAGAAAGGTAAAAATCAAAATAACAAATAAAAATACTTTTTTAATTTTTTAGAATTTACTATCAATTTTTGGTGAAATTTCGTGACCTGGAAGAAACTAACATAGTAGTTTTTAAAAAAATCAAAATTCTGTTTCGTTTTAAAAAAAATCAAAGTTTTGTCATACAGAATAATCTCATTTGTTGATGAGTACAGTGAAATTTGTATTAGCTGGGATCGCTCGGACCTCGCTATTTTTTCGCTATTTTTTTCTCGTATTTTATGGACCTTCCTTTGTGAGTTTATCGTTAAAATTTCCAGAAATAATTTTTCGTAATACTACAAAACTAATAGTTTTTGTGAAAAATTCAACTGTTTTTCAAAATTTTTTGTGTATTTGAAATTTTTGCGAATTTTAGGAATCTTATTATTTTGTTGTTTGCTTGCAAAAAAAATTTATAAAAATTGCTGATCAATTTCCTGTCATAAATTTAAGCTATTCCATTGAAATTTTGAGTATAATATGCTCTAACTATCGCTTATAAGGAAATAACTACATTGTGAATGCTACACTATCTTCACTAAAGATTAAGTAAATGCTTGGAAAGACAATTGCTTATAAAAAATGCTGCAAGCCTGCTAGTATAGCAAATGTTTCAAACATTTATTCACTTTTACATACTAGAACTGAGTAAAATGCTAGTAAAAGCATTTACTACATTTTATTCACTCGGCCCATTGCTCTAAACTCATAAGAGTTAAATAAATTATTCAAATTTTTATTAATGAATTTGATTCGTTAACCTGACTAAAATTGATAATTAAAAACATTAGTTATCTCCCAATTGAATTTCAAACGTGATTAATATAATTTTATAGAACACATAGGTGGACATATCTGAAAGAATCATATCAAATACAATGGATGCATATTAATGCAACAAATTAATAAAATTAATTATTAATGCAAATTGATTTCTTTATCGCTATTGGTATGATAAACACGGCAACCTTCTGTAGAGCCAACAATCAAACGGTAATCTGTTTTGTTGATTAAGTGACTTAGGGGAGTTTTAGGTAGTTAATGTAAATTCTAACCGGTGTATTTCTAAAAAATAAACTCTCCACTATCAGTTCCATTGATAAATAAAAACTATAGAATACGAACATTAGCTAAGAACATCAGACGCGCATTTCGTACTTGGAGAAGCGCAACAGGTTTACGTGAAAGGTAGAAACCACATTTATTATTTAAAAGACGTGGCCAAGAAGTGACATGAGGAGGGATATACTCGCATATGCAAATATAGGAAAAATTAAACAAGCAAATCAAGCCTAAGTCAAGTTAAAACAACTAGAAAGGTAGAAATTTATATTTACCTTTGGTGATATTGCAATTCTGTACTTCCTTTTCCCATGATGCGAAAGATGCCTTCAGGACTTCTGCTAGCTTCTTATTTGTGCCAGGTGTGAGCGGTGGCATCTGCGTCGGAACATCTAAAAGGAAAAAAAAATAACAACATAAGACAAAGGCAATTGTGAAAATAGTTCTATTTTTTAGTAAAAATAAAGATTTATTTCGTACTAACTTTCGTTGCCCATAATCGGAAACTCCTTTTTTTTCGCAAAACACACTAAATGTGAATAAATACTGTTACCATTTTGGTATATTTTCTATAATCTAATGAATGAGATTTTTATGTATGGGAGTTGTATCTATATTTGCTTTGTATAAATTGGTAATAAAATAAACTATTTCCGGGAAAAAGTCGCCAAAAGTTGTTATTTGTTTTTGAATAGTTTTTAACATTAATAATTTTAGATCTCAAACACTGTCAAATTTGAGTGAATAAAAATTTCAATTGTTTCTAAAAACTAGCGTAATGGGTATTCTTATATTTTTTTTTAAACATAAGGTCGAACCTATTTCCGTATAATATCTCTTGAATAAAATTAAGTCACAAAATGACTTACCATCTTCTTTTATATAAACTATTATTGCTTCGACTTCATATGTTAAAGCGAATACTCATTACGCTAGTTATTAGAAACAATTTAAATAGTTTAAATTAAAATTTACTTAAATTAGACAGCCGGCCGAGTGAATAAACATAACAAAAGCTATAATTGCCAATCTGGCAATTATTGAAAACCCGTATGGTGATATTCGTATCAAAATTCGAACAGTTGTACCAAAATTCCACTTTGAAGTCAAATTTTCCAATGAGATTTTTTTTAAATTTATTGCAATCGGATTTTGATGTATGGAACTTTAATGTAGAATCATGTCCTAAACAACTTTTGTTCTTGGACTTTTTTGATAAGATGCACCGTTTTTGAGATATTTACAAAAAACGTTTTCGTTCGTATGGGGGTACCCCCCCCCCCCCCCCCTGATGGTTCATTTTTGCCCATTAACGAACTTAGCCTCACATTTTACAAAAAACGGATCTGTGTAAAATTTCAAGTCCCTAGCTCAATCCGTGCGCCCGCAATCCGTGCCACAGACGGACGGACGGACAAACGGACAGACGGACGGACATGCAAAATTCAATTTTTTTATCATTCTAAACACACTGGTGTAATTCATTTTTGTGTGTGATGACGGGAACTTGGCGTTACAAACGGAAAGTAAAGTTTGGTTTCACCATGGTTTCACCATACGGGTATAAAAATCAAGTCAATGCTTTAAGTTTTTAAGCATTTACTAGAAGCAAAAGTGTGATCTAAAGGTATTTGTTTATAAAAATGTGAATAAAAATCTCTGATGTGAACAGCACATGAATTTCTTATACAAAATATACGTTATTTGATGTTTTTTTGATGCTAAAAAACATCAGTTTTAGCAAAAGCTATTTTTTATTTACATCACCCAATGGTATATCTCTATAACGGCTTGAGATACCGGGTTCTAGTGAGAGAAAGACAAAGATATAGAAAATTTTATTGTGTCCAACTTTTGTTACACATTAGACTACTGAAAAACGCGTAGTTTCGGAGTGAATAATAAAAAACGAAATTGCGATTTTTAAAAAGCCGCCATTTTTGTTACTTCTGGTTAACGTATTTCCATCAAAGATTGGAAGAGTCGTCCCACTCCAGGACCAAACATCACTGTAAATTGGCATGGCTCTAGCTCCAGTAATTATTGAGAAATCTTGTACACAGACTGACAGACAGAAAGACATTTCTGTATTAAAGCTCCAATCGACTCAGGAGTGCTCGAGAAATGTTTTTTAGGCAAAAATAAGAGACCGAAATTTTTTCATGAATACAATATATTAGACTACGTATAAGAAAGTAAAAATGCTACTGCTTGGAACATACTAGCACTAATTACTTTTATAGGGCAATTACAGTGCGTGATTTTTGTAGCTATCGCTCTATATTTGAAATAATACCTGTATTTTTTTTAATGACCCGATTAAGAGATCTATACGGATCATTAAAAAACGTAACCGAGTTTATTGTGGGGATAAATATGTTTTTTAGGCTATGTTGTAATGTAAGCTATTCGCAAAAATCTTTTTTTTAACTTTTAAGTAAAATATCTCAATAACGGTGAAAGATAGCGGGTAACAATAAACAAACAAAATTGTTGCAAACATAATTCTCTTCAATCTGTTATATTGAACTACCCGTTATTTTTCAAGATAATTGGAAAAAACTATTTTTTTTTAAATAACAGCATATCTCGATAACGGCTTTAGATATGCCATTCTAATGAAAGACAAAAATGTCAAAATTGGCTCCAAGTTTTATCATTGCGAACCATATATTAATTACAAATCTGTGAGGTTTTGTTGCAAAACCGACCAACTTTGCCGTCGTAAAAAGTTGAATCGAATTTAACTTTTGTCGGCCATCTCGCCAACAAATTTTCATGGTTGATTCAAAATGAAATCTTATGGGGACGTCATAAAATCTAAATTTCGTTACTCAAGGGGAAATTAAAGAAAATATTAGGAAATATAGTTCGTATGATGTGTTGCTTACATTCACATTCCTATAATTTATAATAATTGGTTACTAAAAATGTTATATGCTCACTGTCCGAGTGTCAAAAACAAATGTAATTTAGAAAAAAACAAAATGTGCGCAATTGTACATGGAGGGCGACATTGTCGTTGTAATCTGCTGACGTAAATGTTGTGTCGGGCCAATCGTATTTTGCACTCAACTCCAACCGACTCGGGAGTGCTTGAAAAATGTTTTTAGGCTAAATTAAGAAGTTGAAATTTTTTATAAAAACAATAATTTTTTTTACTTCGTGTAAGAAAGTAAAAAAGTCTACAACGCCCGTTTTTAAACATAAACAGACACAAGTTTTGCATGATTTCTATTGATTTGAAAAATTGTATTAGTTGTCAACTTAACCCTCCGTCTACCGAAAAAAAACCTGCTAGAACTACCGTTGGGGTCAATTAGACCCCAATCGGTAATAAGCCATTTTCCTTTAGTTGTAATTGAAAATGTCTGAGTACGCTTAGAAAAAACTTCAATAATGTCAATAGATTCCAGCAAAATACAATGAAGAATTTTTAAAGAAACAATGTCAAGAAGTTACAAAGTCCAAAAACTATTACGGCTAGAATTAGAGAAAAATTTTATCGCTGTGGGGTCAAATTGACCCCAATGGTAGACGGAGGGTTAAATAAAACTGTAAGAAACTTCTAAGGTTTTGGATAAATGTATTTCATAATTACTGGATTTAAAAAAAAAGCTTGCATGCCTGTTTGCTATTCTGTGGTTTAATGCCATCAGAGTATAAGGACCTTTTCTGTTGGTTGGTTTGCAACAAAACCTCACAAATTTGCAATTAATATATGGTTCGCAATGCATAAAAACGAAAGGTGCGAGTAAGAGGAAAGAAAAATTGTTATAAAAATTACACTACCCGACAAAAAACAACTTTTTATGTGTTGCCAAAGATTCAATCTTTTTGGGATGAACAATCGCTAATTCTGAATTTGCAAGTGCTTTGGCTCGTGTTTGAGAAAAACCCAAAAAAAAAAAAGATTATTTTTCGAAAAAAATCCATATAAACTGAAAAATTAATTTTTTTTCTTTTTGTTGTTGCCGTGGATATTTCAGTCATTTTAGGTTAAGTTGACATCGCTGAATCTGGAAGTAGTTTGGCTGGATTCACTCTAATTTTCGTGATTTGATTTTTTTGCTAGTTATATGGGTGTTCTTAAGAAACTAAAGCCAATCTGGTCAAACCACTTGTAGATTCAGAATCAGCGACGTTAAATTATCCTTAATAAATTTTAAAATCTTTGGCAGCAAAATGGCTGCGGTGGAGTGTTATTTTCTTTGTCTAGCCTGGTAGGGGCTGTTCATAAAGTATGTCACATAATTAAGGAGTAGGGGGTCTGATGAGATATGCTCATTTTGCAAATCCATTTTTAAACTAACCAGACATCGATGAAAGATTCAAAAGTCATTAAATTGTTCATATAAGTAGTAGCAAAGATACTGATGACCCCGTAATAAACTTACATACATACAGTATTTAGAGGAAAGTTAACTGCTGTGATGCTCCGATGTCCCAATCGCGAGTGTCTGGCCAATGATGATTATCCCAGTTTTTTTTTTTGCAAAAATCCTAATAAGATACCAAATCTTCAACAAATTGCATAAATGACGTCATTTTATTGTTGTCTTTTTGCAATAAGTGCTTTGCTAGAGGTTTTAGCGTTCGCGAACATCAGGGCATTATTTTTTTGCAGTTTTGTTTTCATTGTCGGTTGAAAGGTGTAGCTGGATGGATATATAGTGGAACTAGATTCAGTTGACTGTTGTATGGCTTTAGTTTGGCGGTGTGACGGCGCAAATGAAGGCCCCTTTTTGACTTTCGTTGGAATCAGAAAACACATCGCATTGTACAGTAAACGAGCGATTCGTTACGGTTGGAAAATTTTTTGACTTTGTAATTAGTTTGGCTTACCTGGGCTAAACTTGGTATACAAGTGCCTTGGTGATGTTGTGTGTATATATGAAAAGTAACTGCCAGCAATAAAAATTTAAGAGATTGCCTTGTCTCATTGACGGTGGTGGTTTTTAGGGGTAGGTGGGGCCGGGCATATTGTATTATGGACATCTAAATAGTAGACAATTGTTAAAATTTTCATTGTAGATTGTGGTTATATACTGATGTAAATCCATCTCAATACGATACTGATTGCTATTTACCATTTCAAAGTGCTTTTTTTTTATTTAGAATGATCTAAGCCATAACTCGGCACTGCTTGGCTCGTCTGGCTCCTCAATACGATAACATTTTTATTCAAATTTTACGAGATTACAATCAATGTATGAACGTTTTTACTCGACTCTCCAACGCAATGATATGTGTTGGTTGACGACGGCCACTTCGGCAGCCGAAATCAAACGATTGACTAACAATCGATGGAGCGAGCCTACGACAGTCATTCAGTATGATTTCTGCTGTTGATGCGTACGGGTGTATACATTTGCTCTCCAAAATTATAATTGCTTCCCAAAGAACACTGATGTACGAAATTTTTTCAGAAATTTGATTTTTTTAGTTTTCCTTTTCCATTATGAAGCGCTCATATTCAAATTCAAATACTATGTCGTGGGATTGGGAAAACCAATATTTAATAACCACAAATAATGATAACCGTCAATGTCTAGTTTGCAGTTACATGTCGAATAAAAAATTCAATCTAAAACGCCATTACAACAGCTGTCATAAGTTCGATTTTGCCCGATGCAATGAAGTAGAAAGAGTAAGACAGGTTGACAACTCAAAGAAAGTTTTTTTTAGAGAAATTTCCTTTAGGCGGAACAAATGATTCTGAAATTGCATAATGATAAATTGTGTAGTTCACTGTTCCTAAACGTCTCCATCAAAAGCGAAAGAGCGTAAAAAATGAAAATGATGCGTTTTCTCATTTTGTGTTATAGTATATGAAGAAACATAAAATTTTTTCGAGTAGTAGTAAATCACTACATACATGGTGCCGAGGCCTGATCTAAGCTAACTGAATCTGATGCGAGGATAGTGAAGCGCGAAATTTATAGTTCTAAAAGCGAAAACATGTTCTGACATGTCAGCCAAAGATTCCTTATGTCACAAATACGAAATACAAACATTATTCTTACCGAGGCTTGTATTTCATTTATTTCACCAATACATAAAACCGTTTCGAATTAGCTCGCGCCGATCGGTGTGTTGTTCTTTAAGTTTGATAATTTAACGAAAAACCTTTAATATAGTTATTTCCCCGGGTTTTTTTTGTTTGTTTGTTATTCTTCTATTTCATTTATTTGTTCTTTGTTTAAAACGAATAATTATTAGATTGTGTTAAAACGTTTAACACTTTTCGCTGATTACACTGTCTGCCCTCTGATTTAAGATTATGAGTTACGATTTGCATAAAAAGAAAACAACGCCTTGATGATTTAATCAATGAATTTTTTTTTCGTCCAACTGCACGACAGCCTAAATCGAATTTTGATTGTTTTAACCTCCTGCCTTCCAGTGTACTATATGTACAACAGTACATAAAAAAATGGTGGTATAACTAATATTGGCGAAAACATTTGCCACAGTTAAATTAATACATCATCTACTATTTTAATCTTTTGGTAAATGCAGTTTTTTTTTTAAATTTTCTTCAAATTTTTGAGTATTTGCTTAAATACATCATCATCATTCTCGGCGCTACAGCTCTCGAAGAGCCTGGGCCTCCTAAATTGAGGTTTCATAACAATTTCTTCCCTGCTTCGCACCTACATGGATTGCAAACAGGGTTCCCACCCCAAAAGTGAAAAGCGGAGTGTTACTGATCGAAAAATAGTAGTGTCAGAGGGATTTCAGTAGTGTCAACTTTTTTAACAGTCATTTAGAGTTTTATTGAGACAACACATTTTGAATGTTACCGTAGTCTAATGTTTTATTGCATACCATATCAGTACATTTTTATATTAGTACATAAATCAATTTTTTTAAATTAAAATTAAAGGAAGGAATTAAGTATTGTATGTCCCTTTTGTTCAAGGATTGAGTGCGTTTAGTCAGTCACTTTTTCATAGGGAATGCCTGAAGTACTTAAATATTTTACATAAAGAGTCTGAATGATTATAAATTACGTATTTTTTAATTTTCCCCAGATAAATGAACTTTTCAAATCTAGAAATTAACTTTCTTTGTAGCACGTTTTTTATAGGGCGAAAAAGGTAGTGTTTTGAGTTTTTCAGTAGTGTAAGTAGTGTTAGGTCAAATTATGTCGAAATAGTAGTGTAAAACTACGATAGTAGTGTAAACGGGATCCCTGATTGCAAACTATCGATGAATTACAGTACACGGAAAAAACATATAGGAACCATTCCACCAAAATCGCATGCTCCAGTCCACCATAGATGGGAAAAAACGGCATAGTGGCCAAATATGGGAATCATTCCTATAAAAAAGGTGTAACAGCTCCCACATTTTTTAGGACACATTCCAACAAAAAAGTGGTCGTATTCTTTTTTTTTTGGTGTAACCATTCCCAAAATTATGGCAAAGATATGTTAGACTGGTTACGACAAAAATATGGCGACATTCCCTTTTGTAAAGGACTCAATCCTATAAAACGTTGTAATGTCTCCATTGATTATTGGATTCTCTCCTATATATATTTGCGCCATTCTAATTTGAAATAGGACATGTTCCTATAATTATAGCACCAAGTCCTATCTGTATAGGACTGGAGACTTTTTTTTATTGGATCCTGTCCAATCTAAAAGGGACAAACAAAAATTCGAGTTATCGAATATTCGAAATAGAGAAGTTCGGGGCCTCAAAATATTCGAGATATGAAATAGCTCGAGCAAAAAAAAAAATGCCCCGTAATTAAAAAATTTCTCCGACACAAGTGTCAGAGTGTGGCACTAGGCAGGTTCAAGCTATATATACTCCGAGTTCGCAAACCACGTGTGAATTATAATCGAAGAAAAAATTCGACTTGAATTATCATATTCGCTGAATCCCATTTGCATAGGAATGAGTCCACCAAAACTTAGGATTCATTCCATTTTTTTTGTAGGACTGAGCCCTACATAATATTGGAGTCATTTCTAAAAACAGTGGGAATGATTCCATTCCATAATATAGTAATGATTCCACCTCAGATTAACAACGTCTCCAATGCAAACTAGGGACGAGTGCTACTTTTGTTGGAATGTGTCCATTCTTCTCTCAGCCCTATTTACATAGTAATGATTCCACGAAAAGTAGGACTAGTTCCAACATTTATGGAAGCCTTTCCTACAAAATGGTGCAATGACTCCTATAATCGCTTTCCACCATTTTATAGGAACGATTACTATGTGGATTTTTTTCCGTGTAGAGATTCGGTAATTCGAATCAACAGAATTACTGGATACTTTTTTATGATGGACATTTTGTAACAGTCTTAATGGTAAAAAAAAATATTTTTTCAGGTTAAAATTAAGTAACAATGTTCCTGCATCAAAAACCATATATACCTATGTGACAACATTGAATTCTTTTTAAAGAAATTTGAAATTTTCGCTTCAAAATTAATACTTGTACAGTTACGACAGTAAATGCCTTAGTTATTGTATTCAAGCCATTTCGATGCTCGACAAGAAAAGTTCAAATTACAGAGACTAATATATCGACCACTATTCGAATTACAATATACCCAATATAAAAAAACGGTTGTTCGAATTAGCGTGGTATTCGAATTACTGAGTGTTCCAATTACCGAGTGTTCCAATTACCGAGTCTCTACTGTACAACATTTGTAAGGCTTTTACGTTGCAATCCATCAACAGTAGAAGTCGTGATAGCAATCTAGACCGATGATGTCGTTAACACCAAGCGGCAACTATCACTGCTCATGAGTGGACTTGAATCACAGCGTGCGACAGTCGGGAATTGAACCACCGACCCCCGGAATACGGGCCAAGTACTTTACCACTTGGACCACGCTGCTTAAATACAGTTTTTGCAAAAAAAAAAATTCGAAATTTTTCTCAAAGCTATTTCAACAAGTTTTTTCACTAGCTAAATAAAAATAAATAGATAATCAAAATTTCATATAAAACTCACGCCAAATCGTATAACAAAGTGCATTGGTTGCGGCGTGGTGGGGTTATCAAGGAATATCAGTTGTAATACAAAAAAAAAATCCAATTGAAAGTTTTATAAAATCATTGTGCTTTTTTTTTGAAAATGCTTTTAAAAGTAACTATTTTATATGACAATTTTCAACAATATGACCAGTAAACATGACCAAAAGTCCGCAAAAAATAATCAAAATGAAGTCATTTGAAAACTTTTTAGCTTTATGTATTGCAAATGTGTCTATTTAGATAGATACTCACCTTTAACCCTTAATTGCTGCGACTTCATAACTGATTGCATTTTAAGACCCATTCCAGTAATTTTATTATTATATGTGTTGTAATTGTTATTTAAAAATGTATGACAGCCAGTTCGCAGCGGAGCACGTAAACGACTGTCAGCCCAATCGATCCACTCGTTTGTCATATTTCTATGTAATCCTTAAATTATTATCTGACTCTTTTCATATAAATTCACACTATCACTTCGTACTTTAAGATTTCCACATTTATTTTATTTCTATTGCACCGAAAAAAATTAATTGTTAGGCGTTAAAATTTTACATTTGTTTCTTTCGTTGTTATTTTTCATTGCACCAAATAAAACAATTCGACGTTTATTTTGTTGAAACTATTTATGTTCATCTCTTGGAATCACTTTTGTATGGTACATCGAAAATTCTACAAAGTTCTTATACGTGTTGAACTAAAAAATATTGGTGATCATTTTTCCTCATATTCCATTTCATCAAAATGCATTTGTTTTATTATGTGACGATTTTGTAATTTTTTTTAACGCCTACACTAGTCAAAATTTGTTTATTTATATATTGATGGTTCTATTTATTTAAAAAAAATCGACGTTTAAAGAAGATTTATTTACATTTAAAATAAAACAATAAGGGTTTCTTATTTTGGTTGCAAAATGGCATTAGATTTGACACTTATTACAAAAATAATTAAATTAAATTTTTAGTCCTGAAATGTGTTTCATAAATAAATACTAAAGAAGATGAAAAATCGTCCTAACAGAAAAATTTTAAATGAATATATTCTTCAAATAGCGCCACCTGTTCGAAAAAATATCAAGCGTAAGCGAGAATGGGTAGTTTCGCGTACACTCAGAAAAATGTCCAGGTCAACTTTTTGTCAGGTTAACTCTGACCTTACAGAGGTGTCTGTAAGCCAGCTAGCGGTCAGAGTTAACCTATCTAAGGTCAACTCGTGCAGCTCCCAATGCCCTACTTCACCTGCTGGTGGCTTAATTTCAGAATTTCTCCGACCACAGGTCAACTCAGTTTTACTTGCCCACATGCAGGCGGACGCGCGCCTGCCCGAGGCCAATTACGCCGTATGTAGGTCGTCGAGTTAGCCTCCATTTTTCTGAGTGTAGGATCGAATTCCGCGTTCGATACTTTCCCGATATCGAAATTAACCTCCGCTAGGGTTGTGAAGTGCAGGTGGGGGCAAAACATTGAATAATTCTGCAATTTTGAGGAAAATCTTTTTTTTTGTTGTTGGATTATATCATTGAATAACGTAATGCTGTTTTAACCCTTTGTGGACCAGGAAGTGAACAACAATAAATCAATAACCATGACTTCTTTTCGTTGAAATTGTTCCAGAAAGCATTTAAAAAAAGACATGATGGAGAGGTGGTATTTACGCCTCTCGTATATAGAAGTTAGAATGTTGATATTATTGGATAAGCAAAAAATATAAAGATTTAAAGTTGGTGGTACTTAAAAGTACCGACTGTCAACAAAGGGTTAAACAATCATGCTGGAAAGATCTATCACTAACTCCAACTCTCTATCAAACAATTTTCAACAATTTTTTGTACATTTTTTGTAATTTTTTACATGTAGGGTAGTTTTACACATGGAACATTGGATAAAGTTTTAATACAAAAAAACTTTAACTAAACATTGAAAGTTAATTATTTCACACAAAAATTCCCATTTCTTTAATTCTTCGTTTAACTGTTTTTTGTTTCGAAAAAATGTTCGTTTGCAAGCAATTCGCAAAAATATGATTTTTTACTTTTTAATGAAAATATCTTAATAAAGATAAAATATCGCGGATAATTGGTCAGTTTTTGAGAGAATCGCAAAAAAATGATTTTTTTTAAATAACGGTATATCTCAATTTCTGTTTGAGATATCAAGTTCTAGTAAAGTACAAAAGTGTAGGAAAGTTTACTGACTCTAACTTTCATTAGAAACAAGACTACTGGAAACGTATACACCCTTGTTCTAAGATACGGAGTTAGGCAGCTAAACGTAACGCATTCGATTCGATTCGCAACGCGATCGGCGTTCTGAAAAACCACGTTCTTTGATTAAAACAACGACAAGCATCGCATGATAAAGAACTGTCAAAAATCAGCTGATTTTGTTTGTATCTGGGTTGATAGCCATTTCAGTGCAACTTTTGAAAGCAAAACATGGATTTCACGGTGCCAATTTATTTATTATTGAGGCAGGAGGAGATAAACTCCTTGCGGGAGCAAAGAATTTTTCTGAGAAATTCTTCGAACGTCATGAATTTAAGTGAAGAAGCGTGAGTACATAGAAAAAGTGTAACTTTCAATTCATATAATTTTTTTTCCTAGCTTTAGGAAGGATTTTCGGCTGAGCAAAACATAATTTTTATGTGTTCTGAGGAAATTAAATGAAGATCTGAATCCGGCAGTGGGATCAGTTCTATCCTCTGAAATAAAATTAGCTGCCTGCCTTAGATTTTTTGCTGAAGGTAAAATAGTTGAACTGGGAATTATTTGTTAAATTTTTATTTCCACTCCTATTTGACAAATACACTTGTTATTTCATACTTAAATATATTTTTTCATTATTTTCTATTAACATTTTAATTGATCACAAAACTTACAAAACCTGAAACTGTCTGCAATATTCACCAAACGCGAGAAAACTCAAGTGAGCAATTTAACCTCAAATATCAGCTCCCGGCGAATCGCAGATCAACGAAAATCGAATCTAATCGAATGCGTTGCTCCACGCTGAACTCAAGTAGGGCACTGCGTATTCAAGAACAACGAAAATGGGATATCGAGTACTGATCGAGTATATATCGACCAAACTAACGTAACGCCGTATCTCAGAACAAGGGTGATAGTTCCGGCGTAAATAGCAAAAAACGAAATTGCGGTTTTTAAAAAGCCGCTATTTTTGTTACTTCTGGTTAACGCATTTCCACCAAAGATTTGAAGGGACGTCCCACTCTAGAACCAAACATCACTGTAAAATGACTTGGCTCTAGCTCTAGTAATTTTTGAGAAACCTTTTTTTAATAATTCTCCAATCGACTCAGAAGTGCTCGGGAAATGTTTTTAGGGAAAATTAAGTGGTCGAAATTTTTCATGAATATAATACTTTATTATACTTAGGTGTAAGAAAGAAATGGTTTTGATATATTGTGTACAAAAAATATCTCAAAACTGTTAAATGCTGGGCCCTACAACTGATTGGTGCATAGAAAAGCTTTCATTTTTCCTAAATTTTATTAACTATTCATTTGGATATTCACAATATTCTATGATATCAAATATGTAAGGGTCCAATAAAACATGCAGTCAAAATATTTATTATTCTACAACTAGTTGGCGCTTAAATAGTCCATAAAACCGTCGATTAGATACACATTCATTGATTAAATCAAATCATTTCTCCTCAATTGAAGTAAAAGTTCATGTCAAATTAAAAATCATCTTTAAATAGCGACTCGTCTAATCGCGTTTACGATTCATAGTAAGATTTCACTGGTTAATTCCAATTAATTTTCCTCACAATTCCTGCCATACAGCTGTTCGACCCCAAATGTCACCAAAGTCTCGACCCCTTTCAGTTAAGCCGATTGCTTGTTGCCTCAAATTTTCTATTTGCCGCGAAAATTGATTTCAATGATTTGATTAGCGCTCAACATTCCATCAACAACAAGTTGATAAAGGGCATATGCGCACACTAATACAATTGTTTATTTGGTTTTGTTTGGTAATTTTCAGTCAAACTGTCTAACGATAAAGAATTTTCAATTGTGCAGTATCTAAATAAAACTGAATACTCGTATATGTATTACAGAGCACTTTAGGAGACGGTTTTTTTTATTTATTGTCAATTGCTTTTATTACAATCTTGGATTGAAGTTAACTGTCTGTTAGATTTGATTATAAACTATTTTAATTAAACAGCATAGTTCGACTTGGAAATTGTTAAAAAATATTTTTTTTATTATTGTTTTTTTTTGAGCTACAGAACAAAGATTTATTTTACTAATACTATGAGGAAAAGTTACATAATACAATCATCCCGTTCCCGAAAACTGCACTGATTTCGATATTTCTAAAGAGCACCGAATTTCGCATCTATGTACACGTTCTATCTAGCGTCAATGGGTGAGTACTACCGCTTCAAAGGGATTTTCATTGTTTTAAAGGGTATTTTTTTTAGACGTGTGGTTTTCAAGAAGAAATAAAACGCATATAATTTAATGTTATGGCCAAGAGTTTAGCTTTATTATAAAGATAAGGGTTTGCCATCATGTTTTAAAAATGATTTCAGGCAAGTGCCCGCCGCGGCTGGCTCGAATAAATTCCAGCCGAGAGGCCCAATTTTCGACCACTTTTTGCAGCAATTGGGGCCGTATGTCAGCAATAACGCGCCGAATATTCTCTTCCAAGGCGTCAATCGACTCGGGCTTATCTGCGTAGACAAGCGACTTCACATAACCCCACAAAAAATAGTCCAGCGGTGTTAAATCGCACGATCTTGGAGGCCACGCCACAGGCCCACGACGCGCGATAATGCGCTCACCAAAAGTTTCCTTCAATAAATTGATTGTTTCGTTGGCTGTATGGCATGTAGCGCCGTCTTGTTGGAACCAAAGGTCATCCACATCAACATCCTCCAATTCAGGCACGAAAAAGTCATTAATCATGGCTCTATAGCGTTCCCCATTGACTGTAACATTATGGCCGGCTTCATTTTTCAAGAAATATGGACTAATGATTCCCTCTGCCCATAGAGCACACCAAACAGTGACATTTTGAGGATGTAACGGCGTCTGAAGAATGGCTTGTGAATTACCATCCCTCCAAATGCGACAATTTTGCTTATTGACGTACCCATTCAACCAAAAGTGAGCTTCATCGCTGAACAAAATTTTCTTGTGAAAATCGGGATCGGTGGCCATCTCGTTTTGGGCCCATTCACCGAACGTGCGACGCGCTTGATGGTCGTTTTACGAAATGGCAAACCAAACTGAACATAAATCAAGTGACAACTGTCAAAAAGACCAACTCCGAAAAAAGTAGTGCCAGATTGAAAACCACACGTCTTTTAGAAAATCCAGTACCGCTGTAGGTGTTTTTGGTTGACCGTCTAAATTCGGCATAAAAGAAACCAAATTGTTTATATTGAAAAAATCTCAAATGTTGGCGTAGAAAGATTTCCGATAGTCGAGTCACTGTTAAAAATAGATTTAAAATATCTGATGTGAACAGCACATGACTTTCTTATACAAAATATACGTTATTAATTTTTTTACCTTTTAATGGAAATATCTTGATAATGGTAAAAGATAGCAAATAACAATGAAAGACCAAATTGTGGCAAACAGTATTCCCTTCAATTCATATCTTATAATAGAACTACCAAAACTCCATTATTTTTCGAGATAATCGCAAAAAACTGTTTTTTAAATAACGGCATATCTTCGACAGCAGTTTTAGTAAAATAAAAAATTTGAGAAATTTTAATGTCTCCAAGTTTTGCTAAGCGAGTATTTTCAGAGCAAATTGTAAAAAATTAAATCGCGATTTTCAAAAAGCCACCATTTTGGTTACTTCCGGTTAACTGGTTTTCACTAAAAGTTGATAGGATCGTCCCATTTCAGAACCAAACACCGCTGTAACGCTTCATTAGTTTTGAGAAATCCTGTACACCGACTGACAGACAGATTGACGACTGACGACTGACAGACAGAAAGATATTTTTGTAATAAGACTCCAATCGACTCGTGAAATGTTTCTTAGGCGAAATTAAGAGGTCGAAGTTTTTCATGAATACAAGACTTTATTTTACTTCGTATAAGAAAGTACAAATTGGTGAAAACTTTTTTGAAATTTTTCGCCACGCGAATTCGCACACTTTTTCGAGATTTTTTGTGTGGATTCTAGTATTAGCGATTATCTTTTGTTTACAAAAATTTTTTGTCTACAAAAATTGTGTCTGTCCTCATATAGAATATTTAATGATTATCCCATGGAAATTATAGTTTTTATTATGTTTTTAACTTAAAACATGTTTTAACTTTTGTTTTAAAAAAAAACACACTCTTCTTGCAACGAGTCTAAACAATACGAATAACATGTGTTTGTTTACATGTAATTTTTGCAATGTTTTCGTAAGCAAAAATAATGCAATATCAGCATGGTGAATTTTTATTTATAAATCTAGTTTTAACCTTGGTTATATTGAAAGATATAACACAAAAGTATAATACACGATTGAAAATTTTTTTTTTTCAGATATCGGATTGCCAAAGAAATAATAGAGAATATAAAGACAAGTCTTCGATAAAATACGAAGCAAATTTTAATTAAATATTTATGGGAGAATTAGGACAATCTCAATTCGCCTATATGAGAATAAAATTGTCAGTTTTGTATGTAAAACTGTTATTAATAGTTGCGTATACGCAAAATCGGGCATGAAAGGGTTAAAGTTTCAAACAAATCTAAGGAAGGTTTTCAAATTTAAGCAATCATTAAATGAAAATACTTGTCGAAACATATTCAAATGTTTCAGTTGGCAAATGTCAAAATTAACTAAATCGCGTACCGAAATGTCGCAATAAAGTTTATTTTATTTTCAACTTTGACAGGTATACAGTAAACTTTACTGCGACGTTTCGGAACACACTCCTGGCGTAATTCATTTTTTCCGACGATTGGTTCGATGCATTACAAACGGTATACTAAATCTAATTCACTCGTATATGATTCTCATATAGAGCAAGTTTACCGTGGATGTGATTTTTTGACATCTACAGATGCAGAAGCGCGTGCGGATGTGAAAAGCAATGTGGAAATTTGCGGATGCGGATTCTAAAATCCGCCGTCCTGATATAAGATGGGTACTTTTAAAAACAAATTATATATTTATTTCACACGTATAGAATTAAAATTTCTAGATTCTCAAAATTTTGCAATGGCAAAATCATTTGGTGAGCATTGAACATGAAAAAAAATTTGCGCCAGTCCTCACAACGCAGCCAAAGATCTAAATTATGAAGACAATCAAATGTGAGCATACTAAGACTGGACTGGATAATCGCCGAGTAATCTAAGCTCGTTGTACAAATTAATGGATCAGTGTACATTCACGAGCTACATATTTGAATGGCATCCGTAATTCTATGTACTCGCAATCGCAGCCAGTCGGACAAGACAAGGGTTCACTATTATAGTACATATGACTACTTAAACCATGGATAGTTTTCCAATTTGTTATGACTTTTGTAGAGATCGCTTTATCATTTACGGTAGCAAAAAACATATATGACGTACAGCACTAACAAATTGGTTATTTATCTCTCAATCGAGACTAAGCTGTAACGTTTTTTTTTGCAATAAAATTTTGAAATTCATATTGGAGCAAATTGATTAATTGCTTAAGTGGTTATTGTTAATTGTTATCTATTATAGATTTGGACCAGAAGGTCTTTCGCATACGAAACAATTCATATGCAAAACAAAAGCCACATCCTACTCAAAAAAAAAGAGTATAATCAGTAAGTCTTAATTGTAGGGGGTGGGACATCTTTCTTTTTAAAATTACTATAAAGTAAACAGAGTGTAATATTTTTCAAAATTTGTTGCTCTATTAACCCAATTTTGCAATACGGTTCGATGGTTTGAGGTGCCATTTCACGAATAGCTCCATGAATATTGCGCTTAAGTTCCTAAGTAATATCTGGATTATCAGCGTAACATCGATCTTTAACGGCACCGCACAACGGCGTCAAATCGTGGATAGTGTTTTTTTTTTAATTTTTTAAATTTATTTTCAAAATTTGGTAACATAGGATACACATTGAAAATAAATTGTTAGTATGTCCCAACTTTGCTTAAGCCTAAATCGATTCATTTTGTACCGTGGAGATTCGACACTAAATACCTATCGATATTACGAGCGCGGTTCTGTTGACAATGTCGAATCCACACCTAGTGCAAAAAGAAACCATACCATGGCCTACTCCATAGTTCAATTTAAAATCTTGATCTAAGATTCTGTATCATATTTCGATGTACGTAAGAGTATTTTAAATGATCAAACAAAACACAGGATATTAGAAATCCATTGCATATCTGATAAAATCTCTTATCTCTTGAATTTTTGATATTTTTTAATAGATAATTAGATTAACTTAAAAATTTAGAGAGCTCTTCAAAATTATCAATGTTCGACCAAATTAATTTTTTAAATTTTCATATGTTTCAGAAAACCTATTTTGATTTTATGGTAATTGCCTTGGAGATATCAAATAAATGTCCTGCTACCAGCAATTGATATAATCTGTTATTTGCATTAATTACACTGTAGAACAGTATTTTTGTTATTGATATTCTGTTAATGGATTTTGATAGGTTAATTTGAGCTGAAAAACATTGCCGAACAGTGTATATGTCTACGTCGTCAAATTTATTAGTGATTGATGTTTAAAGTTTTCAAAGATTTTTTGCCATTTAAAAATTCACAGAAATTTCAATTATCATCGCAGTACAGTTGCTTTTAGCTTATTTTAAAGGTAATAAGCTCTACTATTATTTATAAAATACTGTCATAGATATTTCCCCCTCAAAAAAACTAAAAGGATAATGTAAATGTCCTTTTTCGGCTTAATTGCCTTATAACTCCCTTATAACTCCTAAAAAATGATAGTAGAGCTCATTACCTTTAAAATAAGCTAAAAGATACCCATATACGATGATAATAGAGATTTCTGTGAATTTTTAAATTATAAAAATCCTTGAAAATTTTAAGGAACAATTACTAAAAAATTTGACGACGTTCGGCAATGTTTTTCAGCTCAAAATTATCTATCAGGATATCATTAACATACAATTTTTCCAAAATTGTTCTACAGTGTGAAAAGCTTTATTGTTTGAATCAATCATACTCCTATGCGAAAATTTTAAACCACGGAAATAAATGCTTTGATTAAAATATTCTTTATCTGATCAATAAATTAAAACAAAAAAATTAAAATTCTCAAGAGTCAATCGTGAAATCAATACCAATATATAATGTATTTTAATAGTTTTAAACCAAATTTTCATTTAAAATTTCAATTGAAATGGTTAATATTTCAAAATATAAAGTGAGGTATTTTTACAAATATCGCCAAAAATGATATGTTTTTGTATATTTTTGGACATCAAAAAATTACATTTTGATTCAAAATTTCCTTATTTTTTGATTAAAAACTATCGATAAAAATAAGTGTATTAACAGAATACATATTTGGAAAATATCGCATCGAAGTTCTCCATTGCAAAAGAAAAGCGGCAATTTTTTTTTGCAACAGAAAAATAGCAGAAGTGGGGGCAGCAAAATTTAATTGTTACTTTATTATACAACTTATAATAACCCAAGAAACCAAAAACGGTCACATGTTGGTTACACTAAATATTTGGAGTTACAAATTGGTTGCTACAACGTCACAACAACGTTGCTGCAACGGTTAATCGACCGTTTTTGATCAGGTTTCTTGTAACTATAGTTACAAAGTAACGGTTGCAGAACCGTTTCCGCAAAACTCGATATCTTTTGCCTTAATACAGATATTTCAGATTTTGCTGAAAAAATCCTACTTTTATAAATATAATTTAATATTTTTTAGTCGGGTAATAGTGTAAATAGTGCACAAGAGTAGATTTTGTATAATAAAGTTATGTGGTGTTCAGATCAGAAATTTTTTTAAATTATTAAATCCTAGTTTATGAATTTAAACATTAATTTTGGCGGTATTGAGATAAGGTCGATTCAGCTAGCATAGTAGAAATATTACTGCACTCTTTCAGTAAGAGGTTAGAATATTCCACTCATTGAGAAGTAGTTCATAAGCGTGGTACTTCATAATGTTTCATATTTCATAATTTTCATAATTTTCACTATTTCATAATTTTTCAACTGTATCTCGATTAAGCATTATATAATAATTCAGTTTAGTGGAAACCGAGAAATTTCACTCAAACCAGCTGTTGCTATTTCCATAGAAAAAATCTTATCTTACTTTAAACCTAAAGAAAAGTGATTATCTACAAAAACAGTTCGCGTCAAAATATCACATTTTTATTGCAATTGAAAAATTCTCAGAACGGAAGTACAATATCTAGTTTAAGTAGGTAAACAACTTTGATACAATCATAAGATAACAAAAACAAAATCTTTAATTGTACATAAATGTGGTAGTTTAAAAGGAATTCTGCAATCTGACAAAGAAATGGAAATAGCGATATGTGATTCAAATTTCATCATAATTGGCTTTTTTCGAATTACAATGTAAAGCAGGGGATTTTTTTCTTATGTGAATTACGCTTTTAAATTAACTAAATATTTATATCAGAGATTACCCATGCCTATGATTATGTTTGATAACTCAAAGATACATTCTTACTTTTAAATGATTATTTTTTATATCCGTAATTTGTCAAAAGTAATTTACAAGTTTCAATTTTTGTAATGATTTTAGTATAAATTGATTAGATATTTTGCAAAAACTGCATGCCTGGCATTTTTTGAAAAAATAACTAAAGAACATAAGAAAAGCTTCAACTGCCAGGGGCCAATCGTCAAATACTCTATATGTTGACAGACAAAATGTTTATTTAAAAAAAAAAATCCATGAGTATAGGAGAGGGGAAAACAGTTTACTAATTGGATTTTGATGTATGGAACGCTTATGTTAAATCCTATTCTAAACACATTTTGCCTTTATAAATTGTTCAATATGACTAATCATTTTCGAGAAAATTGCAAAAAACTGTTTCGTTTGTATGGGGGAAGGGGGAAGGAATGGTCCAATTTTGCCAGTTCAAGAACTTAGCATAGCCGGTGTACTCTTGATTCCGTAAAAATAGGAAATAACTCCCTAAAGATTCCTTTTTTTGGCATGAATTTATCTTTTTTTTAAAGGTCATTACGAAAAAGTTACACTGCCTCAAATATTCCTATATTTTGTAGGAATCTATCCCATTTCTTCTCTACGTGTAAAGTATTGTATTCATGAAAAATTTCGAAATCCTAATTTTGCATAAAATTTATCTCCCGAGCAAAACAAAAATTTTATGGGTAGAGTGACCATATTTTATTGGGGCCAGTCCGGCACGAGATCAGTAACAAATTTTATACAGAAAATAAAATTGTTTTTACGTTTTAAAAATGTGTGCCGCAGGCGAAAATTTTTAAACAGAGTGCGGCGCAGTTCTTTAAATCAAAAATTAAGGTAATTTTTTGCGGTCTGTACGAAATTGTAAATAAAAATAAGAGTCAATAAAGATGTCAAAATTAGAAAGTTGGTTTACTCTCGCATCGCGTCTTTTAACGCAGCATTGTGAAGAAAACACTATGTTCAATTTTTGACGCGACAAGCACACGACGCTTTTAAACAAATTTCACCTTTATCTAAAAGTTTTTTTTTAAATTACCCCCCCCCCCCCCCCACCCCCTCCTAACGGTAACTGCGGTATCCTATTCTACATGCCTCTGATCTTTCGTGTTCGAGTATGAAATCACAAAAATGTGATTTTTTTTCCAAATGTATCCCCCTTTCTTAAAACACAACAAAAATAATCTTAAAATATTGCCGAATTTTATATCAAGATGAATATATTGCGGAAATATTTTCGTATTAAATCAAATTGTCTGTGAAATTTGCAATTCTTATTATTTCACCTTTATTGGATTTATTTACAAGGAATAGCAAAAAATCGTAATCCTTAAAAGGGAAAACCAGAAATCTGATCCCTCCTTTAATCGAAGTGTAAGCAAAGTATGCCAAGTTCACTTTTCAATCATAGCTTCTTTGAATCGGAAATTGAAAATTTTCCGCAATTCAATTGATGGTGTCGAAGATAGATTCTACCCGTTAAACACACAAAGTTTATTAAATTACAAATAAGACGCTACAAGAAACTCCAATCGAATACCAACCACACAAATTTTTACTTGATTCCTTTCTGTATTACAATTTTTTTTATGCGTATCTTGATTGACTGACTTTAATGCCTTAAATTTAGGGGATTATTACACAAAAACTATGTGTCCTTCGTATCATATATTAGTCATCTTTAGCACATTTACAACCCCGAATACTTCGAATAATCCTTCGGTACTTAAGTGGCTTTTTGGGCATTTCAACAAGTTATCTGACTTTTTTTTTTAATTTTTATTTTGAAAAATCTTGCCTTTCATGGCCTTTGTACGCTCTAAACCTATTTTTAGTGGATATTTAATAGGTTTTTCGTGTACACACACAGATTTGTGTGTGTAAGTCGCAACCATCAATATCTCATGGTATTTTGTTTGTGCTTATCCAACAGGTAAAGATTAACATAGGGATTTCGACGACATTTTCAGTTGCGCAATTTACACGAGTAAAATTTTAGGTTATGAATTTTTATTTTAAAAAACCTGAATTATCTCGTTAACGGTAAAAGATATCGATTTACGATGAAAGAAGAATTTGAATATCTTTAATGCTTTCATAAGAGTTTTTACTTTCTTACACGAAGTATAATAAACTTAAATAGCATTTTATTCACATATTTTGTCACCATACAAATCGCATTGACAGGCGATTTTGGTCGCTGTTGTGCGAATGGAATCGCAATGGCACCCATAGTGGGGAACACTTTTCAGTGGTTTGCCACGCCACAATTATGACACAGGAACGTAATTCTGACGCTGTCATTTCACAAAAAAGTTGGCGCGTTTTTGTGGACTATTATTTTATAATGGACTTTTTTTCCTCCGATCGCATGCCGTAATTTTAGTTGCAACTAAAAATTTTCGACAATATTGAATCTAAAATTTAAACAGATTTTAATGGGCCATCAAATTATTTTGTTTTTAACGAAAAATTTTTTAAATATTATTTTGCCGGTGAAAATTTTCTTCTTTTTCTTTGATGCCAATAAAATTGTACTGTTTCAAAAATGTGTGCTATCCACTTTTTATGCAATTTCCATCAGTTTTTAGCCTAAAATAAGAAATTTAATTCTCGAAGCGGAATCGTTTGAATCAAATTTAAATGGGGAGTATGGCGGCTGAAGGCATCAACTTTTTTTCTTTTGTTTGTAGAGCGGGGGCTTTGAGGTAACTCTAGTGGCAACAATGTCGAACCTGGTCCCATTACACGCTTCTTCAAAGTGAAAATGACATTCAGGTTCCACAGCTAATCACTGTATCGAGCCGACAACCGTCAAATGCCGCTTTATCGCTGCAGGATTTTCACGGAGCGAATATTGACCCAAAGACGAACCGTCGATCAGCAATTTCGCCATTAACTCCTTCGCACCTATTGTATGTTCACAATGTGAACAAAGACCTAATATGTAAAATATGTAAATTAGTTTAATATGCATGTCTCTGTTAGATTAACCCATTATAATCGTTTGAAAATCAATCGTCTCCCGTACCGAAAGGGTTAAAACAATTGTGGTCTTGCACTTCTTACGCTTCTTGTACGTGGATGTGAATTATAGGACTAAATCTTTAGCCCCGATTGCGTAAATTGCTGCATTTTTAAGTCGCAAAGAACAAATCTCATGTGCCCGTGCTTTTCGATGCTACTTGGGGAGTTTTGTGTTCATGAACAATTTCGAACTTTTAATTTTGCGTAAAAACTATTTTCCCGAGTACGCCTATGTCGATTGGAGCATGATTACATGTGTCTTTCTGTGTGTCGGTCTGTGAGTCTCAAGGGCGTGTTTGAGCCAGAAATGGGATGACCCTATCAACTCCGTTAACCGAAAGGGAATCTGTTAACCGGAAGTAACAAAAATAACGGCTTTTTAAACACCAAAATTTCCTTTTTCGCGATTTGAACAAAAGTCAGAGAAAATAGAATTTCCTACATTTTTTACTTCTACTAGAACTGCGTAATTCAAGCCGTTGTCGAGAAATACTGTTATTTTAAAAATCGATTTTTTGCGATTATCTCGAAAAATATTGGTTTTGCTGGTTGATTGTTTGAGATGAATTCATGAGAATGGCATTCTCCACTGAGATATTTTAATTAAAATTGAGATAAGGTAAAAAATTATATTTCTGAGAATTCTTTGCAAACTAACGGTTTTTCGAAAAACTTCGGCCACTTTCCGCCAAAATCACACCCTCTGCAAACTGAAGCCGAAGGTGCAAGTGTACTGCCAAATATCACCGCAATGAGAACAAAAACAAAAAGGCTTGGCGTATTTTTTTTGTGAACGGCAGCATTATTGGAAAAGATTTTTCTCCGGTGAAATTTTCTCGTCAATTCAAAATATTTGGCGAGAAATTTTTTCACGGCAAGATTTTGTCTCGATTGAAATGACACTACAGACAAATTTTTTTCAAACATTTTTGCCTCAAAAAATTAGAATTGTCTTGAAAAATGCTGTCTTCATGAGACATTTTTTAGCAGGATATCAAGATTGGTAAAATTTATGTCTAATCGAGACCTAAAATAAAGAAAAATGTCAGGAAATTAATGAAGATCTACTTCCTAATGAGTTTCAAACATCATTTTTTATGTGTTTAATTATTAAATAATTTCTGATTCATGGTTTTTACTCGACCTTTTTATACCCGTATGGTGAAACCAAAGGCTATATTAGATTTGCCTTACCGTTTGTAACGCCAAGATCCCGTCATCACACAAAAAAATGAATTACTCCAGTGTGTTTAGAATGATAAAAAAAATTGAATTTAGCATGTCCGTCCGTCCGTCCGTCCGTCTGTGGCGCGGATTGCGGGCGCACGGATTGAGCTAGAGACTTGAAATTTTGCGCGGATTGGTTTTTCGTAAAATGCAAGGCTAAGTTCGTTAATGGGCAAAAATGGACATACGAACGAAAACGATTTTTGCGAATATCTCAAAAACGGTGCATCTTATCAAAAAAGTGCAAGAACAAAAGTTATTTAGGATATGATTCTACATAAAACTCCCATACATCAAAATCTGATTGAACTCTATCGGAATTTCTCGGCTTATTTGCCTGACCTATTAGGACAAATTTCTTCGGATGTGAAAACATCCACAAAAATTTGGTATATTTCTTATGACTTGTAAGCCAAGAAATTCCAATATGAATTTTTTTTTGTTCGATGTTGAAAGTTGCATTGCAATTAAATTTCTTAATTTTCCAAAATAGCTATTTTAATTTTTTTCTAAAAGCGCATTGTAGGGAAATCAGTAGAGTTTTCGGTCTTCAGTTTACTGATTATGACAATATTTAAGATATCAAAATGTTACAAAAAATATTGATGCAAATTGCTTGTTCTTTAGTTTTGTAAATTTTCAAATGTTGCTATTATTTTTAACGACAAAAAAAGTATTTTTTTCCCTTACGTTATTGTACGTTCCCTTACATTCATTTCAGCTTTTATGCAAACCTTCGGCTTCGGCCAAAAACTGACCTTCAGTCGGACTCTAAAAATTAGTTAAAGGAAGAATTAAAGATACTAAAATTCGCTACATTTTTTTGCCCTTTATAGTAAATCGTTATCTTTTACCGTTATCGAGATATTTCAGATTTTGTGAAATTAAAAATCATAACAAAATTTTATTCATCCGGTTATAGCGTAAATTGCGCAAGAACGTAGATTTTATATAAGAAAATCATGTGCTGTTCACATCAGATTTTTTTTCAATTAAAATTCTATCCATCTATGGCACTACATCCTAAAGTGAGTCCCAATTTTTCGTCCCTGCCGAATCGGTATTTTTACATTCCTATACAGCTAACAGGATACTTTGACTTTCGAGATTTTTCAGCTAATTTGTCAAAAAAAAGGTAAACTTGATAATACTATCAAATCCAATGCCATTTGTTATGACCTGTACAAAAACTTCAAATAACCCTTGTTCAGAATAGAACATAAAAAGGCACCTCAGTCATCAACTTCCGGATTATGAATGTGTGCATATGTATTGCATGCACTTATGTGAGTATGATGTGTGTCCCAATCTCAACAGACGTCCAGATAAGTCCATTTCGTTACGGTCTGTTATCCGTAAAAGTTGGAAAATTGAAGGGAACACAAGAATCAATAGTGATCGTTGCAGCCGATGGTAACGTTTTAAAAACAGGTACTACAGAATTTTGTTTTATGTGCACTTTCACTCGCATGAATTGTTTTAAGACGATTTTACTCCTTTATTCATTTCTAGCTAAAGTAAAACAGCACCTTCTCCTATAAGCACCTGATTGCAATTTATTGTGCAAATTTGAATCACATTTATTGTCTATGATATCACATTTTAACATATTCTACAGCAGCGAAAACATTTAAAAGTGTAATATATATTGAGAACTAGGGAATCGCGATGTTTAGAACATGAAGGCGATTTATCCGGCGATTAATGTAACATACACTGTATATTAGAACACAAAACACTAAATATGCACATGATACGCGTTCGGAAGTCATGCAAGATCACCCGTTTCCAACTATTGTTATGTTTTTCGCTAATTAATAACAAATAGCAAAAGTTCGATTGCGTGAAAAACGTATGAATTTCCTTTTTAACTAAAACCTACGGCGGCGGCCGGGAATGGTCAAATTGAATGGAATAACACGGCACAATATTCCGTCACAATAACAAAGTGTGCTCGAGCTCGAGTATTGAAATCTCGGCAAAATCGACGTTGCTCATACGTTGATCGTATGTAAAAAGTTGACAAATCAAAGGTGAGATAGATACACCATGGCTTCCGAACCACAATCACGAACGTTGTTAAATATACGATTTTCGCGTACTCAATGCAATACGATAGAGTAAAGTACCTCAGCTATAGCTATCCATCGGCGGAGTGCTCGAAACATAGTGAAAAATGAATGAAAAATGTTTTTTGTTTGCTGATTGTAAATGTGTTGCCAACATCGTCGTACCAAAAATAACACCAAATCCGAAAACTACACAGGAACCACCACCAGCGTAGTATGGAGTTCAACACAAACTCATTTGGAATCAAAAGTAGTCACACGTTTGTGTGCACCCCGCCAAATCATATGAAGATCACTAGTGTATTGGAAACCGGAAACGGCCATAATAAGATAGTGTCTACACAATTCAAAATTGCGATAGTATGGTGATATTCGACCATAATCACCTGCACACATGAGTCAACAGTTTGTATTCATATGGATGTTCTTATATCATATGCGCGTGAATGAAGAAACAGTCACGTGTATTGTTGATCGTTTTCAAGCGCATAAAACTATATGTTGAGTTGAGATCGTGGATATTATTGTAGATATGTAGCGATAGATGAGCTGGGTCCAATTTGGCTATAATATTTTTTTGTTCAGCTCTCCTCATCAACCTCGGAACTTTAATGAATTTATGCAGAAATAAAGCAAATCTTTTATTAAGATTAAGACGATCCAGTGATCTTAAAAAAATATATTCAAGTTTTGGGCTATAGGGTTGAATCATTAAGTTAACTGTTTCAAGTAGAGTTCAATGAGAACAATAATTCTCCGAATTGAACTGAGCGAATTTTCAATCAGAAAATGAAATAAACTGTTATTTATAAGAAAATAGACTTAATTTTGTGCCGGAAAGATATTTTACAAAAACGATATTCGCCTTTTGACGAATGCTCCAAACTACGTTTATGCTTCAAATATATTTGCCTTTATTGTCTATAAAAGGCGATAAAATGCCTTGAAATGGATTGTTTCGCGAAACGTAATTTTGTGAAAATACAATTTTCGAAAATTTGAAATAATTCGGTTCACCGTATTATTACTTTCTAGTATAATAAAGTATTGTATTCATGAAAAATTTCTACTTTTTAATTTTGCCTAAAAAACATTTCCCGAACACTCCTGAGTCGATTGGAGTATTATTACAAAAATATCTTTCTGTCTGTCAGTCTGTTAGTCTGTTAGTCTGTTAGTCTGTTAGTCTGTTAGTCTGTTAGTCTGTTAGTCTGTTAGTCTGTTAGTCTGTTCAAGTTTTCTCAAAAACTAATAGAGTTAGAGCCAATTTTATACGGATGTTGAGTTCTGGAATAAGAATATCCTATTAACTTTTGGTGGAAAAAAAAATCAGTTTTTCGCGATTATTTCGAGAAATAACGGGTTTTTGGTGATTCGATGTGGGAAATGAAGATTTTGTCTTTTACCGTTATCCGCTATCTTTGAGCGTTATCGAAAAAAATCGATTTTTCAAATTGCTTGCAAACTAATGGATTTTCGAAAAAAAAACAGTTAAACGCAGAATTAAAGGAATTAAAATTCTTAAAATTTTTGTAGTAAAATTTTTGTCTTACTGTAAATCGATATCTTATACCGTTATCGAGATATTTCCGATTTTGTAAAATTAAAATTCGTATTTTTATGTAAACTAATATTTTATTCGTCAGGTAAATTGTGCAGAAACGTAGATTTTGTATAAGAAAGTCATGTGCTGTTCATATTAGATATTTTTACATAAAAGCGTAAGAAAAGCTACAATCAAATACTCTATATGAGGAAAGACAAAATTTTTATGAAAAAAATAATTTTAGGTTTTCGATTGGATTTTGATGTATGGAACAGTTATGTAGAAACATATTTTAAACATAAATTTTTCGATAAAATGCACCATTTTCAAAAAATAGAAAAAAGTATTTCATTTGTATGGGGGAGAGAGGAAGGAGTGCTTCAATTGGACTTTGTATGGATGCGTTGATATTTTACCTATAAAAAATTTTCAATACGATCCCCCGTTTTCGAGAAAATTGAAAAAAATTGTTTGGTTTGTATGGGGGATCGGGGATGGAGGAATGGAATGATCCGATTTTGCCCGTTCAAGAAATTAGTCTTGCTATTTACGAGAAACGCAACAAAAAACAAAATTTCAAATCTCTAGTTCAATTCTTTCAAAAGTTATGGTGTTCACGGACAGGCAGACAGACGGACGGACGGACATGCGGAAATGAAAATCTTATGTCATACCAAACACCCTGGTGTAGTTCATTTTTAACCGACTTCCAAAAAGGAAAAGGTTCTCAATTCCACCTGAATATTTTTTTTTATGTATGTTCACGCCTAACTTTTTACTGGGTTGACCGATTTTGGTCATCCCAAAGAGAAAGTTGTAGAGAAAGTTCCTGGTTGGACCCCGGTTCGTTCGTGGGCAAAAATGGACCATTAGGGGGGGTACCCCCCATACAAACGAAAACGTTTTTCCGAATATCTCAAAAACGGTGCATCTTATCAAAAAAGTCCAAGAATAAAAATTATTTAGGATATGATTCTACATAAAACTCCCATACATCAAAATCCGATTGGAATAAATTTTAAAAAATCTTATTGGAAAGTTCGACTTCAAAGTGTAATTTTGGTACAAATGCTCAAATTAAGATACCAATATCACCATACAGGTTTTCAATAATTGCCAGATTGGCAATTATAGCTTTTGTTATGTTTATACCCGTATGGTGAAACCAAAGGGTATATTAACTTTGCCTTACCGTTTGTAACGCCAAGATCCCTTCATCACACACAAAAATGAATTACACCAGTGTGTTTAGAATGATAAAAAAAAATTGAATTTTCCATGTCCGTCCGTCTGTCTGTCCGTCCGTCTGTCCGTCCGTCCGTCTGTCTGTCTGTGGCGCGGATTGCGGGCGCATGGATTGAGCTAGAGACTTGAAATTTTGCGCAGATCCGTTTTTCGTAAAATGAGAGGCTAAGTTCGTTAACCCTAATACTGTCCTTAAGAAAAATAACGTATGATGTCTTCGTGGGTCAAGAATGACCCTCTACATAGAATACTACACCCGTCACAATTATCAGTGCTCTTCAATGGATTAAAATATGAACAAATAGATTATTGTTATCGGTATTCAAAAGAAATTTGTTCACTGGGCCTACATCATACAAACATTTTTCATGTAGTTGAGAAGACACTTTTAATTAAAATCGAATTTGGGTCAGAAATGACCCGAGGACAGTATGAGGGTTAATGGCCAAAAATGGGGGGTACCCCCCATAGGAACGAAATCGTTTTTTCCGAATTTCTCAAAAACGGTGCATCTTATCAAAAAAGTCTAAGAACAAAAGTTATTTAGAATATGATTCTACATAAAACTCCCATACATCAAAATCCGATTGGAACAAGTTTTAAAAAAATCTTATTGGAACATTTGAATTCAAATGAAATTTTGATACGCCGTTCAATTAAATCACCATACGGGTTTTCAATAATTGCCAGATTGACAATTATAGCTTTCAATAATTGCCAGATTGGCAATTATAGGAAGGTTCTTTTATATATTTCCCCCGTGTTAACCTACCCCTTCAAACCCCTTCCTGCTTGGGATATCGAGTAAAATTCTTTGTATTGTGTTCAGTACAATATCTGGAAGATTCTTTTATATATTTCTCATCTGCGGACTTATCCCCTCAAACCCTTTGTAATTTTACCTATATTAAAAATTGAAACTAAAAACGTTCGAAATAAAAAAAAATTTTTCTAAAAAAAATAAAACCGACTTTAAAAAAAACTGAAAAGAGAAAAAAGCACTAAAAAGAAAAAAATAATTTCAAACTATGTCCATTAATAGCGTATTTAAAATTCGGCTTTTTTGGAGTGGCGTTAAATTTGCAACTAAAATAAATTACATACTTTCTAACCCTTAAGGCTAACTAAGAACTAAGATCGATTCCAAAGATTTTGTTGTCAAACAGATTAACTATAGACACGGCTCTTAGAAGCACCAAAACTAAGTTCTTTTATGTCCCAAATTGGATTCCCTATTTTTAAGCAATCGCTATAAAAAAGCCCACTGTCTCATATGTTACTATTTTTTGTAGAAATCTATCCTATTGACATGTACAAACTGATTTTGTGCGAAACTTGACAATAGAAATTTTACAACGATTTTATTTAGTGTAAATTTAACGCCACTCCAAAAAAGCCGAATTTTAAATACGCTATTAATGGACATAGTTTGAAATTATTTTTTTCTTTTTAGTGCTTTTTTCTCTTTTCAGTTTTTTTTAAAGTCGGTTTTATTTTTTTTAGAAAAATTTTTTTGTGTCCGACAATTGGTTCGATGCGTTACAAACGGTATACTAAATCTAATATAGTCCAATATAATATATCATATAGAGTATAAAAAATTAAAAATAAATCGTAAAAAAACATGTTCTGTTGAGGGACTTGCAGGTAGGCATATTACCCCTTAAGAATTCAGGATACCAATTCGTATATGTTTACACACATGCAATTCATGATATTCTGAGGCCCAACAATTCGTTAATTACTTTAAATTTATAAAAACAACGACAATGACAGCAGCTATAGTCTAGAAACCAACTCGGAAAAGCCAGTTTCCGGTGTTCCTCTGCAATTCCCGCGCGGCGCGACGGACGTCGAGAAACTTTTACATGACATCTAAAGATATGCGGCGAGAGACTAGTGTTGTGCCATCGTTCAGTATTTGTTGAAAAGTTAACGGCCAAGGGACAGTCACAAGTGTAGTGGAATCAAGCGACAGGCAATTTAGTTACACAGATTCTCTCTCATAGACCGTAATCTTCTGTTGTCAATTCCCATCCAAACTTTCTTAAAAAGTCACCAAAAATTTCTAGAAGTCATGAAAAATCTCGCACACAGTTATGAATTTTGCCTACAAATCACTGAAAACTGTGCGTTCCATTAGATCGGACTGCATAAGAAACGTCATTTTTTACGAATTCAAAACTGGCGACTTTGTGTGTAAGCTGGACGTCTCCTATACACATTGTAACCGACCAGCACTTTTCATTCATTCTCATTTGCGCTTCGTCGGCAAGTGTATGTTTCATTCATAAAGTCAAATTCAGCAGCGGACCATTAGCGAAGGCAGTATACAAATAACAATAACCCTGGCAAAGAAACGGAGTACATTTAGTTGCAATTTTCAGGCACCCCTTAATTGAACGCAACAAATTCCTTGCTCATTTTCAGCTTAAACAGAACTACCCCGAAGAAATACATTAAAAGACTTTTTTTTTACCTGGATTTAAATTTTCACTTTCTTATACGAAGTATAATAATGTATTGTATTCATGAAAATTTCGACTTTTGAATTATGCCTGAAAATATGTATAAGTAGATTGGAGCATTGTTACAAAAATGCCATTCTGTCTGTCTGTTTACAAGATTCCTCAAAAACTAATCCATGGATGTTTGGTCCTGGAATGGCGAAAATCCATCAACCAGAAGTAACTGAAATGGCGGGAAAATGGTAACTGAAATTGCAATTATCTAAAGAAACAGTGTTTTGCTGGTTATATGTATGAGATGGTATTATCATTAATGAGAATGGCATTCTCCACAATTTTGTCTTATACCGTTATTCGTTTATTTACCTTTATTGAGATATTTTCATTAAGAGGTAAAAAATATTTTTTGCAAGTTGCTTGCAAAACAACGGATTTTCCAAAAAAAAACTGTTCAAGGAAAAACTAAAGATATTAAAATCCTCCGTAAATCGATATTATTTACCGTTATCGAGATATTTCAGATTTTTTCAAGTAAAAATTCATATTTTTATATGAACTATAATTATATTCGTCGGGTAATAGTGTAAATTGGGCAGAAAGGTAGATTTTGTACAAGAAAGTCATGTGCTGTTCACATCAGATTTTTTTTGCGCATGTGTAAATCTTTTTTTTTACTTTCTTCTACGGAGTATAATAAAGTATTGTATTCATGAAAAATTTCGACCTCTTAATTTTGCCTAAAAAACATTTCCCGATCACTCCTGAGTCGATTGGAGTCATATTAAAAAAATGTCTTTCTGTCTGTCAGTCTGTCAGTCTGTCAGTCTGTCAGTCTGCCAGTCTGTCAGTCTGTCTGTCAGTCTGTCAGTCTGCCAGTCTGTCAGTCTGTCAGTCTGTCAGTCTGTCTGTCAGTCTGTCTGTCAGTCTATCTGTCAGTCTGTGTACAAGATTTCTCAAAAACTAATAGAGCTAGCGCCATGAAATTTTATAGGCATGTTGGGTCCTGAAATGGGACGATCCTATTAACTTTTGGTGGAAATCCGTTAACCGGAAGTATCCAAAATGGCGGTTTTTCAAAAATCGCAATTTCGTTTTTCTCGATTTACTCCCAAACTACGCGTTTTTTAGTGGCCTTAAGTATGACAAAACTTGGAGATAATAAAATTTCCCACACTTGTCTTTAGCTATAACTCGATATCTCAACCTGTTATCGAGATAAACCGTTATTTCCAAAAAAAAACAGTTTTTTGCGATTATCTCGAAAACTAACGGGTTTTCGCTGACTTAATGTATGAAGTGAATTAATGAGAATGGCATTCTGCACAATTTTGTTTCTTACCGTTATCCGTTATATTTTACCGTTATTGAGATATTTTCATTAATATGTAAAAAATCATGTTTTTGCGAATAATTTGCAAACTAACGGTTTTTCGACAAATCAGTTAAAAGAATAATTAAAGATGTTAACATTTTCTACATTTTTGCCATTTACCGTAAATTGATATCTTTCTCAAGTTATCTCAAATTTTGTACGTTTTTGATATTTTTGAATAAACCAAGAATTTATTGGGAGGTCGTCTTAGGTTGACAACGCGACAGGGCTCTAGCGTAAATTGCGCAGGGTCGTAGATTTTGTAGAAGAAAGTTTTGTGTTGACCACAACTGATATTTTACATTTATTGCCCTGATGTGATTTATTTTTAACTTGAAAATATAAATTTGGCGATTGGATAATATACTATACTCAGTGAGAAATAAGGAGTTGAAAACATCCAAAATCATCGTACATACATTGGTAAATCACAGTTAAAATGCTTGTTAAAATGAGGATACATGGTTAAGTTCAAAAGATGTTTTTCAAAATAGTTTTTTACTTAATTTTTACATAATTTTAATAAAAATATTTTACTAGTTCGTAATTTTATTTTTTTTTATTAAAAAAAATAAATAAATAAAAAAAACATTATAAAAAAGAAAAAAAAAATCTTTCGACGGGACTTGAACCTGCGAACTTCAGTTCATGGGCCTTACGTTTTTGTCGCGAGGATGTTCATACATCTCTTGACGGTAGAGTTACAAATTAAGAAGTTTGGTTATGTGCTGCCACACAGCATTCGATAAAATATTTTACCAAGTTAATTCACACAATTTATTTTTTGTATTTTTCCAAATTCTAGCCATGGATAATTTTTGGTACGATTACCCAATAAATTGAAAATTTCGGTAAACCCATAGACAAATGATTTAACCAAGACGTTTTGGTTAAAACCAGGTTTTTTTCTATTTGTGTACTTTGAAATTTTTTTCCAAACAGGGTATAACAGATATGGTAAACTTTATGTAAAAGCAATATCAATTCAAGATTACTAAAATGTTAAATTCTATAACTATGCAGGGGTGCGTTCTTTTATTCCCGAGTAAAGTAAAGGTTGGGTTTGTCAAAGTTAGAACAGCTAATTGCCAAAGTTTAAATTTTACCGACGTTAACTCTGATTAAAAGAACGCGATTTGGTTAACTTTGACAGCAGTGATGTGCACAACAATACATTAAAAATATGTCGGACCAACAAATGATCAAAGCAATCTTTTTGGGAGCTGCGGAAGTGTTTGAAAAGCAACAGAAGCTTTATATTGAAAACAATGAAAAAAACTCATTCGAAACTACGAGACGAATTGACAGTTGATTGACAGTTGTAACCGTCTCGGTTAACTTTATCGCGTTCTTTAATTACAATTAAAGTTAACTTTCTCCAACGCAGCTCTCGAGCAGAGTTGAGAAAAGTAACTTTGACAGCTTAACTTTGGCATTTAGAAACGGCAGTAAAGTTTACTGAGCGTTAACCGTAGGCATTTAAGAACGCATATCTCTTTACCGCGGTTAACCGCGGTTAACCACGGTTAATAAAGGAACGCACACCAGTGGAAACGCATCTTTAGGTGTTCATTGTAAAATTTTGTTAGAAGAGTCTTTTCACCTGCAGGAAAAAACAAAACAAAATATGACCGTATTTTATTAAGGGAAATCCTTAAAATACCAAGAAGGCTTGATTGTTATGTTATATCCAAGGGCAAAGCCAAGATCAGGAAAACATTATATCAGTAGTTTTAAGCAGAGATTGCGTGGAAGTTTTGAGTTTCAGGAAGGAAAAAAGGGAGAAGAGAAAAAACTTGTGTTAGATATTACACAAGGCGACCGTCATTTTGCTCCAGTCGATATTAGTATCTTTCGATATTAAGTAATTTCGCGCCGCTGATCGAATTCCACATACTCGAGTCTTTCTGGGCCACCTCTACACTCAGAAAAATGGAGGCTAACTCGACGACCTACATACGGCGTAATTGGCCTCGGGCAGGCGCGCGTTCGCCTGCATGAGAGAAAGTAAAACTTGTGTTGACCTGTGACCGGAGAAATTCTGAAATTAAGCCACCAGCAGGTGAAGTAGGACCTTGGGAGCTGCACGAGTTGACCTTAGATATGTATTTCGAGGATGTAATGTCATGTAATGGAAACCTCTGTCTCCCAGCTAGTGGTCAGAGTTAACTTGACAAAAAGTTGACCTGGACATTTTTCTGAGTGTAGTCTTTAAAAAAAAAATCTAAAACAAATTACGGTTCCCTAAATATCAGAAATATTTTTTAGTGATTATCTTCGCTGATTCGGAATCTGGAGAGTTAGTTTCTAATTTTTTAGATATCAATCCATAAATTTCCACAAATGTATAAACCAATTTATGAATCATTCTGCATAATGTCAAAACCGAGAGCTGATCCAGCCAAACCACTGTTAGATTCGAAATCAGTAACACCAAATCACCAGAAAAAAAACTGGAATAGGATTTTAACATTGCTCCATTCCAAGACCATACCATGCTTCAGCAGGTAGAGTCTAGAGCAGGCTTGTCCAACCCGTGGCCCAGGACGTGTTTGAATTTGGCCCAACAAAAACTGATATATTTACAAATTTTATGAATTAATGAAGTTTAAATTATTTAAAATTGTTAACTAAGTATGTATATATTCTATGTTTTTTATTAATCAGGTATCTTTAGGGCACAAACAAGTATATACAGATAACCAATGCCCATAGTAGCAGCTGTACCCATTTTTAGCTCGTAGCCGACAGTCGTAGCTGACAAAACGAAATGAGAAAATGCCGAAACCAACCGACTGCGATCGTTTGCTAGATATCCTCTTCCCTTTCTGCCTTTCGGCGATCAAATAGAATGTTTCACGATCGTAGTCATCGCAGCCGGTTGGTTTCGGTATTTTCTTATTGCGTTTTGTCAGCTACGACTGTCGGCTACGAGCTAAAAATGGGTACAGCTGCTACTATGGGCATTGGTTATCTGTATATACTTGTTTGTGTTTAGGGTTAGTATATTTTATTTGTGGCCAAATATAACTCGTCTTCTCCCAATGTGGCCCAGGAAAGCTAAAAACTTGGACACCCCTGGTCTAGAGAGTCTAGGTCCAATAATTTTTGAAGAATTTTGAACTAAATTAACTTTTTTATACTCTACATTTGAAGTTTATTAGATTTAGTATATCGAATCTATCGTTGCACACAAAAATGAACTACATTAGGGTGTTAGGGATGGAAAAAGATTTTGATTTCCGCATACCTCTCTGTCCGTCTATGCATCCATACGAGAGCACCATGACTTTTGAAAGGATTGATTTTTTACCACTGTGCTTCTCGGACATGACAAAGACTAGGTTCTTAAAGGGTCAAAATCGGATGATCTTTTACTCCCTCCCCCATATAAATGAAATAGTTTATTACAGTTTTTTAGAAAACGGTGAGTCGAATTAAAAATTTTCTAAAGGCAAGATGTATTTAGAATATGATAACTCTTCCCTACATTGAAATCCCATTGAAACATTCCTTCCCCTCTTCCTTATACTTTTTTTAATCGAAATTCGGTCTATCTTTCTATAGAGTATTTAACAATTGTAGCTTTAACAATTATAAAAATATAAAGACATTTTGCAGTACATCAAAATTCAATTAAAATACTCTACTGCAACTTCTTCATACTAATAATTTTCCGAAAATTGTGCATTTTATTGCTACGTTTACATAATAAGAGTAAATACTGTTTTAAATAGATCAATTAGTATTTATCAAAATAAAAATAAACTATGAATTACCGTTCAAAGTAGGGGTACCATAGCTAGTATATCATAACATCTAACTATTACATATTTCAATAAACATATTGATATATTTTTGCAAAACACGAACGGATATACTTAATAAAAAACAACCATAAAAAGAAACTGAACAGGTAGAGAAAAATTTTAACAACCAAAGAAGAGCCCTTATAATGACGGTGAAGCCACAGTATTTCCTTGATCAAAACAAACGTAAAAAAAAATAAAGCAGATTAGAAAGGAACGTAACAGGGTTACGAAAGAGATGCAGAATTCATTCATAAAACTACCAGAAGAAACGTAAGCTGAATTACAGAAGATCTCGATTTTTGCTGAAATGAAGCGAAGGCCATAAATCTCAAGAAGAGAATGCAAACAGAAGAGGTTCTGCGTTATCATCTGTTGCTGATGAGACGATGCTGCGTGAACATCTTTCAAAGGCCTTTCTCATATTTAAGCGAATGGCATGACCATCTGTGTATAGGTAACTCTGGCAGATCGCAGCATTTGCTATTACGTGAACTTCGTATGTTGCACGATCCATCAACATCGAATTCACCACATCTGGCGTAAATGCCGATCCCATAGTCGCATATACGCTATATTGATATTACTATCGCTAGTGGACATTTCGTTCGTCTTATTTTATTACTTCAACATTTTGAGCATAAAAAATGATTTATCTTCTTATGATGTCAGCGCTTCTAAAACTGTTCACGTTCACCTCTAGTCCTCGCTGCTAGCGTCAAATCTTTCGTTTCAATTAAACTAGACTGGCATCGTTCTAAGAATCGGACCATTCATTCCATTCAATGTTTCATTCATTCATTTCATTCATTAAACAGATTGTCGTTGAAGATCAACAAAACAAAAACATAAATCGGTGTAAAGTTGGCATAAAAGCGCATATGACATGCGAGTTGTCACCATGTATGACAGAGGAAATGCATATTTAAAGAATTTATTGCATAACATGCAATATTCTACAAGTTCAGTGTCCCTCTAACCCGTCCACCTTTCATGCTAACGGTTAGATTTAATTGAAGCTGCTAAGATAAGGGGGTCAGGTGACTCGGTAGCTGGCAACATTTCCATTTTAAATTATCTGCTTACTAGGAATCTTACTTAGAATTTAAAGATAAACTACATATGCACCAAACATTTCATTTCGCTCATTTATGGGATCTCTTGTTAACGGCTTTTTGCTGAGGTACCTATGCAATATTCCCGAAAACTCGAAATTTTTAAGTCATCTCCGATTATTTCAATTCCAATTCTAAGCTAATGTATTTGTACGTCTCATTGAATATGTGTATTTCTCTCGATGTTTTATACAACTGACATGTCTGTCTATGGTTATTTTCCCCTCGTTCGCTCAACAGAATGTAATTTTATACTTCCGGTGTATGCTCGCTGCACTTGCACTTGATTCTTACCGCACCGAAAACCCACTTTTCATAGAAATCTGAGCAGTTTTAAATTTAACCCAAAGGAACCGAAAAAAAATACAAAAAAAAACACCGAATAAAAACAAGATTCTCCCGTTCGGATGACAACATTGTGCGCATTAGCATTGGCTAGGTGCCGTTTACGAGTAGGTGCCATCATAGCAGTGCTCGCTAGAGCAGAAGACGAGCCAAGGCTTCTGACAATGCTGATTGATTTAAGGTGAAAGGTGTGTCAAGATTAATTTAAAAAATTATCCAAAATATGGAATAGATTTTTGACTATTTTTTGACTATAGATAGAGATATAACCTTTACAGATTATTTAAGTACAAATAATTAAAGAAGGTCAAGAATTTTAAACAAGTGAAACTAATAAAACGTAAGTAAAATTTCTGACTCCAGACATTGGGACGTGCCAAACATTTAAACATTTCCGATGCCGGATAAGTGAATTCTTTAGTTTCAGTAAGGATTTTAAAGATTATTTGGCAACATTTTCTAAGGAAATGGAAACGTAAACACCTACAGAGACGACGCCAGATACATTTGCTACGTCATTGGTAATAGCGAAGTTGATGTACATAATCGTAGTTTATTACAATGAAAAGTACTATACTGAGTTCGATGCAGTTCCGGTTGAATAAAATATTTAAAAAAAAATGAAATACATATACGGAGAAAAATCGTGTTTGGAATCATTCTTATATTTTTTCTGGTAGGCCAAACATTGGCAATCTTGTTTTTTGCAAGCATTTGAGAGGTTTTGATGTTTTTACTTTCTTCTACGGAGTATAATAAAGTATTGTATTCATGAAAAATTTTGACCTCTTAATTTTGTCATATTAAAAAAATGTCTTTCTGTCTGTCAGTCTGTGTACCAGATTTCTCAAAAACTAATAGAGCTAGCACCATGAAATTTTATAGGCATGTTGGGTCCTGAAATGGGACGATCCTATCAACTTTTGGTGGAAATCCGTTAACCGGAAGTATCCAAAATGGCGGCACTAGGAAAATCAACTAAACTAATTAATTGACTTACAAAAGACATACTAAAAGCTACAATTGCCAGGGGCCAATCGTCAAACACTCTAAGTGAGGACAGACAAATTCTTATTTTAAACATAACAAAAGCTATAATTGCCAATCTGGTAATTATTGAAAACCCGTATGGTGATATGGCATTGTTCGAAGTTTAAGTGGACGACGAACAATTGTATCAAAATTCCACTTTGAAGGCAGACATTTCAATAAGATTTTTTAAAATTTATTCCAGTCGGATTTTGATGTAAGGGAGTTTTATGTAGAATCATATCCTAAATAAATTTTGTTCTTGCACTTTTTTGTTAAGATTCACAGTTTTTGAAATATTCGCAAAAAACGTTTTCGTTCATGTGTGGGAGGGGAGGAGGGCACCCCCACTAAAGGTCTGTTTTTGCCCATTAACGAACTTAGCCTTGCATTTTACGAAAAACGAATCTGCGTAAAATTTCAAGTCTCTAGCTCAATTCGTGCGCTGGCAATCCGCGCCACAGACGGATAGACAGACGGAGGACACACAGACAGGCGGAGGACAGACAGACAGACAGACGGACGGACAGACGGACGGACATGCAAAATTCAATTTTTTATCATTCTAAACACACTGGTATAATTCATTTTTGTGTGCGATGACGGGATCTTGGCGTTACAAACGGTAAGGCAAAGTTAGTATACCCTTTGGTTTCACCATACGGGTATAAAAAATGTATTTGTATGGGAGACTGGAAAGTACTGATTGAATTTTGATGTGTGGAACGGTAATGTAAAATCATATTCTAGATACACTGGTCAGTGAATTTTGTATAAGAAACTCATGTGCTGTTCTTCACGTTCGGAGTCTAAAAATGTGACTCAATGTTGAACTGTAGAAATGACGTATCGCAATTATTTTAGCTGCATTATGCTTAAAAATTTCTAGAGTTACTACGGTGTACCATGAAACGGCCAATTCTTGAAGACAAAAAATGAATAAATGCCCGGGTACTAAAAGCTAGTTGTTTCTTAATAAAATGAGATCGTATATTTCGATTCCTATAAAAAAGTGGAAAATGCTGAAGGTCTTTATTTGCCATCGAACTTTGTTTTTTTTTTCTTTTTTTCAAGATCACATTTTCTTTTTTTTTTAATTGAATGAAAGGCGCTTCCAGATCCGAATTTCAATGTCATTCTTCTAATTGAGGTTTAATTTAAATTTTCTCACGCTCTTGGCCTCCAAGACATTTTGCTAACTCCATTCAGACAAATATCTCAGCATTATGGTCTACCTGTTCACTTCCCATATTGAAAGGTATTTAACAGTCAAAAAATTCGGTAGAGACGTCTTCAGCGACCAGCGAATCTAGTATACGATCTCATCGAGCCGCGGTAAGAGCAGCAAACAAATTTAAGATCCTTTTCATATTAAATGGCTAGCATATAACTACACATCTTTATACAGTGAATGAAAAAAAGGGACGTCATAGAACGCAAAGTGATCCTTACAAAAATCAAAATAAAGTGTCGTCCCTTTGTCTACAGGTTATAGTTCGGAGCTCCACAGAGAAATACAATCTTGAAGAATAAAAATGGCCAAAATGAAGCCTGGGAATTTACCAAGCATATTATAGTGATCTTAAAGATATCTTCCCGACAATATCGCCGCCTTAAGACAAAACTGAAAAAGTCTGACATGTCGGTCAAGATCGTCCAATTGTTTGCGGCTGTTTTTTTTCTTCTTTTCAGGAATATCTACGACTACAATTCGAATTATCACAGTTTAGTAGGGACTTATAATGTATATCACCGGTCAAATTATAAATTTCACTCATAGAACGAAAACAGCATTAATGTAGCTCAATATGTATTTATATATTACAATTTCGTACCATTTTGTGATTATGTGAAATATGAAATTCCCGACTACATTAGAATTGTTTGTTTGGCGGTTTTTCTATCTTTATTTGGTGCTTTTTCTGTTTTGTGATTTTTTCTTTGCAAATATTGACAGACACTTAAACGCGACAACCTTTAAACAAAACGATGTGATGCATAAAAGCATTCATAGTATTTAGACTCTTAGGTAAGTTAACTACATTGATTTGTTGTCATTTTATCACGTTAGTTAGTTGACATTCATTGACGAGCCCACGATTTCCGTGTAATCTAGAAGTTTTAACGTTTCGAGTTTCACTTCACCATTATTCATAAAAGTATTTAGAGTGTAACTTACAAAATTGTCTGTGCTCATCGATATATGGTAATATAGACCAACACTTACCTGTAAAAAAGAAAAAAAAAATATTTAAAAATTGAAACTGTTTAAACAAAAAAATATTGTTATGAATCATTTGAAAATATGAAACAAGAGTGTTTTTTTAATAAATGGAAGGAAATAATTTGTTTGAGGTAAACATAATGTTCTTGCTATAACCAAAATATTGTTAGCCCCAAACGAAATTCGATTACCATAAATATAGTTATTTTTAGGAGAATTTAGGGAAATAAACACAATTATTTTTATTGCGAATTAATTTTGTTTGGGACAAATTTGGTTGTATCGAGAATATTATATTTCTCTCAAGCAAAATATCTTTTCCGTAATTATAAAATGATGGCAGTATCAAAAATTATTGCTTTCCGTGTACTCTATATGCGAATAATATAGAAGTATATTAGATTTAGTATACCGTTTGTAACGCATCGAACCAATCGTCGGACACAAAAATGAACTACACTAGAATATTTGAGATGATAAGCGATTTGAATTTCCGGATGTTCGTACGTCCGTCAGTCTGTCTGTCCGTTAACACCATAACTTTCGAAAGGATGGAGCTAGAGGTTTGAAATTTTGTGCAGTTGCGTTTCTAGTAAATAGCAAAGCTAAGTTTATGAACGGGCAAAATCAGAACATTTGTGTCCCCCTCCCCCATACAAAAGAAACAGTTTTTTGCAATTTTCTTGAAAACGGTAAGTCGAATTGAAAAATTTGTAAAGGTAAAAAGTGTGTTTAAAATATGATTTTACATAACTCATCCACACATCAAAATCCAGTTGGACCACTCCTTCTCCCCTCCATCATATAAATGGAATACTATTTCCTCGAACGCGGTGCATTGTATTGAAAAATGTATAAAACGTTCAAAATATGATTTTACATTACCGTTCCATACATCAAAATTTGCTGGAATTAAATGGCACTATAAATTTGCTCCTTTAGTATTGCAATAAATATGGGCGGTTACATACCTATCTATACATATGACTACAAGAACATTTAATGTTCGAAAACCTTTTAATAATTGATAAATTTTTCTTTTTTTTAATAAAAAAACAATGGTCCAAGGTTCAATACTCTGATCATGGCAGTATAATTTAAAAAATTTCGAATTATCCAATATATTCATGCGCAAATATCAATCAAAGCCAATAAAACTGATGAATCACTTTACCTATTTTCGAAAATACCAAAACGGTTAGTACATCGGAAAATAAAATGTATTTAGAATACATTAAAATTCAATCGGACCACTCCTTCGTTCCCCCATACAAATGGGATTTTTTCATATAAAAATTTTGTCTGTGCTTACACAGAGTAATTGGCCTCTGACAATTGTGGCTTTTCTTATATTTTTCAATTAATATGGCTAAGAATTCGGCGATCCTTTGACTACATTTAAAAATGTGGAAATAGAAATTTTTCTATATTTGGACATGAAAGATTCCATTGAAACAAAAACATCGATTTCTTTATTTCTAAAGCCCATTAATGGTAACAAAGTCGAAATACTTTAATCTTGCGATATTGAATAGTTCGATCTTTAGCTACAGTAGCATCAGCACCTTAAATGGAGATCACATTTCATCTCATTTCGAATTCTTTAATTGCCAATTTTGGATGTGCTTAAAATACACGTTTATTAACTCAAAAATATTTAACAGACAATTAATTTTTCGTCTAAGCTCCATCCACGCGACCCATTGTTAGGACCCCCCAAAGGTGCAAAGCCACATAATCGTTATTTCGCATCCGGTCACTTTTGGTCCAGCGTTTCAGCTCATGGACATTCATCTCTTTACGGGGGGGCAGAGACAGAAGAGTCATAAAGCGCCGGCGCCGGATATTATCCATTTTGTTAACAAAAATCTCTGTATTTAGTAAAAGTTTAGTAAAAGTAAACAGCAACAATACAAAATGTCAATAAATTTTGGTATTATTTGATTAGTTTTCCTAAAGTTTCGCACTTGACTGTTGAAAAAGCCGACACATCTTTCGGCTCACTTTAAGATGCCAAACATGGCCAACAAAAATACATAAAACAAGATATAACCGACGGTTGGAGACGCTGAAGACACGAAATGGTAGTAATAAATTTTGTAGAATGATCAATCGATCAATTATCGGATCGATTTATCGAAAAACAGGTAGAGGATACTTAATTAGTGATAAATTCTGGTTTTGAACCAAAATGGCTCATAAAGTTAAGTTTCACGACCAAAAGATTGACTTATGTGATTTACTGTTTTTATTAATTACAATTTCACAATCAGGTGATTAATGGAAGTTTTGCACATTTTCTTATTACGGTAAACAAAAGCGAGTAGGAACCGTTTTTTACGTGTGGCAAGGCTATCCCAACGCACACCAATTTTAAATTTACTCCAATGATTATATTTATTTTATTTTTTTTAAAAGATTTTTTTTATTCAGGACTTTTTCAATTTACTAAGGACTTTTTTTTATCTTTTTATTTATAATTTCTTGTTGTAAAGTTTTAGTGATTTTTGCTATGTTTTATTATTTTTATTTGTATGGAATTTTTTGTATTTTTATGGAAACTCAATTGAATTACTTAAACTATTCACCCTGATTCTGGAATTCAACTTTGCGTTAGTTTGTTCGATTTCCTTCCGATTGAACCCAATTTGTATTCTTGATTCCGTATGACGCAAAGTAACGCATAGTAAAGGGTTCTATTCACAGAACTATATAACATAGAACAACTGTCATCATACAAAGCTCTGCTGAAAAATGGTCCCAAAAGTATTTCCCTCTTTATAGTACTTGAACGCATCCACTGAACTGTATAAGGTCGCGAAATTCAAATTTAGTTTGCCGCGAAATTCAAATTTCACAAGTTTGAGACTAACTTTAGGCACAAACAAATAACTTTAGGCGCCATCACCATTCTGAAAGTCTATTTTCCTTTGACAGCTCACGGTTTAAACGAGAGGACTATATTTATTTTCATACGGTTATCTTGCTCTTCCTTGACTCGTTTTGATTCACTGAACTGTATTGAAATGGGACCATTTGAGACAGCAAATCGAGCGATCTAGTATATCTATGGTTCTATTCATCTCGATTTTTATTAATCTACGAATCGAGCAAGCGAGATTTGACATGTCGACCTCGATTGACAAAAGGCAAGTTTGATGAATGTTTTTTGCAATTTTTGATAAAGAAAGGATTGTATTTCAAATAGCAGTGCAAAGATATTCCACACGAAGAATGAAGAGTTCGAATTTTCGATAACAAGAATGAAGAAAAATCCAGACATTCCGAAAGGTGACATATTTTTTTTTTTTGGGACAGCACAGAAATGGAACTAAACAATTTAAGCGCATCTATAAAAGACACCACAGCCAAAAAAAATGTGTTGTGTCTATTTTTACTTCAAAATTCACAAAATAACTATAATCACATAAATAATATAAATCACATAAAAATAGTCAGCTGTGATTGAAAAGTGAGTTTACGATCGACTTCCAGAATACGGATTGAGTGACGAATCGAATAGACCGCGTTTTGATTTATTTTTTAACTGTAGATTCTAGAATGCGATTATTTACATTATTAATGTACGTTTTTTTTTTAAATTTTCAGTTTTAATACAACGGGTAACGAAATAAAAACGCTAAAACGTAATGAAATGTTTTATCGTTACAAAACGAAATAACATAACGAAATAACATAACGAAATAAAATATGAATTTCGTAACGTAACGAATTGAATAACGTAACGATTTTTTTTTGGTTTGTCATTCCTGGTAATTTTACATTTTATGAAGTATACACTTGTTTCTTCCTATTTATAGCCCTTTTCACAAACATTTCTTAAAAAATTAAGCTGGGCTTGGTCTACTTAAACCATAGAAATTCTGGGGTTAAAAAAATTAACTTTGGCATAAGTTGCTAAGTTTCGTTGTAAGGCACAATTTCGAGATTTTTTTCATATGGAAAGATAGAAAATATGTTTAGCCAACATTTTCTCTAATATTGGCCTTTATGATATTTTACGTGCCAGGACACTAACTATATATGTAGTTTTTATTTGTAAATTTTTTCCTCAACGTCATTATTCCACTATTGTATACTCTTGCTACTTAATATGCTTTTTTTTAAAGCTATCTGCAGTACCTGTTTTCCGCTCATCTAATATGTTATTAAGTGTCACATGCACACCGAACCAGTTTATTGAAATTTTATGAATGAACTGTCGGACTTTACGATATCTTTGGAGTACACGTCTCGGCAATCGAACGATTAACTTCAATAGCTACAGCTACAAATCGAATAAAATACACACGGCAGCGACCGTGCTTTTTTGAACCGTTGTCTGTTATCATTACGGTCAACAGATTGTACACACAAGACGATCAATTCGGGGTAAGAAGTCAACATGCGATCGTGCTGGCGATCATCAACATCGTCCAGAGCGGATGCAAGAATTATCATTTATATGGTAGATATATTTTTTTTTCTTATGGATCTCTTGGTGTTGCACTTTTTCCTGATCAAGCGTTCTTCCGCTCATTTCTCGAGTCTTTCGAGTTTTCTTTAACCTAAAGAGACTTTTTTTATATGTCATTCATAACTGGCCAGCTTTTTTTTGTTCTTTTTTGGTGACAAGACAACGTCGTTGTCACTGAGCCAATAACCTTTCACCTGGGGCTTACTACAATTACGCAATGACCGATAGTCGCCGCTAATTTTGATAGCGTTTCGATTGTTTTCACTATTGCCAGCCACAAAGGAAATTGTGGGACTAATCGAGAACGCAGGTAAACTTTCTAAGAAAAGCTCTATGTGATTAATATATTGTAGGGTATCATAATTCCAAGGTGCCCTGGATCCCGACGCGCGCTTTCTTTTTGCATATTGAATATTGCCAGGTAGTTATAGTTTTAATAATCTAGTGTAGACTTGGAGTAATGCCCTTGATCAACCTGATCAGTTATAGTAATCAGTCTGGTGATATCTATTGCACCACATAACTATAGTATCGCAAACATTTTGTTAGTTAGCTAATGTTGCTCATACATGGATTAACGGAACGGAAAAGTGGCGCCGACGACCTCTGATGACCGTCTACTTCTCTTAATAAAAAATCATGATTTTTTTTTATTGAATGTCGTTTTCCGTTTCCCAATTTTTGACGACTTTTAAAAGAGCGGACACTGTGGACACAACACTTGTTATATGTTGTGATGTGTTAATTAAATTTCAATAATTATCTCATTTAATTCTTTTTTTTCGGTTTCTCTTCGTGTCTCGTATTTTATTAGATTTGATGTCGCCTTCTTAATATATCGAACCTTCAAATGTCGTGAGATTTTTGGTTTATAGTTGGGACAGGCATTATTATGTGACTTAAGTCTTCTCCTGTATAGAATACAGTGTGTAGGAGAATTTTTGAAGACGCGACCAATTTGGGTTTCCGGAGCAAATTGATCTTCGATTGTGTGGCATCTCTTATGAATGGCCAGAAATTCGCCTTTTATGGCGTTAAAACATGATTTTTAATTATCAGTTGAAAATGGGCAACGTAAATTGTGCCGACACAGGTGATTTGTCAAAGTTTAATGGTTTGTTGATAGTGCACACTTCCTCGATGATTCATTTTGTGATTATAAATGAGAAAATTTAATTAAATTGCTTTATTTGCATACAAAAACATTTTTTAACAACACTATTGTAATGATCATAAAAGAATATAATTCTTTTTTTCATTCATTGGTATTTCATTGAAAAGTTATATTCGTCATGTTGTCGAGGTTAGCTGTTATATAGTAATGTAAATTTTCATCAATTATAGGATTTTAAAAATGCTCAGATCCTCCAAAAAATATAAATGTATATAAATTAATGAAAAATTTGAAGTGCTCGAAGGTTCGATAATTATTTTGCCTTAACCTACAAACCTGTAGTGAAGGCCTTTGCGAAAGGAAGCATCCTACACAAGATTATCATGATTATAGCCTAATTATATTGATATATTAATGTTTTAAGGAAATCATAATATTAGTACAATATATTCACAACTAAAATTTAAAAAAAATTGCTTGTTTAAAAAAAATCACCGTTTTAGTATAGGTACTCAGTTAAATATAATTAAACAAACATTTCTTTGGAATTCACGATTTTTGATATTTTAAATTTTAATTAGATAGGGTAGGGTGGGTCTGAAAGTGCCACTTTTTTATGGTATCTAAAAGACCGTAGAAACTACTGAGCCAAATGCTACCAAATTTTGGAATCTATAGCTTCTACATTCAGGTAATAATACGAGAAAAAGAAGTTGTAATAACTTGTTTACTTCATAGTAGTATTTTTCATGGGTGTCAGCCTTCACCACAGAGTAAAAAGTGCTACCCAAAAATTGTGCTCACTTTTACAAGCTTTAATTTAGTTTTACTGGCAGAAGTCATTTTGTCCAAATCATACCATCCATCCAACCTGAACTGTGCTTCGGGATTAAAGGGTCTACCCTTGCGTGACCATTTATCCCCCTTTGAGGGGATTATCTCCTTTTCGGACTTGGCTATCCCCCACATCCCCCTGAAAATCCACCTTTTTCCAAGATTTATTTATGAAAGAAGCGTCATTTTTCGAGTTTTCGGCTATTGTCGAATACGCGTTCGCACTGCCAGGAGCATCAGCACCAGTCGAACGTGTTTTCTCGGCGATCAATAAAATTTGGACGACGGAAAAGATTCGTTTACAAGTTAAAAATCTTAAATCGATTCTTTTTACCAAAAACAATATCAATCTCAGCTGTTTGGAGTTTTTCGATTATTTGAAAAAGGACAAAGATATGTTGAAACAAATCTCTTCTCAAGAAAAATACAATGAATCGAAAAGTTCATCATCAGTTTGTGCTTGAAATTGAAAAACATAAATAAAAAATCAATATTTTGATTTATTAATACATTTTTTTTTCATTTTTATTTTTCATCCCCCTTTATCCCCCCCCCCCCATTTTATCACCCATTGGCTCAAAAAAAAGGTCACGCTAGTCTACCCCTAAGCTCTGGCTGGAACTATAAAAAAAAACGTATCTATTGTGTGAAGTCTTAGAGCAGGCGCGCACAACGTTGACAAGTATGTAAAATACGATTAAAGTGGCAATTTGATTTTTTTTTAAATTCTTAAGGTTGAGATACACGACGAGAGACTTTGGTCTCTGATCTCCAGGGTACAAAAGGCAAAAATCTCCAAAGTGTGTACACGATCACCGACATTTAAGTTTGGAGATCAAAAAATAGATCTCCGGAGACATTTACTAAAAAGTCTCTAAAAGCAAAGTCTCTGGAGTGCATACACGACGCAGGTATCTCGTCTCCAAGCTTAACATTGGGAGATCTTTTTGACATTTGATAGTTTTTGATTGGTGTTGTGCTGTGAAATTTTTCAAATTGTGGATATTTTGATGAAAATGAACGCGGGAAATAAAACAGAAATAGCAGCACTCATAATTTTGCGTTTTTCGGGAAGATCTAGGCTCGGGCTAATCTGTTTTTGATTTTTCGACTTTCCACAGCACCGGGCGCTTCTCAACCATCTCCAGCATTTTTGTAGTTTTGGATTTTGCCCACGTCGTCATAATATCACTAATCTAAAATATAAAATATGTAAAAACACTTTTTTTCTTTATAAAAATTTACATTTAAACTCAAAACAACGAAACAAATTCTCGTTCCCACAAAACAATTCCCTGAAATGTCAAAATTCGTCTCCGGAGACCAAGAGATAGATATCAAAACGTTTTGAAAACCGGAGACGCATTAAAGAGACTCTCTCATTAGTAGCTACACGGCAAGAAACTTAAGTCTCCCAAGATATCCTAGAGACTTGATACTTGGAGACAAATCTCCGGTATCCGAAGTGTATACACAGGTCTCTTTGTATGCAGAGGCGAAATTTTTGGTCTAACACCACGTCTTGATTAACAATTTTTCATCCGAAGAAATATATCACCGCAATGAGATTTTTTTGACAGCTGGGCCGAAAATCTCTTGAAATTTAGTACTCAAAATGCCGATGAAAAGAAAACACATAGTTGCCGCTCCCGCAATTAATGCAATACGTGAAATTGAAAAGGTTGAAACAGAAGAACAGACGAAAAGAAAAACCCCTTAATGTTATATATTCTCTTCCAAAGCTTTTTGTATCGTATTTTGTAAAAATTAGTTATTTTTGCAATTCCTTGTCGGGAGAAATTGGATTCCGCCATCTTGAATTGTGAAATTCCAAGAAATTTTGCTATTGCAAGATTTCAAGAAATTTGTCTCTGGGATTTTTCCCCGCCGTCAACTCGAGCTCTGATTGGTCAATCAAAAATCTCTGCGATGAAAAATCCCAGGTCAAGGCGCGGTGTAAGAGACCGAAATCTCCTTTCGTGTATCTCTATATGGGATATGGGAGCTTGCAGCAAAGAAGGACATAATGTACAACTTGTTTTAAAACTATATTTGAATTCTAAGAATCAAATGAATTTCTCTTCTAGCTAATCTGGTAACGCCGTTACGTCTCTAACGTTTGACAGAATATTTTTTTCTTCGTTTCACATTAATTAAATTCCTTTATGGTCATATTACTTGTTCATTCTTTGTACCCCAAAAATTTCAGATTTTTTTCTCATTTAATGTATGAAGGTTTGTCTACTGTATTCTGTGGTTGTACTCTTCATATTCTACAAATATTTTTCGCATATTATTATTATTTCACAGTACATTTCGCATAGTATTCCATCACAATACATCTACCCAAGACCCAATGGGCAGCTTTACGAGCGCACAACTACTTTCGTGAGCTTTTTCTGTCTGTGCAATAAATATCCGCATTCTTTTATACCGCAAACAACAAAACTTTGGAACAACTTATAATCTAATTATATTCAATTTCCAAAATTATTTTTTTGACTCAATTTCTAAAGGTATTTAATTTCTTAAAACCAAATCGCAACTAAATTGTTCCAAATGCTTTTATAACCAGTACTTCTTTGGTGTAACTTAGTCAAATACAATGGCATCTAGCAATTTCAATTACTCATCTTTGAACCTGTAACTACAAACCTGTAATAAAAATTATTACCGTATCTCAAATTGATAAGTATTGATACATTCTAATTGAATGCAAGGAATGTAAAAAACAAAATTATTTTGAATGATGGTAAAATTTAAGTTTATTTACATTTTTTTAAAAGGTGTAACAACCTTGTCTGACCATGCGAGCACATACTTTTGAAGGAGGCAAGCATGATAATATAATTTTGTAATTAAGAATAAAAATTTTTCCATCTAATTTATCTTTTTAATGATGAGATCATTTTTTCCTTTAATTCATATGATTTAACTGACAGTCCAATAAAAATAGACATGTTCATTAAAAATGAACTTCAGAGATCGGATGAAAAAACATTGAACATAAATTTATCTGCGTACGAGCGCTCTTATTTCCATCAGTGCCTGTAAATTTGTATTCAATAACGTCAGTCATTACATGAATCAATTAGTATCAGGTGGACTACATAAGTTTAATAGAAAACCATATTTTTTTTCAATGTAAAAGTATAGAGTTAACCCAATCTGAAGTAGCTAAATAATTTGATACTTTTTTATTTGCTACCGAAAACTGGTTCCGTTCATCAGTGGTCAAGAGAATCTTCTTGTTATTTCTTATAGATCAGATACTACGATTACCGACCGCCACCGTGGTGTGCTATTATTAACCACAACCAACTAATTATATAATTTCTACGCGTCGTCTTTTGGTACGTTGGATCATCATCATTCCAGTATTCCATATCTAAACGTACCTTTCTATCTATCTATAATTACATACTGCTAGATGGTATTTGAGGGCTAGAAATAATAATTCCGTTTACCAAGTGATACCATCTTTCATCTGTCCTCTTAATTGATAGATAGACATACGCATGTGCAAGTGGCTTAAGTATCTTAAATAGAATCTCCAAGTGAATGATAAATCGAAAGGATGGAAATCTGCGAACATCACACAAAATCTACAGTCGTTAAAAGATATACGGGGAAACGAAATACATGTAGTGCTTGTATACGTTTCAGTCCGTATAGGATTTCGTATAGGATGTGTAGCAGATCCACGGACACAACTTGGAAACGAATAGCAGTACAAAGGTCCGATGACGCCTGCAAGTGCAATGTGTATAAAAACACTATCGAAGCTCAGATTTATTTAAGTTTAGATCCAGATCATCCGATGTGTGCGGACAATCTGCAGACGATATAACCGGCGCGATTTCAATGGATCGCAAGTGTTTTGCTTAGTTGAAAACTAAAACTGGACCTGCCTGAGGCACCCCTGACTTGCATACAGCGACTGACTATCAGTAGCCACAAAGTTCCCACGGCCCCTCGACGACAGAACCGAAGCATGTGTAGTTTCACAGGTAAAAATCATGCGAAATCTTCGCTGCAGCTATTCAAAGACCTTCATAATCTTCTCAGCGATGCGGGAAGGTGGACATTTCAATTTTCGTCTTTTTTTTTATCAGATCGAATAAAAACGGTTAGCAGCTATAGTTTAATGTCCAATTCTTGAGCTTACATTTAGTTGATCACAGACACATTTCACTTTTGATTGTAAGGTGAAAGACTTTTTTTTTAGATTTTTTTTGGAGACCAGAGTTGGGAAATATTTCATTTTTTGTTCAAAACAGTTTTTTGCACAACCTCACCACTTTAGGTTCGAACAGAAATATTTCATTCATTAATCGTGATTTATGTATACCGAGGATTCAATAGAAACGTGTAAAAATATGTTATCTCAAAGCCCGTATTCAAATACAGTAATAAAGATTTCAAGTGCCAGGAAGGTCGAGCCATGCTCGGCAATCTCAAAATCCTCTTTCTGTTGATCTTTTAAGGGAAAAAAGTAGCTCCAAAGTAGCTCCAAAATCCCGTCTGCTAATTTCCTCGATAAAAATGGAAAGAAAGGATATTTTTGTTTTCCTTTCGAATTTTAAAATTTCAATATCAAATTCGTGATCAGCGACCCAAGAAACCCTTTAATGCCAATTTTACCGAGAAGAAAAGGGAAAAAGAATATTCACGTTATCTTTACAGGACCTTAATAAATTTTTCCGAAGATGGGATCTAGCACATTCGCATTGTTGTCCCCAAAAACGACAAGAACCCGGATTTCATCAAAATTTATAGAGCCGTTTTCGAGGTAAAATTTACATCAGGCGAAACATTGGGGCATTCAATAAAAATGGATTGATTAGTTTTATTCGACGACCGAGAAAACCAAGGAAAAAAGTATATTTCATCAATCTGATCAACGGTTAAGATTAAAAAAAAAGTGGGTTACATACAAGAAGGTTACAGCGTAGTCCAAGTGGTAAACTAAATACTTGACCCCTATTCCGGAGGTCTGTGGTTCAATTCCCGACTGTCGCACATCGTGATTCAAGTCCACTCAACTTGCTTTACGAAATGAGTAGTGATAGTTGTCGCTTGTTGTTAACGACATCATCGGTCTAGATTGCTATGACAGCCTTTGCTGTTGATGGGTTGCAACATAAAAACCTTACAAATGTTGTAATTAGTCCATGTAAGACTGTAGGTACGAAGTAGGGAAGAAATTGTTATGAAACCTCAATTGAGGAGCCCCAGGCTCTTCGAGAGCTGTAGCGCCAAGGATGACGATGGATTACCTACAAATATTGCTCATATTATATTATAGGATTCAAAAAATTATAGATTCCTATTTTATTAGGTACTTATTACTGGCTGCGTCTCTGCCGGCTTTGTCAAATTACCCAAATGAGAGAGTTGCAGACTTCAGGGGGGATAAAAGCCGAAGGAAGTTATTTGAGATATGACCTATATCTAATAGATAGCGGTGCATAAGATAAAAGAAAAGGGTAACGGAGGAGTGACTAGATTTTAATAAGAAAGAAGTTAGTTTCAGGCACAAAGAGATACACGCAGCATTTATTCTTTCTCAGTTTAATCAGTTTTGTCAATCTTTCTATTCTTATATTAACATTTTCCGCATGTTAAATTGAACACGCCGTACTTAATATAAGCACGTTGAGGTTTATATCCTTTTAAGCATGACATGCTCAAAATTACATTAACTCCATATTGGAGCTAAACTATGCACGTGCAAGTGTTATGCTACATTTACACGAATGACAAATTTGTCATTTTTTTCTTGTCATTATGTTAATTCCCGTGTAAATGGCATAATTTTTGTAATTTTTTCTGTCAGAAAATGTCAATCTCTCATAAAAGAATGAACTTGTCCATTCTTTTATGCCAGATTGTCATTCGTGCAAACGCAATATTAGTTATGACAACTTTAGTATTCAACTTTTGTCATAACTAATATTGCGTTTGTACGAATGACAATCTGGCATAAAAGAATGGACAAGTTCATTCTTTTATGAAAGATTGACATTTTCTGACAGAAAAAATTACAAAAATTATGCCATTTACACGGGAATTAACATAATGACAAGAAAAAAATGACAAATTTGTCATTCGTGTAAATGTAGCATTATGCTGGGTTTACACGAATGACAGATAATGACAATCTGTCATAAAAGAATGGACAAGTTAATTATTCTGACAGAAATAATGACAAAAATGATACTATTTACACGATGATGACAATTTATGACAAAAAAGATGACAAATTTGTCATTCGTGTAAACGCAGCATTATATTAACACCCATTTCATGTTGATGCCATCAAAATTTCCGTTCCGTTCGAAATATAGTATCTTATTTTGCAAGTAAATCTATCCGTATTTAAATATCTCTGAATATTTTTTGACAGACAACATATTTTTAAGAGGAACATTTTCCGCTTCAATACGAGAAAATGAAATTTTATATTTATCGCCCGATTTATACGGTAGATACGTTCCTAAGAACAACCGTGCAAAAAAAAAATCTCACTAACAATTATTCGGTTATATCTCTTAACTTCATTGATTTACCCACAAAATTAAATCTGCGCGTGCCTATAATACCGATTGTGATAATCCTACAGAAAAATTCATTTATTTTCGGAAGTAGTCATTTCGCCTATTGGGAATTCCGTAGCCAACCCTTTACTACCAACAGGAAAACGGCTAAGTCAAGGTTAAACTGTGATGACTTAAGTCAAAGGCCAGAAAAAAAAACAATCTTAAACGGCAGCAATAACTTTATCGTTGGATAGGGAAGATTTAGTGTAATTAAAAAATCAGTTTTGAAACTGATTGGCGTGGGCTGTCTAATAACCCAACCAGCCTAATGACTTATCTCCGGTCGTGCGTACTTGCTTCAACTCATCATCCTGATGGCATGAAAAATAGTGGAAAAAACTGAATCCCCCATTTGGAAAGCAGAGAAGTAGCAACGGCAACAGAGAACGCATCACTTCGGAAATTCAGAAGCATTTAATAGTCAAAGACAACCTTCTGAATCTTACAGTTAAATTGTTAAGAAAACTAAAGGGAAACCACAAAAAAAAACAATTCTGTGTAGTCAAGTGTATTGTACAGCCATCGAATATTTCTTTCTTATTTTATTTTTTCTATATGCGTTTTTTATGCTTGTAGTGTTTTTTTGCTACGTCAACAATGCTCATTTTACCTCGTGTACTTTTACACTGTCAGATGCTGACAGACAGGCGACGTTGTTAATTAAATTAGACATGGGCAGATAACGAGTTTAATGATGCGGATTAAGAACCACATAAGATGCGGTGGTCAAGTCTAACATTTAAGCCCACTTGAGTTACTAATCGTAAGTAGTAAAGCAGTTTCGTTGCGATCCAAACTAATCCTATGATGACGACTCAACGGAACAGCCAAGCTAACAAATCAACAACATCTATCCAAATCGAGATTCTGAATGTTCAATGAATGGATTCATTCGTAAATAATTTAAGACGCGTGCCCCTACAGCAATTTATCCACCTGTCTACAGTCTATACTGGTGTCTGCGTTCTGACAATATTACAAAAGATATGCTATTCTCATTGGACCCTCTATGACTGAATTGTCAACGAAAAATGCTAAACATGTTTAAAATCGTCAAATGACCGAACGGATCGAGAATATCATCGGCGATATAGCGATTTATGTAAATGTGTAAAATTTCAAATGCAAAACATGATGCTCCAATGAAAACTGTACTGTACACCTGATTGTACCTATGTTTAGCCCAATGTTATTCGATCGATCCTTCGATTATTATTAGTGCAAAATACGCGTGCGACAGTTGCGAATGCGGACACGTGCATTGCATATCAGTTATTTGCGTTCAGGGAAATCGAAACCGTTTCGTGTTCTGTTCACGTTTTGCGAAAATTTCAAATCAAAAAATTTCAGTTGAAGTGGCTAAATATTTCCATTTTAGCATATCTTGTTGCTGGATCAATTTTTAATCCCTGTATAAATTCTGATCGAAATATAATCAACGTCTTTCGAATTTAAGTTGTTCATAATTCATGAAGTCAATACTGCAAAATGAATGACTTTTGATGTGGACTGCATTTAGTAATAAAAAGCATTGATAAATATTGTTTGTTTAGACTTTTTATTTTTGAAGAATATTATTTTGATGATTTGCAAAATGGAGATTTATCCGTCTGGTTGCTGTCTGATAAATTGAAATGTCATTGAAAAAATTATTTACGATTGTGGAGTATTAAAACAAATGTTTGTCTTCTTGCACTTTCAATCAGTAATAATAAATCACCCTTAATGGATTCACGTCAAGGCTACCGATTTATGTATTTATGTTGAAAAAAATAATTAAATATATAAATAAAATGCAAAATGCCTTTGCAATTTGGCGGGAAAATTGTCCTTACCAAAAAACTTAAAGACAAAAAAAAAAACATTAAGGGGACATCGAGCTTTCGCCTAAAAGAGGATGGTGTGAAATATAATGTATACTGACTTTCGTACCTCACCTTTGAATGGCAATACGGTGATCGCAACCATATAGTAGATAGAGCTTGTTGCAACAACCGAGCAGAACAAAAGCTTTTATTCATTCTTTTTTTTTAAAAACCAAACGTATAAATGAGGCGCTTGGCCCCTTCTAGCTCTGAAGCTAAAATCATATTTGAAACACATTTCGTCTTTATAAATTTTTCGATACTATGCACCGTTTTCGAGAAAATTGTTAAAAATGGTTCTCTTTGTATGGGGAAGACGGGAAGGAATGATCCGATTTTGCCCATTCAGGAACGTAGCCGAGCCATTTACAAGAAACGTAACAATACAAAATTTCAAGTCTCTAACTCAATCCTTTCAAAAGTTATGGTGGACATGGTCAGACAATCTTTTATCATCCTAAATACCCTCGTGTAGATGATTGGTTCGATGCGTTGTAAACGGTATCCTAAATCGAATACACTCCTATATTATATACCATATAAAGCAGGCCTGTCCAACCTTTTTGTACTAAAGTTCGACTTTTTTTAATCCAACTCGAGATCTACCCATATTACGTGTGGTTACATGGCCAGAGCAAAAGATACTCCACGTACGGTGCCGCAGTAATCCTGAAAATAAACCATTTCACGTTTGCGATAACACGTAGCGTCTCGCAACGCCTAATGTGAACAGGCTGGTGAATTCTAAATCGAAACTAAACTATTAGTTTTTTTTAAACATGAGTCAAATTCAAATAAACCGCGAGAATCTAGTAATTTTCAAGTTTTCAATGCCTACTTAAAATAGGCAAGTAAAATAAAATTTAAAAAAAGGTGTCTAAATAAAATAGACCACTTGCTTTAACAGCAAAGAAACAAAAAAAACGGAGAAGTAGATAGTGTGATTACTTAATTTTCACTTTCCCTTTTTTTTTAATATTTGTGTTTACAAAAAAAAAATTTTTTTTTAACATTTTCAGTCTGTAGTAGAAGATCGACCCAAATTTGTGTCGAGATCGACTGGTAGATCGCGATCGCCTGGTTGGGCAGCACTGATAGAGTATAAACATAAAGCAAAACACAAGCTAAATAAAAACTTTTAAAAAAGCTTGGATTTTAATTTCATGTCAAATTTCAATTAATTAAAATATAATAATATCTTTTGAAAATATGTACTGAAAACAACGCCTTTTCTATATTTATCTCGGCCAATTTGTTGAAAACCCATTTGGGAAAATTAATGTGAACAAAGGCGAAAATTCTCCAGGGATTGTAAACTAATATGGATACCAATTAATAGAAGAACAAGTGTCAAAACATTTTTTTTCTCTTGAATATATAGTATATCACGGATTCATTCTCAGGTCATAAAGTACGTCAAAGAGCAGCTGATGTTGCGGGAGCGCTTAAGTCAAGTGTCGGCTAACCGGATAAATTTGGAGACGATATCCAACATCAAACTCGAAGATGTCAGAAAATTTGTTGTGCACTTAAAAAATGGTAATCAGTTAGAAGTTTCATTCAATGTCGGGTTCGTTAGGTCTGTGTACGAATTCAATGATTGGGATAAGAGTGATGGCATCCCGCCACTATCGCCGCACTGCCATTTAGAAAGGTCGGGACAATCGACAAAGTGACTGTGATTAGCCACGTCCGGTTTACTAACCGAATAAATGAGCGGTGGCTTCTACAGTGGCCGCTAAGAAGTGTGCAGCATGCGACATTCTCTAGAAAAAAAAGCCTACAAAGTTTTATTACAATATGCGCTGCCTGATAGCATTCAAATAATATCTAAGCACCGACATGACTATGTGGTGATATTCAAATCTTGTCTACTGTAGACAAAATGTGAATAAATTATGAACTCATCCAAATGGAGACAAATTGCTTCAGTTGGCCGAAAATATTTAATTTGTTGTGTTTTAAGCTTTTGGTATTATTACAGGTCAGGAAAATTAAATTTTCTCAAAACAGAACGTCGCTCCATGTTCGTTTATGATAAGGAAAGTTGGTTAATTCGTTTTGAAACAGAAAGAAAATTTTCAAAGAAAATCAACGCGATAAAAATGGAGCCTAAAGAACTTAATTGGTATGGTAAGTAAACAAAGGTTTCCTCCATAAATTTAATTTACGATCTAATCGAGTCGATTAAGTTTTATCCTACAGATCGATTGATCACACTTGAAATTAAGTCTATTTTTCTGTAGACATCTGGTTATTTGGTGGTTAAGCACAGCAAGCATTGCCATTAAATTCTCAATAGACACATAATGAATTGCTTCTATGAATTTTTATTTAACACAAAAAATTTCTTCAAAATAAGAATGTAATATGATCATCTGGTATCATTCGTATATCTAATTAACTAAAAAATGAAATTAATATTATGTGAAATACGCGGATAAAATTATGAAATTTGAGCAAAGTGAGAAATTGCTAATCTATTACCTTTAAATTTTAGGTTTATATCGAAAAGAATAAATTATTCCAATGCATTTTCGGGAAAATTGCAAGAATCTTTTCCATTTGTAGGGAGGAGGAGGGAAGGAGTCGCTCAATTTTTGTGATTTTTGGACGAGGTTTAACTTTTGATAAAACCTAGTTCTGTGGCAAATTTCAACATTCTAACTCAATTAGTTGAGTTTTTATTATTTTTTGTGTGGAAAAATTCAACGTAAATATCCAATTTTTTATCATATTAGGTTTAATTGTGTAAGAAAGGTAACATCTCACCCCTAGGTGGATCAATGTGAACTCGAAAAATCAGACTACTTCAAAAATCAGAGACGGTATGATTTTTCTTTCATAACTTTCCATACATCATAACCGAATTCAATTAAAAAATCTAGTAGATTTCATGGGTTGAATTGGAGTCTCTATCAAATTTCGTTTTCAAATGTCATTTAGGGTATTTGACCAGGGCCTCCTAACAATTGTAGTTCTACTTCTGCATTTTACCAAACTTTAAAAGTAGTATATAGAATATTTGAGTCTAAAAACTCGAAACAAACATAACAAAAGCTATAATTGCCAATTTGGCAATTATTGAAAACCCGTATGATGATATTCGTATCAAAATTCGAACAGTTGTACCAAAATTCCACTTTGAAGTCAAACTTTCCAATAAGATTTTTTAAAATTTATTCCAATCGGATTTTGATGTATGGGAGTTTTATGTAGAATCATATCCTAATTAGATATACGAATAACTTTTGTTCTTAGACTTTTTTGATAAGATGCACCGTTTTCGAGATATTCATAAAAACCGTTTTCGTTCGTCCATTTTTGCCCATTAACGAACTTAGCCTTGCATTTTACGAAAAACGAATCTGCGCAAAATTTCAAGTCTCTAGCTCAATCCGTGCGCCCGCAATCCGCGCCACAGACAGACAGACGGACAGACAGACGGACGGGCATGCAGAAATTAATTATTTTTATCATTCTAAACACACTGGTGTAATTCATTTTTGTGTGTGATAACGGGATCTTGGCGTTACAAACGGTAAGGCAAAGTTAATATACCCTTTGGTTTCACCATACGGGTATAAAAAGAAATTGTGGATTTCAAAAAAGTTTTTTTTTCGAAAGGCAATAGCGATTTGTTAATAGCTCTTATTTCTATCCGACTAGTTCTGAAAATAAATTGCATGTAAAATTGGTTTGAAGTTACTTTTGCTTCGTGATCGGGGTAAGTCATTAAATTCAGATTCGGTTCGTTGGTCATCTAACTTGTGAGGGACGCCCCCAGTGGCATGCCGCGATAGTTCTAGCGCCTACTCAAGGTACTGTAAAACTGGTCTTTAGTTGACCCTAAATAATGGCCAATGCTAGCCGTGTCACACAGCCATTTCCTCCATTCCTATTATTTTGACAAATTTTGTTATTCCAAGCCCAATTAAAAGGAATGTTATTCTGTATTTTTTTTTGTTATACTTTTAGGTAGCTGTAGCTTTGATAAGTTGAGAAAATCTAAGACAAATTGACTTTGCGTGTCTAGTGAACTCATCTTCTTGTGCTACAATTTCTTAATAGCTGTTGAGCGTTTTTCTGCTTAAGAATATTTACTTTTTGTATAGTATGGTTAAATTGTGAATAGAGCTTAAGCAAACATTACTAATTGGGTGATAATGCTAGACTATAACCTGTTGAAGAGGTGTCTTTATTTTTATATTAGTTCTTAAAAAACGATTTAGAGTTAACGTTTAACGTTTGAATAACAAGAATTTTAAAAAAATTAAAAATTTTAAAAAAACCCCACCTAATAACCGAAAACAATAGAATTGCGTACCATATTATTTAAGTTTTTGGGAATTATTGCTTCAAAATTTATTATTTAAAAAAAAAATATCACCTGTAATAAAAAGAAAAATAAAAATTCAGGAATTAGTCCTGGGAAATCAAAAGAGTTATTTAAAACGGGTTTAGTTTGCCTCTAATTTCTGGGTAATCAGATGTTGAAGCTCATGTGGAGGTTATGTTGACCCTGGCGGTAGAAAAAGACAAGGAACTTCAATTTGTTTTTAAAAAGGGAGACAAGATAAAATTGTGGTCACTTACCTAGACATGTTTCAGGTAATGTTGCGTTTTTTTTGGAAACTCCAGTGGGCGGAAAAGACCTTGGCAGGTGTTTCTTGTCATATGCATTAAAACAGTCCAAGTTAAAGGACAATAGTTTGTGGAGTTTCTCCGAACTTGCCATTGAGGCAAAATAGAATTTCTTTGGGGAAGTTTAGCTTCCTGTTTTTAACCGATTTCGAAAAAGGAAAAGGTTCTCAATTCCACCTGAATGTCGGGTTGACCGATTTGGGTCGTCCCAAAGAGAAAGTTGTAGAGAAAGTTCCTGGTTGGGCCCCGCTGCAAATTTCTCCCCGTGGCGCTACGCTTTCATACCCCCTTGCCTGCTAGATTCTACATCGCTTGAGATATTGTGTTGTGTTCAGTACAGCACCAGGAAGGTTCTTTTATATATTTCCCCTCTGTCGACCTACCCCCTTAAACTCCCACCCCTGCTAGATTCTACATCGCTTGAGATATCGAGTGGAAATTTTTGGTGGGGTGTTCAGTACAATACCTGGAAGATTCTTTTATATAAATACTTCCCCTCTCCGGACTTATCCCCTCAAACCCCCTTCCTCCTAAATTCTACATCGTTTGAGATATGGAGTTGAATTTTTTGTGTTACGATACTGCGGAAGATATCTTACATATGTATTCTCTGTGGCGCTTCCCCTCATACCCAGTCTGATTGCATTAAATAGTATTGATCACTATTTAATGCAATCAGTCCACTAATTTACAAATATCTTATTTAGATCGCACAAAAATTTAAATAACCATCCACAAAACAAAATTCCTTCTGAACTTGACGAACTAATCGGCACAAGTGACGTTGCAACGAAACATCAGATTTGAGTTCATGGCATACCTTAGTTGTCTCTATGCCGTGGTTGTAACTAGCTTTCGATTAAGAAAGGAATCATTTAAATCTGTTGGGTAGAATTCCATATTTAGCATTGTGTCAAAATTTTTTATTTTGCATATAAAAATTTGCGTAAAATATAATTTTTATTTAAGCGCTACCGTGTTGTCCCTACACATTTCGATTCCGTTTCAAATATTAAGTCGACGAAGAATTTATACTGAATAATAAAAGTTTCATCAAGATTTAACAATTTTAAATTCCACAAAATTTTATTTATCCAAATGTTTCATGAATTTGGATCAGAAAAATATTTACTTTGTACGGAATATATGAATGAATATTGCCATGAATGAAAGTAATGGACTAATGATAAGCACAAAAGTAAAAGAGTCTCCGTTGGTAACATGGGTAATATGGTATGTTGTTTATATCAATGTCACTCATACTTTTGAACGAAACTTTGAAAGTAGATCACTTCGTGTTTAAACAAAACGATAACTATAATTGTGGAATTCAAATTATTGAGCACAAATTTAAAATTTTTAATTATAAAAAAGAAGCAGAATTTGAAAAATTTCTAGTGATCGAATATAATTAGTTGCAGTTTCATTAATTCACTTTATAATATGCATAGCAAGGCTCTTGAAATCACATTACTTTTACCTTTATGATGTTTCGATTTCCTGAACCTACAAATAAAAATTTGTTTTTTATATACCGTAAAACGGGGTTGCATTGGCCTTTGGCCCAACTCACAAAAAAGTTTGTCATCCCAATACGGCCTACATTTCTCATATTACAGGCTTTTATTTTTTACTAGTATCTTCGTTGTAGTAATTCGTTTTCAAATAAATACCGGTAATTGCTTGCCGCGGAAAATCGTGTGAGTCATACTGCGTGGAGCATTATTCGTTGAAAGTGAAATGTACACTATTGATTCAAGGGTTGAAAATTCAAGGGTTGTCTTTCTAAGATATTTGGTGTTAAATATAGTGAAAAACATAACAAAAGCTATAATTGCCAATCTGGCAATTATTGAAAACCCGGATGGTGATATTCGTATCAAAATTCGAACAGTTGTACCAAAAATCAAACTTTCCAAAAAGATTTTTTAAAACTGATTCCAATCGGATTTCGATGTATGGGAGTTTTATGTAGTATCATATCCTAAATAACTTTTGTTCTTGCACTTTTTTGATAAAATGCACCGTTTTTGAGATATTCGCAAAAATCGTTTTCGTTCGTATGGGGGGTACCCCCCCTAATGGTCCATTTTTGCCCATTAACGAAATTAGCCTTGCATTTTATGAGAAATGGATCTGCGCAAAATTTCAAGTCTCTAGCTCAATCCGTGCGCCCGCAATCCGCGCCACAGACGGACGGACGGACAGACGGACGGATGGACAGACGGAGGGATGCAAAATTCAATTTTTTTTATCATTCTAAACACACTGGTGTAATTCATTTTTGTGTGTGATAACGGGATCTTGGCGTTACAAACGGTAAGGCAAAGTTAATATACCCTTTGGTTTCACCATACGGGTATAAATATACAATGGAACAAAGTTACCCCAACCCCAAGGTGACTTTGGTCCAAGTGAAAAACAAGTTCTGCAAAGAGCGGAACATAAAATGTTATTAATATTTTCCGCAATTAACGTTTAGACAGGTCTAACAAAGAAAATAAATACAAAAAACTATGTGGTACTTACGTACAAAGAAAAAATATAGTCGAAAAATTATTAAGACATGTTTTTTGGGCCAAAGTTACCTCAGTTTACGGTATGTTATTGACGGGTTTAACGAAAATTTTAGCAAGCGCTAATTCGAGTTAGCGGACCAATCTCTAGTAAAAAGAGCCTGTCAACTGAATTTGGTGGTCACTAAAGTTTCGTGAAATCCGCCATAAGGTTTTTATTCATCTTGACCATTACTTCCCAATATTGGACTGGATCTCCATAAAACGCGATCTCGATTGGAAATAAATTATAGTTTCGTCCATGCCCTGCCATTGAAATGTCTAAAGGATTTTTTTTTGCCTTGGGTAAAATTGTGAGACATCGTTGAAAACATCGCGGCGAAAATTTATTAAAAGTGCATTTATGAAAAAGTCGTGTGTTTAGTGCTCGATAAGTGAGTAATATTAAGACATTTTGTGAAAAACGGTTGTGTTCGGGAAAATTCGAAGACGTTTCAATTGATTAATTTTTTTCGAATAAAATGTTCTGACAAAATTGCCCAGTACACATTTAGATAAAAAAAACGTTTTGCTCCGGGAATCTACGAAAAAAAGATTTGCTTTTAATTCAGACGCGCTTTAGTTGAGGTTTCTAACAATTTCTTGTGCTACGCACTTATAGTGAATCAATTGCAACATTTGTAAGGTTTCGTTGCGACCCATTAACAGCAAAGGTCGTAATACCAGTGTAAACCAAGGCATAGAGACAACCAAGGTATGCCATGAACTCAAATCTGACGTTTCGTTGCAACGTTACTTGTGCCGATTAGTTCGTCAAGTTCAGAAGGAATTTCGTTTTGTGGATGGTTATTTTAATTTTTGTGCGATCTAAATAAGATATTTGTAAATTAGTGGACTGATTGCATTAAATAGTGATCAATAAATATAAAAATTAATTTAAAAAAGTCGGCACAAATGACGTCACACCTGACTATCAAAAGTTCATGGCATACCTTGGTTGTCTCTATGCCGTGGTGTAAACTATTAGCACTACTGGTTGTGAAAAGCGTAGACCTTAAAGAGTAGACCTTAAATTATGTACAGCGAGCTACAGGCGAATTTCGAATCCACAACATTCGGTCTGCAGGCTGAATAGCTTCAGTACTGAGCCACATTTTTAAGAACTTTTACACAGATTTTTCAAATGTACGTATAATCATCGAAATTATATCAAGTCCAATATTGAGATTCGATTTTCTATTTTCAAGCGCAATTAACAAGTTTATAATATTTTCCCCAAAAGATTTTGTTTTATTTTGTTCATTTTGAACTAACATCTAAACAAGTGTGTAAACAGAACAAATTTATTAAGACACATAATGTAAACGCAAACAAATAGTTCAATAAGCTGATGATGCGCTATCCATGAACGGGAAAAGGGATTTTAGGTGTTTGTGGATGCGTGCCTTCTGTTTGTTTAAATTCCACACATCAAACGACATTATCACATAAACAAATGGAACACAAAACTATCAACAGATTTTTTCCGATTTCACTAGAAATGCCTTCGAAATGACCGACTAGAAAATTTTAGACAAATCGAAAAAACTGAAGATCTTGCAGACAGTTTGGCAACCGCCAGTAGTTTCCTCCCTGTCTGTTTGATCCTCGTTATAGCAAACATCAAATTAGATCGGAATTCCATCGCCTTTGAGAAATTCTAACTAAACCATCGTGTTAATCATTTGAAATGCCACATTTCCCTGAAAATTTGTTCTTGATTCGTGGAATTGATCATTTTCAATTAATCCATTGCTGATCAAGAAGTGACCTAAAATTATTCCGTATGTAAGAATAGTCATCTAAACTTTAGTGAAAAATATTTGCCTACAAAACATTGCTATGCACCACTAAATCCGAACAAATCCCTTAACGAATCTTCAATGGAACAATGGTTTTGTACCAATGGTAAATTAAAACCGATATCTTGAATATTCGTCGTGTCGGTTGGTATCAAAATGTGAAACTGTCTAATGGAATTTGACCATTGAAAGTTGAAAAAGTGTGGAGGACATCCACCCACCCGTCGTCCTCATTTTACAATTGATTCGATACGCCACTTGTACACATTCCAAATTAATTCTGCACTTAGATGACGATGCGAAATTTCCTAATAAAAAATGTCTGTTAATGGAAAAGAAGTCCACACCGCTATTGTTTACGATTGAAACTTTTAGGTTCGTATTTTTAATGCGTTTTTCGTTAATTTATATTTTCCCCCTTGAGAGCTCATCGATATCACCGCCGATCGATGATGCATTAAATTGCATTTTTTCTCGATCCATTCCGATCGAGTCATTTCTAAAGTGTTTGGTGTCCATTCTAAGTTTTGCAGATGCACTCGTTGTGTAATTGAGTTAAAACTCCTCGTCCTGCTGCATAACACACTACACATGTTTAGTAGCACATAGCAATAAAGTACAACTCTTCGCACTTATGTTATTTTAAACATTCTCACTGTTTTCTACAAAGGGTGAGGAAATTACACGTGAAATACATATATCATTATAGGTAATATGGGCAGGTGTTTACTGCAATGATCGCGGAACTCCCTCGGTTTACAGGTATATGAAGTGAAAGAAACCCGTAAAACTTGCAAGAAAACGAAATTTCACAAAAATACAAGTAATATTAATGGAAACCAAGAAACTGGCATGCATGGAATAAATGAAGGGTTGAATCGTGAGAAATTTTTACGTGAGATTACTTTAATAAAATGAGATCATCTTGGGCTATAATTTAGAATTTTTGAATTAAATTTTGAGTATAAATTCATTAGACATCGAAAAATTTCGCGAACAAGGAAGAAACAATTTTTTTTCCAATTTTATCTACATAGTTCTTAATAAAAAATGGATATCTTCTTCGAAATGATCTTCATTGTTGCCGAAGCATACCCCTTGATTCTACTTTAAGTATTTTAGTATTCAATTTTTTTACTTTAAATATATTTTAATTTCCTAATAAATGGTGATCCAATAAGAGCTTCCTGTTTTTTTTAAATAAACCACATACTAATTAATATATTGAGGAAAAAAATATATCGGTCGGTATTCCGCGAATAGCACGGGTTTTGTTTGCTTCCAAAGCTGTAATCGTACCGGGTTTATCGACGTAAACAAGAGATTTCACATATCCCCACTGAAAGTAATCCAATGGTGTCAGATCACAAGATCTCTGTGGCCAATTGACAGGATCATTTCTTAAGATGATGTTTTCATCGAACGTTTCCCTCAATAAAGCGATTGTATCGTTAGCTGTATGACATGTAAAGCCATCCTGTTGAAACCACAAGTCAGCTACACCAATATCTTGAACTTTTGGCAACAAAGATTTATTGATCATTGCTCTGTAGCGAGCTACATTGACAGTAACACGCACTCCTTCCGCATTTTTAAAGAAATACGGTCCGATGATGCTACTGCAACAATATTCTCATTACTACGAGCTGTACGCACTCTGGTTGATGGATGAATGTCTAAGAGTGTAAAATTAGTTCGAAATTTGGTGCCGGTTTCACGTATAGTGCGTTCAGTGGGACGATTATGACGACCAAAATGTGGACGAAGAGCTCTATAACAATTCCTAACTGAGCACTGATTTTGGAAATAAGTTTCCACAATTAGTAAACTTTGTTCACACGGAAGTCTATTCATGATGAAATGGCACTGAATACTGAACACAAACGTCATATAGACAAGCCAGTTGACACATAAGAACTGTCAAAACAACCCTATTGGAAAAAGTACCTCCAATTGGATCACCCTTTATATATTAAACTAGCTTGCATACCCGTCGTTGCCGGGTTAAGTTTTTTCAAATTTTGTTTATGGTCTATGTTGGAGCTAAACTTCAGGCCAATCGGCTCGGTAGTTTCCCCGCGAAAGGGTAACATAGAGGAAGAGCTAAGTTTCGAGATCAATTTACCCCCTCCCCTTACTCCCCCCACCCCTCGCGCTACTTTCTCGTATTCCTATGTTGGAACTAGAACTACCACAGACACTGATGCCAAATTTCAAATCAATCGGTTCAGCCGTTTTTGCGTGAAAGAGAAACAGACAGACAGACAGACACCAACTCATTTTTATACCCGTATGGTGAAACCAAAGGGTATATTAACTTTGCTTTACCGTTTGTAACGCCAAGATCCCGTCATCACACACAAAAATGAATTACACCAGTGTGTTTAGAATGATAAAAAAAATTGAATTTTGCATGTCCGTCCGTCTGTCTGTCCGTCTGTCTGTCTGTCCGTCTGTCTGTCTGTCTGTCCGTCTGTCCGTCTGTGGCGCGGATTGCGGACGCACGGATTGAGCTACAGACTTGAAATTTTGCGCAGATTCGTTTTTCGTAAAATGCGAGGCTAAGTTCGTTAATGGGCAAAAATGGACCATTAGGGGGGGTACCCCCCATACGAACGAAATCGTTTTTTGTGAATATCTCAAAAACGGTGCATCTTATCAAAAAAGTCCAAGAACAAAAGTTATTTAGGATATGATTCTACATAAAACTCCCATACATCAAAATCCGATTGGAATAAATTTTAAAAAATCTTATTGGAAAGTTTGACTTCAAATTGGAATTTTGGTATAACTGTTCGAATTTTGATACGAATATCACCATACGGGTCTCCAATGATTGCCAGATTGGCAATTATAGCTTTTGTTATGTTTATATATTAGTATGACTAGAATTTGGACCCGGCTTCGCCCGGCTAAAAGCGTGACTGGAAATTAGGTAGCTTAGAGTAGGGCGGTCTTTGCTTTTCTTTAAAGTTTTTTCTCCTCGGAAAATGGTTATCAAAAATTAACAAAAAGACAATAAATTGCAGCATTCGAATTCACTTTACCCCCTCCCCTTACTCCCCCATCTCTCGGGCTACTTTTTAATGGGTCTATGTTAAGGCTGAACCCCCGACGAACATCTATGCCAAATTTCAGGCCAATCAGTTCAGTAGTTTCCCCGTGAAAGAGTAACATAGCGCCACAACTGAGTTTCGAAATCACTTTACCCCCTCCCATACTCCCCCCACCCTTCACGCTACGTTTCCGTATGCCTATGTTGAAACCAGAACTACCAAAGACACTCATGTCAAATTTCAAGTGAATCGGTTCAGCCGTTTTTGCGTGAAAGAGGAACAGACAGACAGACAGACAGACAGACACCAACTCATTTTTATATATTAGTATGATATGATTAGTATGATATGATTAATCCAAATCAGCTAATCTTGATGTGTGACTGATGTGGTGAAAATTCTTATGGGATTTTAAGGCTACTAGGTATTCTACAATTAAAATTAAAAGTCATTTCTTTCTACAATTAAGATTAAAAAACAAAAATTCTTATGTTCACACCGACGCAAAATTACGTAATTTTGAAGATTTTCGTAATTTTGGACGAAATCTTCCTCGAAATCACGAGATTTCCAGTACATTAACCTGTTTTCAAAATCACTAAAAGTATGCAATTTTCACAAAATTAGGAACGAAATCAAGCAAAAACAATGAATACAACCCTGCATCACTCATTCAGCTCTCTTCAGTACATCAGTTTTGAGAAGTTTTGACATTTGTGCTGGATTGGAAAGACGGAAATATAAGAAAAAAAAGCCGTGTTCCGCACGCGAAGAGGATATATTAGTAAACAACCTACGCGGGGCAAAAAAAAAATTGACTTGTTTTTGATGCGATTAGATATGAAATGGAAAATAATTGTTTATTTTCATTACAGATAATTTCCATTGTCGTCTAAAGTGTCTAATTCTGTTTGCACATATTTGATCGATGTTTTGAATTGTATTATTCATCATATTACTAAAATTCATAGTAATCCTACACGAACTTCCTCGATCCATTTTTGAACTAACGTAGTTGAAATGTCAAACAGAATTACCTTAACCTCTGTGTGAACACTTTGGTTTAAGTTCTAAATCATTTCGCAAAATTACGTGATTTTGTGTCGGTCTGAACATAGTATAAAGTAGAAAAAAATCAAAAAAGAGAAAAAAAAATAAAAGTTTCTTAAAACATGCGGTTTAGATATTTCATTTTAAATAACACTTAAGAAGTAATAAATTTCAGATATACTGCCTCAAAGCCACAAACTAAATCCACTGAATTTATTATTCTACGTTCACCAATGCGTTAAGTTTACATATTTAATCTTTGTATTCAGTTTTGCAGAATTGGTCATTTATGAAAGACAATTGCCATTTTTGACTCGCCATTCAAAATCGTATGACAAAGAATGTAAATAATTAAGTATGGTGATGAAACAAAGCAGTTTAACGGGCATTCTGAACTCATTCCCGATTCTAATTGCCCTCTTTTAAAAGATTATTTAATGATCTTTCGCCGTTACAGTAGAAACAATAAACAACGATTTTGATTTTTATGGTATACTACAGCATCAAAGAGATTTCTAAAGCTTCCCTTGCGTTCAAGGTTCATAAATGTGAACGCCTTAAGGTGAAAAAGGTTAATGACTAATTCAATTTATTACACCAGCATTGTGCACCCCGCGCTGCTTGTTGCACAACCTCAGGCGAAAATTGATTTCACAAACGATTAAGACACAGACAAAACCTTTGTTCTTGAAGTCAGAGTCAAGTCAAATCGGAATCAAAGAATTGGGGACAATTCAGTGTGTAAGTATGCCGTTAATATTAGGTGAGTACGATACCTTGAAGAAAATTCATTGCTTCCGTCTTTTTCTCTAAACAAGGTACGAGACAAGGGTCAAAGTGAATTGAATTCAAGGTGGAATGGTAAGAGGACCAATAAGTTATGTTCCTTTTTGATGAAATTGCCAGTAGCACTCTTAATTAGAAACTGATTTAGTAAATATTTGGTCTTTTGTGGTGTTTCTTAGATTTTTCGTTAGGATTTTTAACATCCAAGAGAAGCAAAGAAATGAAAAACATAAGAATTTTTTTGTCTCAAAAAAAAAAAAAAATTAACCCATTAGGTCACAGTGTCCTATTTTAAAGACAGTGTAATTTTCTTGTTGAAACACCTTCATTTAACCAGAAATCATATTTCCCGAAATTTCAGTATTCTTATTTGTACGACAGGACATAAATCATGAAAATCAGCTTACGAATTCAATTTAAAACGATCCTATAACTATGATACATAAGATATATCTAAAGATTAAAAAAAAAACATATGAAAATATAACCTCTTGGGACTTATTGGGTTAAGATATCTTTCGCTTTGGGTACAGTAAGTACAACGCGAAACTCATAAGAAATTAATTTCAATATGAGAGGGTGTTCTTTTACATCTAATTTGGTTTTTTGTAGACGAAGTTTTCAACCATCATTCATTTAATATTTTTAATATGGGGGATGATTTTCCACTACACTCGTAATACGCTGAAGACATACTGTTTCTTATGATTTGCTTTTTATTGTTTTTTTATCGACTGTTCTCATTGTCCTAGGGCAATTGGCTTTTTGTGTTTTTATAACCACAAGTATCCGGAGACACTAGAGGGGAAATTTTAATGAGACCAGCATTTTATACTCTTAGATGAACGATTATGTCATCTTGATTACGTTAGATGTTTATTTACATACCAAGGGAGGAATGTTATGACCACTCGTGGATTATATTTATGGGGTGAGAATTAGTGGAAGTATGATAGTGAGTACCGGTCTAGAGGACGAAAATTTAGCAAGAAAATCAATAGGTGTTCACATTTTTTATCGGCCAATAGTTTCATGGCTACAAAATCAAATATCAACGAATTACTACAAAAAAAAATTATTTACAACAAAATGTTTTTTTTTTGAGAAATTTTATGTTTTTTAAAAAGTTTACTTTTAATATTTGCACTAAAAGAAATATTTTTGGATGCAATTGGATGCAAATAAAATTTGGTGCGTTAATGTGTCTAAGTTTTCATTTAGACGTCGCGTCGTGGTATAGGAATCAATCTGCAACCCTTCCCCGTATGGTTCTGTTCCCATTTACGAGAAAAATTCGAAAATGCCATTCATTGCGCAAAAATTTGGTCTGGTACTTAAAAAATGGCGTACTATGATTCTAGGGCACCTCACTATATTTCTTGTCAGAAGAAAAGCTTTTTTAAAAGCTTTTAAAAAAAGCAAGGTGTCTGTCTCGCAGAGACGGCCAGAAGACGTGGATCCGCCTACAACGATCGCCAATAGATATTTAAGTAAGCAATTTTAGTGAAAAGGAAACTAAAGACACAATTTGATTGACCGTAATGTTACGTTTAGACCTGCCTTACACGTTCAATATTTTTGCTTCAATATAGTCCTTACACGTTCAATATATTGAACACAACCAAAATATTGTTCAATATATTGAACGTATAAGGTGACCATTACGGGATGTGCCTTTCCGTTTGGTGAATTTCGGCATCTTGTACCTAAAAAGCAAATTTCACTTGCAACACAACGAACAAATGTTTAATTCTAAAATGTTATAGGGCTGTTTCATATATATACTCGGAAGTTGCGCAAATTGCACAAAACATTTTCTTCCATCTCCCCGTAATACTTAGTTGTTCAGTAATGTGCGAAAGTAAACTAACTAAACGAATAACATATAACTGAGTTTATTACAATATTGTCAAAATCTTTTGTGTTATTTGCAGAACTTGCATTCATGAAAACGCTCACAGATGAAAAACAAATAAAAATCAAAATAAAATAAAATTACACGAGAAAAACAACAAAGCAATTTCAATTTACAGCAACTAAAATCTTAAACACAATCCGCCTGCTCATACAACTCGTGTACAGAAATTAAAGGAAACACTGGGCAATCAAGAGAAGCAATCAAGTAAAATGAATTTCCAGAACCAGAACAAAACAACTCATATAGAGAAGAGAAACAATCAAGAGTAAAAGCTTACACTCGACCTCAACATACTTCGTCGTGTTCTCTTCCAAATATTCAATACCACAAAGAAAACATAAAAAGAGTATAAATGTGAAATCTGTACTACAAGCAGCAAACACAGCATAACAGCGGCAGTGAAAATTTAGATTTTGATTCTTAAAAAGATAATTGAACATAGTTTAACATAACAAAATACCCTAAACAATGCTTTAATGTAGGCCGGATCTTATAACACAGTTTCTATTCGGATGTCACCACAAACTATCGAGTATCATCGATTGCAAATTTGTTATCATGGCAGCAAGCCGATTTTCTAATTTGTAACTCCATAACCAAAATCCAAGACGTATCCACGTCAAAATAATATCTTCATTTTTCATGGTTTTACGATAGTTGGTTTTTACCAACTTCCCAGTAACGTTTTTTACTTTTTACAGTATTTATAAACTATAAATATTTTCTTACGTATTATTACGTATTATTAAATGTTTCCAGTTTACTCTACCTTTATTGGGACTATGAAAACACCCAGCCGAAATTTGCTGCTTTAATATAAAAAATAAAGGTTATTGTATAAAATAAAGGAATATGTAATATCAAAAGTGATTGTAATATCGAATTTGAGTATTTCCATAAAAACAAGATCTATCGAGTAGTTAATTTGAACGAGGTAACTTTAAAACCAGTTCCAATTAAATTCAACAAAAACAAGTGACAGCTGTGTTGTCATCTAAAGCCTTATCTAGACTGTTTTATTTGATGAATTTGCATTGAGATACAGTCATCATACATACTAGTTAGGGCATCACAATCACAGACGTTTAATTAGCGAATGTGGAAATTGCTTGACTATGGGGAGTATTAGCTCCACGAAAGTCTAAAATCATGCTTTGACCAGTGTATACCCATGGAGTATTTTTTACCTGATGGAGACACCGATTCGACCAATCTCTTTGCTGTTATTTTTACATTTTTTAAAAGTTACCTTTTCTACATAGACGTAATTCGCCATCGGTGCTAGCATCTAACAACATCCGTATATTACTTATGATCATTAGATTCGTACCTAATACCGATCAGTCTTACTGTACCTACTTAAAACGAGCTAGTGATGTTATCGCAATTTATAACCTGGTATAGCAAAGGCATAGGCGAAGTCGACTAAAGGGTTGCCGTACTGCAAATACTCAATTCATTGATCTCCAAGACTTTTATGAATGAAAACTGGAATAGTGAGTCAATGAAAAGCACAAAAAAACTTCCGTAGCTTTAGATGAAGGAGCGTGCAGGTGAGTAAAAAACACTATAAATTGACCACAACACACACCAGGTAACAATGATGATAGTTTAGTTGAGAACCAGTTACCTGGTCCGGCGCTGGCCTCAGTTGATCTGGCTTAAGTCCAAGCAATCTGCAATATGCCCTGCCACACGGCCCAGCATCCGTACGTAACGCAATCATTCCAAGTCAATAAACTTTCGAAGAAAAAAAAAATACGATCACATGGACCTTTCGATCTTTCTATGCACCACCGTCACGTCGTCCCCAGAAATCGCGTTATTAGCCACGTCAATCTACATATTAGCTAACCAGTGCTTCGCAACAGAATTTTCTCGAGGTTCTAGAATTTTGACGAATTGCAAGATAAAAACTTAAGAAAGTCTACAATTGCTAAGTGTCAATCGTCAAATACTCTTTATGGGGACAGACATTTTCATTTGTGTGGGAGAGAGGGGAAGCAGTTGCCCGATTGGATTTTGCTGTATGGAAGTGTTATGTACAAAAATATTCTAAACACATTTCGTCTTTATAAAATTTTTGAAACGATGCACCGTTTTCGAGAAAACATGATAAAAAGAGTTTCAATTGTATGGAGAATGAGTGGTCCAACTGGATTTTGGTGTATGGATAAGTTATATAAAATGCTATACTTAACATATTTTACCTTTATAAATTTGGTTTTTGCACTTTTTTCGAAAATTGTAAGTCGTCAATTTTCAAAAAAAAAAGTGCAAAAATCGTTCCTTTTGTATGGGAGAAGGGGGCTAGAAATTGCCCGATTTTGCCATTCAAGAACTTAGCCTTCCTATTTGCGAGAAACGCAACTATAAAAAAGTTCAGCTCAATCCTTTCGAAAGTTATGTTATTGACGGACAGACAGGCATACAGACAAATGGACAGACGGACGGACAAGCAGAAATCAATATCTCTTGTCATTCCAAACACCCTGGTGTAGTTCAATTGTGTCTGACGATTGATTCGTATACCGCTTGTTGCGTTACAATACTTCTATATGATTCCCACATAGAGTATAAAAAGATGAATTTTTATGTAAGAGATTGTCGGGCAGAGGAAGAGTCACAGATAGTTAAACTCCATACAAAAATCCCCAAAAAAAAGTGTGACGAGGACGAAGAGGACATCCGTAAAACCTAAAATTAGCGTGACGTACTTGATCGATAGCCCCGAAAGAGCACACAGGGTCAGAAAGTAGGTTATCACTTAGCTTTGCACGGAGAGAAAAAATTGTCAACTCATTACCGAGTTTTCTGGTAAAGCTCTCCCACCCGGGTGGTAATACAGTAGAATCCCGATAATTCGTATATCCCGCTAATTCGTATGAATTTGCTGGTCCCTTGAAAAAAATCCCGAACATTCGTACCCCGATAATTCGTATATCCCGGTAATTCGTATGAATTTGCTGGTCCCTTGAAATACGGATTATCGGGATTCTACTGTATATGAAACAGTGCGAGTTTTTGTACAGGTTCCTATAATAACTTCACTCTAAATGGTTTGTGTGAATTCACACTAAATTTTGTTGCAAAAAACTCATTTTTTATAGTATTTTCACACTTCTGATGTGTGATTTCCAACATTCGCGTGAAATCTCTATTTTTGAGTGATTTCACTACAAAATTTGTGTGATTTCCAACAAGAGAATATGGAATTTGTGTGATTTCACATAATGGAAGTGAAATACGTCACAGCAGATAGTAAAATCCAACAGCAGTGTGATTTCACTACAAATTCTGAGTGAAAACCGTCGTCTTTAATAGTAAAAAACCAGCTTTTGATCATTCTTAATTGACAGTTTTGAAGGGTAAGACCTGTTAGAATTTAAAAAACAGTAAGAAGTGTTTTTAAAAATGTTTAAGTGTCAACCTTTTCCTCAAGTTTTTCGGACAAAAACTCGTTTAAGGGTTTTCGGGATCGCTGAATCATGTTCTGGAGCCAAAAAGTTCGTCAGGATATATCAAAGGCAAGGATATATATTCGAAAACTAAAAAGTAAATACATAAAAAAAGTTAAAAAAAAATTTTTTAAAGAAAAGTAAGGGAAAAAATAATCAGAAATAAAAGCGAAATAAATATTTAATTTATTTTATTTTTATGCTTTTATCTCGCTTTTATTTCTGATACACGGTGCTCAAAATATTTTTTTTTCTTTTCAGTACATTTTTTTAATAAAAGCTTTTTCTAGATTTTAATAAAAGCTTTTTAGTGAAATCGCACACATTTTGTGTGAATTCACTATTCGTTTGTTGATTTTTTGTGTGAAATCACTTCATATTTTGTTGGAATTCACGCTGATTTTTGTGTGAATTCACGCTCTATTTTCCAATCGCACTTAAGTGTGAAATCACTACATTTAATGTAGGAAACCCAAATTCCTACATTAAATGTAGTGAAATCCAACAGAAATCAATTAGAGTGTTAGGTACTCTTGATTGGAAATAACAACAAATTTTATGGGAATCACTCGAACCAACAGTTGAATAATTACAAACATTTTTCGGAATCAGTCAAAATATTAATAGGACAGGTTCAGAAAACGTCCAAAAAAATTAGAAATAGCTCCAATTAAATTCGGTAAAAATTCTACAATGGGAATTATTCCACTATTTTCGTTTTTTTTTCATTAATTTTTATTATATGGGGATATTTTCACATTCGAAAAATTTAACTTTTTACAACGACAAAGTTGGTCGTATTGATTGTATACAGAAGCATAGGGTGCAAAAATGGAAAGCTTCAACTATGGGTTGGAGCGATTCGCATAAAATATTTATCACATTCACTAAAAATTTGGGAGGTTTACATAGAAAAGCATCCCAGAAAGTTGAGCAAAATTTCCGATTTTCTTCTTTTCCTATATACATTGTCGCATTTGTTACAAGTATTTCGGCAATAGGATCAAATAGAGATCCAGTAGAAAATAATTTGCTGTACTCAACACATTCTTGTGGGATGAGTCGAAACTGAGAACTTCAAACTGTATGAGAAGGTCTCGCGTATACAATTGTCCCACTCTTTCCTAGCCGGAAGTTGATAAACTAAAGATTTTTATGTAAATCAACTTAAGCTGTTCAAAGAGTACAATATTTTTGTTTTCAAAAATTCAAAAAACTTTTCTTTTTTTTTTGTTATTTTGGGTACAACATTTTATCCGATTATACTCCAACTTCAGAACAATAAATTCGTATAGAAAAAAGGTTAACAAATTCTGCTCTACATGAAGACATCTTCCTTTACAAGGAATAATGACCACCGGCGCTTTGCAATTTTTGTAATAGGCATCACTTTATAAGATGAAGCTAGACTTTTTCAAGATATGTAAGGTGCATAATTATAAACAAGTATGGACCTACGAGATACGATTTACAAATAGGATCGATTCCTCTGGTATTTATGGCTCTTATTTGCAACACCACCTGCTCCACTGAATATTTGATTTCGACACGACACGAATCTCTTAGTTTTGCTTCTGGCATTATAACAGAGACAATTCTCGCGGTTGCACCTTTTGCACTTCTCAATCGGATTGGCTTGAACTACTTACTTACTTATAGGTAAAGCCGTCTATTTATCTGTGTCTGCTAGCTTGGATATTATGCTAGGGCCTGTATGTGGTAAAATGCCGGATGGTGTCAGTTTGTTTAAAAGGAGTTCGCACTGAGAATTATATAACAAGGAAATTCATCTATATAGGTTTGTGTCAAAATTGCAATGGATACATTTTAGACATAGTCAAATCAAAATGAATCTACTTCTACAAAAAATTAATAGTTTTAGTTTAAAACCGGTTTAGGCTACAAATCAAAGTTGTTGGTTTGCTTTCGTCCATTATTGATGAGCTGCGGATGTTATCTTTCTTATAAGTTGCTTGATTTAAAATGGGTAAAAAAACGACCCTGTTTAATCAGCCGTTTTAACTTGAACAAACTTTTGGTTAATTAAAAAAAAAATACAATATGAAAATTTATATCAATCAAATATGAAAAGTTCAACGCAATTTCAAAAAAGGACTGAGTTAATGGAATATTTTTATAAAATCATGTTTGGGCTGCTTTTGTCTTTTTTACAACACATTTTTTCTAAGAAAATCACAAATTAATTGTCTTTGTACAGGGTACGTGGCAGTTTGGCTTAGTAAGCCCAAGCACCATTTATGTGGACTCTGACGTTAGCGGTTGACATACACGAGATATGTTAACCGCTAACGTATTTACACAATTTTTTAAATATATTTTTGCTATTCGGCAACAGGTATTATGCTTCTATAAGTTCTTCGGTTTTAAATATTTAACCGATTTTTAAAACACAAAAAAATATTAAAAAATGAAAAAAAGGTTTACAAGTCAAAAAGAGAATGGGTACACGGAGAAAATCGTGCTATTCCTATATTTTCTAGTAAGCCGGCAATCTCTCCTATATTTGCAGATCTCATTGCCAAAATACTTGTAAACAAAAAAAAAATTTAAATGATTCCTCAATTTTCTGGAAAGTTTTCCTTTCTAACCCTCCTAACTTGTTAGTGAAGATGTCAGCAATTTTATGGGAATCGTTCTACCCTATATTTGGAGCTTTGGAATTTTTTCGGAATCAGTCCAAATATTATAGGAATTGTTCCCTTTTTTGTAAAAAAATATATTGTTTTTTGTTGGAGCGCGTTTTTTTATCCTCATCATCCTCGGCGTTACAGCTCTCGAAGAGCCTGGGCCTTCTCAATTGAGGTTTCATAACAATTTCTTCCTCACACCTACAGTTTTACATCGATGAATTACAACATTTGTAAGGTTTGTACGTTGCAACCCATCAACAGCAGAGGCCGTGATAGTAATTTAGACCGATGATGTCGTTAACACCAAGCGGCAACTATCACTACTCATTTTGTAAAGCAAGTTGAGTGTGATTCAAGCGTGCGACAGTTGGGAATTGAACCACAGATCTCTAGAATACGCGGCATGTACTTTACCACTTGGACTACGCTGGATCGCTTATGGACTATTAAGGGGGGTACCCCCCATACGTACGAAAACGATTTTTGCGAATATCTCAAAAACGGTGCATCTTATCAAAAAAGTGCAAGAACAAAAGTTATTTAGGATATGGTTCTACATAAAACTCCCATACATCAAAATCCGATTGGAATAAATTTTAAAAAATCTTATTGGAAAGTTTGACTTCAAAGTGGAATTTTGGTACAACTTGTCGAATTTTGATACGAATATCACCATATGGGTTTTCAATAATTGCCAGATTGGCTATTATAGCTTTTGTTATGTTTTTGTGTAAGTTCACTTTGGAAGTCTTTACAAAAAATCTCACTGTCTCGCATATTTAAATTTTTATAGGAATCATTTCTCTCCGTGTAAGATAATTGCGCCGCAGCAAAAACTTTAATCTTGTTAAAAAAAATTGTGCCTCATTAGTTTTTTATTAGATCCGCTATTTTTCTTCTAAAAAATTGATTTAAAAAAAACTTCGTAACGAACATTGTGACAGGATGTTGGAAAACAGTGCACAAATCAAAATCGCGGTGTAACTCCTTTACTGCCCAGAAATTCCGTCCTGGCGTTATGAATCTATAATCAAAATTGAATAATTTGAATGTGTCGAATAATTGTCGTGATAAAAAAAGTAAAACATCCCAAAAAATGAAATTAAGAAAAATATAAGTAAGAAAAAGAAACTTCTAACAAAATTGACATTTATCTTCATTAAAATCCTTCGCTGCCATTTGTTCTTAAGGAAAACAAATTATTTTCGATCTTAAGGTGTTAAATGACTTATTTATGGCTGCGCACATCGAATTTGTTTATTTATCTACGTCCAACATATTAAGTGATAGATGGCGCCAATGTTTTATGTCATGTTGAGCATATTACATTTGGATATCATTTGGCCAATTGAATAACAAAATCAAAGTTGTTCTTTTCTGCTGTTATCATGGAATTTTGGAAATTATAGGCACCGGCTTCCAATGTATAAGACCAGACAAGTAACTCGACCAATCTAAGTATAACCAATTAAAAAAGCTAATCGTTATTCGTTAGAAGCAGAGAGATATTTTTAAGGCTTGTGATTTTTATATATCTTACGCCTCGGTTAAATGGCGCTAAGTGGAATTTCGTTTGTTTATTCATCGATTACACGTGAACGTAACGTACACGAATCGCGCTACAATTCGGTTGGTAAATGCTAGAAACATAATTTATGTGATTTGAGACTTTCTTGCCACCAAATTACAAAATTCTTAAAGTACACAAAATATAAATTACCGTCGCCATGATCTCTTTTGCATTGAGTATTGGGCTCCATGTGGTGCGATACCTTTAAACCGGTTATCATCACATGGCGCTTTTATGTCTGGCCTGATGGTGAACGCTTTAATTTTTGAATCTTTTAGATATCTCGAACATAGCGCCAACTTCACAGCAGGAGACCCAAAAAATTATTTTCTTGGGCCAAAGAATATAGAAACATGGTATAACCTTTTACCCACCCGCCCCAGTTCCTTAAACAACTTCTAGCTGAATTTAAAATCTTATCCGATCATTTCTGCGTTTTTATCAAAGTTCAAATTCGGTATCGGCAACCGGGAGCAAAAACCGGTCCATCAATGTGATTTTATGCGATTTTATGCAAAAATTTATGTGCGTGCACCTTTTTGCTGTAAATAATCTCTGGCGGTTTCACATGGCTAGTGATCAAAGTGCCTGGGAAAATGGTCGCGTGGCCTCGACAAGAAATGGTCAAGTGAAATCTACCAATCACCCATGGAAAATGCGACTGATGCTGGAGGCTGGTTAGTTTATGGAGCTTATAGCTAGATAATCTTGTCCGATTTAAGTCTTTCATCTTAAATCTGCAACTAAGCCAGCATTCAGTCGTTGAGCGCTTCACTTCCTTTGGTGTTTTTACAGGTGCAACGACATATGTACGTGCATACATATATCGATGAAGAAGGCAAAGTAGAAACCGTTGATTTTTTTTTATATTTTCCGCTTGTATTAAAACTGAGCTTAGTTGTTACTTGATATCCACCCATCGACGTTAATCCTCATCTAATCAATTGACTACATCACAGCGATTGTCGATGTCACCAAGTTGAATTGAGTTGTTTCAACAAAAATCCATTCGTATAGAGTTTGATCGTATGATTAATTTTTTCCTTAGTTAATTTTTTCCTTAATTTGATCTAAATTTAGTTTTGCATTTAATAAAAAGAGGTGTTTGAACAAAAACGCTGCTTTTTACTAGTCCTGTAGAATATTTGGCCTTGTTTAAACACTAAAATCCGATGAAAAAATATTGCAGTAAAAATCCAAGTTTATAGGAACCAATTACTAAGTTTTTAGGAACCAATTACTGATAAATTTGATGACACGTTTTAAAATTGTAAGTAAAGGGTGGTTAAATTTTAAGGGCCGATGTTGAATGTGAACCACACCTAAACGTCAAGTTTTTTTCTGCATTTCATTTGACATTTCTCAATTTCAGACTAACTCAATTTGAACCATGGAAAGATACACAATCGAGCAACGCGTTAAAGTTATTCAGGCTTATTATGAAAATGGGCGTTCAAATCAAAATGCATATCGTGCACTTCGTGAAATACGGCCCGATGATGCCGCCAGCCCATAAACCGCACCAAACAGTCACTCTTTGTGGGTGCATTGGTTTTTCGACAATCACTCTTGGATTATCATTCGCCAAAATGCGGCTGTTCTGCTTATTGACGAATCCACTGAGGTGAAAATGTGCCTCATCACTGAAGATGATTTTCTTCGAAAATTGATCATCCACTGTTGCCATTTCTTGCCACCATTCTGACCATTGACGACGCGTTGCTCGATTGTGTATCTTTCCATGGTTCAAATTGAGTTAGTCTGAAATTGAGAAATGTCAAATGAAATGCAGAAAAAAACTTGACGTTTTAGTGTGGTTCACATTCAACATCGGCCCTTAAAATTTAACCACCCTTTACTACTTTAAATATTTATTCTAATATTATTAAAAATTGAAACTGTAACAAACACTCAACCAAAGTAATAATTTGCTAATTAAAAAATACTTGAACCCGGTATTTTTTAAAAAGGTTTAAAAGTCCTGAGTAAACCAAAATGTGACGAGCGTCGTTTTTTTCGTAATATTCATTAATCGTATCACATTCAATTAAAATAACACCTGAACGAAGACATCACTCATTTACAAAATAAGGAGTTTTGAGTTAATAATGCAGAATGACTCGTTTTAAGTTTTTCTATCATCTGACAAAACGTCTTAGCTCTACAAGAAATACTCACAATGGGAAAGCATTTGTAACATTTTCAAACTCACAGAATTTAGTAGAACATCACGCAATCCAAAACCTTAAAAAGTGTTCCCCAAAAATCAGGTTTTTTGAGTTAAATCCCTGTTGTCATAAATCAGCGACAAAACTTGAAATTTTCTGAGAAAAAATGTCACGACACTTTTGTGGTAATATTTGCGAATTTCACTTAAAACTTTTTGATACCGGCTGGTTTATCACTAATTGTTTTGGCATAAAATTTTACGACACTCTCCGACAAAAGCTGCGAAAAAATACAATAAAAACACACACATATAAAATCGCCTGGATTTGGAAGTTGCTTTTATTGAGTCAACAGTGTAAAATTTTAGGTGTTGCGTTAACCGAGGAGTTGCGTTCTTCGAAGGTTGCGTTTACCGAGGTCACACTGTATAGACAAAACAAAATGCTGAAAAATTTTAACTTCAGTTTCCACTGACATTTTTGTACCCATAACAACCAAATTGTCAGTGGAAAGACACCTTCAGCTTAGAACCAACTTTCTGTGCTTCTAAAGCTTTTTTAATGTTTAGCAAATGCTAAGACCACTTTCAGCAATGATGCAAACCTACTAGAGCAAAGTCAAAAACCAGAGCAAAATGTGTCTTTGATAAAAAGCTTTGCAATCAGTGTTGTTGAATACGCTGAATTAAAACTTTAGATACTTGGAGATCTTAATGACAACGATTTCCATACGACTTGAGACTTGAGATAAACTAACATATGAATCACGAATTCCTTTTACGAATTTTTATTATTCCTTCGAACATGATCCGGTAGAAGAACAAAGTTCCAAATATACAAAACGCTAGTGAGTCCAGTTGCCACACATAGATGTAAATTCTGGAACACAATTCAACAAGATCTGAGGAAACAGAGTTTTCGAGAGAGAAATACTACGGAAGGTCACGGGCCCAGTACAGGTAAACAACAAAACTTTAAACTGTCACCATACAAGCTGAGAAATCAAATTGAAAAAGGTAAAATCCGATCTGCAAAAAGCACAATTTGATTTGCAAAATTATCCTTACTATGGAAAATTGTCAATTCAATGTGAGAAATAGCCGATCTGATGAGAAAAATGATCAATTTTATCTGCAAAATAGTTAATATTATGTGTAATAGGAGTAATCACCCTAAAAACCTATATTACTATTGAATTGCCGAAAAATTTTACGGTTTAAAATTCTGTAATTTAAAGTGCTGTGGTTTTTAAATCACATATTTTATAATAATAAACTATGGGTAAATATCGATGGTTTAAGTCGATGTTTCCTCGCAATTTTGAGTAAGAGCGAAATCAGTTAGGTGTAGAACAGAGCTGTCAAACTCAATTGCCACATTGAGTTTTCTACACCAATTCGTAACAGCACTGAAATTGAATTTAAAAATTGACATTCCATCAAATCGTTAGAGAAAGTAAAGCGCCGCAGACGAAATTTTTTTAGTCCTTTTCCATTTAGGCTAGTCTAAAATGCAAGGCTGCCAAACTCAATCGCTTACAAAGCTAGTAATCGGTGATATGAAAATGTTGTGTTTCTTATTAATAAAACTTGCGCCCGCAGCGCAAGATAAAGCGGCGCCCGGGGCAAAACCGGTGTTTGGCGTCCCCTCCTTAATTAAAAAAAAATTATAAAACGCATTTTTGTATATCCTTGGAAATTTGGAAAGATGACCTATCAAGGAAAAGAAATTTGTCTCAATATAAAAATGTTCTTAGTTCTTCAGTATGCAACGGAAATTGCGCCGCAGGCAAAATTTTTATTAAAAAAGGTAGAAATTATTGCGCTGCAAGGGGAAAACTTCAACTGCCAACGTCAAGTACAGCCTATTAAGTGCCAAGGTCAAATACAAATTAATGTTTCCAATCAGTCCTCTTTTTCCCCGTGCGGAGTCCTCTTTTTACAGGAGTCGGGAGGTTTTTTCTAAATTCGGGTAACATAATGCACCCCTGGAAAATCAGCTGCGGGACACATTAAAAAAATCCCCCAGACGCCTCAAATAATGTCTGCATAAAAACGGGAAAACAGATAAACTACAAAACTAAATTCAGTCGTTGCTGTCCCTTTACAATCCATTCGGGTTTTATATACACTTCTCTAGAACCCCCCAAACCCCCCAAAATCTCTCACATTTGTATGGGAAAGAAGGAAAGGAGTGGTTCAATTTTTCCCATTTTCGGAAAAGACTTATCTGTTGATAAAAGCCTGTTTTATGCCAAATTTCAACTTTCTACCTCAATTAGTTCTCGAGTTTTCAAATGTTTCTGCTCAAAAACTTTCCACATTGTAATAACTTATATTCGGCATATGAGATTTGATTATTTAAGAAAGGTATCATCTCACCGTTAGGTGGATTAAGTGGTGTTTTAAATCTAAATTTAATAGTTTGTACTGAGAGTGACCCCCAAAGAGGTGTCACCAGGAAATTGCCACTATCAGGTGACAAATTCGGTGATTGTAACTTTATGCGATTCCGACACCGGTGATAGTTGATAGTAATCATCACTTGTCACCTTACGCGATTCCAGCCCAATTTCTTGCGAAAAGAAAATTGAGTTAGTGTATGAGACTTTCTAATCCTGGTTTCAAAGAATAGTTCTTACATTTTCCTTGTAAGCAGCGCCTTTGATCATGCGTGTACGATTCAGTGTAAAACCAAATTATGTTTTCCTCAACACACACGATCCCATAATTTAAATCTGACATACGTGTACAAAGCGGCAACAAATGATTAAAATGTTGGCAATACTGAAGTAAAAAATAGATCACACTCAAATTAAAAAAAAAGAATCAACAAGTTTGAAAAAAATAGATTTAAGCGTAGGGGAGCTCGGCTAGTAAAGAAGAAAAAGTAAGAAAAAAAACTTTTTGATGACTGGAGCCTTCTCACTGTGAATGAAACAAATGTAACGTCTAAACAGTAAGCAGTCGAATCACAAGTCAAATGTTACACGGGGTTCTCGTTTGTGTATTCTTCGTAGTCAGGACCGTGTTGAAGTGACCCGATGTACACTACTATACCAAATTGTCTCTTGGATGTGGCCGTTGAACACTTGTCCATCGACGAGTGTTGGGATATTATACACTTATATCGTTTCACACTACATCAAGTCTGGTTCCACTACACTGGATTTGCTAGGCCGCTCAATTATTCCATTCCCCTCTAAAGATTTCATATCGTGGATGCTTCTGACATTTATGAATGAAACGAGTTGGAGACCTAGCTTGACTGCCGATGGTGAATAATTCATTCATTCATGGAAACCATTGATATGCGAGTAGATGAAGCGAATAAAACAAGTTACCCATTCTCATAGATACTCCCCTCGCATGATATCGAAGTTAAAAATACTTCAACTGCATGAAAAGTGAATTAGGATTGAGATCTGACGGTGTTAAATTCGGCCAGACACATTTTTTTTTGATGGTTCATCAAAATAAATGTGGACGCGATCAAAAATCATTTCAACTAAAAACGATCTGAGTTGAAAATTGTGCTGAAACAGATCACGAAGTAGTTTTGGATTCTAAACCTAGAACAAAAAATTAATAGCAGCTTAGGTAAGAGGTGGAATGATGGAAAACATGCAACCGGGTGGGAAAACAAAGAAATCTGACAGATTTAATTTTGGTACCAATATTCATCTTAGAGCACGTAGACCAGTGTTTTCCAAGATTTTTCGCTGGCGTAACTCCTAGCGAGCTAGTTTTTTTTCTCGCGTACCTCCTTATACTATTGTATACATACAACATTTGGCATAAACTATATCGCAGAAATATACCATAAAATTATGTTTGAATGCATAAGATCGAAAGTGAACGATTGCGCGGCAGGCGAGAATTTTTCTGGTCCGAATCGATAACGATAATAAAAAGCTCGTAACTATAATTTAAAAAAAAATATAACGTAACAGGCGATAATGTCCTTAAATAGAGTAGCCCCTAGTTTTAACACTTTGACTCCCACAATATAAAAATAAAATTTTAATTTAAGCTCATAATTGTAAATACTGTTTCATAGTGATTGTTAGTTGTGTAAAAAATGTGATGATACAGAATCAAATATGCATGTGACCTACCGATGGTACACACTGCTTCATATTTATTTAAAAAAAACATGTGAACCACCGGTGGGTCACACGGCCACTGACGTGTTAAACACACAAATTGTTCCCCGAAAAAAAAATTAAATGCCACTTAAGGTTTCAGTGCAGCATTGAAGCGAATAACACCGCGGCATAAAAATAGTAAAATGCACATTTGAGATATTTAGAGAGTAAATTTTACCTATTACTCTCTAAACATCTAAAATCGTCAATCATCAGGCATAGCAGAAAATGCCTGATGAACTTGCTAGATGATACTGCAGTCGACACAATAATTGATTCACAGAACCTAATTTTTCGAATTCTAGAGATTTTTTGCTGGTAATCCTTCGCAACTTTGCTCGTTGTTATTTCAAAAAATAATTACTACATAGTTGTTGGATTAATGCTGCTGTATCCGGAGATCTTTAATTTTTTAGGAAAAATTTCATTTTGGAAGCAACATTAATATTTTGAACGTCAAGAGCGGAATAGCCTAAATTTATGCCGGAATAAATGATGATATTCGAGCACCAATCATCGAAGGACTACTTTATTTGTAGAGTGCGGTATTTGAACTTAAGCTAACTAACAATATTTGTAGAATTAAAATACAAGTATAGCTTTTAATTTATTAATAGAAATTCAAGATATTTATTTTGCTTACAACACCTTTAGTTCAGTTGCCGCCATGTCATTTTTCAAATATCGCGTACCCCCTGGAACCAGTCGGATTATGACCTTAGGGGTACATGTAGCCCAGGTTAGAAAACACTGAAGTAGACTATGTTTTCCAAGTGTTTGCCGTGGGTTAATTATCGATGGATTGAGTTAGAGACTTGAAATTTGGTACAGTTGGTTTTAAATTGGCAAGATCTAACCAGTCCTTTCCCCCTCCACTATACAAATGATACCATTTTGTGCGCATTACTCGAAACGGTGCATTATATGAAAAAATTATAAAGATAAACAGCCTTATTAATAAACGTTAGTTAACTTTTATCAATGGTTTACGCAGTGGATAACTCGAAATTCTTATTAATAAAAATTTTTAAGATTTAACTGACGTTAGTTAACTCTGTGTTAGCTAACATACCGATTCCCTCGAGTTAACGAGTTGATAACTCTTGACGGCACATAACTCTTGCAATAATGACTATAAGAAACAATGATCCATTAAAAAAATGCAATTTATGTTATTATATTATATTATCTTATCACTTGAACACCACTTTTCTGATCGCTTTCCTTCAATTTTTAAATTTTCCACTTTTAATTACTTTGCAGTGAATCACAATTAAAATAAAAACATTAATTTCACTCCTATTTTAATATCGTCTCCAAGGAAACGGATTTAAAAAACCAAAATATGACTTATTTTAATATCGTCTCCAAGGAAACGGATTTAAAAAACCAAAATTTGACTTAAATGTAAAAGATTTTCGTATTTTTTGGTACAATTCGGCACAAGGGTTGCCGTATTCCAGCTAAATTTTTAAATAAAATACGAGTTAGCTATTATATGGAGGAAATTTTTTTATTAATAAGAATAGTTATCTAATGGATAAGTTTGCTATCTCGGAGTTAGTTAGCACATGAGTTATCTCCGTGTTAGGGATTTTTTATTAATAAGGCTGAAAGTGTTTAGAATACGATTTTACATAACACATCCATAATAAAAATTCAATACAAATTTTTTATTTAATTTTTTGTCCTCATATAGAGTATTTGACGAGTAGCAATTGTAGGTTTTCTAATGTTTATTTCATACATATTTTTAAAGAACCATTAGCTTGCAAAAAAAAGATAACACAGGGTGACAAATGTACACTTTTTCTGTGCAGAAATCAAAGGTGATCCAGCCGAACCATTGTCAGATTCAAAATTCCGGCATGGGGTATACTAATAGGCCCAAAAAAAATCGAAGGTGACGTGACAGAGCCAGAAACAAATTCGAGTTATCAAGGTATTCTCTAAGAGAGAGAGGGAGAAGAGAGGGGAGAGTGAGGGAGAGAGAGAGGGGAGGGAGAGAGAATGGATAGAGAGTGGAGGGAGAAAGAGGACTAAGAGAGAGAGAGAATGGATAGAGAGCAGAGGAAGAGAGAGAACGAATAGAGGGGCGGGAGAGAGAGGAAGGGGAAAGAGAGAGAGGAAAGGGAGAGTGAGAGGAGATGGAGAGAGAGAGGAGAAGGAGAGAGAGGAGAGGGAGAGTGAGAGGAGAGCGAGAGAGAGGAGAGGGAAAGAGAGAGGAGAGGGAGAGAGAATAGCTAGAGGGGGGAGTGGGAGGGGCGGACATAAAAAAATATAGTGAGAGCAAGAAAAGGAAAAGTTTCATAGCTCTTTAAACTATTTTTTTAATATTATTGGCAGTTTTTTGTCCGTCTGTTGGTATGCTCGGAGATTGCTCAAAAATCTGATTATAAGAACTTTTTTTATCGGAGGTGTTCAGAAAAATATATTCGAATATTCGAAGAAAAGAAAATGTAGCATTTTGGCTACAAAATTTTTAGTTAAACAAACAGGTAAAAAAGTATTGTAGAGAATACCACCAACTATTAATCATAATATTTTAATAACAATTATTTTCAGGTCAAATTTTCATATGTTATACGAAAAATATTCAGTGACCGACAGTTTCAATTTAAAATTATGATTAACCTAAGAGTGTCAAAGTACAGGGTAGCATGGATTTCAGTTAAATATGTTCTATTCAAATTTATTATATAACGGTTTAGCTATAAAGTGTGAATAATAAGAACATTACTTCGAATCGTATCATATTAAACGAATAAAATTTGCTTTCCTATGTTTAAGTGATTTATTTCATTCGTCTAGGACAGTGGCTCTCAACTTTTCGTTACTTCGTATCGCACTTGGTTTTCTTATATACCTATCGCTTCTACATCTCATACAAAATAGTTAAGTAGAGTCTGTTTTAAAATCTACTCAAGAACAGTGACGAATTTAAGGTTAATGTCATTCTAGAAAAAATAATCTTTGTTTCGTAACATAATTTCGTTTCGTACCGAAACAAAATCATTTTGTTACGTTTTACTGTTTTTATTTTATTACTTTATAACGAAATCTTTTTCGGTTTTTATTACGTTTTTTGTTATTGAATTTAATTTGTTTCACATTATAATGTAATTTTAACACGTTAACTGCCCAACCAATTTTGTAAATGTATGAAAGAAATGCCAACACATTTTCTTTGTGATTTGTGCTGTTTTCAACATATGAAACACAAATTTCCCGCTCTGATTCAATTATGCAGACGCAGGACGAATGCAGATCTGACTATCGAAAATCGGGCCTCTCATGAAACTTAATGGAATTTTTCACTGGTTATCAAAAGTGATAGCCATGGCAATCAATGTGTTAAAGAAAAACGGGAAAATCATTTGGTTACTTTCTTACGTCATAATAACGTTTTGCATCCCTGGGTTGTGAAAATGCCACATGATGGAAGACAAATTTTTGATCACAAAAAGGAAATTTCGTGAAAATTTTATTAATATTTTATTTTACAGTTTATTTGAAAAATCCTACACACTTCCATAGATAATTTTATTTTAAAGCTACAGTAAAAATTTCAAGTCAATTTTAGGAATTATGTTCGGCCTCGGGAATGCAGTTTAAGGCATTAAACAGATTCTGTTTACTATATTGTTATAAAAAAATGTCAAAGTTATTCCTTGGGTTTCCGATGTTTCTTATAAGCAACTTTTTATAACAGTGTTTCACACAAAAGTGAAATTTTTGCATGGGCATGAAAAAATAACATAAAAATTGAGCTTTTCAAGTTCCAATGACAATTTCGTTAAAAAGTGACTAAACTTTAAGCCAGAACTTTGAAACTCTGATGTAATTAAATGAAGATTAAAAGTTTTGTTTTCTAACACTACCTTTTAATAGAAATATTGCTAAACCAACAAATGTCAGGTTAAGAATCTCTGGCCCATTCAATAAAAACACAAAAGTGATTGGTATTTTTACAGCGCGGTGTTAACTGATAATACAATCGCATGGAAAGGAAGAAAGTCTTTAGTTCTTGTTACCCATCAAAATTAAACTTTCAATTGTTTTGCGTGGCTGTTTGTTATCTGCATGGACTCTGACAGCAAAAAAAAAGACAGAAAAAATCTTGTTATAGCGAAAACATAAAAATAAAATAAAACTTTATCACATTATCGTGTTGAGTTGTATCTACACAAATTTAATGTCAGTGCCTCCTCGTTGCGGGTATTAGAAATTATAATTTACAATTTAACCTATATAAATGCTGTTGGTATATCATCCAATGCTTTTATCTTTTATCACTTTATAACTTTGTTCTGTAATTTAAAAACGGTCTCTTATCACATCGTCATTTTTTGAAAACGAATAGCCACCAACAAAGATTTAAAATAAAAAATGAATTTTTAAAACTTCCGTCTTATACTTATATAATTTTTATTAAACTGATAATATTTATGATGAATCAAAATACGAATAAATCGAATTCCACTTACCAAGTGATGTTTCAGGATCGGAAAGATCCGAAAGGCTGGGTACTTTCTGAATATTGCGGGGGCCATCTTCTGGTTCCTCTTTTATAAAAATTGGATGTCCACCCTGAAATGAAGAAAACAGTGTTTAGCGAATTCTGATCGAGTACTTTTGGAAATCTGCCTACGCTGAACCCGAATAAGCTGAAAACCTGCTAAGCCGAATATTCTCAAAGTCCTGTTATCCTTTTTTGGAAAAAAATCCTTTTTTGGAGAGGATAGTTTTAAAATGTAATCCCAACTGTTCAAATAAACGATAATTAAAACGGCATTTTTTTAATCACTCACTGACAAGAAAACAAGAAATCTTTTTGAGGTTCAAATTTTGATTCAACCCTCAAGAGGTTTCGGTACGTAATTTCGAAAATCAAAATCCCGAATTTCAAAAAATTTTAAAATCACGTTTCTTCTACTATTTGACGCAAAGTTTTTGGTAGGAACGAAATATGTTGCACGATCCTTATAAATGATTAATCCTTTTGTAATTTTGCTTTTCCAGAACCGTTAATTGCAGGGTGTTAAAAATTTCTTGATTTTGATTTTTTGAAGTTTATCAAGTTTAATTGTTAATTGTTACTAGTAGTGATTGATCAAACAATTAACAATTGATTAGTTGTAATTATGCAGAGCAGCGACTAACAACTAATTAATTGTTAATTGTGAAAGATACAACTAACAATTAATTTATAATTGATTAATTGCAATTAAAAATAAAATTTTAATCGTTAATTGCTCTAACAATTACATTTTGCCCAACACTGCCGCTAGACTATGGAAGCCAATTCAGAAATGGATTCTAAAGCGGGCCCTAGACGATCAATCTTGCAGTCAATCATGCTGTCACAGCAAAAAGCTTTTTTGAACTAGACGCTCAATCATGCACGCACGCATCAGTTAATTCGTAACAGCCAAACCGACAACACACAGCACAAATATGAATTTAAACAATTTTTGTCCTTATATTCTTCGCTTTTCGTCATCCACAACTCACTTCTTTGTCTGTATAACTCGAAAAAGGATTCCCAAAAAACTTTGTCTTTACTATGCGACATTTTTTCACTACTAAAAATTTCGCTGAAATGACGAATTGATTGACAGCTTCGCCATACACGTTCAAGCATGCTATCATGCACAAAGCTCTCTAGAAAAATATCAAAATGATTTGATATTGGCCAGCATGCTGGCAATCATGGAATTTTGCATGACAGCATCACCACAGACGTTCAAAATGCTGTCACAGCATGTGATGATTGACTGCAAGATTGAACGTGTAGGGGCCGCTTTAACGTAAGTAACCCTTACTGGGGTAAAACGATGACAAATTTACTGGGATAAAACAGTAAAGTGTCAGAAACAGGTAGATTTTTTTTTCTAAAACGGAAAAAACTTAAAATACTGGTTAGAAGTCAGTGATTCCCCAGTAAAAATTTACTGTATTATACTGTATTAGTAAAAAATACTAACTGTATTAGTAAAAAAAATATTAACTGTTTTCCCTAGTAAAATCCCAGAAAAAACTTCGCTGGGAAATTTACTGGAAAAATAGTGTCTGGTTTAGAGGCTGGGTACTTTCTGAATATTGCGGGGGCCATCTTCTGGTTCCTCTTTTATAAAAATTGGATGTCCACCCTGAAATGAAGAAAACAGTGTTTAGCGAATTCTGATCGAGTACTTTTGGAAATCTGCCTACGCTGAACCCGAATAAGCTGAAAACCTGCTAAGCCGAATATTCTCAAAGTCCTGTTATCCTTTTTTGGAAAAAAATCCTTTTTTGGAGAGGATAGTTTTAAAATGTAATCCAAACTGTTCAAATAAACGATAATTAAAACGGCATTTTTTTAATCACTCACTGACAAGAAAACAAGAAATCTTTTTGAGGTTCAAATTTTGATTCAACCCTCAAGAGGTTTCGGTACGTAATTTCGAAAATCAAAATCCCGAATTTCAAAAAATTTTAAAATCACGTTTCTTCTACTATTTGACGCAAAGTTTTTGGTAGGAACGAAATATGTTGCACGATCCTTATAAATGATTAATCCTTTTGTAATTTTGCTTTTCCAGAACCGTTAATTGCAGGGTGTTAAAAATTTCTTGATTTTGATTTTTTGAAGTTTATCAAGTTTAATTGTTAATTGTTACTAGTAGTGATTGATCAAACAATTAACAATTGATTAGTTGTAATTATGCAGAGCAGCGACTAACAACTAATTAATTGTTAATTGTGAAAGATACAACTAACAATTAATTTATAATTGATTAATTGCAATTAAAAATAAAATTTTAATCGTTAATTGCTCTAACAATTACATTTTGCCCAACACTGCCGCTAGACTATGGAAGCCAATTCAGAAATGGATTCTAAAGCGGGCCCTAGACGATCAATCTTGCAGTCAATCATGCTGTCACAGCAAAAAGCTTTTTTGAACTAGACGCTCAATCATGCACGCACGCATCAGTTAATTCGTAACAGCCAAACCGACAACACACAGCACAAATATGAATTTAAACAATTTTTGTCCTTATATTCTTCGCTTTTCGTCATCCACAACTCACTTCTTTGTCTGTATAACTCGAAAAAGGATTCCCAAAAAACTTTGTCTTTACTATGCGACATTTTTTCACTACTAAAAATTTCGCTGAAATGACGAATTGATTGACAGCTTCGCCATACACGTTCAAGCATGCTATCATGCACAAAGCTCTCTAGAAAAATATCAAAATGATTTGATATTGGCCAGCATGCTGGCAATCATGGAATTTTGCATGACAGCATCACCACAGACGTTCAAAATGCTGTCACAGCATGTGATGATTGACTGCAAGATTGAACGTGTAGGGGCCGCTTTAACGTAAGTAACCCTTACTGGGGTAAAACGATGACAAATTTACTGGGATAAAACAGTAAAGTGTCAGAAACAGGTAGATTTTTTTTTCTAAAACGGAAAAAACTTAAAATACTGGTTAGAAGTCAGTGATTCCCCAGTAAAAATTTACTGTATTATACTGTATTAGTAAAAAATACTAACTGTATTAGTAAAAAAAATATTAACTGTTTTCCCTAGTAAAATCCCAGAAAAAACTTCGCTGGGAAATTTACTGGAAAAATAGTGTCTGGTTTAGAGTCTAGATTTCGTTACGTCCGTCAATAAAATAGTTTGTCACTAAATAGTCATTCCCACATTATATTTTTCAAGAAAACCGGAAAAGCGGTTCTCGAGAAAATAGACTGTTTTCCGCTCCCCTACCTATAAATGGTTTTCGGGATTAAAGGGTTAAAATTTTGCTCAAACGATTCTAACATCAATAACAACTTCTGGCAAAAATTTCAGATCAATCGGTCTCAGAGCACTTTTCAATATCTTATTATTTTGCAACTGCGGACTGTCCATGAAATTTGTTACACTTTTATGGGGAATCTTCGGTAGTGTGACAACGTTTCTAAACTCCGTCACAAAAACCGCAAAAAAACATGACAAGGGGGGATCCCAAAAAGCTTAAAATTTGAGTGACGTATTTTATTTTATGCATCCAAAAAGAAAAGTTCTGATTTACAAATTAGTTTAATGATACGAAACCAAAAAATTATTCTAATCAATGGTTTAAAAACACAAATTCTTGAAAACGCAAAAAAAAACTACAATCGTTGACAAAAATTCTCACAATAAAACGTTGTTGAGATATAGTCATAACGCCCGTATAAAAGTAGTTTGGAACAAAAAAAATGTTTTTAGTAAGAAATCGGTTGCGTGTAATTCAACGCCTTTTTAATTGAAAACGAGGTCTGACGAAGGGTTAATATTCAGTTACATTTTGTATTATGTCTGGCTTGGAAGGAAAAAATTAGTCAACCTTTCAAAAAAAAAAACATTTAAGGTGAACTACGATCATGTTACTTCCTCCACAATACAGGTTACCATCTTCTGAGATTATTTCTTCTCTTAACGTTGCATTGATATTTTTCGAAAGAAATTTTATGCTGGGAAAATGATCGCATATGAAAATTCACAAAACATAAGCAGGCTTGACCTGGGATATACACTTAACGGAATTAATTACAGGACCAATGTCCCTTGCCTCACACAAAAAATTCTTACAAGTTTTTTTTTATAGTTTCCGGTATGAAAAATTATAATTCAAATTTGATGTTTAAAACCTCATGGCAGTAGCACAAATACATTTAAAACAATGAACTGTGCTGCAAAATTGATCATATTTTAATAAATTTTGAATTCACATTATACATAGGAAGTACGTAATATAATCGAGTATTGTGATGAGGAAAAATTTCGAACTATTAATTTTGCCTAAAAATAATTTCCCGAGGACTCCCGAGTCCAGTGTTAGTCTATCAGTCTGTCACTATCAGTCTGTCAGTCTGCTAACCTGCCAGTCTGTCAATTTTACAGTTATTTAACTAGATTCTGTTATTTCACTAGAATTCACGAACCGTTCTCGAGATATGAATACCGATATTTGAAGAAATTCCGTTTTTGAGATTATCTCGAAAACTGGTGGGTTTTCGGTGATTCAATGTAAAAGATAAATTAAAGAGAAAAACATTTTTCACAAATTTGTTAATTCTCCTTATCCACTATCTTTTACTGCTATCGAGATATTTCAGATTTTGTCAAAAAAAATCGATGCTTTTTTGTAAACTAATATTTTATTCGTCGGGTTATATTGTAAATTGCGCAAGAACCTAGATTTTGTATAAGCAAGTCATGTGCTGTTCACATCAGATATTTTTGATTTCAATTTATTCTTTAGTTATCGAAATCTAAGACAGCACGCCAATATACACACATGAGTTAGAATTTTATTTTAAATGTTTGTATAAATTACACTGGAGAACTTTTTTTTAATTTTTTTCTTTTTTCCTCTGGGGTGCGTTCCTTTATTCCGGAGTAAAGTAAAGGTTGGGTTTGTCAAAGTTAGAACAGCTGATTGCCAAAGTTGAAAATAACGTAAACTGTACTCTGGCATTTCGGAACGTGATTTGGTTAACTTTGACAGTTATTGGAATCCTGACTAAATCACCTAAAATTATCATACTTTTAATAATACTTTCCTGCTAAATGCAATTAATAAAATACCTTGGGAATTCTTCGCCATTATGGTATTGTCTTTAATATCATAATTCCCTCCAACCAAAATAATTTCAAAGGTGTCCGTTGCCATCACGCACAAATTTATTCATTTTGTTTCTCAATTTTAATAATTTACTTGTTCTTTTCGAACTTGTTCATTAAGGCCCGTTTGCGCGTATTATCCTTAAAAAATTAAGTTGTGGTTAGCCTACTTAAATCGTAGAAATTCTTCGACTTAAATTTTTTAAGTTGTGCATAAGTTGCTAAGTTTTGTTGGTGCAAACGGCACTAAATCACTCACAATGAAAACAACGACTTAACCTCAAATAAGTTTCCAGTACTGTCAAAGTTAACCAAATCGCGATCCAAAATGCCCGAGTAAAGTTTACTTTTCTCAACTCTGCTATTGAGCAAAGTTGAAAAAGTTAACTTTGACAGCTTAACTGTGGTGTTTTGGAACGCGAGTATAGTTTACTTTGCGTTAACCGTATGTGTTTTGGAACGACTTTCAATTAACCGTGGTCCACCGCGGTTAACCGTGGTTAGTAATGGAACGCGGCCCTGGTAGACTGATGTACTGTGAGGTACAAAATTTCACGTCATGAACTAATACTCTTTCATTTTTAATTTTCAATAATGAAGCGCTCATACCCTGATTTATATTAGGAAAAACAATTTTTAGGTATTGTAAATAATAACGGAAATTTGCAGTGTTTGAAATGTGATTACGCTTGCAAAAAAGAAATTAATCCTCGGCTCTAGTGGCTACTAGAAAGCACCACTTCTCTAATAGTTATGTAGCGCGTAACGGCAGGAAGACGGCCATACATGTCAATTGCAAATGCGACCGCTTACAGAGAAAAACTAAATTCGGATTTCGAACCATCATACATGATTTAGGTAAAAACAAGTGCTTGTATAATTGTAACAAAAATTTTGTTCTCCAGTGTTCTCTAAAACCATACCTTCCGTGATCAAAGTATAATAAAAAAAGGGAAAATAGTAAACGATCACCAATTTTAGAATTTTAGAAATGAATCTATTTCCATTACAATTACATTAACCTTTGAGAATTTCAATTAAGCCAAACCTCGATCAGTTTATCCACACTCAGTGTCAAGATAATTGAATTGTCTCAAATATAAGGGTCGGCAAGATCAAGATATCAATGGTCCCCTAATACATTTTGGAATTATTTGAATTCTTAGGCCCGATATTTATCGGTGCTATTTAATTAGAAGACATTAAGCTACTTAGGCAGGCGTTAAAAAAATTCAATTTTTTTACGCTGACATCCAGAGGCGGTAATTTACGTCCGTTATGGTCAATTAATAATTACAGTCTGATGAGTCAAATTTAAACAAGTTTTCTATTCCCATAGGAAGTTGATGTTAATTTATCAGGGTACGGAAAAATTCAATTCGCGAATCGAATATAAAATTCTTTTGCATTCGAATCGTTCGCGAATCGAATTTTATAAAATAAAATTCGCGAATGATTCTTTTCACAGAGAATCTTGAGAAAAGCGCGAAAAACCATGTTTTTGAAAAAACGGCTCGTTAAAATTTTGAGATGTCGAGTTATAGTAAAGACAAAAGTGTACGTAATTTTACTGTTATCAACTTTTGTCATATGTAGACTACCCAGAAACTCATAGCGATTTCTAAAAAGCCGCCATTTTGGTTACTTCCAGTTAACGAATTTCCACCAAAAGTTGATATAGGATTATGTCATTCCAAAACCAGATATACATGTAAAATTTCATTGCTCAAATCGTTTTTGAGAAATCTTGTATACAAACAGATTTACAGATACTTTTGAAATAATCTTCAATCAACACGGGAGTGCTCGGGAAATGTTTTTTTTAGGCAAAAGAGGTCGAAATTTTCCATAAATATAATACTTATTATACTACTGAAAGGAAAAATACCGAATATTCTATGGGTGTAGCGTAGTCCAAGTGGTAAAGTACTTGGCCCATATTCCGGAGGTCGGTGGTTAAATTCCCGACTCACCTTACTTTACGAAATGAGTAGTGATAGTTGTCGCTTGGTGTTGTCGACATCATCGGTCTAGATTGCTATCACGGCCTCTGCTGGTGATGGATTGCAACGTAAAAACCTTACAAATGTTAGAGTTCATGGTTCGCAATTCATTTAAAACTGTAGGTTCGAACCAGGGAAGAAATTGTTATGAAACCTCGATTGAGGAGTCCCAGGCTCTTCGAGAGCTATAGCGCCGAGGATGATGATGATTCTATAGTAACGTGAAAAAAGTTTTTCCGACGGATTAATAGTTTTCGAGATATGACTCAATAAAATCAGACTGCCCTTTGTCCCCATTTGAACTGCATATACCTGAAGATAAGCTTTATCACTGATGTGACGGCACAGTAAAACTTTTTAAAATATTGAGGCCTTGTCTTCTAGGGGGCTTTGGCTGAGCATGAGAATTAAAATGGAAAAGATAACCCTACTAGCAGTTTTGATGTAAGACACTTATTGCCACTTAATTATATCCCAAGTGGTATTTATGTCAACTGGTGGGCATACGGTTGACATATGTACATCGTCACAGTATATCGTCGGCTGAATATTGGTTTGACGTATAAACATAGGAATTTAGATTCAAAGACGGCAAAATATTCAGTCAACGACATGTCATCCGCCAAAGTCACGGTTGACATATATTCTGTTTGGGATAACGTCTATGTCAGATATTTTACATACACCAAAAATGCTAGTAAAGAACTTTTATATAGGAAAAAAGAATACTTTCGAAATTCTGCTACGCACTAGTCTATCACATTTAGAATCTTCTTTGAAAGCCCATAAAATAAATACAAAATATTATTAATTTATTTATCATTATTACCGCCGCACCGGATAAAATAAAAAGATAATAATACAATCCCAGTTAGATCTATGATCAATTGCTAATTATGATTTAATCTAAATGCAATTGTGAAGACACGCTAAATGGTTAATGATATACAAGAAATTCATGAAGCATCACAAATAGTTTCAAACAAATGGGTGGCTGTATTGAATAAAATTTCTTTTCATTTTTGACAAGTAATTTGTCTTGTGAGCCCCACTTGACATTGACTTAATATCAAAAAGTTCAATTACTTAGGCAACTAAGGTCAATATATTTGTGCTCAACACTTTCAGAAAATCCATTTTGATGTTTTAATATAAGTGAATGTAAACTGAATTCCGAACAAGTATTAAACATCTAAGCGACTTATTATTCAACTCGTTATCGTTTTGGGGCTCAATTCTTATTAAATAATTGGTTATTTGTGGGTAACTTGAAATAATTGTTTTATTACGCTATACGCATGTCGTTTTTCACGTAAACCTTAAATAATTTTAAATAATCTTAAAAATTAAGAAAGAAGTGTAAAAAAAATCCAAGTAAAAATGCTAAAAATTTAAAAGAGAGTTTTAGGAATTTTAAGCTATTGGTGACATTTAAATTCTTATAAATAAGCCTTTGAAACAATTGAATTTTGCTATTTTATTGCAAATTAACGGTTCTTGTATAGAGTTTATTACCGCCGTCATACTGCCACAGACCTTATCTTCTCCGTGACGTATTTTATGGTCACACACCTTAGAACTATTCACCTCAAATATTAAATAAAAAGTTATAAAAAATTGGGTTTTAAAATCACCTGTGTCGATTACCTTAAATTGTTTAAATGTGTCTCTCAGTAGGCGAAATTTAGCCAAAAACATTCCCTAGCCGATAAAAATCATCGAACATTTGTAGGAGAGACGGCTGTAGTTGAAGAAAATTTTAATTGGTTTGTACCTAACTGTAGCAATTCCACTTAAAATATATTTTGTTAACTATCAATTGTATTTAATATGTATCCGGAACTTAATAATGATAATAAAAGGAATTTCCCATTCAAATGAAACCTTTCATTTATTGATCAGGTAAAGCGAACACATTCGGATACATTAGCAACTTAGCTACATGTTTTCACTAAATATTTCATTATCATATAATTAATCAATAATGTTCATTAGTATTGTGTCTGCATTATACCTGAGGTAATTTGAAAATTCCTAATTTAAAGAAAATAAATTGTTCCAAATTTTAACGTAATAAAAACACCCATTTGTTAACAAGTTCACACTTCCTAATACATGACATGTAAAAAAGATCATAAATTTCATGAAAGTAGATTATGATAATATGTTGGTTTTATCAATTATGATTTCCTCTATAACGATTTATAATTTAATAGACACAAGGCAAAAGGACTGCAATGCAATCGTGATTTTTGCTACCACATTTCTTCTACCTTACAACCAAGCCGATGAGTGTTCTTGGGTGATTTGGGGTCGCTGGACACGAATCTGTTAATCATTTGGCTCCACTACATCAGGTTTTTGAGATAACGGTAAATGAATTTTGAAAATAAGGGTTATTGAAGTTGTTCTACAAGTTGTATATTTGTCAAGGATATGAGAAATAATTTTTTTAAAGACACTTTTCGTCCCTCTCGTCCCCTCCTCCCTTATTGTGACCAATCACAATAAGGTCAATATTTGTGACCAATCCGCTATACCGCATATACCGTCGAGAAAAGGTATCATACAGTGTGGGCCAGAATAGACGCAGGGGTTTGAAGTCTTTATAACTTTTTTTTTATTTTTATTTTTTTAATTTTGTTTCAGCATTTTGTTAAGAAGACTTGGGCAATTTAAAATGGACCTGTACACAATAGAACAACGAACCGGTGGGCGGTGGGCTCAATGGCTCTTTTACGGGACATGTTTGGCGGACGCATTATTTCGAAAAGTTGCGATTTCAATTGGCCTCCGCGTTCACCTGATCTAACGACTCCAGATTGTTTCCTTTGGGGATATTTGAAAGAAAAGGTGTACGTCAACAAGCCAACAACCATCAGCCAATTGAAAACCAACATTCGCAGTGAAATCCAGGCCATAACACGAAAGGTTATGGAAAATGTCTTGGAAAGAGCACGGATTTGCGAAGCAGAAAATGGCCACCACTTGCGGGATATAATTTTCCATGTTTAGACCAAAAATATTCCCCATCAATCAACTACATGTATTTGAAAAAAAAAAATTATAGGTTTCGCTAAAATAAAAAAATTATACAGAATTCAAACCCCCGCGTCTATTCTGGCCCACCCTGTAGTATATTCGGGAAAAATGTTCCCATAAAAAATTATGGCGGTCGCCGTTCAACGAAAACACGCATTTTCGAACAAATAACCCCCAAAGTCAAACTGTGGATTATTTATTAATTTAAAATATAAATATTTTCGTTTTCCAATTTTCTTACTAATATTATGACAAATCCCGATCAGAATAGTTTATAAGACAATGTTCACACTGGTTGAAATAATCCGCCTAACTAGGACAGAAACTGTCAACATTAAGACAAGGTGAGGAAGTGAGGCTATAGAAAAATCCTCCTCAAAACTAAAATCTCCGTTTTCAGAGTTCCGCCTGTCGTGCTCTGATTGGTTGGTGCTCTAATTGGTATCATATCTCATGTGTTCCATTGTTATTATTGTTTCGGTCGTGTCCGATGTATAACGTCGCATTGCAATAGGCAGCAAAATATTACTTGGCATTCTTTAGAAATGTTTCGTTTCCCTTTCTTTAGAAATTTTCCGTTTGTAAAAAAAATCATTTGTATAGGAGAGGGGGAAGGTAGTGGTCCGATTGGGTTTTGATGTATGAAACGGATATGTGAAATCATGTTCTAAACACATTTCATCTTTATGAATTTTTCGATACGATGCACAGTTTTTGAGAAAACAGGAAAAAAGTATTCCATTTGTATGGAGGATGATGGAAGCAATGGTCCGATTGGATCTTGGTGTATGGATAAGTTATGTCCTATTCTAAACACATTTTACTTTCATTTCATTGTTAAAGCCTCGAGTTGTACTATGATCCGAAAAAGGTTTGGAAACTTAGAGTTTTAAGATTTTTGTGCATCTAGGGCCTCAAATTGTCTAAATCCGCATCTGGTCATGAGAATTAAATCGGGATAGACAAAATTGTAAAGTATTGTATTTTTTAAGGGATAAATATATTTTACATTTTTGTGTTGATAATTTTTTTTTTTTTGAAAATTGACTAGAAAGTGTTTAAAGAAGCAATAAATGAATATTTTATTAAACAAAAATGCTCCTGAATTCGTATCAGAATATTGAAAATTAAACTGCGGTGGTAGATTTTTCAGTCGGTGGTTAAATGAAAGTTTACTCATCAGCAAAGGCGCAGCACGCGATATTCAAGTGCAGTACGCGATAGTGTTATCAAAGAACAACCGCAAGTATATAATAATTTCCAGCTAGAAAAAGATTTCTTATGGAGGCCCATTCAGTTCTAGGGCTGTGACAAGAATCGAGATTTTATTAATTCGTTTGATAACTTCCATTTCTAAATGCAGTACATACGAGTAGTAATGAAAGAAACACCACTGCGTCCAAACATAGAATGAAATAAAAACTAACACTCACAAGCTTAAAGAGGAAACCGTTTTTTTAAAAAAAGGCAAACTCAAAAATACTTGATTATTCGTGCCGTGTGCCATGTTGGTATATTTCAATTTTTCATATGACTTCTTCACAATTGTTGTAAAAATTGAAATTCAGGGAGACATTAAAGACAAATAAAATCATTTTATCCTAGTGGAAAATACACTCGGCATAAAATGTCTCGGCGTTCTTCTTTGCTAATGAAAACTACCAACAAGAAATCTTTCCATTTATAATAAAAATATTTAGTCCGAGTCGAAAAAATATGATGAAAAACGACTTATATCATTATAATTTTTTTTAAATATCTTTCTTTCAATAAGTAAAATAATTTATTCAATTTGCTGACGTGCATGCAATTAGATATTTATATCTACAAATACATATGGACAACTTATACCTTAAGTAAAATAAATGATGGCATTTGATGATTTCTTAATTTGAGAGCTGTTTAGCTATTTATTGTTTTATTTTTGTCTGGGGGACTATTGTTTGCTTAAAAAAAATTAATAGCATATTGAACCTGAATTCCATTCATTTTACTTGTGATAAAAAATCTAAAAATATGGCAATTACTCTATTAAATAATTTTGGCAAGTATACACTATTGAGAAAATATCGAGGGTGGTCTCAAAAGAAAATATCGAGTGTGGTCTCAAATGAGAATAAGGCTGTATTTTACATTGGTACTTATTTTTTTCATACATTTTAGTTTGGCAAACATCTTATATAAATTTCGTATTGTTTTCCTTTCATTTTAATAAGATATTTCTGATATAATTTTCTTTAGATTTACTCTGCAGCACTTTTAAATAGTAAAAAAAATTTATCAAAATTTAACGGGGAATTTATCAATTTGTTTTTATTTTAACACCCCGATTCTGATAGTCGTGTCGTTTCCGACAAAAGTTAAAAATTTTATTATTTTTAAATGTCTTATTTTTTTTAATTCGAAAACGTCAAATCTATTGGCTATGGGAATAAGTCTACGCGGTTATTTTTTGCGAAAAATCTTCTTTGTTTTGCTTTAATTTACAAATGGATTTTATTCAAAGTATGTTCCATTAGCCCATCTTTCAGCAAAATACGGATTCCTTGAGTGAAGAAGGCCTGCTCTTTCACGCTGACAAAGTCATGCACCCATTTGTTCTCCTCCTCAAATTAATGGAACCGTATTCCAGTAAGACCGGATTGCATCGATCTAAACAAATGGTAATCAGAAGGGGCAATGCCTGGGAAGTACGGCGGGTGCCGTAGGACTTCCCAGATAATCCCGTTTAGGTATGGTTTGAACGGCTTAACAAGCGGCATCTATTTACTATCGCTAAGAACTGATTCTTATAGCCAATATATATGTAGGTATAGCCAAATATGTATTACTAACTCACTGACTCCGGAATCTCCAGAGCCACTAAACCGATTGCCATGAAATTTTGCAAACAGATTCGTCTTACCTCATGAAAAACTGTTTTTCAAAATTCCGCCCCTAAGCGGTCCACGAGGGGAGGATAGGGGGTGGGTGTAATAAAACATTGATTTTTGCCTGCCCGTTAGGAGGCTGAGAAATATCCCTTAGGAGTTTTTGGAGTCGCTGACCACGAATCTGATGTCGGAAAACTGGCATTAGGCGGTTTTCGGGGCTACTGATTACGAATCTGGTGTTGGAATTTCAAAATTCGATACGGGAGGTCCTGAAAACATACCGATTTTTTTAAAAAGCTTTTAAGGGTTTGCTTGTTTTTTGGTGTAAAAAAAACTTGTGCAAAAATCTTTAACACGGCAACGGCGGGGATGCAAGCTAGTTTATTATAAAAGAAAATTCTTTTTGAGATGGATTTGATTTGTAAACAGTTCCATTTGATTTGCAAAATACACATTTTGATGCGAAAAAGATCAATTAGTTTTGCAATACGAGCAATTTAATCTTCACAAGAGCTAATTTGATTTTAAAAAGTGATTTTAAAAAGTGGATTTTTTTAAGAAAACACTAATGGCAGGTTTCACGAAACCTTTAGCGGTCACTAAATCGAGTTAGCCGCTAACTCGATTTCAGTAGCTCAAAATTTCAAAAAATCTTGATTTATACTCCGTATGAATTTATCTTGTCAAAAAATAAGCAAATTATATTTGTTTAACAGTGATTTTATGGCTGCCCTTGAAATTGATATCAAAAGTCATGCCGCTATATTCTGATCAAGTTCAATAAGGAACAGAGGGTAGGAGGTTTCTCAAAAAAGAACCAACAAATTCATCGTGTAAATTTTTATGATAACTTCAAATTCTTATCTCTTATCTCAGAACTGACTGCGCACAAAATCATAGACTATTTAAGTCTGTATAAAAAGATAAGATAAGCAAACAAATAAAAATTTTATTTAAAAAATTTTATACGTAGTAATGTTAATATTATTCAAATGACGAATAATTTTATTTCCATTTCTTTTTCAAATTGAAAATTTTTCTAATAAAATTAAACAGGTTTAAGTCAAAAATACTAAATTATGTTTAATGCTATAATATACAAGTTTATCGGGGAAAAAAAATTTTTTGTGCAAATTTTGGAAGAAAATTATTCGTAATTGTAAATTCTAAACATCTCAAAACCATTAACTATTTATTGGTTTCGCTGAATGGGCTCAAAACCAATTGCAAGATGATCCGGAATTATATGGCAAAAGTGTGTTCAGCGATGAGGCTCAACGAATACGTCAATAAGCAAAATGGCCATATTTGGAGTGAAAACAATCCGCAAGAGACTTTTAAGACGACATTTCATCTAGAAAATGCACCGTATGGCATGGTTTGTACAATGGTCTTATTTCTTTAAAAATGAGGCAGGACTCGCGTTACAGTCAATGGTGACCGATTCAGAAAGATGATCAACGAATATTTGTCTGTGGTTCCAGCAGGAAGGAGCTACGTGTCGTACTAACGATTTATTGAAACCAAAGTTTGTTGAGAGAGTGATTTCAAGATTGGAACCTGTAAATTGGCCACCAATATCTTGTAATCTAACGCCGCTCGATTATTTTCTGTAACTGTGTGTGAAATAGCTTGTTTACGTGGACAAACCAGCAACGATTGACGCTTTGAAAGACAACATACGGTGAGTTATTGCGAATCAGATGCTTGAAAAAGTGGTCAAAAATTGGACCGACAGGATGCGCTTTGTAACTGCCAGTCGTGGTGCTCATATGCCCGAAATTATCTTAAAATGTTAAATGATAAAGAATTAACTTTCAAATAAACGCATTTTTTAGATCAAAAGTCAATATCGTGTATTTTTATTCACATTTATTTTCCGGATACTCTTAAAAAACACCCATTATATATATAAACATTTCAACCAGCGGTTGTTTTGAGACTGGAGGTCATGAAACGACTTTTGGTACAGAAATTTTTTGGAAGTTGTGACATGAAACCTTCGCAATAGCATGTTTTACGCAAAAATGATTTTAGAGTCATATATCATTTCAAAAAAAATCTAACGATTAGGAAAATTAACTCAATTTATAATTTAAAAATTATACTTTGATGTTATAAATATTTTTAAAAACATTTTGATATCAAATTATATAACTTACCTCAACTAAATTTGGTAAAAAGGTTACGCATTTACGATTTTTCTTCAATCTCATTGCACTACTTTTATATGCAGTATCAGAATTTGGATTAATTATTGTGGGCATTGACATGTCATAGACGACAGGTGATGCCTCATAAAATGGAGTTTCCTGGAGCGTGTAATCCGCTAATTGAGCCTCATAACTCTCAAGTTCCATATTGTGGTTACCTGAAAATCAAAAGATCAAATAATAAAATTTCAATTTCTTGAATGAACGAATTTCATTTCTATGCTAAGATATTAAATAAACAACGTGTTCAATACATATTTGTATGTATGGACGTCATAGCTAATAACAACACTGTTTTCTTTGACATTAAATCACATTACCCTAGGCGTGTTTCATAATTGTGTGACGCTACGGATTACAATGCGGCTACATTTTGTACTCTACGCTGACTTCTTAATAACATCATTAGCGCCTCATTCTCACCTGTGGTCAACGGCATTATCATTCACTTCAATTGTTTACAAAGCATTTATGATTTGTGTATTTAAGATCCATTCGGAAAAAATGAAAGAGGAATCCAATTTTCTTTTACTTTTATATTTGCAATATTCCAAGAACAAAATTAAGTTTGATCTATGATTGTGCGACGTTTATTCAGTAGAAGTGCAATTATTGCTGAGAATCAGAGAAAACCCCAGAACGAACTTAAAAAAAAATTTGCTTTCAAATTTGTTTATCGTTAATTTTAGAGCTTGTCCAATACACTCGCTGAAAAGTCTGCCATTTGGCATATTTCCAAATGGCGAAAAGACACCTAAAAATCCCCATGATGTACCAAAAACGATCGCGAACGACGACGAGAAAAGCAAACTGAAACAAAGTACATCTGGTATAGCTTTATTTTATTTATTGTCCCCTTTATGAATATATAACACGTTTTATTTTTAAAGTACAATATGTCATATCAAGCACTAAAGATCTAGTGGTAAATTTCCTTGGCTGTGGTTATTTAAAAGTTCAACATGGAGTTCTGGATTAAAATTTTGAAATATAAACAGATGACATTTTTATGGGTTATTTAACAAAATACAATCATAAGTAACTTCGTAAGTCCACTCTTATTAAATGGTATGCCCCCGTAAAATCAAAAATCTATTGTATAAAATAGCAAAGATAGATTCCAGAAAAAGAGTACGTTATATTATAATAAACAAGTTTTACTAGTTATCCATTTCTGACTTTTTTTTAGACCAACATAAATTTTACACCTCTTAAACCTCTCTGAAAAAATTATCAAAACTTTTATTACAAAAACCCACAATTCACAAGAAATTAGATACCAGATTTACGTTTTTTTTTTTTAAATAATTAAGTATTCTATCCTTTTTCGAAACTTTTATTTAGCTTGCTTCCGTGTGTGTCTGCCTGTTTGTCTGTCTGTTAAGGTCAAATCTTGTAACCTAATTTTGACCCACTTCCTCATCCGATTGACTTGAAATTTTGCAGACATAAGTGGGTTAAAAACTCCGATGATAATACAATATTTTCAGTCCTTGTAAGGATAGGGGAAAGTCCTGTAAGGATAACGTGGTTATCATTTTCCTCAAAAAATCTCATCTGGGGATTTTGGGGTCGCTGAATTCGATTCTAACGTTAAGAAGTCTGCAAGGATATCTCAGAGGCAAGGATATATATTCGAAAACTAAAAAGTATGTATAAGCGTGGTGAAAGACAGGCGTCATTTTGGATTTTTAGTCATACTAATCAAATAATAAAATAAAACATAACCAACGCTATAATTGCCAATCTGGCAATTATTGAAAACCCGTATGATGATATGGCATTGTTCGAAGTTTAAGTGAACGGCGAACAGCTGTATCAAAATTCTACTTTGAAGTCAAACATTTTATAAAATCTATTCCAATCGGATTTTGATGTATGGGAGTTTTATGTAGAATCATATCCTAAATAACTTTTGTTCTTGCACTTTTTTGATAAGATGAACCAAAAAACGTTTTCGTCCGTATGGGGGTACCCTCCCCCCCCCCCCCCTAATGATCCATATTTGCTCATTAACGAACTTAGCCTTGCATTTTACGAAAAACGAATCTGCGTAAAATTTCAAGTCTCTAGCTCAATCCGTGGGCCCGCAATCCACACCACAGACGGCCGGACGGACAGGCGGACATGCAAAATTCAATTTTTTTTATCATTCTAAACACACTGGTGTAATTCATTTTTGTGTGTGGACAGGATCTTGGCGTTACAAACGGTAAAGCAAAGTTAATATACCCTTTGGTTTCACCATACGGGTATAAAAAACTAGCAAAATAAAATAAAAAAAATAAAAAAAGCTTTTATTTAAAAAAATGTACTAAAATGGTGAAAAACAGTGCATCAGAAATAAAAGCGAGATAAAAGTATAAAAACAACAGAATATTTATGCCGCTTTTATTTCTGATACACAGCGCCCAAAAAAAAATTTTTCCTTTTTAAATAAAATTTTTACTCAATTTGTTTTTTTATGACTCAGTAGTGATCTGAGTACGAACACTTCGTCTTCGTCAATCTGCAGCCTTTCACTTTAGTCGGTTTACAGCCTTGGCCAGAGTCAACATGATGTGAAGATTACTGAAGAGGGGTTCGAGCAGGAGAAGCGCCAGCGCAAATGTTACCTCAAAAAGAAAAGCGGAGTAAAATTGTTTTAACGATACAGAAAGATCTCCTCGTCATACATTTCCATGATTTTTTTGTGTAGAGTTTAATATCGCCGCCACCTTACCGCAAAACCTTTTTTTGCCTTGGAATTCAAGGACATGTGGAACTTTGAACAACCGTCACTTTTGATCCCATTGAGATCCCAACTTGAAATTTGGGTTGATTTTAGATTAAATGGCAAAGATTTTTAAAATATGTGTTTCCAGGATATCGCAGGATAATAGATATTTTTGTAATCCTTGATATTAAAATTCTTAAAACTGTCTAGCAAAAAACAAAAATAAAATACCTTAAAGGCACAAATATCGGAATGTCATTAACAGCTGGCTCGGTGACATGTAAGTTCTTGCGGTAGTATCGAATCTGATCACATAACGTATGACCTCTATTCAAAAGAAGTGAAAAGAATTTTCATACCATATGCGCATAATAATCACGATCACCAGCAATTATGAATATTTTATCTAATTGAATTTAGATTTGAAAAATAAATTCAAAATCAGTTCGTAATCATAAAATAAAATTTTCAATTCAATTGCAAAAAAAAATTAATTGTTTCTATTCTGGTTTGATTGAATAATCAAAACATTAAAGAATATGAGCAAATAAAAAGAGAAAAAATCAAAAGAATATCGTGTGCGGTATAGTTTGTTTATAAACAGAAATATATAAAATTCTGGGAGATCCGTGCCAAACGATTTAGTCACAACTTTTTCTGTGTTGCATAAGTAAAAAGATTTTTTTCTTCTTGGTTGAGAATGATTTTTTGGTCAATCACTATTGCTGAAATACATAAAACTAACTATTTATGTGTGCCAAAAAAAACGGATTTACGAATTTGTCATGCAATATACAAATATATCTCAAATAGGTGTAAGCAGGCAAATATTATTTTGCGATCTCCTAAGGGGTTGTCCATAAACCCCTCCTTTTTTATAGAAATTTATAAAAAATAATCTTCGGCATTCACAAATGCTCACCTACGGCGCACTTTTTTTTTGTAATTCCTGCTTATAATTCATTGTTTCAACTAAAATTTTTCCTGCGGCGCATTTTTTTTAAATTTGTACATTTTGAACAGTTCCATTTATTGTTGCATACCGAAGAACTAAGATACGATTTTATCATTTTATCTAGATAATCACAAACAAAAATTGAAACAAACTTTCTTTGATCGTTCGTTCAAAATTTCCAAGCTCACGAAAATACTTTTTAGGTAGAAAGAGGGCGCCAAATACAGGTTTTTGCTCTTCGCGCCGCTTTGTCTTGGTACGGCCTTGACCACAAAGTCTTCTGAAAATTTAAACGACTCTGTTATGCTTATCTGTGTTGTCACTTGTTAAAGTGACTCTTTCATCATCTTTGACCTTTTTAGACGCGACATATTTTCATTCATTACTCCGAAGTTTTTCGGCAAGGGACAAAGTGGAGGTGATTCCTAACGTTATTGCCACTGCATCTTGCAACTTTGGAGTAATGCATGAAAAAACATTTGACGCTATTAATAGATCTTTGCTAAGCAAAGTTTAGCAGCAGTTTAAGCAAAACCGGAGTTTAAGTTAATAATAAACAATTTAAACTTATTTTTGAATGCTAAACTGGGTGTTAAAATTAATCATTCTCGAGGGTATGTTTAAGTGGCTGATCAACCTCAAAATCTATATTGTTTTGCCAGTGAAAATCAAGTTAAACGAAAAACATAATAGTTACATTGTTTAACTAAACTCCGTTTTTTATGGTTTTATGTAAGCTAACATTTTATTTGCCGGGTTACAGTATAAACTGCGCAGGTAGAAAGATTTTGTATAAGAAAGTCCTGGGCTGCTCACATCAGATTTTTTTGGAGGTATGGGTTTTTTGACACTCAAATAAAGCAGTTTAAAAACCTTTGAAAAAACTCGTTTTTACATCGTTCATTCGCGTTATTACTTTCCTCTGTTACAGAGAGAAAGTATTGTATTCATGACGGAGGCCGACTCGGGAACGGGGGAAAGATAGATACTTTCTAATAACGAAATCCTTTTCAAGCAAAATTATGAGGATGTCCGTGCATCTGTCGGTCCATACGTTGTACGTATCTTAAATATCTCGAAAACGCGTTGAGCTAGCGACTTGAATTTTTCTGTAAATTAATATAACAAAATTTAAAAAATATCAAATTTTCTACATTTTTTTCTTTAGCGGTTTTTACGTATCTCTAACGGTTCACAATATATTTAACAAAAATTAAGTTTCTTTCAATAAAAATGCATATATACCATAGTCGGGCGTTTTCAATTCCCATTCAATTTCAATTCCCATTCACTTACTGAATGGTATTTGAAATTTTTACTCCATTACCATTCAGTAGTGAATGGTAATGGCCAAAAAATTCAACTCTCCATTCACTGAATGGGAATGTAAATTTATTTCCATTCCCATTCGATTTGAGTTGAGATTTTATGATTTTAAGTGAATGGTAATTCAATTTAGTCAAATGATTTTTTTATATGGAAAAATGCTCGAAATCGATCGAAATGAGGGAAAAGTTAATTTGCCTCAAAACGACAGGACCGATTTTTATGATCCATATCACATTGGATAGGGATCAGTGTGGCCTATAGTACTAGATATGAGGCATTCTAGAAAAACCAAAATGGCGGCTATTAGACGCCATTTTGTCCAAATTATCCCAATAAAGGCCTATCAAGATAGGTATCAAATGAAAGAGCTCTGGAGGAAACTTATAAATATCTATATCATGGGTATCAAAAAACAAAATGGCGGCTGTTAGACGACATTTTGTCCAAATTACCCCAATAAAGACCCATCAAGATGGGTATCAAATGAAAGAGCTCTGGAAGAAACTTACAAATATCTATATCATGGGTATCAAAAAAACAAAATGGCGGCTGTTAGACGACATTTTGTCCAAATTACCCCAATAAAGACCCATCAAGATGGGTATCAAATGAAAGAGCTCTGGAAGAAACTTACAAATATCTATATCATGGGTATCAAAAAAACAAAATGGCGGCTGTTAGACGACATTTTGTCCAAATTACCCCAAATAAAGACCCATCAAGATGGGTATCAAATGAAAGAGCTCTGGAAGAAACTTATAAATATCTATAACATATTTATCAAAAACCAAAATGGCGGCTATTAGACGCCATTTTGTCTAAAATACCACAATAAAGACCCATCAAGATAGGTATCAAATGAAAGAGCTCTGGAGGAAACTTATAAATATCCATAACATGGTTATCAAAAAAAAGAAAATGGCGACTAAACATCGTAATAAAGATCCATCAAGATGGGTATCAAATGAAAGAGTTTGGGAGGAAACTTATAAATCCCTATATTTTATTTTATTTTTTGAAGAAACAATTGACTTATTTTTTTTTATTCAATTTTGCTTTCATTATCACTAATTTTTCATGAAAGCAAAATTGAATAAAACAAAAAATAAGTCAATTGTTTCTTCAAAAAATAAAATAAAATATAGGGATTTATAAGTTTCCTCCCAAACTCTTTCATTTGATACCCATCTTGATGGATCTTTATTACGATGTTTAGTCGCCATTTTCTTTTTTTTGATAACCATGTTATGGATATTTATAAGTTTCCTCCAGAGCTCTTTCATTTGATACCTATCTTGATGGGTCTTTATTGTGGTATTTTAGACAAAATGGCGTCTAATAGCCGCCATTTTGGTTTTTGATAAATATGTTATAGATATTTATAAGTTTCTTCCAGAGCTCTTTCATTTGATACCCATCTTGATGGGTCTTTATTTGGGGTAATTTGGACAAAATGTCGTCTAACAGCCGCCATTTTGTTTTTTTGATACCCATGATATAGATATTTGTAAGTTTCTTCCAGAGCTCTTTCATTTGATACCCATCTTGATGGGTCTTTATTGGGGTAATTTGGACAAAATGTCGTCTAACAGCCGCCATTTTGTTTTTTGATACCCATGATATAGATATTTATAAGTTTCCTCCAGAGCTCTTTCATTTGATACCTATCTTGATAGGCCTTTATTGGGATAATTTGGACAAAATGGCGTCTAATAGCCGCCATTTTGGTTTTTCTAGAATGCCTCATATCTAGTACTATAGGCCACACTGATCCCTATCCAATGTGATATGGATCATAAAAATCGGTCCTGTCGTTTTGAGGCAAATTAACTTTTCCCTCATTTCGATCGATTTCGAGCATTTTTCCATATAAAAAAATCATTTGACTAAATTGAATTACCATTCACTTAAAATCATAAAATCTCAACTCAAATCGAATGGGAATGGAAATAAATTTACATTCCCATTCAGTGAATGGAGAGTTGAATTTTTTGGCCATTACCATTCACTACTGAATGGTAATGGAGTAAAAATTTCAAATACCATTCAGTAAGTGAATGGGAATGGAATTTTGAATGCATTCAATTTTGAATTGAATACGCCCAACTCTGATATATACAAATAAAATTTCCCGTATTTTTTCTTTTAATTGTTTTTACCATGGTTGTGTCGCTCAACCATCGACTCCAACTCCAACTTCTTCAAACCAAACATTGTTTTTGGTTGCAAAACATTGATGTTAGACCTGAACTAGATGGCAACACTCTCTAGTGGCCAATGGAGGTAAAATAACCGGTTCGGATTTGGAGTCGACGAATTTTTTACGACTCCGTCAATAATACTTGTCAAGTAACATTGAACGTGTGGAGACTCCTTTAAACTCTGTTCTGAAAATTGACCGACGACTCCTACTCCGACTCCTAATGTAATAATCTTGTCCGACTACGACTCCACAACCCTGATTTTAACGTGTTTAATAAAAATATTATTTTTCATATTTTTCTGAAACTACATAAATATTGCAAAGGAAAGTTTTGTATTGATCACAAAATATCAAAACTGATATTTTTTCACCTTCACATTATATTGGTGAATGGCATGAGGCTAACAATGTGCCCGTTTTGTCACGTTAAATTTATTGGACATGACTATTAATAACATATTTCAAGAACAAAATGTTTTTTATCCAAAAAGTTTTGGAGAATATACAGTTACTTTCGTTTTTATCTATACAGGGTGGTCCGGATTAGGATGTCAATCCATTAACCCTTCATTCTTTGCACAATTTCATGAAAAAAAGTCCACTATACATGTGTTCGGAAATGTACCGTTATCGAACGGCAGCCATTTTAAATTTTCCCCTCGGAATTTTTTCGCACATCACTAACGAGGCTCTCCCTGCCACAAATATTAACGGATTTCTATGATTTCTATGTCGTTAGATAGATAATAAAATACTGTTTTTGGATCAATTAAAAGTTTTGTGAAATACTGCAGATTTTCCTAAATAAATGGCTTTAAACAAGATTTTTTTTTGTTTTCAATCCAAAAAATTTGAGAAAGTTGCGTTTTTCTCAAATACTTGCCCTATACTTTTTTTTATTTTTTATTTTTGTATTATTCCTCTGTCAATTCCCCACAAAACGCATATTTAATTTTCATTATACGATTTCTAGTTCCATAGATATAACCAAAACACTACTCCATGTTTCCACTGAAATCAAAATTAGATATTTTTCTTAATGGAATAGGCACTTCCCCGCACTTTTGGACATCGTTTGAAAAAAATACATAAAGCAAAACAAAAAACATAAAACAAAAAAACATAAACATAAAACAAAAAAATACATAAAAATACATAACATTTCAAGATCCATGCACTATCGAATGTAGTAACGGTTGTATTCTTGTACTGTTTTGGAAAAACAAACTATTTCCAATCCAATGGAGGTCACTTCGAAAATCTTTTGTAGTAATTGTTAAATAAAAACGTGTTGTTTTGTTTTATGTATTTTTTTCAAACGATGTCCAAAAGTGCGGGGAAGTGCCTATTCCATTAAGAAAAATATCTGATTTTGATTTCAGTGGAAACATGGAGTAGTGTTTTGGTTATATCTATGGAACTAGAAATCGTATAATGAAAATTAAATATGCGTTTTGTGGGGAATTGACAGAGGAATAATACAAAAATAAAAAATAAAAAAAAAGTATAGGGCAAGTATTTGAGAAAAACGCAACTTTCTCAAATTTTTTGGATTGAAAACAAAAAAAAATCTTGTTTAAAGCCATTTATTTAGGAAAATCTGCAGTATTTCACAAAACTTTTAATTGATCCAAAAACAGTATTTTATTATCTATCTAACGACATAGAAATCATAGAAATTCGTTAATATTTGTGGCAGTGAGAGCCTCGTTAGTGATGTGCGGAAAAATTCCGATGGGAAAATTTAAAATGGCTGCCGTTCGATAACGGTACATTTCCGAACACATGTATAGTGGACTTTTTTTCATGAAATTGTGCAAAGAATGAAGGGTTAATGGATTGACATCCTAATCCGGACCACCCTGTATACACTAAAAACCTAAAATGTTATTTAAGTCATAGGGAAAAAAACGTTTTTCTTCCTTTGCTACCTCCAATATACCTCGCACCTCAAAATACTTACACAGCACATGCGAAAGAACCCAATAAAACACTCCCACATGCATCGGCTCACCAGGCGGATATAACGGGATGACCAATTTTCCACCGCGTTCCCCATTTTGATTTTATTGAATTACAATACGATTATGCAGGCGAAATTCCTTGAAGCTGAGGATTTTCCGAAGTAACTATACTTTTATATTAATACTTTGCAATTGAAATGTTCAAATTTGTAATTCGATCCTTTTCTGTTGGGTCGAATATCGTAAAATCCTCCACACTATCAGAAAAGCGGGAAATAAAAAAAAGTCTTACCAGTCTAAAGTTTTACTGATGATATCCTGCCTTTACGTATACTGATCTTTGCGAATTCTACAATATTTCTACAAGATTAATACAATCATGTGTAGGTCGAGTTGAGCTGATAGCAGTATATTTACTTCAAATTACTAAATCAACTTTTACATATACTTGCAGCTTTAAAACGTGCAACAAGTGCATTACAAGATTTGCCTGTCTTATACCTACACAGTAAAAAATTTGTGTGAAATTACAAGATTATTTCGCTTCTCTGGGTCTGTAAAAAGGTACAAAGATCGGTATTTTTTAGATACAATGTAAAAAAAATAAAGTAATTCTACACAAATTGGGGAAATTCGCAACATCGTTGTATTTTCAATATATTTTACATCACAAGAAAAAATTTAACAAGAGTGAAACATGGGTTAATTTGCAATGTTGTTGTGTGCAATGGAAACACGAGCGCTGTGACATATGTCAGCGGAAGCAACACAAACATCGATTTGCAAAACGTTTATTTAAAAAAGTCTATTTGTATAGGAGACGGAGAAAGGAGTAATCCGATTGGATTTTGATGTATGAAATGGTTATGTAAAATCATATTTTATATAGATTTTACCTTTATAAATTTTTCGATGCGATGCACAGTTTTTGAGAAAACAGGAAAAAACTATTCCATTTGTATGGAAGAGGGGGGAGCAGTGGTCCAATTGGATTTTGAAGTATGGGTGAGTTATGTAAAATCCTATTCTGAACACATTTTACCGCGATATTTTTTTCAACATGACTCACCGTTTTCGATAAAATTGCAAAACCCTGTTTAATTTGTATGGGAGAGGAGAGAAAGAATGGTTCAATTTTGCCCGTTCAAGATCTTGGCCTAGCCATTTACGAAAAACGTAACTATACAAAACTTAACACGTAAGAGTACTCCTATAATGTTAAATGTATTTCAAAAGAGGAATTTACAACTACTATGGAAAACGTTTACAAAGTAAATTTAAATTTGACATTATTCATTGCTCACTTCCTTTATTGAATCAGACATAAAGTAATAGTCCACTATCGAGGCAGTGGCATTTTACAACGAATTTTACATCGTAAAATTACTTGATTTTTTTACTGTGTAGTTGTTGAAGATGATGATCAAAAAGTTTATTTTTTTTATCTTTTTTTATACTTTACTTTAAAATTTGTTAATTCCCTTCGAAAACTTCTTGGATTTTGTGAAGATCGAAACGCATGAATGACTCTGTGCACATTAAATACAATATTTGAATGTGAAGTATCATGCAAGCAGAATTTAACAGTAAAAAAAATCAACCAAAAAGGAATATGTGTGTTGAATCTTGTTGCACCTGCTATTTTCTTACTTGCATACAAGTACAACAAAACGAGACATTCGGCAGTAGTGTTTTGGATTTTACTTTTTAGTTTTTGTTATTACATTTTTATTCTCAAATTTAATTTTGTTTGCAAATTTAGAAATTGACTATTTGTAGGGTGAGCATACGTACCAGATTAGCCGGGACAGTCACTGAGTCAGACATTTTGCCCCGATGTCTCGCAAACTACAGTTTTTTCCCAGATTATACAATTTAGGGTTACAGTTTATTGCTTACTAAAATATCTGATGTGAACAGCACATGACTTTCTTATACAAAATTTATGTCTCTTGTGACACCAGAAATCTCTTCTAGAAGCGACTTCTGCAAATAAACTTCCATGTGGACACAGGCCTTTAGATTACAAAAAAAACATCAAATCTTTTTTTGTGCGATATAAAACATCAAATCTTTTTTTGTGCGATATAAAACATCTCGATAACGGTTAAAGTACAGAATTTTAATAATTCTTAATATTTTTTGAAAAATCTTTAATTTGCAAGCAATTTGCAAAAATCTAATATTTCACTTTTTAATGAAAATATTTCGATAACGGTAAAAGATAGCGGGCAATTGTGGGAAATGTTATTTTCTTTAATAGATCTCATACATTAAACTACGGAAAATCCGTTAGTTTTCTAGATAATCGCAAAAAACTTAATTTTTTGAAATAACGGTATATCTGGATATCGATTTGAGATATCGAGTTCTAATAAAACCTAACTGAAGGAAATTTTATTATTTCAAACTTCTATTACACAAAAGATTACAGAAAATGCGTAATTTTGGAGTAAATTTCGAAAAACGAAATTGCAATTTCTGAAAAGCCATTCCCGTTAACGGATTTCCACCCAGAAGGGGTCTGGTAGTTTTTGATAAATCTTTTGCAGAGACTGACAGACAAAAAGACATTTTTATACCCGTATGGTGAAACCAAAGGGTATATTAGATTTGCCTTACCGTTTGTAACGCCAAGATCCCGTCATCACACAAAAAAATGAATTACACCATTGTGTTTAGAATGATAAAAATAATTAATTTCTGCATGTCCGTCCGTCTGTCTGTCTGTCCGTCTGTCTGTCCGTCTGTCTATCTGTGGCGCGGATTGCGGGCGCACGGATTGAGCTAGAGACTTGAAATTTTGCACAGATCCGTTTTTCGTAAAATGTGAGGCTAAGTTCGTTAATGGGCAAAAATGGACCATTAGGGGGGGTACCCCCCATACGAACGAAAACATTTTTTGCGAATATCTCAAAAACGGTGCATTTTATCAAAAAAGTGTAGGAACAAAAGTTATTTAGGATATGATTCTACATAAAACTCCCATACATCAAAATCCAATTGGAACAAGTTTTAAAAAAATCTTATTGGAATATTTGACTTCAAAGTGGAATTTTGATACAACTGTTTGTCGTTCACTTAAATCACCATACGGGTTTTCAATAATTGCCAGATTGGCAATTATAGCTTTTGTTATGTTTGTAATATAACACTAATCGACTCGGGAGTCCTCGAGAAATATTTTTTAGGCAAAATTACGAGGCCGAAAGTTTTCATGATACAATACTTAATTATACTTTATAGTACGTACATCGTATAAGAAAGTAAAACCCGATTACTAAATATACAAAACGTACTGTACTTTAGCTGGGCGTTGCTGTAAATAATCTTTTCACGACTCCGGCACCCTCAGATTTTTCAATATGGTCATTTGGTACATAGTTCTTAGACTATTATATAATATATCATATAGGAGTATATTAGATTTACTATACCGTTTGTAACATATCGAACTAATCATCGGAAACAAAAATTAACTACACAAGGGTGACAAAAGATTTTGATTTCCGCATGTCCGTCCGTCTGTCTGTCCGTCCGTCCGTCTGTCTGTCCGTCCGTCCCTCTGTCCGTAAACACCATAACTTTCGAAAGGGTTGAGCCACAGACTTGAAATTTTGTATAGTTACGTTTCTCGTAAATGGCTCGGCTACGTTCTTTAACGGGCAAAATTGGACATTCCTTCCCCCTCCCTTATACATACGAAACAAACAGTATTTCGCATTTTTTTCGAAAACGGTGAGTCATATTGAAAAATTTATAGAGGTAAAATGTGTTTAGAATAGGATTTTACACAAGTCATCCTTACATCAAAATCCAATCGGACCATTCCTTTCCCCCTATCCTATACAAATGGATTTTTTTTTAATAAACATTTTGCCTGTCATTGGCCCCTGGCAATTGTTGCTTTTCTCATGTTTTAAACCGTAATTGAGGCCCAAGTAGTGATATTTATGGTGGTGTTATTTTGATAAAATCCAGGATGAGTGGTTATAGAATTAAATTTTGGTTACTTTTTTTATATTTTTGTTTTTAATATGACTTGCATATGAGATTTTTCTTAAGGTGCCCGTTTTGGTCCTGTTATTCTTACTCATGGAGCCATATATTCTAACAAAATTCTAACAAAATCGATAGAATTTGGACAAGAAAGTGCTATTTTGTTCCCATCACAAAATTTTTCCTTTTTAAAAATTGTTAATTCAATATTTGTTGGAGATATTAAAATGCATCTTAAGTTTGAAATAAAGATTCGGCAACATTCATTAATCTAAGTCTTATCAGTTCGTCGGCAATCACAAGAAAAGGAAAAGAGAAAATCCATAAATTCATTTCTTGACATATAGCCGATATTTAGAAAGAAACAGTTCCTCAGGTCAAACCACTATAAAATTCAAAGTTTATTGCTTTAACTCGAAATTCTTGTGAGAAGATTTTGTTTATTGCCTGTCAATGCTTAACAAATGTATATTTAGTAATTAAAAATTTTCAGACTAAATATTTTTTTTTTCAAAATAAACCAGACTTCAAAATTCTAATATCATTTAAGCGTTATTAATTCGATTAACAAATTAGATCGAAACGTAATATTTAAATATTTACATCGCATTGTTTGTCATCGAAGCTAATTAATTATTGTATAGGCAATAAAAATTCATAAGACGTTTATCAACCACTATTCATGGTCTGTGTGTGACGATTTTGATAGGAACGAACGAGTTGTTGCCCTCTAACAGACAGCCACCAGTCTGGCCGCCTTACCTACCACCTGTCTCTATACCAGCCGAAAGGGAATCTTGGCCTAAAGTAAAGATAAAGTGTAAGATCTCTTTTGGCTTTTCAAACCATATGTTGATGCTCCATTATATCTGATTTGTCTGTATTGCGGCAAATTCGCCCTCAATGCAGTAAGCGATCGATACCGAAATTTAAATTGGCAAAATCAGAGGACCTTTGTTAAATTTTGGGTACAGATGTGTCGTTCACCCCGGGTGGTCATGGACACTTTGTTCTTCTTTGGTTACTTTAAACGTTGGCATTTATACCAAGAATAATAAAAATTAAGAAAATTTTCAAAAAAGGAACAAATTAGCGACCAACACGCCTTACCCTGCTAATGTCAAACTCATTCTGTTTGGGAGTAATTTTGGCATTTTGCATCATTTGGTAATATTCAATTTGATATCATCATATGGGATGTAACTCTATCATACTTGAGTCTATCGTTTTATTTTTGCAATAATAATGTAGGTATCACATTTTTTTTTTAACGGAGCATTAAAACGGAGTTCATTCCTTTTTGGTGTTAACTTTAACTCCGCTCAAAAGTTCCCTGTGGGTGTTAATTTTTAACAATTTTTCGCTGTTAAACCAGCGTATTAGAGTTAAAAAAAACAAATAAATTTCACGGATAAATGGATTCAATTTAAAAAAAAAGTCTACATTCGGGGAGATTATTCAGCTCTAGTTTCAGATTATTGAATTGAATGATTGTTGAACTAGATTATTGGTTAAGTCCAGCGTAGTCCAAGTGGTAAAGTACTTGGCCCGTATTCCGGAGGTCGGTGGTTCAATTCCCGACTGTCGCACGCTGTGATTCAAGTCCACTCAACTTGCTTTACGAAGTGATTAGTGATAGTTGTCGCTTGGTGTTGACGACATCATCGGTCTAGATTGCTATCACGGCCTCTGCTGTTGATGGATTGCAACGTAAAAACCTTACAAATGTTATAGTTCATCCATGGTTTGCAATCCATGTAAAACTGTAGGTGCAAAGCAGGGAAGAAATTGTTATGAAACCTCAATTGAGGGGGCCCAGGCTCTTCGAGAGCTGTAGCGCCGAGGATTATAATGATGGATGACGTTGTCAGGCGGCCTAAATTGCAATATTTTGCGCCGTATATTCAATGGTCGTATATCAAGGCATTGTACTTTTCTTTGTATTTTTTTGTGTATGTTGTGCAGTCAAGTATAAGTTTTTGTCATTGGTAAAATTCAAAATAGATATAAAGTTCAAATATTTAAAAAAAAAAGTTTGGAAAAAATATCTAACCGTTGTTTTATCAAATTTATCTACTATTGTTTTCAAAAACGAACGTATTCACCTTAAGCAGTTTCGAGATAAACATAAAAAACTACACCGATTTCTGGATTTACACGGTTCTAACACCGCGTCTTGATTAACAATTTTTCATCCCAAGAAATATCTCAGCGCAATGAGATTTTTTTGACAGCTGGGCCGAAAATCTCTTGAAATTTAGTACTCAAAATGCCGATGAAAAGAAAACACATAGTCGCCGCTCTCGCAATTAATGCAATACGTGAAATTGAAAAGGCTGAAACAGAAGAACAGACGAAAAGAAAAACTTCTTAATGTTATATATTCTCTTCCAAAGCTTTTTGTATCGTATTGTTTGTAAAAATTAGTTATTTTCGCAACTACTTGTCGGGAGAATTTAGATTCCGCCATATTGAATTAAGAAATTCCAAGAAATTTTGCAATTGCAAGATTTCTTGAAATTTATCTCTGGGATTTTTTATCGCCGTCAACTCGAGCTCTGATTGATCAATCAAAAATCTCTGCGATGAAAAATCCCAAATCAAGACGCGGTGTAAGAATCGTCGAGACAAACATTTTCGAGACAAACCAGTTTCAAGACAAACATAAAAAACTACACCGATTTACACGTTCCTAACATACGTTTCTAAGAACCATCGTGCAAAAAAATCGTAAAAAAGATAAAAAGTTTTGAAAACTTAAAACTACGTGAATTTGTGCTAAAAAACATGTAAGTAATATTTTTTCCATTTTTTTCAGCACTCTAATGTAGCACTCAAATTTTCGTAGAGCATTTTTTTAATTGTTCGAATTGTTTTTCCGTTCAAATCAAAACTTTTACAAAACGGTCTCAAGCAACCTTTTACAAAACGGTCTAAAATCGCTAGTTCGTTTTTAATCAAATTCCTTTCTGCCTTAATTTAGTTGTGTCTGTAATTTTTGTCACTACAAAAAATATCCTTAAAATAATGAAAAATACAGATCCTTTTATATTGGCTTATCAACAAATTCCAAAATTTTTCAAACCTTTTGACGTTTGATAAAAAGTACGGAAGCGCTTTTACTTTTTCCAAACTAGATGAAATTCGTGTTAACTCTTTCGCGTCTAATACCTTTCAAGAAATTTGAATCATCCCAATTCAGTGCTTTGAGTTTGAAGTTTCACTTCGCCATAAATTTATTCATTTCTATGGGAAAGATGGAAAGGAGTGGTCCGATTGGATTTTGCGATTTATAAGAGTTATGTAAAATCAAATGGTAAATACTTTTTGTGTTTTTGAAAGTTGGGACCATCCATGCCCAGAAAATAATTTTGATACGAAAAACACCTCTATACCAAATTTTAAGTTTGTAACTCTGCATTGACGGAACTACCTCCACGTTCGTTTTAAAACCAACTATTATTTTTCGTGGAAATATTTATAGAATCAGTATTGACAGTATTGACATCTATGTCTGAGGCACACCCTGTATAAGACTGCTTTTTAAATATTTTAACTATTTTTTTTTAAATTCAATATTGATGATTGATATTATGATGTAATTCGGACCTACCAAATTAATTCAATTTTTGGATTTAATGCGACGGTGAACTTTAACTACATTTATATTTTTACCATTTTCGACGTTCATATAAATTCAAATAAAATTGAAAATATTCTAAACTTTGCAAAAATTTACATTTTTGTGGTAACATATACAACCTAGAATTTTACTATAAATAAAAAATGGCAGTGTTTTAGTAATATTTTTATATTACTATATAATATTTTTATATTACTATAAGTTGGGGTCGGAATTAGGGTCACTAAATGAATGGAGTATCATTGTTTCGACCCCAAGATTTTCCATACTAAAATAAATGATGTTTTTATTTCTGGCACTACAACTGTGCTGTGCAATTCCGCGAAAAACTCGCCGAGCGTGATTTTATGTTAGTAATTTTATAATGAATCAATGAAGTTTAGTAAAAATTATCAGATTGGATCACGAAAACTCGCTAAGTAACTGCAATTTGAGTTTTTTCTCCAGGGATGAAAACGCCATAAGAAACACCTTTTGAAGTAAATGTTAGCTCAATAACTAGTTGTTGTAATTTAAGTAAGGGTTTATCATATAAACACCTGCATGTAGATAAATTGTAATTGCGTTATCAAAAGGTAATGCTGGCAAGTCGGAATTAGGTACATTAGCCCTAACTTCAATTTTTAATTGCAATTACGTACAATTCCCGTTTTCAGGAGCTTGTCAAATTTAATTTGATTTTTCTAAACAAACTATTAGCATTAATATTTGAAATGGTAATTAGGTGAATTAGGAAATAATAAAAGCACAACTTATAGATTTCTTATTTTAATCGGAATTTGATACATTTTCGTACATTTACGGTAAATATTTCGCAGTTGTGCGGTTTTTACCGCGATTGTATTGAAAATTTCGTTCTGCGCAAATTCGGTGTGCAGATTTAAATATACAAAGGGAAAATTATTGATACATCGTATTTGTTAAACAAATTAAATATGCAATTCACGATTATTGATTTTATATATTAGTAATATCCGACAAAACAATGGAATTATATAGAAATTAGGATTTTTCAATTTTGTTTCAATTCTTAATTTGACATTATGGCGTATGGCAATTCTTCTCGATTAAAATTCAAATTAAAATGTCTGAACTGAATGTAAATTTCGATATGTATATGTACGTACATCGACACAATGGATTTCGATATAAGTTAAAAGTTTAAAAGAATCAAAATTCAATCTCAAAATAAAGAAATACAATTCAAAGTTGACCTTCGTCAAGCTAAACGCCTTAACCGAGAAGTTTCACTTGAGATCTTCCTTTCGAAAGTCACTTCGTATAGCAATCAGTTTGCTTCAACTTGGGGAGGCACACAAATATATTGCCTACCCTGATTTAAATTTCAGCTCCCTACGTAAAAAGATCGAAAAAAATAAGAAGCAAAAAAACTTTTTTACTCAAGAACGGATTTGAAATTCTCCTCGAAATAAAAACGAAATAAACAGAAGCGGACTTAATATTTAGGATGCGACTATTGAGCAATATGGTTTGATCACTTTTACATAGTTTTAAAATTTGTCTTGAAGGTATTGCCAAATGAACAAATATCACATGATCACCAAATAACTTTCTTATTGTATTAATATTTTCAAAAAATATTTTTAAGAAACAAATCAAATAAATGGGTTTTATATTTCAGTGGTGACAAACAATAACCACTTAAGTGGACTTAAGACAAAACAGAGTACCAAGCACCATATTTTCCATACCTTAGTGCGTGTGCAAATAAAATTTGGTGTTCCTATTGTTATTCTAATCGAAGTTATCTAAAAACTTAAGAAAAGCTACAATTGCCAAGGGCCAATCGTCAAATACTCTATGTATATAATGACACAAAACGTTTATTTAAAAAAAAATTCATTCGTATAGGAGAGGGAGAGTAGTCCGATTGGGTTTTGATGTATGGAACGGCTATGTGAAATCATATTCTAAACACATTTCATCTTTAAAAGTATTCCATTTGTATGGGGATGATGGAAGCAGTGGTCCGATTGGATTTTGGTGTATGGATAAGTTATGTCCTATTCTAAACACATTTTCCTTTTATAGATTTTTCAATAGGACTCACGGTTTTCGATAAAATTTCAAAAAACTTTTTCGTTTGTATGGGAAAGGCGGAAGAAAAGGTCCAATTTTGCCCGTTCAAGAACTTAGCCTAGCCATTTACGAGAAACGTAACTATTGCAAGTCTCTAGCTCAATCCTTTCGAAAGCTATGGTGTTTACGCACAGACGGACGGACATGCGGAAATCAAAATTTTTTGCCGTCCCTAACACCCTGGTGTAGTACATTTTTGTGTCCGATGATTGGTTCGATGCGTTACAAACGGTATAGTAAATCTAATATACTTCTTTATGATATACTAGGAGCTGCGCCCCGAACCGCTGCGCGGTTCACTACCCACCCACAGGTCGGCCTTCGGCCTCGAATCATACGCGGCCTGCGGCCACGCGTTTTATTCTATACTGAGAAATATCGGGAAAAATTTGATAATATATTTTGAAATAATAAGTTATTGCCCATTACACTAAAAGATTATAAAATTACACGCAAATTTCAAATTAGACAATAATATAGATTCCGCGCCCCTGGAAGAACCACGCCTTACTCGACTTTTGACCTCGGGTCTAACTTTGCATGGAGCGGGGTAGATATTATTGGGCGAACAATTTCACTCTCTATTAGTGAAAGCCGCACCCCAATCGGTTGAACGGTTCGAAAGTTATCAGGGGAGGGGTATCGAAGAAGAGGGGGGAGGCCAATAAAAATTAGTCTATCATTTATTCTGCCAGTAATTCTACGTGTGTGCAAAGTTTCGTCGAAATCGGTGGGGCCGATTTCACGTGATGTCGAAACAAAATTCGACAGACAGACAGAATTACAGATTTATGAAATGTGTAGATAGCTTGCATACCCGCCGTTGTGGGGTAAAAGGTTTTTGTAAAAATTTTCTTGCGCAAAAAAAACAACGAAATAACTTAAAAACTTTTGAAAAAAATCGTTATGCCTTCAGGACCTCTCGTTCCGAATTTTAAAATTCTAACACCGGATTCGTGATCAGCGAACCCGGAAACCCCTTAACGCCATTTTTCCCCGGAAAAAATGGGAAAAAGGATATTTGCGTTATCCTTACAGGACCTTCCGTTTTGAATTTTGAAAATCTAACACCGGATTCGTGATCAGGACTCCGAAAACCCCCGAGTGAAACTTTTCAGCCTCCTATTGAGCAGGATTCATGGCGAAAATCACCCAAACCCCTTCTTTACCCCCTTAGCGGTAAAATTTCGGGAAACCTCGCCTTAGTGAGCGCCGACGTAATGGTTGGGACACACTGTGAAAGTTTCAAGTTTCTAGCTTCAGGGGTTTGGGCTGGTCGTTGATGAGTCAGTCAGTCAATCAGTCAGTCAAGTTAAACGATTTTATATATAGGTACAGTTATAGATCATATAGAGTAAATCGCAATAATTATCACTTGACGCTTATCTCAACTTAAGTTGTTATTCCAAGTTTAGTTATCCATGGTAACATAATGTTCTTCAAATTTATGAATCCAATTCAAATTTGCAAACCAATTTTTTGCAATTGCATTTCCAACCTTTTTCAAAAATATATTCAAATTTTCAAATCGCATTTACTCGAAATGGTGATTTTCAACATAAGCGGTTATTCGTTGTTACCACCGATTTAACAGTAGTCCAAGTAGTAAAGTATTTTTGGCCTACAATCCGAAGGTCGATGGTTTAATTCCCGACTATGGCACGCTGTCATTGCAGTCCACTCAATTTTCTTTACGAAATGAGTAGAGATTGTTGCCGCTAGGTGTTGAGTATATCATCGTTTTAGAATGTTATCACGACCTCTGCTGTCGATTGCTACGTAAGACACCTTACAAATGTTGCAAACATTCGAGGTTTCATAACAAGAAAATCGTTATGGAACCTCAATTGAGATGTCCCAGTCCCCCTTTGGGATGTAGCGCCATATGGGGTGCTCAGAATAGAAGTGGATCAAGTCCAGAAAATTAGATGTTGAGAAATTAAGGCTTAAAGTTTTTGTATCCGTATTAAATCGCATTTAATATTTTAGATATTTAGATATTTAAAAACACAAATTTAAGGTTATATTTGACCAAGACTGAATTACAAAATGCAATGGGATGTTTTAATAATTTTAAAAATCAAGTAGCGTGAAAAAAGAAAATACCGTAGGTGGATTTGATTAATTTCAGCACTGAAAAGCTGTGCTCGCACATACTTTGGTCACTCGAAAACGTAACTCTTTTTCGATACGAAAATCCCAGTCGAATACCAGTTCTCGCAGCGAGCAACTTTAGAGCAAAAAGGGCATGTTTTGGATGTTTTAAGCCTAAGCACTGTTCATAAAATACGTTATGCAAATTCTAGGCTTTTCAGAAATTCCCTTTTCACGAACTTTTGTATGGAATTTAGTACTGACATAACTCTACTGCACCCCCCCCCCCCCAACCCACACCGTATCACTTTTCTGATATTAACGAATCTTTTCCTACAAAAACAAAACTTTTTAATCGTTAAAACCTGTTCTTTCGACTCTCATTAATTTTGCGTAGCCCTAATTATATCCAGTTTTCAAATCACCGTTCAACCGTTTAATTGTATGTAAAAACTTTTCCAAACAGCACATATTATAATCAAAAGTTCAAGAGATTTTCCATAAATACGCATTTTATTTAAATACAGTGCAACGAAGAATAAAAACAGACAAAAAGCAAGCTAAATAAAAGCGTTTAAAATATACCCAAGCTTTAAAATATCAAACAATATTTATGAAAAAATTTCCCAATCGAAATATTAGCAAAATATACCTACACGAATTCACCTCGTAATTTTGCCAAACATCTGATGAATTCATTATCAGTTCCACCATTTTCATTATAATTAATTCCATTGGCAGCGATAAGATTTTTTTTAATTTCAATAAGATAGTGCTAATGATAAGAAAGTTGATAAGATATCAGTATTTCATCATACCAAAATACCAAATAATTGTAAGAGTAACTTTTAAGACTAGGAAAATTTATTTTCACCGAAATTTAAAGTTATAAAGGAAATTAAAAAAATGTGAAGGGGAATTTAATTTGCGTTATTTATAGTAGCTTTATTTTTTTTAATAAAAGAGTCATATTTTTTTATAAAATATTTCAGGTTTTGGATGTTGAAAAAAAATATGTCCCGCAGGGACAGTTTTTGTTGTTAATTATCGAAGGGAATCCAAGGAAGAATTTTATTATGGAGTTATAAAACTTGCAAATTTTGGAGAAATCAAAAAAAAAAAAATTTTTGCATATCAAAATGTTTGCAACAATTCGACTTTTATCTCTCAAAATATTAGGTTCACCGAATGAAAATTGCCGCTGTTATACGGCCTTAAAATTTATTTGTGCTACTTACGGCCAATTTATTCACTAGGAGTTAAATCGCCTTAACTCCCTTAACTCACCTTTTACATGGAAAATAACACTAGCTAACTCCCTTAACTCACTAACTCGGCTTAACTCCTAGTGAATAAATTAGGGGTAAGAGGTTAGCTTTAGTAAGGAAGTCAATGGGCGCGTTTAGACCGAGTTAATTTGGCACCCTCAATATGGATGGTGCTAAAATATAAATGTGTATTGCGTGCTCTGTCAATTTTTTAAAGGTATGTACAAATTCTGCAATCTGTAGCATAAAACGGGCACAAAGGATTAGAAAATAAGCGAAATTAAAATCCACGAAAATAAACATAACAAAAGCTATAATTGCCTATCTGGCAATCATTGGAGACCCGTATGGTGATATTCGTATCAAAATTCGAACAGTTGTACCAAAATTCCACTTTGAAGTCAAACTTTCCAATAAGATTTTTTAAAATTTATTCCAATCGGATTTTGATGTATGGGAGTTTTATGTAGAATAATATCCTAAATAACTTTTGTTCTTGGACTTTTTTGATAAGATGCACCGTTTTTGAGATATTCACAAAAACCGTTTTCATTCGTATGGGGGGTACCCCCCCCTAATGGTCCATTTTTGCCCATTAACGAACTTAGCCTCGCATTTTACGAAAAACGGATCTGTGCAAACTTTCAAGTCTCTAGCTCAATCCGTGCGCCCGCAATCCGCGCCACAGACAGACGGACAGACAGACAGACGGACGGACAGACGGACGGACATCTAAAAATTAATTATTTTTATCATTCTAAACACACTGGTGTAATTCATTTTTGTGTGTGATAACGAGATCTTGGGGTTACCAACGGTAAGGCAAAGTTAATATACCCTTTGTTTTCACCATACGGGTATAAAAACCCACAGGGCCTAAAGGTAAGTTTAAAGGAAAGGTTTAACTTAAAAACAAGTTAATCCTCCACCTATATGGCAGTGATAACAGTTACCAGTGGCAAAATACCGCTGCTAAGTTGGCAGGCATTGCTGAAGTGGAACGCATCTATTAGGGCGCTATATTGAAAAAAGCAGCAACTTAGCACCGGTCTAAACGCGCCTTATTTCTAAGCGTCTTGACTTCTGGGTGCCAATTTAGTGGTCCGAGAAGACAAAAATAAACCTTGCAGTGTTAATGGCCATAAAAAAATCTTAGAATTGACACTCAGAAATCAAGGGGTTTAGAAATTGACTTCCTAGCCAAAGTCAACCTCTATTTCCTATTCCTTTCGGAAATAAAAGACTTCTTGCCAAGGCATATTCCATTCAAATTCTCTGCATTCAGTATTTTTCTGGTAGGTTTTATGGGGCTATGGCGTTCTTAAAACTAGATTGGACAATTTTGAAGAGTTTGATCGAAGTCCAAAATCAATTAATCTTTACTTTTCGGTCCAACCCTCAGATGTTAAGATCTCTTTGTAGCCAGTCCTTTTAAGTTTGCAACACTTCCAGTGGTTTTATGCTTACATAAAACTGTATGTGACGAAATTTGCAAGATCGACTTTTATCAGCAAACCTAAAGCAATTTTGACGTCTTTTTTGCATTCGAAAGATGTTCACGTCACACAGAGTGAGATTTTGGAAAAGGAAAACAATTGTTTTCGAGAAAATCGCAAAAATTTTTTCCATTTATTTGAGAGAGGGGAAGGAGTGATCCGATTGAAATTTGATGTATGACAGAGTTATGTAGAATCACATTCTAAATGCTTTTTGTCTAACAAATTTTTCAAAAAAAAACCGTTTTCGAAAAAAAAAATGTAAAATGTTTCTCCATTTGTGTGGGAAAGAGAAGGAGTATTTCAATTTTACTCATTTTCGCACGGGGTTAACTTTTGAGAAAATCAAATTCTGAACCGAATTTCAAGTTTTTACCTCAATTAGTTGTCAACTTTTCATTTTTTTTTCGCATAAAAAAAATCAACATAAATCATATGAGGTTTAATTGAAAGAAAGGTACCACCTTACAGCTAGATGGATCAAGCTATGTTTTTTTCTGATAACATTACGTCAAGATCGAATTCAACGAGAAACCAATGAGTTATCAATTTTGAGTTCTAAACTCGTTTGCACAGTGATAGAATTTTAGGGATAAGAAATTTCGCAAGGCCACCCATTAGATCATGTATAAATTGTAAAAAAGAACGTTAAATGGAAATGACGTCAGAATTTCAAATATTCTTTTACAAACTGATAAGCAATGTCTCGTTCAAACCCTAAATGATTGCTTTGAACTAGAAAATTGTAGTAGTATGGCGAATTTTTCATAGTGTTCTTCAAAAATTAAAAAAAATATATTGCCGATGGGAATAAGTTCTTACCGTTTTTTTTTGGTGAAAAATCTTCTTTATTTTTGCTTCAAATTACAAATGGATTTCATTCAAACTATGTTACATTGGAAGCTAAAACCATAGCCCATCTTTCAGGCAAAAGACGGATTCATTGAGTAAAGAAGACTTGCTCTTGCGCGCTGATCCAGTCATGCACCCATTGCATCGATTTAAACAAATGGTAATCAGAAGGGGCAATGTCGTGAGAGTATGGCGGATGGGGTAGGACTTCCCAGTTTACCCCTTTTAGATATGTTTTGACCGACTTAACAATGTGTGACATTGCGTTGTCGTGGAGCAGAATTAACATGTGATGCCTATCGGCCCAATCCGAACGTTTTTCGCCAATAGTTTGCTTCAAACGTATCAGTTGACGTCTATAGACTTTGCCACTAATGGTTTCTGATGGTTTCAAGAGTTCATAGTACACAATGCCCCTCAAATCCCAGTTTGTGTCTGATATCGAAATCACCACTTTTAAAGTGATGCATCCGAAATCTGCATGTGGATTCTGGTAGAGCATGATTGCTATAGGTTTTCCCACAAGCAAACAATACGATTCCGCTGCACTTTTCTTCAAAAAATTGTGATGAAGTAAAACTTCCCGCAAATGGCCTTACTCGCCACAAAATTCGTCATTTTCAGCAAGAGAAAAATAATAGCTGCCTACGCTTCCAACAAATGTCACATACTATGTTTGACAGGTCACACATACACCTTCCAAAGCCATGTAATAGCGGATGGGGACGCGGAGCGGCTCGCGGCTAATAGTATCTCTTCTATTTGCCAAAAAAAATGGCTGAAATAGTGTAGTCGAAATCTTTCTTAAAACAAATTTGCATCTTACTCATGCCCCTCTAGTATCGAGTATTTGAAATTTCTCGAGTCGAGTGATAATATCACTAATAAGCTTTTAGGTTTCTCTGGCATGAAGTTTATGTAAGAAAGATATATTTTTACATGTCGACCCTCAGCCATAGACTCCAATTTTGCTCTAAAGAATAACCTAAAACGGTTTCTACATGTACAAATCAGTTACAAGTTCCAATATGCTGAATCCTTCAATCTTGTAAAACTGACGTATTTTCTGTAAAATGAAAATTCAGATGAATCAACAATAAAAAGACCGAAATGAAAAATAAGTGGAAAATGTAGTATCTGCGGACACAGGTTATTTACGAAATTTAATATCTCATTTTTTATCCACACATTGAGGATTAAATTTAATAACTCTTGCCAAGTTTATTGTTTTTCAAACAACTAAAACCATCTAAAGAGATTCACGATAAAGTTTAGACACAAATCCATTCAATAACGTAAATGTTGTGATATCGGTTAATTCCATAGTTCAAAAATATCTTATTAGACACACCACAAACTTTTCAGTTGTCTATCAAATCGGGGAATCAGTCTGAGAAACCAAAGAATAATTATTATGAATATCCCACAACGAATCAGAGAACGAATATGAATGAGAACTTCAGGGCCATATTCACATATGGTGTATCTCTCAACCGACGACGATGGCAAGTGCAACAAACAACACGAATATGTTGAGTCCTAACATGTGCACGTTTAGAGTTTGGGAAAAATTATGCCAGTGTTTCCTAACCATAGACACGCGTCGAGCAGGACATACGCGACAACATTTTAATACAAATGCCGTATATCCATACAAAAGCCCTCAGTTATCGAAAACAATAGATGTCTTACAAATTTTAAATACACACTGAGAGAAAGAATTACCGGTCTGGTACTAAAAAAATGGCGTACTATGATTCTAGGCCACCTCACTATATTTCTTGTCAGAAGAAAAGCTTTTAAAAAAATAAAATCTTCATTTTTCATTTCATGGTTTTACGATAGTAATAGTAGGTTTTTACCAATTTCCCAGTAGCGTTTTTTACTTTTTACAGTATTTAGAAATTATAAATATTTTCTTACGTATTATTAAATGTTGGAAAACTTTTGCTCATACCGCGATCCCTGGTTTTGAAGTCCATTCGCAAATGCATACGGCGACCGAAGTCTATTAATAAAGCGAGTCTAAACGTGAATGGTTTCTATCTCGCTTGAACTTTAGGCGCTATTGAAAAATTTCTGAGAGAAAAGATATTGAGAGAAATTTATTCAAAAGCTTTTCGCTCATTGGTCTTGCCACTATATGATGCAGTGGGAAGCCCTATATGAGAATTTGACACTACATCAGTAGTGACTGGCACTAACATTGTAGTGATTAGCACACAAAATATAGATTTCTTTTCTCTCAGTGCAGGTATCGCTCGAGTTACGCGGTTAATTGGTTCCGCGTAAATCGAAACCGCGTAAGTGGAGGATTAGTGCAAAACAATACATACCTATTATCTTTTTTATATAAAAACATTAATTTATAATTACGATATTTTCTTTGCTCCAAAACCGTACCGCTTAACTCGAGCATTGCCACAATTTCTTTCCGCGTAACTCGAAATTCGCATAACTCAAGTACCGCGTAACTCGAGGGATACCTGTACAGGCAAAGCTAATTTCCGCAATGCTCAATTAACGCAAATACTCGAATTACGCACAAGAAAATATTTTTGTTCTTATTTATAAATAACAATTATAACTAAGAATTATTTTAATTCCATTAAATGCGTAAGCTTTCTCAGCATGTCTTTTTTTTGACATTAGATTGTTAGAATCTCGTGATTTGTGCAAACGGCTTAAGTTTTACCGTGTGCATAAATCGAGCTTTGCCTGTAGTTGGGACCTAGTATATAAATTTCAAGTTTCGCATCGCCAACCCAATTTTTCATGTTTATCTATATAATACTTTAACTTTCAATATAACTTCAAACGATAAAAATAACAAATTAAATAACTCTGAATATGTTGTTTTACATTTTTAGTACTTGGTTTTTTCAATCAAAACCAATTTTTTTTATCTTTAATAATGTTAAGAAGTACCCAAGACTTCATTAGCACGCTCAAGGTCCCTTTTAAGAAAAAGGTTGGGAAACTCTGAGTTATCCCATCAGGTTTGAGCTCATCTCACATATTGGCCTATGTATGTGGCAGTAGGACAAAAACTCGACAACGGAATTTGAAAAAAGTTGAGATTTGACGTTGAAGACCATTAGGGTTCAAGTTTGCTGTGACCACTTTTCCTTAACGCAGAATCAAACTGATGTTTTGAATAGTAAAGAAAACATGTCAGGACTCAAAACCGTAATATTCTAAATGCATTTCACTATCAAGTTGAAAGTGTTTGTGCATCAATACAAAGAAAATAAGTTATTTTAATTCTTACATGGTGCATCTGGATATCTGGAAATCGTGTATTTTCACAGCGAAACAAATCAAAAATAAAATCCCCCACCAAGAACGTATCAAGAAAAACTAAACACATTTTTCAAAAGTAAAAAGCCAGCAAAAAGTGTTGGTTGTGAAAAACGGCAGCAATGCGAGTACATCGTATGAGACAGCCATACGTGTGGGATAATATTTGAAAGTACGCTATGCAAGAAAAACTGCAAATGTGTGTACAGTGCAAGTTTGCTTCAAATGTTGATTTTATTTTGGGATCCAATTATGCATGCGACTCGTTACGTTGCCATGAAAATTCGATTCAAGCGAAACCAAAAGCCAAATTCTCGATTACACACGAGAATTGATGAGGTAAATAAATTTTTAACTTCTAATCATAGAAAAATTTGAAAAACAAAGACTGATTTTGCAGCTGAATTTATAGAATTTGATGACGCATTGAATTTTTTGCATACAAACGCTTGTGGGCAGCAGGACTCGGAGTCGGAGTCAAAGTCGAGGAGTCGGGACAAAAGTGCTGCTTTAGGAGTCAGAGTTGGCCAATTTACACAAGAGAAAGAATCGGAGTTTGTTAATAGCAACTCCAAACCGGTTATTTTTCCGCCATTGGCCACCTTAAAATTGATTTTCCCTCTACTTTAGGTCAAACCTCAATGTTTTGCGACCAAAAACAATGTTTGATTTGGGTTTAGAGGCGATTTGATGATTTTTTTTAACCAAAGGAGTCAGAGTCCGAGTTAGACCTTCGTCTAGATTCTAGACTGTCAGGACTCGCAGTCGGACATTTTAAAATTTCCGCACTCGGGGTAGGAGGTTGAGCTACCGACTTGGTGGGCAGCCTCATTAAAAAAACTACAGCTAAAAATCAATTGTTAAGGCAATTTTATTGCAAAGTTCTAATCGAAGCCAACTACAGTAGAATCCCGATAATTCGTATGTCAAGGGACCAGCAAATTCATACGAATTATCGGGGTACGAATTATCGGGATTTTACTGTATAATATAGAGTAGGACCGGGCATGTTGAATTACTTTTTAGAATTTAGGTTGTGGCGCGCACATAAAGTCACATATCGCTCCAATGGATAAGCCATTCGATAGAGGGATTCCTCGACTACATTTCATAGAAGAAATTTTTTTTAAATGTTTTATTAACTGCCCTCCAGCTCAATTTAAGGGGTGATTCAACATGCCCGCCGATTTGCAAGTGGTGCGGGTAAGTTGAAATGGGTAAATAACTGTAAGAGTATAAAATTTACTTTTAGAGCCAAAAACACACATATTCCTCTCACTTACGATATAAATAAGATATCGCTATCAAAATTTTATGGCAAGTAGAGGACATCAGTACTAACAACATACTAAAATTTCAAAAAAATTGACTGAGTAGTTTTTTTTAAATCTGGCAATAATTCAACATGCCCGATAATTCAACAGCCCGGTCCTACCCTACACTCTAAAAATCGGGTTTCTCAGTTATTAAAGTTCATTCATTGGATTGAAGTAAAACTCAACTAGAAAAATATAAGATTATTCATTTAGTAATTGAATTAAATTTACTTCATAATCAGTGAATGTGATTTTTCTTTGAATATTAAATAATTTGGGGTCAAAGTTTAATATTATGATTGATATTCAACAGATTTAGCTGACAAAATTTTTTTTTTCAAACTTTAATATAAGATGTTAACTATGAACACGTACGAGTGCGAAATTTGTCAGAAGTTGGAAACAGTGATTAAATATAAAAAGCACATGTACCCGGCGTTGTTCGGGTAATAATAAACTTTTGAATATGGAAAGGAAATTTTTTCAAAAGTATTTTGATGTAAATAAGTAAACCTATGTTTTACGTCAATCGAAAGACGTTGACGTATTTTTTTATCCAGCGATTAGTTTTATGCAGTACAATTATTAAAACAAATACAATCTACCTATTGTGTGCAAAAACTCTGTGGAAATTATGTCATATACCCCAGAGATCGTTTGCCCTAAGGTCGGGATATTTATTGGGTGAAAAATTTGATTCAAGTATAATGTATCTAACAACGAAAACCGTATCAAAATACATACAATTATTTAGGATATGGCAGAAGAGGGAGTTTATATAATGCGGGAGGGGTTGGGTAGGGGTATTAAAATCCATTAAGGAATTTAAGAGATAGCAGGACAGAAGATTGGCATCACGCGGGAAGAAGTGATGTGAGTGAGCGAAAAGTTTCCTTGCTGGTGAGCCTGTCCAACAAAAAAAAAGGTTTTCCATTCAGTAGGTCGGGAAATAACAGCATGTAGTTCGCAGCATGTAGGAGTGATTTGAGTAGACGCAAATTTCCTTTACGATCGACCTGTCAAACACTAAAAAGCGTGTGAAAACACATTCAGTAATTTAGGGTGGGAGGTATTTGATAGGCTGAAAGTTTTCCCAAACAATCCTCCTGTTGAACACTGAAAACCATATTCAAATCGCTTCAGCGGTTCAGAAGATGATAGGCGAGGGGGCAGAGGGGAGCTAATTTTGTTACATACATATAGTTTGTACTGTGCGTTAACATATCAAGCATTCCAGTGTAAAATTTCAGCCATATCGGGTTAGCCGTTTAGCTGTGATGCCATCAAATGTTCTAAAACTGAGAAACGTGTATTTAGAAAGTTCCGGGTGGTGAAAAAGGATTAGGTGAACACACACACATAGATATACAGAAATTCAGTGTTATATAGCAGATTTGAATGTGCATCAGAAATATACAAATAATGACTTGAAAATCCAATCTCGGTTGATTAACATTTAAACATGTTGAATTTCAATACATTTAACAAATTGCATTGGTTACATTTACTGAATGAATTAATATTCAACCAAAAATTCATGGAGTGTAGACTTTATACATTTTTTCACTTCACTGTAAATTAATATCTTATCGTATGGGGCCGCAGGGGAGGAGCTTTGGAAAAAAACCGTCATATCTTGGTCACATCAGAGATTTTTTTCCCATAAAATTAGAATTTTTATATTCACAAAAAGAAAATTTAGATTCTGAAACAAACGTGGATATCATTATTTACTTTTCTGTTTCCAGCGGCATAAGGTAAATATTGTTAGCGTTTATTTATTGCGTGGTTTGCAAAAGTGATAGCGCCCATGAAATAAATTGGCACGTATACAAGCCGAAACGGACTGTAATGTAATCTAATTTGTTCTCAACGAGCTATCAAACTTACAAGGGAACTGTTCCAGGTGCCACACAGAGACCCATTTTATTCGATAGGTTATCAAAAATTAAGAAACCGACACGCAATAGAAATCCTCATTCTTTCCCATTTCGAAGCTAGGGGGTCTGAATCCCTCACTCGCTATATTATGTTACGGTGAACAGTAGAAGCTAAAGACTTGAAATTTGGTACCAACATGTTTTTCATTAATCAACGTCAAAAATCATTAAAATCGGGTAATGTATTCATCCCTCCCCCAGATATGAAATATGTATTTCATATTTTAGTAATAAAATCAACTTTGTTTCTAACGTTTTCAGAAATTTCGACATTTTTTGCCACAAAAATATCTTTATTGATGTATGGCAAAGTTAAGTAAAATAATGTTTTAAATATTTTTTGTCTTTTGAATTTTTTCGGTTTTTTAAAATCATGTTTTAAATATTTGTTGTCTTTCGAACCGTTTTCGAGAAAATCGCGAATAACGTGTCCGTTTGTTTGCGGGAGGTAGGGAATAAATAAGCCGATTTCAATGATTTTTGTGTTGATATTCCTATTAACAAAAAACAAGTTTGTTTTCAAATTTCAAGCCTCTAGCTCTATCTGTTCATCTTAAAAAGTCTCGAATTTATGATTGGTTTAAGTGGTTCACACCCCCTGGCTCAGAAATTGGAAATAGCTCGGGGTAACACGTGGAACCGTTCATTATACTAGTGTTTTTTTTATCAACGTTCATTATCAGATAATGATTGGAAGTGGTGATTTATCAATTTCTTATCACTTTAATTATAACTTTAAGAAAAATCTATTTGATAAAAAATTCTAAAATCTAACGACGTAGATTTTCTTATACCTTGACCATAAAAAATTGCTCGCCTTTGAATGCATTTTGGAAAAAGAACGAAATGATTTATTACCAAATTTTCAACTGGAATTTCCTAAAGATTTCATCACAATTAATCTTTAGACTACCGGCACTTTTTCATTAAAATTATAGGTTTTTGTTTTGATAATTTGTTATATACGAATACCATTTGGAAACTACATATTGCGTGACGTCGCCGAGATTGTATGTCTAAAGGTTAAAATAAAAACCCTTCTAGAAGCAATGCGAGTTGTTAAACCATTTTGCATGTTTTTGTCCCAATTCTCTATATACGAAATTTCAAAAGCCGCTCCACATTTCTTTAAAACTTCTTACCAGTTCCTCTTAACTGTGGATTGTTTTCTTATCCACGGGTTTTTTTTAAAGTCCCTAGACGTTCTTTTACTTGAGAGCACTGGCTAATCAAAAACCTTCCAATTGTATGACTATAAATTTTCGTCCAATTTCGATGTATGATTTGTCATTGTGTCCTACTGATCTAATCTCTGATAGGATATTGCTTCGGGTCCATGGAAGTATAATCCCTCATAATACGCTAAGAAATAAAATAGTGTGAAATACAGATATGTAGATTCTCATTCACACATTTTGACTCTCTCCTTCTAATGGGATCCCCTGATATTACCAACTTTGTGCGAGTAAATAGGGATGCCTTACCAACCTTGTTTGAACCAGTGTTGTTCCTCTACGCGTAGACTTTAATTGTCTACACTTTAGTGTAGACAATAGCGTAGACAATCGATTTGGGGTAGACAATGTAGACATTGGCGTAGACAATGTCGACTTTGCGTAGACAATGTAGACTTTCTCATATCTGTCAAAACAAAGTCATTAGTCAGTCATATATTGTCAAAGCCGAAATCGACTGACCTTTGATAGGTCTATATATTATTTGATTTGAACATATATTATTTGATTTGAATTACTTCCGTATAGATTTCCGTCTATCTGTAAATACGACAACTCTCAACAGAATTAAGCTAAAGACTAGAAACAAACATGTTTTTCGAACAAATTAAACAGATATTCTTAAATGAGCAAAGCCACCCCATACAAATGAATCAGTTTTTTAAACAAACGGTACGTTATATTGAAAAATGTGTAAAGCAAAAAGATTTTAGAATTCAATGTGATTTCAATTGCAAAAATTAAAAAAAAAACCACCACTAAAGTTTGCTCCGAAGTTCTCCTTACAGCATTTGGCGATTGCTTCCTGGAAATTGTGCTTTATTATGTTAAAATTAATTGAAGAAAATCAGATTTTAAAACTAAATCAGCTATCCTTTATTTTATTGATTGTCTACATTGTCTACGCGTAGAGAATAGACCATTGTCTACAGTAATAGTCTACGCGTAGACAATGGTGTAGTATACATCACGTAGACTACGCGGCACAACACTGGTTTGAACAAACAGGGCTGACAACTAACAAAATCACAAATCATCTGTGCATGTTTGAGGTTATGTTGAATGGTTTCTGAAATATTTCGCATTCAAAATGACAGCTGGCTGCTGCTGTAGAGGCTCTCAACTTTAACTTTTGCACTGATTTTTTTTTTCGAAAATGTGCATAGTAGATTTAGCAAGTAAATACTAACTATTTGTGTACTTTTCTTTTGATGTGAACGGCAAGTGATTTGACATTAAATTGACGTAACGCAAAATGTTTACGAGTACAATTAGGTTGGGGGCTACTGAATCCCCAAGTCAAATCTGCTGCCGTGCTATTTTTTTTTGGCTCGGATGCTCTGTCCAGTAGTATATAGCTCAGTATTCGGGTCTGAACCGCTGAACGGATTGTAACCAATGCTGCACCTTGGTAGATCTACTACTATTTGGCTTCTACAAAACCATTAAAAAGTGCTAAGAAATCATGACAAAAGGCTTTATTAAATTAAAATCAATCTTACACTTCGCACATAAGTTATTTCAAATCAAACAATGTTAACATCTAACATATGTTTGAAGAATTTTTTAATGTAAATATTCACACTTGGTGTATTTGTGTATGAATTATTTCTATGAAATAACGGTTATAAACTCTTGTGTCACTTTTCGTATTTTTTTTCTAATTGAATGTTTCTTCGGGTTAAAATTTAATGCTGTGGAGTGAAATTCAAAATTTTCGTGTAGATTCCTGTTTTAAATCGAATTCAAGGGGCGTTGGACCGATTATATCCATTTACGAACTCGAACTTTATTTTAAATAAAATGGGTACATATAAAATTTTAAGTTTCTAGTTCACTGTTTTCTCGATTATATGGGGTCATGATTACCCCAATAAAGACCCACCAAGATAGGTATCAAATGAAAAAGCTCTGGAAGAAACTTACAAATATCTATAACATGTCATTAAAAAAATTGCGGCTATTAGACCATTGACATCGTTACCGTTAAATTTAGATTCATTGGAATCAATATCAATATTAAATGAGTTTGGTGATGAATAACATTCAACACTAGTGTGAAAAAATTAATTCTCAGTAGAAATTTTTTGAAGATAATTGACTTTTATTTATACCTGGTGGTCGGCTGTTGATCATTATTATTAGGTATGTCTTCGATCTGCCTTATTCTCTTTTTTGGACACATGTCACCTTCATCATTCGAAATTTCCCTTTTTCTGGTCGAAAAATGCGAAGAGCAAGGATAATCATATGTTTCCATATCATCCGTATCATTATCTTCAAATAACCTCATTTTGTTTTTCACGTTTCACGGTAAAAAAATCTTGGAGTAAATTCCAATCAAAACTGGATTACGCTGGACCTATATGTAATCCAAGGAAAAATTCTAATCCAATAATATGGATTAGAAATTTTTATAAATTTATTTTTGGTTTAATTAAGTATTAAAGTCTAAAATTTTGATTAAATTGTAGACATTAATGTTAACCCTGGACCCGTGTGCTATAAAACTTCCATTTATCGTGTACTTGGGCACTCAGTGCCCAGATGCAATTCCAATAGAAAATGTATGGCTGGTTTGTTTAGAAACCATAAAAATTGGTTTATTCGTTAAACAAGTAGAAATACAATGGGAAAATATAATTTGCAAAAATCTACTGAGAATATAGACCACCTTGTAAGCTCGCGAATCTGGTACTCGATTTCTCCAACAAATCATGTACTCCACGAAAGAAAATGCAATACATGACAACAATGCAATATAAATATTATAATATAAATAATATAACAATACAATATAATATCTGCATACAAGAAAAATCATAAAAGGGGAAAAACCCAAAGCTGTAATCAAAATAAAAACAAAATTCATACAAAATGTACTGACTTGGGCACTGAGTGCCCAAGTACACGATATTACGCTTTTTTTTGACACCTTCCACAACCCCCCTGAAGATATGTAATTTGGATTTTTTTTTTGTTTTTGTACTCTAAATTTCAGTATCTTTCAGAAATATATTGCATTTCATCATATTCTTTATTAAAAATATGGTTAATTTCGGTTCGAAAATCGTTCTGGGCACTCAGTGCCCAGTACACGGGTCCAGGGTTAAAAGTATTTAAGTTCAATACATAATAAAAAACTGTTCAAATATGACTGCAAAAAAGGCTAAAATATTTTCAAAAATTCGCATGTATTAAATTCCAATCCAAGATATGTATTAAGATTTCGTCAATATAATTTTTGGATTGAAAAATACTCCAGGATTTTTGCCGTGTAAACAAATTAAGTTCAATAATTTTTATTGCAATTATTCAAAGTCCACTAATTTTTATTACAATTATTGAAAGTCCACTAACTGTTATTGATTTGCACTGATTGCCTTGCAATTTTAAAATGAACAACTGAATGGTTTTTAAAGAATTTCTCAAAAAAATATCATTTTAGGAAGACTTTTATTACCAAAATGCAAATCAAGTGTCCTTCCTTTATTACAATTGTTCAATTCATCACCAGATTCATTTAATACAGAATATTGATTCCAATGAATCTAATTTTAATAATAACGATGTCATTGGTCTAATAGCCGCCATTTTTTTATAACTATTTTATAGATATCTATAAGTTTCTTGCCGAGCTCTTTTATTTGATACCTATCTTAATGGGTCTTTATTGGAGTAATTTGGACAAAATGGCGTCTAATAGCCGCCATTTTGGTTTTTCCAGAATGCCTCATATCTAGTATTATAGGCCAAACAGATCCCTATCTGTTCCATTTTTTTTTATAAAAGATAGCGTCATTGTCCGAAATTCCTTTACAAATGCACCGCAGTCCAAACATTTTGGCATTTCGAGATCCTCGCATTTCAAGAAAGCCTTATGGCGAGTTTTACGAAACTTTTTGCGGCCACGAAATCATTAGTAAAATCTTTTTGATTCAAATTCAGACGCTAACTCGATTTAGCGGTCGCTAAAAATAACGTTAAACTCGCCAACACACTTATAAGAAATGAGCAACCCCAAGCTTGGTCTTTCATGACGTCACGGTTTTATGCAGTAGTTTTGAAATCTAAGAGGCTCGAAGTTTTTCGGATCCATTTAAATTTCCTAGGACGGCCTGAAAGCCTTAAAAATACAAACGTAACGGTTTTTCATAATTTTCCCAGAAAACGGTGAATCGCAGTGAAGAATTAATGAAGGTAAAATGTGTTTGGAATATGAGTTTACATAACTTATCCATACATCAATATCCAATTAGACCACTCGTTCCTTCCTCCTCATACAAGTGGAACACTTTTTTTTCTAAAAAAAACTTATAAATAAAAATAGAATGCAGAAAAGACAAACCCCCAAAGAATGTAAATTACTCCTGCTGCTGTGAGTGCTGAGTCAATCCAAAATAAAATCAAATTGATATCAAAGATGAAAGAAACGAAGCGAAATTATCCGTTTAACTCGGTATGGTTCCGTCGATATTTTGTTATGATTGCACTAAAAATAGTAAACAAAATTCTGCACAAGACTAATTCTTTGTCTCACTTTATCCTGGAAGCTCCCCTACACTAGAATAGACCTTCTTTCGATTATTTGTGTTGTGCCTGTTTTACTTCACTGAAATTAAACTTTGCCATTCATATCAATCTCACACAGATTGTGAATAAATATTGGAAAGCACTACGGAAAATAGAATATTCTTTACTTTTTCGACAGTTCACGCGTGCGCAAGATTAGAATTTGTTGGCTTTTTCTTTCGAATTCGAGTCACTTTTCTTTGAAGAATCGATCACTTGTGCTACAAACACCCGCTGACTTAATCCGAATAACAAAATTCACTGCGAAACGGGTTCTGATTTCTCGATCGTTGTCAGCAAAAGTTCACTTGCCGGCAATGCACATGATTTTCAATCGAGAATTAATCCAGTAACCACCAGCGATCAGTTTACTAAAAATTTCGTCTATTTGCGATAAAATTAAATCGGCATTAGTGCTTTTCTGCCGGAGGAAATGCTTTTTCCAAGGGGAGGTGAGGATCGTGACTATTTACGTTACTAAAAACAAACGCGCCAGCAACACCAACTCTACCACACGGTCACTCAACAAATCGTTTTGTATCTTGACGAGAAATTGTTCGATCGTTCTTCGCAGGCCAAATACGTGTACGTGACTGGGAGTGGGGGAACACGTATTCACACACAGTCGGCATGCGATAAGCGTAGTGCGCGTGTGGCTGTGTGAGTCGACTTATGAATGAACTTTTGTGGTGTGCTGTGAGCGCTTCAACACGGTGTTATCTCAATACAATACTGAATATTTCAATATCGGATGATTCATTTTCAGATTTCGTTTCATATCTATTTGTTTCGGCGTGTTCGTTTTTTTTTTGAACTATTGGCTACAGAATTGCCTGTTGCTAACTTTGGATTTTGTGGAAAAACTACTTGCACGAAACAAAATAGGCATCTTCTTCTAGCCGTTGAATGTCGTTCGTAAAATTTCTTTTCTACCTGCGAAAGGCAATCCCTGTTGAGAGCTGATTCGTGTTGGAGTGAAAACGGAAGAGTAGGGATGCCAGAGTAATGCCACCATAAAATCTTGTTAGAAATTGCTTTTTAGCAGTTCTTATCTGTTCTTCCAGAAATAATTTTTCAGTGATTACGATTTTGGTTTTCTTAAATACACTGAACTCGCGATTATATAAACTCATATGAAATTTGGCTAAACTTTACTTTACGGGCGCGGTTTGCTAGGATCTTCATATGTTTTTCCTAGCTCGGCTATAAGTGGGAGCCGAGAGCCCTGCAAAAATTTTTCGCAAAAACTACAAACGGCTATATTTTTTTGTTTTCTGACTGATTTCAAAACTGTAAACGTTTTCCCTGTCTCCCGAAGAGTTCTTTCCAAAAAGTATTTATTTGCCCCCACCCAATACAAAATATGTCTACGGCACTGAAAACAAAAAAATCTCTAAAATGTATTTCTAAAATGGATTATTGTTTTGTGGGGGGAGAAAACAGAAGTCATAACAGTTTAAAGATGTGCCAAAATCAAAAAATGCAAGAAGAAAATAATCGAAACTAGAAAAACACAAGGAAAATATGAGGGAATGGTTGTAATAATAAAATGAAATTTTTTTTTATTTTTTCGCCAAAGCCGAAACTATATCAGAAAATTTAAATTTAGCGCCAAAATTTCATCCACCATCGCCATCCATTTCTCTTCTCCTATCTTAAAGACTCCTAGTAAATCATCATAAGATCAATCCTTAATTTAAAAACTAGATATAGAAACATTAACCATTTTTTAATTTATTTATTTTGATAAAAAAATTCTTTACTTCTTAATCTAACATTTAGTTTTTATATTATAAAATAGGAACTTAAGATATTAGTTTTAACATTTTGGGGGTTTTTAATATTTAGGTTTAAATCTCGACTAAAATTTTTACTATCAATATTGGTTCGACCCTGAGCTTATTGATCTGATGGACAAGTTCACAATAGACACTTTAAAAAATTTAGTTTAAATTATACCGTGCAAATAAATAAATAAAATAATCAAATAAATAAATAAACAAACACTTAGACCGTTAAATTTAAGTGAACCGATTTAAATTAACTAAATATTTTATTGCACCGTAAAGAATTCGAGCCCATTCGTTTACCGAAATGGATATTTTCGTCGTTTTACCGCGAATTTTAAATTCAATAAAAAAGAATACGTATTCTTTCTTAAGTAATTATAGGCTTATACGTGTATTACTTACAATTAATTCCTTTCCAAATTAAAATTTAAATCATGAAGCAGCTGCAGTCCACCCGCTTCCACTGCTATCAATTTGCTTTAAAATGTCGCTAAAATGGGTTTCAAAACGTGCGTAAATATCTTATATTTAAAAGGAATTAATTGGAACGCTTCTCCACTTCGTCTGTCCGTCCACAAAATCAACGAAAAATTCTTCCTTCGCTTCCTTTCGTCCGTCTGTCCTTCAAACCAAAGAAAGTTTCTTTTGCTTCCGTCCGTGAAATTTTCAAATTAATCTACAGGTCGATTCCCTTAGGCGCGCGCCTCGCCTTGAATCACGCCAATCGACTTTTGGTATTCCCTTAGACTTTTTTATCGACAGCAGGCGTAAAAATTCGAAATATACAACTAACGCCATCTCTTGTTTGATATTCGAACAAATTTTGTGTATTACTCAAGACTTTTGTATCGAAATGAGTCGATAAAAAACGACAAATCGAGGCGCGCCGATTTTGGAATCGACAGCTAAAATTAAAAAACCGTGAAAATGAATAAAGAAAGAAGGTATGTATATTTAATTTAAATAATGTAATTTCTAGCTTCTTACACATGCCGTCTTCAATTGAGTGGTCTAAAAACGAATGAAATCAATGAATTGAAGACATTTTTTGCTGCTAGATTTTTTGTGTGGATGCTGGTTTTATTATCGGAAGAACTGAGTCGACCGCAAAGTTGGAGGTAGATTGCTGTCTAAAACTCCTAAGACCGAATTGAAGGCCGATTTGTTTAGGCGAAAGTATTTCACAAACCTTGAAAAAGCAAAACAAATTGAAGAAATGTTAAAATTAAAACACAATTTTGTTACGTAATATCCGGCAAGTCCAGAGGATTCGCAGCATCTCTTAAAAACCTCCTTGTTACTCGTAGGTCCACATTGCAGTCTTCCAAATCTTCGTCAGGTTCATAAAATTCGAACGAACTCATTTTGTGTGGAGAATAAAATTTAATTTCAATTGAAAATGAATTACGGTTTTTTCTACTAAAATATGTTATATCCTGCCATAATATTTCCTATGGCCTGTACATAACGCCGATTTTAGTGCTTTACTAAGATGTTTTAGGCATTAATCACCAAATTTACTTTAGCGGCGACAATTGTAAGTTCGAGAGTCGATTCGAGAGCCTAAGAGAATACCAAACTTCACGCGATTCGCCTCGACACAAGGCGAGTCGATTAAAAACGCCTCGCCTAAGGGAATCGACCTGCTAATCTCAATAGAGAAAAAGTAGAATTCCTCGTGGAATATTTCAATTCGCAATTCCGTCTTTTTTTTAATCTTCCAAATCTCAATCCTTGGCTGTGATCTTTTGTAAATTTTTTGAACAACCAAAGAGAGTACCGTTTAAGCCGACCATACATTATGAGACTTGTTCTAAAACCATGTTGTACAACTTGTCTGGGCGGAGGCAAAATCTACAGGGTTTTGATTTTTGTCGAACCTAAAATTTGGTACTATCTACAACGGCCCATACACGATCCAACATTGCCTACAACCGTACAACAAGTCTCATAATGTATGGCCGCCTTTATATAACCGTTAGTACGGTATTAAAAAAAGTACCGGTATTCACGCGTGCAGGCTTTCTTTGTTCCTTTTGTTGCAACAGAATAAAAAAAATTGAATTCGGCCGTATATGTTTTAAAAAACACATTTTCTTACGTTTTTCTTTGAAACTAGTACTTGTACGGAATACCGGAATAACAAAAACTAACTACTGCCAAAAACCTTTAAAATTTGCGAACATTTTATTTTTCGCATTTCACCAAAAATCCATTTTTACCCTGTTTGGCGTCGCCAATATTTAATAGATTCAGTATTCAAAACAAGGCTTTTAATCAGCGAGTATCTGCCAAACTCTTGAAAATTCAAAACTTCGAACTTATTTTTTTACAGAGGTTCAGAAAGAACCTTCCAAATCCAGTGTCGCCAAGCAAATGGTTGCTGCCGAGTTCTCTTATCCAAATTTTTAAATATGGCGAATTTAAAGATTCTTCATAATTACTGAGCCACTGTTTCTTTTTCGCCCACTGAGCCAACCAAATTTTGGTTTCAAAAACTTAATAACAATTAACATAAAATAATTTGACACAATTTCCAATTTTTCTAAAAATTTTATTTATTTCTAAGGTCGTTCCTATTTTTCCTGAATTTGCTAAAAATCTAGGATAAAGAGTTTGATCTTGAGAGCCACTGAACTAAAATACCTTGATAGCCAATTGACTATCTCCAGGCGCTAGAAATTAGACATTTGAATGCTTTGCTGAAAATCCCATCTTCGACCAGCTAACAGTTTTCATAACATTTCTCAAAATCACAAAAACTTCATTTATTATAAACAAAACTTCTTTTTATTCACTCTGCCACCTTATTATTAATAATTGAACTAAAAACGGAATGTAAGGTGCCATAAAACCGCATTTCAATTGAAATTAATTTCTGAACTGTGAAAAGGTAACACAGGGACTACATTAGGTTTTATATCTGGTATACTAGGTGGTTCACCAAAAATAATAGCCTACTAGTTTTTTTTGCGTGGGCCAATTCTGGTATGACATTTCAGTATGATTTTGAATTTTGACATGCCGTTAAACCGCGAACAGAAAATAAAAATTGCCAAAATATTGGCTTTAAAATGTTTGGAGGAAGAAGAACTTTTGATAAATTTGAAAAAACGAAGACAATATTGGATTTATATTTTAATATTTAATTTTAAATATTTTGGATTGCTGCAACATATCTTTCTGAGATTTTGTTTGTATGCGATCTGCCGGACTTCTTAAACTTTTTTGATTGAGGTGGAGAACAATCGTTTATATTGCCGACAAAATCCAAGGGAGTGTTTATAATGTTTTCAACTTTAATATTTGTAGTCTCTGTATCTATTTCATTTGCTGTGGTCCTATCGAATTCCTACAAAACATTTGAATTAAGCAAATACAACCATTTTTTAAGTTAAAAGTCAGTTACCTCTTTTCCATTATGTGTACTAATTCGGTGCATTATACTTTCGTCCAAAAACCGCATTTCTTCAAAATAAAACAAGTTTGAGGCAGGTTCGGTTGCCGCAGAACCCGATTTATGCGACTTTTTTATTTTTTCTTTTTCTTGCACGTATGTAGAACGAATTCCTTTCATTTTCTTTTTCACACTTTCCACAGTTAAACTCAATTCTTTGGCAATATCTTCCCATGCTCTTTTTTTCAAATAAATTCTTCGATAATTATTTGATTTTGAATTCCACAAACATTCTTTATCGCGAAAAATATTTATCAATTTAATAATTTCGCTCCGTGAAAATTTCGTTTCCGCCATTTTAATTAATTGAAATGTCAAAATCTCGTATACCAGCGCTGTCTACGAAAATTGTATACCAATGCTGTCTTCCCAGAAAAACTGGTAAACCAGATTGGTCCACACAGGCTTTTTAGCGAGCAATTTTGCTGGTATACCAGAAATAAAAGCTAATGTAGTCCCTGTGTAAACGACGTATACGACGAAATGGTTTCGATTCAATCGCGTCGTTTACATCGTAGAGCATCGTGTATCGCATCGTCGCCACTAGTGAGCCTACATATAAAGAGAGTGGACAGGTCGGAACCAACTATTTCCGTTAAGTTTGAATTTTTACCTGATGATGACAGATTTAAACCAGAAGTATTTTAAACCATTTTTACTAATATTTTGTGTAAGGTTTGAGAATTTAAAAAATTATTCGGCCGCTAGAATCGTATAATTTTTAAAATAAAAAGTCCAAAATACTACACTAACACAAATAAATCGCCTTTGCTTTGCGAAAAGATGGCTGAACTTTCGAAATAAAATAAGAGTTACTGTTTTGTACCGTACTAAAGCTACAAACGGCACAAAACAGTAACTTCAAGATGGCCCACCCTTTAGAAAAAAAAGTGACATTAAAACATAAACAAGTGACAGTAAAACATAAACTCAACTTTGACTTGAATAGAAGGTAAATTATTTGTGCTTTAAAATATTAATTACATAATTAAGATGCTAGTGTCGAAGAAGTTCGGTGAAGCGATCGCGGTGTATTCTGAAACCAAAACCACGACAGCGAAAACTACGTTTTGTATAGCATTCGAGCGGCTACCTTTTCGCAGGCAGGAATATAGACGGAGGCTCTTGTGGACGCTGAGAAGACGGCCTCACTGAATCAATCATGGGCGAAGGGTTACTCGCGAAAGGGCGCTGCTCTGGCGGACACGCAAAAAAAAATGACAACTAGTAATACACTCACTAATACATGAACAACCGTCCACTTACATTTTCGAATTCGGACGAAACGTCCACTTCGAAAGCATTTCGAAAGCCACCTGGCCACATGTAGGCTCACTAGTCGCCACTATGGGTGCTTCCATTTAGTTCAATGGTTTCCTTAGCATCGTGCATCGTATCACATAGTTCATCGCATTCACTTTGTTTGGATCCTTAAAAAGCTTATTGGGCGATTTTTATATTTTGGGGTCCGAGACAAAAACTTCCTTATGCAAAAACCATCAAAACTTGGTGAAAAAACATTCGTGTGACAAAGGGTGACCAGATATCACTTTAGTAACTTTTCCCACTAGTTCTTTTCACTTTTTCACGTATCAGACTCGTAGCATTTTACACACAGATTCATTAGTTTTAAGATTTTAAATTGCATAGATCAAACTTTCAGTGATACTAGCTCATGGGATAACAAAATGGTAAAAATAGACATATTGTGTTTTTCCATGAGGCATGATAAAACATAATATATCTGTTTTCACCATTTTTTAGTAATATATTGTGAGATATCAAAAACCCATTATTTTACTTTCAAAGTCTGATAATTCTAGTCTCACAACACTTAATGCAGTGCAAGAGCAAAATTTTTTTTGTCAACAATTTTCAATTTAGTTATAATAGTCCAAGTTGTTTTTGTTGCGCGCGAGAAATTTCAAAATAGCAAATCCTCGTTTCGTCAAACCTAGAGTCACTAGGTTTTTGAAATTTTCTAACCATCTTATTTCGTAAATTTTATAGAAAAAATTAATTTGTTGATGAAGCAATAGATGACCTAGGATACCTCCAAAGTTAAGGTGAAATAAACGGCGTTGGATGGTAGAGATGTTTGCTGCTCTCTAGATCAAGCCTCGGCACTGCTTGGCTCGTCTGGCTCCTCAATACGATAACATTTTTATTCAAATTTTACGAGGTTACAATCAATGCATGAACATTTTTACTCGACTCTCCAACGCAATGATACGTGTTGGTTGACGACGGCCACTTCGGCAGCCGAAATCAAACGATTCACTAACAATCGATGGAGCGAGCCTACGACAGTCATTCAGTCAGTGTTGCACTTTTAGTACAATCGTAATAGATTTAGTACATTTCAAGCTCTAAAAATACCTATTACTTACGTATGCCATTTTTAGCCAAATCTAGTACATTTGGGCCCAAACTCAAAATGTATGGATTCTTTCATTATAAACAAACTTTAATTTTGATTCAGCTGCGTGATTTAAAAAAAGAATCTACCTCTCTCTTTTGGAATCTAGTATCCTTTTTCGTGAATCTAGTTTATTGTACTCATCATAAAATGCCATACGTATATAGCCTATTTGCTTGTCCCATTCCTGTTGACATCTTTTACCAGTTGTTCGTTGTTCGTTTGCGCTAAAATTGCTTTTCAGAATGGCATTGTACAGGTAAATTTTGTTTGGTTATGATGTAAGTCCAAAAAACCTAAAAGACATCTCTTAAGGCATTTTAAAAGGGTCAAGCCTAAGGGAAGCGATGAGCTGCCACTAGAGCCACTGCCCCCAAAGTCCCCCACGGATCAAGAAAACGAGATCCCGTGGTAAGTCAAACCCAAAATTTTTCTTAAAAGTTTGCAAGTTATGCCGCTTTTTCTTTCTTTCTTCAGTCTGACGAAAGAAAACAAAAAGTGTTACGTCCAAAAATTCCGCAAAGAATGGTTGCAACAGTTTTCTTGGGTAAAGGATAGGGCTGAATCAGCCTATTGCAAAGTGTGCTCAACAATTATTACTGGCGGATTAACAATCTATTACATTTAGTACATTTTAGACAGGCAATTTATTACTTTTCAAAAAAATGAAAGTGCAACACTGCATTCAGTATGATTTCTGCTGTTGATGCGTACGGGTGTATACATTTGCTCTCCAAAATTATAATTGCTTCCCAAAGAACACTGATGTACGAAATTTTTTCAGAAATTTGATTTTTTAGTTTTCCTTTTCCATTATGAAGCGCTCATATTCAAATTCAAATACTATGTCGTGGGATTGGGAAAACAAATATTTAATAACCACAAATAATGATAACCGTCAATGTCTAGTTTGCAGTTACATGTCGAATAAAAAATTCAATCTAAAACGCCATTACAACAGCTGTCATAAGTTCGATTTTTCCCGATGCAATGAAGTAGAAAGAGTAAGACAGGTTGACCACTTAAAGAAAGTTTTTTTTAGAGAAATTTCCTTTAGGCGGAACAAATGATTCTCAAATTGCATAATGATAAATTGTGTAGTTAACTGTTCCTAAACGTCTCCATCAAAAGCGAAAGAGCGTAAAAAATGAAAATGATGCGTTTTCTCATTTTGTGTTATAACATAGTATATGAAGAAACATAAAATTTTTTCGAGTAGTAGTAAATCACTACATACATGGTGCCGAGGCCTGCTCTAGATAATCAGAAGCAAAAAAAAAAACCAAAAATGTTCTTAAAATATATATTTGTGGTTACAGCCGGAACTACAGTTAAGTAACTGAAATTTTTGATTTTTACGATATTTTCGTTGGTTTTCGGGCTGTGGCTTATGCAAAAATAGGTATTTCAATTGTGTTGTAGTTTTCGTTCCTGAGAAAATATGTCAACCAATCTTGGAAACATGGCGCCCGCTCTCATATTTTTTGTTAGTTAGTTGGAATCCATAGTTTTTGGAAGAGATCCGAACGCTTTCAGTTTCTTTTTAATTTTTTAGATATTTGGCTTAAGATTTAAGAGATCGTTATTCAGAATTTTTACATAAATTTGAATATTTAAAACAAATTTGAAAAAAACCGTGCATTTGCTTGGGTGCGTTCTTTTATTAACCGTGGTTAACCGTGGTTAACCGCGGTAAACAGAAATGCGTTCTTAAATGCCTACGGTTAACGCTAAGTAAACTTTACTGCCGTTCCTAAATGCCAAAGTTAAGCTGTCAAAGTTACTTTTCTCAACTCTGCTCGAGAGCTGAGTTGGAGAAAGTTAACTTTAATTGTAATTAAAGAACGCGATAAAGTTAACCGAGACGGTTACAACTGTCAATCAACTGTCAATTCGTCTCGTAGTTTCGAATGAGTTTTGTGCAGGATAATGGTGGATTTTATTCCGCACCTCCCAAAAAGATTGCTTTGATCATTTGTTGGTCCGACATATTGTTAATGTATTGTTGTGCACATCACTGCTGTCAAAGTTAACCAAATCGCGTTCTTTTAATCAGAGTTAACGTCGGTAAAATTTCAACTTTAGCAATCAGCTGTTCGAACTTTGACAAACCCAACCTTTACTTTACCCGGGAATAAAGGAACGCACCCCTTCTAAAATGCAATATTTCGGAACAAAATCACACCTAAAAATCTCATATTAGAGAGACTATACTCTAGAGCAGCGTTTTCCAAACTAGGGAGGCGTGGACTAGTCTAAGGGGAGCCGCGAATATTAGCCAGTACTGACAAAAAAATTGCACGTGCAGCTAATACAATGCGTAACATATAGGTACATATTAACTACTATGCTGCTGATGCTACCCTTACCCTGTAGCAAACATAACGGTTCAAATATTTTTAAGGGAGCCGTGGTAAAATAAAGTTTGGAAACCACTGCTCTAGAGAGTGGACGTCAGCATAGACTGTCCTAATGAGTCTAGTAACTCCAATTAGAACAGTATTAGTACAGCTTTTTCAACATATTAGAACAGATTGTAAATATGTTTTCAGTATTGAAACAACTACCATTTTCTAATTTGTTTGGATACCTCAGACATGAGTTTTTTTCCTTATATTTATCGATTTAAGTTATTTTGGCAATTATTTATAACAATGAATCATATTTCAAAATTTTTCGTGTTCATTTATAGTTTGGCGGCTACTTCTACACGTCCCATTTTCCACTCTCTATTATAGGCTCTCTAACTCATTCTAAAGGAGAGACGATATTTTGATCGTCTAAATGGGACTTAAATCTGAAGGGATTTTCATAGCAGAAATTTTTTTTAATCCTCATAGAGATAGAATCACTGCTTCTGTGACGTACAGATTATCTTGCTATGCTTCAAAATAACAAATTATTTGGAAATGAAAATGTATCGAATTCAATTCAATTCAATTCAATTCTTTATTGCAAAAATAAATCTGAATACATAAGTTCAGTCAATATTTATCATAACTTATGGCAAACAATGCCTACGTTTAACATTGGTACTTTATTATTAATTTATATTAAACTGACATTAGTAAATACACTTGTAAAATTTACACACATAAACCAATTGCAAATCAGCATATGTACCCTGAGTTTAATCAAAATCTAAAATTCTGGCATTGCCAGATAACAAAACAAATCAAAATAAAATTAAAATAAAAATAAAATAAAAGAAAGATATATAAGTATAAAAATAAAAAATATAAGAATAAAAAAATAAAACTAAAAATATAATTGAAATAAAAAAAAAACAAAATAACATTTAGAGGTTCATCCTCTGTGATGAACATTATCTTTACAATAATAGAAATTAAGATCTCCGTTAGGATTAGTAATTTGTAGGAAATCACTGCAATTAATCAGGTCCAATGGGGATAGATAAAAATCATGCGCAAATCCAGAAGATTGAGTATTTGCCAACTGGGAGGAATAGATGTATTTCATAATACCATTATCGTGTGTCTCCAGACGAGATGAAGATTTTTTCCACAGCTTGGTGCAGAATTGGAGAAGAGGGACAATTTTGGCCGATTCATAAATTTCCTGATTGGAATAATACCTATTTCTTGATTTAAATTTCATAGAGACGCAGTTTCTAAGTATCTTTCTCTCGAAAACTTCAATCTTTTTAGCCCAGGTCGTGGAAACTGAGAACCAACAGGGGTAGCCATATGTAATCACAGGCCTGATAAATGTATCGAATTCATTTCGTGAATGATATGTTTTCCTGTAAGATGCGTAATTCCGAATTTCACGGTTCATAGGAACAGCGCACTTTCGGTTCTATTCCATGCACATACAGTTTTAATTCCGGTCTTCTCAGAATATTAATATATCTTGAATCACAGCCAACTTCACCCGACTGCCACTGACAGATTAGCGACCATAGCGACTTTGACTGGGATTTTCATCGTTCTTTAGTTCAATTTAAGCAGAAATTAATTACGGCCTTGAAGGTATGTGATATTACGTTCGAAGTGTTAATAGTTTTTTGTTATTATATAATAATAAAAAAATAAGGGAAATTATCTTTATTGAAATCCACAAAATATTACATAACGTATTTGAGGTTAAGTGGTGCTCCTTTTTTCAGATGCTGTCAAATACCATTCTGTCCGGAATGCGGGTGCTCCGAGTTGAGGCACGAAGGAACTTTGGAATCGCGGCGCCAGCACTCAATAAGGCCGCTGATCCCATCCAACAACTGTTCCTGGAAAAGGTCCGTGAATACAAAACCAAAAGCCAGTAAGTTGCCAAACGTTGATGCTTTATATTCCGATAAAATATCCTGCGATTACTTTAGGGGCGGCAAAATGGTAGATCCAACACCGGAAACTGAGAGGGAGTTAAAAACTGAATTAGACCGAGTTGCCAAGCAATTCGGAGGTGGTGACGGTGTTGATATGACATCTTTCCCAACATTCAAATTTGAGGAGCCCAAACTCGATCCAATCACCCAGACCAATTGAACGTCTAACAATTGCCGCACCTAGAAAATCCGAATGTGTAACAATTGCTTTTCAAATTGAAATAAAACTAAATTTAGTTGTAAATTAAATAAGTCTTTAATATAGTAAAAACAATTTCATCCCACAGGTGCTTAGGATATTCCCAAATTTTGGACGATTTCCTTTAGAAGTTCCATTTTATGCCTTTCAGCAACACTAAGAAATGTCTTCAGTAGTGATTTTACGTCCTTAGCTGTAATCAATGTTTCAAATGGGCCCGCGCACGAGCAACATTCTGGCAGATTCTCTCGCTTGATTTGTTTGCATCGAATGCAGCGAAGATCTTGTAAAGTGTAGGACATCATCTTTCTTTGAATAACATCGATTATTCTCATTTCGATCTCTTCATTATCATAGTGGACATAGCATTGTGCGCACAACCAAACTGGACTGAAAGAATAATTAAGAAAATCGTTAATCTTTTCAAGTTAATCCATTAACAAAAAAATCTTTGGGCTTTTATTTGAAATATTTTTGTTTCTGTTGAACCATTTTAATTCCAGTGTCGGATTGCTCACGGTGAAAATGTTCAACAAAAAATTTAATCTATCAGTAATGGTTCACAGGAAAACTTGATTCGTAATTAACTTATATTGGGTTGGGGAAAAAGTATCGGGCCTTTTTTTAGCATATGGCTTTGAGATAACTATTCGTTGCACTATCAATGCTGTCAATGTTGCACTATCAATGCTGTATTGTTTGATACGTAAGCGAATATGGGGGAAAAATCATTAAAATCTATGTAGTGTAGCAAGAGTGAGTGAGATTTATGAAAAAATCCGCCACATTTTGAAATTTTACTACAACGGGAAGAATGGTGAAGGCACTTTAGTAAACATAACAAAAGCTATATTTGCCAATCTGGCAATTATTGAAAACGGTATGGTGATATGGTATTGTTCCAAGTTTAAGTGAACGGCGAATAGTTGTATCAAAATTCCACTTTGAAGTCAAACTTTTCAATAAGATTTTTTAAAATTTATTCCAATCGGATTTTGGTGTATGGGAGTTTTATGTAGAATCATATCCTAAATAACTTTTGTTCTTGCACTTTTTTGATGCACCGTTTTTAAGATCTTCGCAAAAAACGTTTTCGTTCGTATGGGGGGTACCCCCCCTAATGGTCCATTAACTTAGCCTTGCATTTTACAAAAAACGAATATGCGTTAAAGGCTAGATCAATCCGTGCGCCCGCAATCCGCGCCACAGACGGACGGACGGACATGCTAAATTCAACTTTTTTTTTATCATTTTAAACCCAGTGTGTTTCATTTTTTTGTGTAATGACGGGATCTTGGCGTTACAAACGGTAATGCATGAAATACTGAAGCCGATGAAATACTGGGAAAATTGCGCAAAACCGGTATGTAGGTAGTCATGACATCGCTAAGGAACTTAAAATCAACCACAAAACAATTTTAAATTATTTGAAATGAGGTGGTTACCAAAATACTTTATTATAACGTATAAGAAAGTAAAAGGCTCGTCCTTTGGGTGCCACATAAATTGACTGCAGTAAATTAAATGAATCGCATTTCCATCTCCTATTTACTACGAAAAACTAATGATATCGATCTATTTTTGAAGCGGTTCGTAACAGGTGATAAAAAATGGATCACGTATGACAAAATAGAGCGAAAAAGGTCGTGATCAAAGCAAGGTGTAGCTGCGCAGACATTGGGAAAGTCTAAACTGACGCCGAGGAAGGTGATGCTGTGCGTTTGGGGGGATTGGAAGAAATCGCACATCATCGGTTGGCCAAAAGATTGAATCTGCACTCTAGAACTGATTAACAGGAAAGCTGTTGTATTTTTCTACAACACCAGGACTATACGGTGGATGTATCAAAATTTCCCAACCAAACTCTCAATTTTTGGCGAGGCATGAAATATATCTTTGATGACTCGCTTTTAATACATTTACCGTATAGTCCTGAACTTGCACCATCGAACTACCATTTGTTTAAACATATCCTTGCTGGTGGCAAGTTGCTTCAAAAGAGGACTGTGAAAACTATTTGGTTTAGTTTTTCACACAAAAACTCTTGGAGTTTTACAGTGAAGGAATAATGGGTCTACCTAAAAATGACAGAAAGTGATCGAACAAATCGGGACACATTTGGTTCAATAAAAAAAACTTTAACAGCCGGTTTCACAGTGGGAGCTTAAGCTTCGGCTTTGTTAAACTTATCCTGGTAGCTTAAGCTTTCGCTCACACAAGTGCTGTTTCACAGTTAAATTTTGTGTGTCGATTAACAAAACTCAGTTTAGTGAATTTAATAGGCCACTGTGTATTTCTGTAATCATAGTAAACAATATTTAGCTCCGTAAAATTTTTATTTACGTTTAGAAGAGGCTTACCAATTGGCTTCAACAGCTTATTGGGAAGGCAAATGGTTTACAATTCGAGAGGTCCCATGTTCGAGTCCCGGCAGAGACTGCAAGAAAAGTTGTTTAACAGTCAATATTAACTTTGAAAACACGAAAAAAAAACTCAAAACATCTCAAATGCTTGCAAAAAAAGAGAAATTTGCGAGGTTTTTTTTTTGCTTGCAAAAAAAGAGAATTTGCGAGGTTTTTTTTTGGGCCATCTTGGGCCAAAAACGGAGTCAATCACGCACTGAAATGGAGTTTGAGGGAGTCCATCACCTATCGGAGGAAATCGAACTCCGGGCTACGGAGTTCACAACAATTCCCTATGGGTGTTAATTTTTAACAATTTTTCGGTGTTTAACCAACTTATTAGATGGCCAAAAAAAACCTCGCAAATTCTCTTTATTTGCAAGCATTTGAGATGTTTTGAGTTTTTTTTTCGTGTTTTCAAAGTTAATATTGACTGTTAACAACTTTTCTTGCAGTCTCTGCTGGGACTCGAACATGGGACCTCTCGAATCATAAACCATTTGCCTTCCCAATAGGCTGTTGAAGCCAATTGGTAAGCCTCTCCTAAACGTGAACACCCTTTACAATGAAAATAACTCCCAAAAGGAGTTGGAGTGAATTTTTGACTCCTTTTCGGAGTTAATTCAAAATTGAGGTCAAAACGGTGTTAAAATGAATATTTAGCTCCGTAAAATAAAAATGTAAAAATAACTCCGCGCTACGGTGTTACATTTTTTCTGAATAAATCTTCAAAATCACTATCCATTATTAAAAACTCAATTTAAAAACCAATAATAATAATATTTCACTGGACGATAAGCATGCTAAGCTTTAGCTTAAGCGCTCAAGTTTGGTGGCTTAAATAAACGGAAATTTAAACTCAGTTTAAGGACTAAACCAGCACTGTGAAACAGTAAAAACAGTTAAGCGAAAGCTTAAACCAAATTCGAAGCTTAAGCTCGCACTGTGAAACCGGCTGTAAGTGTAAAAAAATTGTTTGCACTTTGATTAAAAAGGGTCCGATACCCAATATATAGAGAAATTTGAGCTCTCTGATCTTGTCTGCATCCTTCGCGGTCAAGTCAGTGACAGAGATATATAGTGTCATTCTGATGAGATTCGCCATTATATTGGGATCACAATGTGATGTTTTCTCTCAATTTTTTTTCAATTTTCCATCGTTTCAATTAAAAATAATTTCATTGCATCCACGGTATGCTCGTATGCTTATAGAGACTGGTTAATTATGGTAAAATATTGTAATACTTACGTGCCGTCTTTTAATGCTCGATGTTTATCTTTGCACAGATCTAAATCCCTGCAATGGTTACAAGCCTTACAAATGACTTCATTTAGAATGAATGTGCTGATTGGATCAGACCATGCCGCGATATCACTAAATTCTCCCACACCTACTAGTCGGAGCATATTTTTCCTCAATCCATTCACCTGTTCTTCGATACTTTTATCGACACTTAGCACTCGTATAACAGTTCGGACGAGATCAAGTGCCGGACTCGGTCTTCCTTTTGCGTAGTTTCGATGGAGTTTCTGTGTAAAATCAAATGCATTGAATGAGATATCCTTAATTGCGGCAGCCGGAGATCTTTTTTCTGCCAATGATTGCATATAAATTGACATCAACGTGTCGAATTTCTCTTGGCAATCATTCTCATCGGGAAGATATTCGCCCAGATTCCAATTCATTTCTAAGGCGATTTCACTTTCGTCCGTTGTGACGATGTCGTTGTCATCAGAACTTGTTGTAAGCTCATTGGGTACTTTTCCGCGAACTCCAGAGAAATTCGCCGTGTCCAGCCATAGGAGAAACTCCCAACATTGTTGATATGACAAATGGATACTATGAAAGATTTCCCGGTGTCTGATGCTCTGCACGACATATTCTACATACCCAATCGCATCGACAACGGATTTTTTTCCGGAATTTAAGATCACACGATTGAAATCAGCGTAAATTATTTTAGCTCCTAGTCGTTTACACTCGGCAATGATTTGTAGAAACATTTTTCGCATAAGATTGTTTAATGAACGCCTCAGAGCCGGATCGTACATGAGTGCATTACTGGACCGGACCCAGCGATAGAAATGAACGATTTGGAAATCAGAAAATACGTTTCGATTAATAGAGACCTCCCGAAGCCAGCCATTGACCATAGTACGCATCACCCGAAATGCTGCACTGCAAAGGGCGGTTTCATCGTAGCTTGGTAAAACCGTAGCTGGCACATTTCCCACCATTTCCTCGAGTGACGCTTGGGGAATTACGTCAAATGTTATGGCCGAAGTGGCTCCTTCCATTTCTTGAACTTTACTGGCTTGCAGCAATGCACTGACTGCGAGACTGTCAATGGCCAATTCAATGCAAACATCTGGATAGAATCCGGGATTGTTTTGGACGACTGTAATATTATCTTCGAATTCGGCTAGTAATCGACTGTCGTCAGCCTCTCTGCCTCCCAAATCAGGACGACTGGAGGTGGACCACCACAGGATAAAGTTATTTTTTTGAAGTTGTCTAGCGAAGAAAAGATCAGCACCAAACAGAACCGTGTCAGCTGGCATATTACCAATTGGTACATGAAAATATCTGCACTGGTCGAGCATCAAATCGAAAACCGTGTTTAGATTGAGGAAATGACGGATCATTGCTTTACATCCGGATCGCTGCCAGTCTAGGCCGGATAGAAGAGACGCATCATCGGCGATATGAATCCTCGATTGCGGAAAATCTGAAAGAATTGGCATCGCCGAATTGAGTTTCTCGGGTGTTGCCGATGTCTGCATACAGACAACAGTTGGACCTTTTCGTTCTTCCTTGTAAACCGATAGAGCCTTTTGAATGTGTCGATATACTTGCTTTACATCCACTTCGATTAAGATCTCAAACGAAATATCCTCGGACGGAAGTTTCTCTGAATTTATTTCATTATCGGTTGTGTTCGCCACTTTCGCTCTTTCACTAATATACAGAGTCTTCATATTCGGCATTTGATTTGCCCGAACGGTGTCTAAAGCTATTACGAATGCTTTTTTAACAGAGGGTAGAAATATTCCCCATATTTCTTTCTTCGCTGTTGGTATATCGTGCTGATATAAAAATATTTTCTTTAATTCATCATTTTTGTTAACCAAATACGGCTGGTGAGCTAATGTTCGAAATTCCAGTTGATCAATTGAAAATGAATCTAATTCCTTTGTTGGCAAGCTGGCTAATTTGTGTGCTTCAGCACTTTGGACAGAACAAACGCAGCCCAAGTCCATTAAGGCTCTGAATTCTAGGGAAACCTGTAAATATCAGTAAAAATATTATTAGTTTTATAGTTTTTCATATAAAATGTTATTTTTCGCTCTGATTATACGCAAATTGTAATTAAGTTGTTTAAAATACGATGGTAGTTGTTTACGACTAAAATCCATCGGCCAAAATTCCAAATTTTTGTGACAACCAATTTTTTGTCTAGGACCAAAAAAATTGCTCAATGTCTTAATAAATGTGGATTTGCGAGGATATCAAAATATACATTTTTTTAAATTTTGCTAAAAAGCAATTTTTTTCGTTTTTTCCCAGTTTTAAGTTGGCATACTTTTCACATTTTTATAGATATGGCATTCGCTTTTTTATTTGAGGTATAGGGTGATATATAGGTTATAAATTTAATTGGGATGTGCACTATATTTAAATTGATTGTAATTAATGATTAAAATAAGGTCACATACGGTTTACAGAAACCCCATATCTCCACGCTAGCTCTCATCATAGCCCAGACAACTTAAGATCAGTGGTTGTTTCACTGGCAAATAGAGCAGCTAAAAGTTTTTTGTATAAATTTTAGAATGCCAAAAAACCATAAATAACTTAAAAAGTTTTGGGAAAAAATGTTACCCTTACAGGACCTTCCGATTCGAATTTTTAAATTCCAACAGCAGAGCCGTGATCAGCGACCCCAAAAACCCTATAATGCAAATTTTTCCGAGGAAAAATGGGAAAAAGGATATTTTCATTATCCTTACAGGACCTTCCGTTTCAAATTTTGAAAATCTACATAGCTAAAAACCTGCTCCTGGCAACATAGATCAACGCAAAAAACCGCGTAAAAATCGGTCCAGTAGTTTTTGAGTTTTGTAATCTCAAACGGACAGACAGACAGACAAACATCCATTTTTATATATATAGATGAGGTAAAGTATATCGATGAAGTTTTGGTAAGGAAGGGTTACAGGAAAAAACAGCGAAGTGTTAAACCACGAGCATTCAAACTTAGCCCGAAACTGTAACCGAAGAAAAACTGGCTTTTCTTCCTTATTTGAAAGGCGTTTCGAACGAAATCGGAAAAGTTCTTCGCGAACATGGTGTTAAAGCTATTTGTAAGCCAGCAACCAAACTTTGCGGGTACCTCAGATCACCCAAAGATCATATACCCGTCGAAAACTGCGGTGTTTACGAAGTTGCAGTTGTGGTAAATCGTGTGTTGGTAAAACAAGGCGAAATTTGGTAGTAAGACTTGAAGAACATCTTTCGGCTGTGAAAAACAAAAAGATGGAACATTCTGCAATTTTTGAGCTTGTCATAGATAATAGTGGGCATTGGATACGTCTTGATAAAGCTAATATTTTAGCCACAGAGAACCGTTATTATCCACGCCTTGTACGAGAAGCTATCGAAATAAAACGTCGATCAACGTTTAATCGTGGTGAAAGCTTCAGATTATCAAGTGCGTGAATCCTGTACTAAATCTATTGGAACCGCCACTTAAGAAAGTGAATGCTCCGGATGATAGTGTGAGTGTTGTCTGTAGTCAACTTAGATGTCGCATAACGGATACTGGACTGGACACCGTTATAATTTACGGTCAAATCCTTTGCGAGGGAAGTGATTCCAGTCTGCAAGCGAGCATGGACATCACAGCATGCTCGAAGTGTCTTGTGAGCGGTAAATAAATAATTATTTTATTTATCTTAAAAAACATGTTCCGCGATTAAACCGAAAATTCAAAAATAATCATTATGTCCAACCGTATTCAGTTTTTATATAAATTTGGCATTTATTTTGAAGCAAATTATTACTTTGCTTCAAAAGACTTAAAATCGAAACTAAATCCATGTTAAAACCATAAAAATTATCTTTATTTATATTTTAGTAGGGGAGACCGGGGCTAGTATTAACAAATTTTGAAGATTGGGTCATATTTTTTTAACAAGTAATATTTTTGATATTGTTTTTATATCTAGCCATACTGTAGTTATTCAGGTATCATAAGAAATAAAAAAAGTTTCAACCATATGAAAAAAAATCATTTTTAAGAAAAAATGTTATCTGTTAAAACTGGGGCTAGTTCTAACAGTGATGGAGTTATGGGGCTAGTTTTAACAGTGATGGAGTTAGTATTAACATAAGTTTTAACATGGAAATAACTAAAAGAAAATAATTTTTTTCACGAAAATTATAAAATCAACAAAATAAATATCTTTTTAAATTCAAATATATTATTTATCACAAAAACTAATAAAATTATGAGTTGACAAAAAAAAATTAAGTCGTTTTAAAAAACAATTATTATTATCTAAAAAAAGGTTTCAGCGAAGCTTTTTTGTACATAATTTGTATCTATAAAAACATAGTATGAGATTTCGTACTCTATGTTGTCATCGTCAGTATGTATTAACATGTGTTAATTCTTGCCCCATGGGTTTGTTAATTTTAGCCCCCACACTACTTTTTTTGAATTGTTAATCATACCAAAGATATAGTTAAGGATTGTAATAAAACAAAGGAACATTATTAATTATAGCTTCATTAACTTACATTATCGACAAAGTTATATTCAATAATATACGAAATTAAGACAGAAATCAAAATATTGCAAACCATAAAAAGTTCGTTTACCAGCTAAAATTCGGTCTCTGTGCTTAACCCTCACTGGCAATAAACAGTTTATGACTGATGAGTCACGATATGATTGACCTTATCGAGTGACGGACAAAAACCAAATTTCGAGATTGTGGCTCGTATATTTCGGCGGGAATAGGCTTGTTAATTCTTAGCCCTGTTAATTCTAGGCCCGGGTTCCCCTATTTGGTTTTATTGCGATTTGGAGGTTTTTATGAGACAACATTAGATGTCTGTCAAACTGCCAGACCGATTCGAGCCACTAGCTTTTTTTGCATGAAACTATTCGCAATAAAATTAGCGAATCGCGAGGCGAATGTTCAAATTTTGCGAAAGTTTCGCATGTTCCGAAAGCGAATGTAAATATTCGTTACCAGCCTTATACAAATCAAACTTGTAAATAGAGATTTTTCTTCTCAAAAAATTCTAGAATATGAGAAATTTATGAGAAATTTTCTTAATGGTACTCAATGTATTAATGGACAAATTTTGTACAAAAAAAAATGTACCAATCACGGCAATTGTCACCCTACCCTCGTAAAAAATTATTAAAAATTGGAACGAAACACCCAATAATGAAACAAAGAACTGATAAAAGTTTTTTTTTTTAAATAAAATTTTGTGTCCAGGGACCAGAACATACACGTAATATCATAAAGCTTTTATATGGTTGACTGATCTTTCGGGCATATAAACTATTGGTGTTTAATTCATTTTTCTCCAGTACGTTTCAAATCTTCAAAATATTACGACTGGCTAAAAAATTATTACACTAAAATGTTACAAATTTTCTTACTTACAATTGGAGTTGTTTTATTGGTATACTCTTTTTTCAAATGGAGTACACAAAATCATGATTATTTTGCTAAACGTGGATTAAAATATAAAAAGCCATTTCCGATTTTTGGTAACAGTGGATGGTTTTTCCGTTCGAAGGACAATATAATCGATTTCATGCAGAAAACATATAAAACTTTCCCAAATGAAAAGTAAGTATTTTTCTTCTTTAATTTGTGAAATCGTTGAATCTGAAATAACAAAACACATGTTCTTGTTGCAAACAGACTAATCGGCATGTTTGAATTCAGAAAGCCCTACTATTTCCTGCGAGACCCAAAGCTAATTAAAGAAATCACCGTAAAGAATTTTGATCATTTCGTTGATCGAAGAACTATTTTGGATTCGAATAACGATAAGCTTTTTGGTAGTATGCTGATATCGATGAAGGGCAATCGGTGGCGTGAGATGAGATCATCGCTAAGTCCAGTATTCACCGGTAGCAAAATGAGACTCATGTTTGGATTAATATCGAAATGTGGCCGTCAAATGTCTGATTATTTTCACCGTGAATATAAACGTAACGGCGTTCAACATTACGATGTGAAAGACATATTTTCAAAAATCACCAATGATATTATTGCCACATGCGCTTTCGGACTGGAATGTGACTCTCTGAAAAATCCGAACAATGAATTCTTACAAATTGGACAAACATTTCTGGATTTCCAAAGACCGGCGATGCTAATGAAATTCTTATTCATTTCGGTCTTCCCAAAACTCTCAAGATGGCTAAATATAAGAGTTTTAAGCGAGAAAACTAGAAAAACTTTCCATGAAATGATAATCGATACAATGGAAAGACGTAAGCAAGACAATATCATTCGCCCAGATATGATAAATCTTCTCATGCAATTGAAAGATGGAAATCTCAACGAAGATAAAGCAACTAATAACCACGAAGAATTGAATTTTCGAAAAAATTGGACGAATGACGAATTAGTTGCACAATGCTTGTTATTTTTCTTGGCTGGTTTTGATACCACGTCAACGGTTATGGCATTTATTGCGTATGAGTTGGCTTGCCATCCGGAAGTGCAAGAAAAACTATCAAAGGAAATCATCGAAATTCAAAAAAGTCTTGGAGATGGCAATTTATCTTATGAAAATTTACAAAAAATGAAATACCTTGAAATGGTGATTGCAGAAGCATTACGTAAATGGCCCCCGGGTCCAATCATTGATAGATTGTGTGTGCAGGACTTTAAATATGATGATGGCGTTGGATTAAAATTCGATATTAAAAAGGGACAGTTTTTGTTTATTCCGGTATACGCACTCCATCATGACTCGCAATATTTTCCCGATCCAGACAAATTCGATCCGGAACGTTTCAGTAGTCAGAATCGACAACAAATTAACATGGAAGCGTATTTACCGTTTGGATCAGGACCAAGAAATTGTATTGGTAAGACAGAAATTGCGTCCCTTCAAAACTAATATTTTAAACGTATGTTTTTAGCTTCCCGATTCGCCCTAATGCAAGTTAAGGGAATTCTGTTCTACATGTTGAGCAGCTTCGACTTTGTTTTGGGTGACGAAACCCAAGTTCCACTCAAATTAAAGAAGGGCCCCGCAGGCTTGATACCAGAAAAGAAAATCAAACTTTTAATTAAACCAAAGAATTTAAAAAAATGATTTTGAAAATGGGAGATTTTGAGTTTGAAGTTTTTTAAGGTTTTGGTTATGGGGTAAATTTTGTGTATATAATTATGAAAATTAAATGTTGAAATTATTACTAAAAACTAGAATATTCATTTTTCACTACATCCCGTTTCATACACAAAGATTTACCCGCTGGTGTTTACGAATTGGGACCGGTTTAAAAGTTTTATTATAATCCCATAGAGACTACACATGTACCGATCTGAGTGAATTTTTAGTTGTATGATAACACCACTCCCAACCACAAGACAATAGAAAACTGCATTGGCGACTTTTACAGACGTAGCGTTTTGCTTTTTTTTCAGATAGTTTTTTTTAGATTTAGATAGATAGGGTTTTAATGTTCACAGTATAGAGGGGCGGATTTTAGGACATTAAAATTTTAACATTGTTATGTTCTAACCCAATGTTTGGCCTTTTTGTTCTCTCCCCTATGATTTTTTGAATCGTTGAAGCTATTTTGATCCGGTTTTCACAACTAGATGCATCAGACACTAGAAAAATTTATGGTTGGTAAAATAAACCTTAGAACCAAATTTCTGCCACCACAGAGTGACGGAATATTTATCCGGTTTGAATTATGTAATCTAAACTTCTAGAAGAAAAATACTTGGAATTGATAATTTGGATCTACATATTTTTCCTTTTGCGAATTGCTTGTTTTTGTGTATTGAAGAGTTATGTGTATTTATCAGAGACCGGAAATCCATGCACAAAAAAGTGTTAAATATGCAAAAAAGTGATATAATATGAACTTCTCCCCCTCCCTGCCCCCTCTTCCCTAAAATTGTTTTTGTATAAATGTCCATAGAATCACTTCCTTCAAGATTAACATCGAGTTCTAGGTCGCTGTATATTATTACCTGAGTTTCATATATTCCTTCAATATCAGGTGCTGCTAAATCCGCTAACATTCCCAGCTGATTCTCCTTGAAGATCTTCTCTGGCACCTTGTATTGATACAAATAATGAACTGGCCTTGATCTAGGTAGGACACGATGGACCTTCTTCCACAACTGCCCGTTCTCAGGTGGAGCCGGTGTCCTTTGATTAACGTAAAAAATTCGTGGAACGGTTAACTTTATTTTGTGTAGTTCTCCAGAAATTAGAGCCCAGGCTATAAAATTACCTAAATCATCAACATTTGCTATTTGAATAATTTGCCAGGCCTGCTCTAAAAGGGATCGCTTAGCACGGCGTAGGAAACCACCGACGATGGCATTTGGGGCTCTCGAATGGTTAGCGATAGGATTGGGTGCAACCTGATCTTTACGTGCTCTCTTTGAAAGTTGCTTGTGTTTCTCCTTTTGTTGCAATTGCCACGCCCATTTCTTTTTCTGAAATACGACCCAATCCACAATCTCTTTACGCGTGCTACCAATCGATGGCGGAGGCCCTAAAGCTTCTCTCCAAGTCTTTGCAGAATTTTGTTGCTCTTCTGAATTGGACAATGCGCGTTTTCGTTTCGTAACAATTGGTACACCAGTAGTTTGATTTTCTTTCTCATTTCCGGCCACATCTTCTATATCTAAGATTTTCTCACTTCCTCTTTCGACAACCGGTTTCGGTTTGGAGGTGAACATTTCGTTGATCCGTCGTTGTTTTAGGACATCATTTTTCTCAAGCATGCGTCTATGTAACCAAACTGGATGCTGAACTCTTGGCACTGGATTAGACAGACCTTGTAGAGCTGCTGGAATTGTAATGATTTTTTGAATCGCTCCACCCAATCGCTCTATATAATAATTCCAGTCCAACACATCTCGAATATCCGCATCACCCATCGTTGTATCTTTTAGCCATCGTCGTAAATAATGACGCCGCACACTGTCTTCCGATTGGAAAATTGCTAATGGAATTGCCCGCTCGGTAACTGGAGATCCTTCTGGCTTCTTCGATATTATGTACTTGCATGAGAGACCTGCATCTTTCACCATTTGATCACCTAGAAATTCCGCCAATCGTTTTGCCGTAGAAATTGATGTTGATTTTTGTGTTCCGTAGTCTTCTAGTTTTCTTGACATAGAACGGTTTTCAGAAATCAGTTCAAATAATTCACTATCTGGAAGATTACTACCACGGCTGTAGAGGACATCCAGCCAATAGTCTGCCACTTTTGCTACACTCGCGTAACACTCCTCTAACGTACTCCCAAGAAGAAATGCCTCAAACACAGAACTCTGAAAGATTTTAATCAATTGCAGTTCGCCACGACGTTTTACCTCGAAGCCCTTTAACTCTGCTAAAGAGCCATCAAAATTAAACACGGCATAGCGTTTTTTAAGTTTCTTTCCCTCCTCTTTGGCCGCTGGCAGCATCATGGCATAGTAAGGACCGTCGACTTCAAAGAAAATCGAATTCTCGTCGCGCGTCTTATACTCTGGCGCTTGGCCGTCTTTTGCAGGCTTCATCAGCTCATGGTATTGATCGTTGGTGAAATGATCCTTCACCATTGTATTCAGTACGGCATTGGGATAGGAAATGTTGATTTTTTTCTTTTTCGCGTGATTTGTATGAATTGTGTACTCTTGAGGGAAGGATGCAGGTAGAATGCACCAAATTCCGTCTGTGTCGAGTTCTAAAGGACGTCCGACACGTTCAATGATTTCCCTGGCTTTCGTAATAATATTAGATCCTGTAAGACACACAATACCAGCCATTGGCATCGAATGCCAGCGTGCTCCACGTCGCATCACGTAGCCGTAGAATGAATTAAGAATGCATTTGTGGGCTAATTGAAGTGAATCGTACAGAACTTCTCGACTTCGGGCCGCTTTGACTTCAGATGCATCTCCACTGGCAATAGCAGCTGTAACAGCCGCTTTAGCTGTTTTTGTTAGGCCTTTATAAGTATAACGGCGATCACGAAATGCTCGGACAGTGTCCACATAGAAACTGTTCTCCTTTTGGCATATTGTCGATGTTTTGGTCTCTAGTTTAGTTATTTTCGTTTTCTTGTAGGCTTTCCTGCAGTAATCACTCAATCGCTTCTTCTCGTAGGCCGCTTGATCTTCTTTTGAGAGTTCATGGAAGGCCCTTTGAGGGCCGCCGGGAAACAGTGGCGGAAATTTTTCTGTTTCAAGTTGTTGCTGTATTCGTTGAAATTCATTTCTAGATGCTGGCAGCATTTCACCTAGAAACAAATAAAATGTAAGAAAGTCTATTAACTCATAAATAAATAAAAAATGACTAACAGTTTTATTCTGCAGGGGAGGTGAAAAAGTTTTATACAGTTTCAAATTACCGTAAACTAGAAATCAGGTAAAATATTTTCGTATAACAATGGAAGGGGTATAGTCAGGGCTGTGGAATTGGAGTCGAGAAGATAGCTTAAGAATCGACGTCGGAGAAAATTCGTCGACTCCAACTCCGAACTTGTTATTTTACCTCCATTGGCTACTAGAGAATGTTGTCCCTCTAGTTAGATCAATCCTCAATATTTTGCAACCAAAAACATAACAAAAGCTATAATTGCCAATCTGGCAATCATTGGAGACCCGTATGGTGATATTCGTATTAAAATTCGAACAGTTATACCAAAATTCCAATTTGAAGTCAAACTTTCCTATAAGATTTTTTAAAATTTATTTCAATCGGATTTTGATGTATGGAAGTTTTATGTAGAATCATATCCTAAATAACTTTTGTTCTTGGACTTTTTTGATAAGTTGCACCTTTATTGAGATATTCACAAAAAACGATTTCGCTCGTATGGGGGGTACCCCCCTCTAATGGTCCATTTTTGCCCATTAACGAACTTAGCCTCGCATTTTACGAAAAACGGATACACGCAAAATTTCAAGTCTCTAGCTCAATCCGTGCGCCCGCAATCCGCGCCACAGACAGACGGACAGACAGACAGACATGCAAAAATTAATTATTTTTATCATTCTAAACACACTGGTGTAATTCATTTTTTTGTGCGATGACGGGATCTGGGCGTTACAAACGGTAAGGCAAAGTTAATATACCCTTTGGTTTCACCATACGGGTGTAAACAATGTTTGATTTGGCGTTTGACGTGATTTAATGAGTTTTTTTTAGCAATTTGTAACGTATTCTACCGCTACACACAAGGAAGTACTGTGGAATCTCGATTCGTAAACGTTGCGGTTTATGAAAAAAATTGAGGTTTTTGTGCAGGCATTTCGAAGACAGAGGTTTAGTGAATTTAAATTAAAGGGAAAACGTGTTAAAACAAACATAGAACAAACGAGAAAAACGAAAATCGAATTTAAAAAAAAAACAACGAAGTTTATTCTCGATTTACTTCGAAACAATGCATTTTTTTATATGTATGACGAAAGTTGGAGATAAGAAAATTTCCTACTCTTTTGTTTTTTTTTTATTATACAGTACACGCTCGATTTTTAGTTGGGATTTGATCTTAACTTTCAAAAGTATCAGTCAGTGAGGCAATTTTTTTGTGATTTTTGCTTATAATGCATGTTTTAAATTAAAATATTGCCTGCGGCGCAGTTTTTTTTAAATTTCTTCATATTTTAGATTTTTATTAAATTTTGCCTACAATGCAATTTTTGTTGCATATCGAAGAACTAAGATACATTTGAACAAAAATTGAGACAAATGTTTTCTCTAATCGACCATTGCAAGTGTCATTTTATTAGCTTTATTTAGCTTGCCTTCGTATCTGCCTGTCTATTTGTCTGTCTGTCAGGGTCAAATCTTCCAATCCAATTTTGACCCACTACCACACATCCGATTGACTTGAAACGCATCGAACCAATCATCGGACACAAAAATGTACACCATGGTGTTAGCGACAACAAAAGATTTTGATTTCCGCATGTCCCTCCGTCTGTATCTTTATTTGTCCGTCCGTGAACACTAGAACTTTCGAAAAAATTGATCTAGACTTGAAACTCGTAAATAGCTTGAACGGCAAAATTGGATCATTCCTTCCGTCTCCCCCATATAATCGAATCAGTTTTTTGCAATTTTGAGTCATATTGAAAAATTTATAAAGGTAAAATGTGTTTAAAATAGGATTTCACATAACTCATCCATACATCAAAATCCAATCGGACCACTGTTTCCCCTCTCCCATACAGATGGAATATTTATTTCCCGTTTTCTCGAAAACTGTGCTTCGGATCGAAAATTTTATAAAGATAAAAGATGTTTAGAATATGATTTTACATAACTTATCTATACATCAAAATTCAGTTCGAGTACTCCTTCCCCCCATGTGAAAAATTAGATTTTTGAATTCAGGGGAAATTAAAAATAATAAAATTCTCTTCATTTTTTACCGTTGTCGAGTTACCTCTAATTTTCATATTTTATGGTAAACTGGCAATTTATTGGGCGGTCCTCGTAGGCTAATAATAGGACAAGTTCATGGTGTGCAGTATGCAGGGATGTATATTTAGTATAAGGAAGTCATGTGCTGTTCATAGATTTTTTCTTTCAAATCTTCATATGCGGTATTAGGGATTCCTATGCGGCTTTTAGAAATCATTTATCCCATCCAATCACTTTTTCGGATCGATTAGCAATTTTTTCTCATAGGCTGTCAATAAAATACGTTACGCTTTAAGGAGCGGAGGGGATCTGTGGTTCTTTTATTTATTCTTGTCATTCCGAATCAGTCCAAAGCATTTGTTTATTCGTTCCAAAATTACGGAATCACGTTCTCTTAAGTTCTTTTATTAACTCCACTATCGATCCCCGAAAATTAGGGTGACATATTGTAAACTTGAAAAAGTCACAGAAAATATGATAAATTTGAATCGACTCTAATTTCAAGCAATTTCGTTTTTACTTTCTTCTACGGAGTATAATAAAGTATTCTATTCATGAAAAATTTCGACCTCTTAATTTTGCCTAAAAAATATTTCCCGATTACTCCTGAGTCGATTGGAGTCATATTAAAAAAATGTCTTTCTGTCTGTCAGTCTGTGTACAAGATTTCTCAAAAACTAATAGAGCTAGCGCCATGAAATTTTATAGGCATGTTGGGTCCTGAAATGGGACGATCCTATCAACTTTTGGTGGAAATCCGTTAACCGGAAGTATCTAAAATGGCGGTTTTTCAAAAATCGCAATTTCGTTTTTCTCGATTTACTCCCAAACTACGTGTTTTTTAGTGGCCTTAAGTATGACAAAACTTGGAGAAAATAAAATTTCCCACACTTTTGTCTTTAGCTATAACTCGATATCTCAACCTGTTATCGAGATAAACCGTTATTTAAAAAAAAACAGTTTTTTGCGATTATCTCGAAAACTAACGGGTTTTTGCTGACTGAATGTATGAAGTGAATTAATGAGAATGGCATTCTGCACAATTTTGTCTTTTACCGTTATCCGTTATCTTTTACCGTTATTGAGATATTTTCATTAATATGTAAAAAATCATATTTTTGCGAATAATTTGCAAACTAACGGTTTTTCGACAAATCAGTTAAAAGAAAAATTAAAGATGTTAACATATTCTATATTTTTGCGATTTACCGTAAATTGATATCTTTTACAGTTCTCAAGTTATCTCAAATTTTGTACATTTTTGATATTTTTGAATAAACCAAGAATTTATTGGGAGGTCGTCTTAGGTTGACAACGCGACAGGGCTCTAGCGTAAATTGCGCAGGGTCGTAGATTTTGTAGAAGAAAGTTTTGTGTTGACCACAACTGATATTTTTTTTTACATTTTGCATTGATGTCTGATTTTGTGTGTAAAAGTACTTAAAATAGTGAAATGTGTATACTGAAATATGAATTGTGTGCTATCAACATTTAAAAAATTAGAGCAATGTCGTTTCACGGAGCGAAAAACTGGTCGAAATACTGCTCTTTTTGCGCCCAAGCGAAATTGTTCTATGATTGGAATTGGCAGATTTTGCCAATCCAATACAGTTTTCGGAACGATAGATTTTCGAATAATAAGAGCAAGCCATTCGAATACGCCATTAATAAAAATAAATACCTCGCCATAGCCAATCCATATCGCGCTTGCATAATGCCCCTGGCTTGTTGAAATCACAGGCCGCACAGTCGGTTTCGACAACCATTGCCGATGGCTGCAGACGATTAGTTAAAATAATATTAGGATACATAGCTCCGACGTCCAAGTGATAAATAACTGGTTGTTCAAGACGATTTGGGATGTCGTGTAACCCTTGGAGAGCATTTGTTATTTCCGATGAAACTTCATTTAGATTTGTAACTAGATCCAAAGGGACGCCCTCTTCAACTTCAATTGCATGCGACATAACTTTATTAATGTTGCTCTTCAGTTGATTTATCATGTCCTGATCCAAACGAAAGCGACACGGAATATCAGCTCGAAAAACTCCAGATTCCAAGGCTTCAACATGACCGCCGACATAAGTTTCAGAGTCCAGCACATGACCTTCTACCGACAGTTTGTTTAGTTCGCTTTGCTGTTTATTGGGGAAAACAATATTTGCATGGAACGCTTCCACCATTAAAAGCGTTTCACATAAAGTGCCAGAACCCTTTCGCAATATTTCGTCTGGTTCCATTGGAATAATAGTAGCTAGAGCAAAAATGAATGGATGTACGTATTTCATGTATAGATAATAAGTGGCAACGGCATCAGATACAGAGTAGTTCGATAGCACTTGCGGTTGTTCTACAGCCATTTTACACATTTCTTCTGGATCCAATTCGACCGGGTCGTATCGTAGTTTCGCCTTTGCCACCGCTTTCAAGCCTTGTGATCCGACTGGCAAATAAGAATCACGTTTTACCCAACACAGGCAATCCATGTGAATCGATGGTCGACACAAATAGACTCCATCGCGTGATTTGGAGAATCCAATTTCTTGATTCATGTCCAGATCATAGACTGCTGCTCTTATTTCGACGAATGATAAGTCGAAAAAGTCACCGTTATAAGTGACAATAATGTGTGGTTTTACGTCAATTATATGACCAAAGAATTTTTGAATTAAGGCCATTTCGTTGACCTCATTGAAAACGATAAAATTCCCCTCGAATTCAGGTTTCGGTGTATATTCGAAATCATTAACATCACAACTAATAATCTCCCGATTCGTTATCAAATATCCTTGACCATCAATCATATATGAAATCATCATGATTTGATCTGATTGGGCGTCGGGAAACTTTAGCGGGAGCTTCGTTGTTTCGATATCGAACGCTAATATCACAGGCTCTGGACGTTCGAGAATGTCTGGCCTTGCCTTGATCGTTGGCATCTCTAAACAATCACTGCGACATCGAATATCATACCATTGTCCGCAAAATATCTTCAAATCTATTGACACGCGAACGTGGTAAGGGACATCGTATTCCCTGATATCTATTATGTAATCGAAATAGTCGAGATTTTTAAGTCCACTGGTAGAACCCTCTGTTGCATTCGTTAGGGAAGAACTCAACATTTGCATATAAAATGTGTTCGCCTTCTCTCGTTCCTTATTCTTGCGCACTGCACTCTGCAATTCACGCCGCACTTTGATCATTGCTGTATTGTTCAGGAATGATATTTTCAAAAAATTCTGTTGTAGACCGGTAAGATGATTTGGTAGATCTAAATCTTCCTTGGATATATGCTCTATTCCAGATATTTGTCCTGAATATTTTCTTCCAATGAATCGTGCGACCTCTAATGCTTGCTCTTTCCGTGGACAAATCAGCAAATACGGTTGGAATACAACAGTAGTTTTAAAGCGAGATCCATCCATTTTTATGAAGAATAAATCTAATGCTGCTACCAAACGACGATCTTCATCAAGAATCTCTGTCTAAATAAAAGTTCATATAAAGACATACATATTACAGGTTTATAAAGACTTGTTGGTCAATACTTACTGTATGCATGTTTATTAGATATCCAGTTCGTTCGACGGTGTCCTTGACACGCTCAAACCCATATTTGGCATCAATTTTGTCATTTTCCCTCGATTGTCGATACCCGGCTTCATTGAAGAAATCGTCACTGAAAAAAAAGGTCATAATAGGTTACAGTCAGCTGGTAATTCAATTGTAGTTCCATCTTATGAAATACTTGACTAAATTATGATATTCTAATTTATGTGTTCTCTACAATAAATGTTTAAATTAAGGAGCCTTCCCAACTGTTTGAAAAGCAGGTTTAATCTAACCTATTCTTCAAAAGTGCGGTAAATCAGACTTTTATAACTATACCAGTATTTTAAATAGTTTTGATAAAATCTTCGAGAAATTTCTGTCAAATTACTGGTATATGTACCTCGAAGTAATCAAACCATATTAAAAATAAATTTACCCTCAAAAAACATATTTTTTTCCTATACCAATTTTTCTGCCAAAGATTTTCCAATCTTCTTAGGATAATTTGACATTGCTGATTCCAAATCTGCAAGTGGTTTGCCCAAATTGTCTTCAACTTCTGAGAATATACCAAAAATAATTCTTTTTTTTTCGAAAAAAGTCCATAGAAATTGAAAAAAATATTTTTTTTGCTGTTGCCGTGGATATTTTAATAATTTTGGGATAAAAAAAAACTCCGCGGACTCCGAATGTGGAAGAAATTCAATAGAAAACTGCAATTTTCGTAAAACTAATCAGTAAGTTAGGAACGTGTCAGAAAGTTTTGAATCATATTTCAATTTTTGAAATTTATAATAATATTGTGTCCTTACCAGGATTACTAATCATTTCTTTAATCCTTGCCTGAAAATAGGGATTTACAAAACAAGTGTAGTGCGAGGTGAGTTCAATTTTTTATATGAATTTCTGAATGATAAATTCTTGGAAAATTGTCGAAATAAAAAAAAGATATCAAGAAATCCTAGATGTCGATAATATATGATTGCCTCGGACGAATAAGACATCTAGAATTTACAGTTAGAATTAACTCTAGAACCCACCACCCATTTCCGAATTAACGTTTAGACGTAAAACAAACCATTTCTCACAAAGTCAAAACAGTTCGAATAAAATATTTACTCTATCGTATAATTCATAAATACAAGAGCTAATTTGTAATTTACTTATGTAGAAAGATTTGCCCTCTCCTCTCTCGCCCATATTCTTCGTGATCAGTGACAGAGATAATCAGATCCACTTTGATCAGAACCATGCATTAGATTTTTGGGATCGAAACGAAAAAAATCTAGTTTCTCATGGTCTCTATTTAAATTTAATTAAATTGTATTATTCAATTGTGGCTATGAGAAATCGGTACTTGAATATAAATGGTTTCGATAGAAAGAAAAATATTCCAACACAATCTATGGGTGACTATATTTATTTTACGTAAATCTGGTGCAAATGAGGGGAAAGGGGTGAATTTGATTACCAACGAAAGAAATTTCATAAAGAAAAGAAAATTTAATTTAGACGAAAACTGAACTCTTTTTTTTTATTTCATGCGCACTTGTAAAAAATCGTTGAAAAAATGTGCCGCAGTCGAAAAAATTTAATTTACAACAACCTCCAGCCAAAGAAGAGTATGTTTTGCATATTTAGTGATCGTTTCTTTAAGTTAAGAAATCCTGGACAAATCTTTAGTTTCCGGGACAACATGGCTAAATACGGGACTGTCCCGGCCATTCTAGTCCAACTAGCTCAAAAATTATCAAAATAAAAAAAATATTAAAAAATCCTAGTGGTAGAGAAATTAAAATAATAAACTTCAAGGACCCAAAAAATCATCTTTTCAGAATATGAATAAATTCACATTGAAATAGCTATAATAATATAAATCAAAATCGGTCTATCTTCCGACGGAGACAAAAAAAATTAAAAACAACTTCTGTTTATATGACTGAAATTTTGTCTAACTTCTTAACAATGCTGAATTTCTGTGATTTGTTTTCACAATATTTCTACTCTATCCATGATTTCGTGAAAACCTTAGATTTCAAAGAAAAAATATTCACGTCCTGATGTGTGTACTAGGTCGATTTTCGGTACAAAATTGTTTGTTTTTGTAAACAAATTTTATAATAGAAATCAAGCAATTTTTTTTGATTTTTTAAACTTGGAAAAACAAAAAACCAAGAAAGAATTTCTTGAGTTCTGGTTGAAAACAGAATTATGAATCATTTAGGCTTTCTGGAATATCTGCGCGATTTTCTAGAACACTTCTAAAGTTTCGGTGTTAAAATTGTGTGATTAGAATTTGTTTCTGATGTTACAAAATTCCAATTAAATCAAGTATATATGATAATTCTTCCAAAAACCTAGAATTTTATAAGGAAGAATTTTTCTGTTTGGACATTGGCTAGAGTTACAACCAGTGGCAAAAACGCGCTAGGAAATTGTGACCTTCACAAGTTATTTTGATCAAGTAGGGTTCTTCGTCATATTACTGCTTTATCTGTCATAAAAAAAATCCCACAGAAAAATATTATGTTACCATGTGTATTCAATAAATGGTCTTCCTGTAGTTTATGTCATTTTAAGTCTTAAATTTTAAACAATTTATTTAAATATCTGGGCTAAAATGCGTCAATTTTTATAACAAAATAAAAATTCGCGAATTTTCCTTGTTTTTATTACATTTTTGCGTCTTTTTGTCATTTTTTTTCCGGCAAATTTATGCATCAAGATTAGAGACGACATATTACAGAACAACATCTGACAAGTTAATTTGCACAATTCAGTTTTTATATTTTTTTCTACTTCTTAAATTTTAGGGGAAAATTCCAAGTGCAACTTCTTGTAATAAAAAAAACCGAAATGTTTTTCGATTTTCGTTATTGCAACGGAATTAAATTTCTAAATTTTGAATAAAAAAAACCGGAACATCATTTCATTATTTTGTGACATTACGATAACGTTTTGTATCTCAGATGAAATGCTCAAATTGAAATAAATCTTATTGGACTGTTTGCGAATGCGGGAAATTTTGACAGAACTTAATTATTAACGGTCATAATTTGGCAGTCGGACAAAATTTTAACGTTTATAGTCACTACACCGAACATCAGAACTTCACCCTGAGGAAAGCCTGCGTAAATTTCCAGACTACGTTAAATGTGAGTTTTATAATTTTATACAGCAAAAATAAATTGTTCTCCACTATCTAAACTTTCACATAGCTTTGAAGAAACCAATTTCTGCCCAATTAATCGATCGAATGCAACACAGATTCCTCGGTTTCTTGTTTTGTACATTTTTCGACTGCAATAAAAAGGAATTGAATGGAAGCTTAAGCGCTTAACATTTATCCGATGGAAGGAAAAACGTCTAAAGTACGAATATTAAATAAACTTGAATTGAAGCAATTGTAAACACAAAATATTATTGAAGTAAAAAGATTACCCATCTCGTTTTTCTTGCGCAAATTTTCCTGTATTCTGCAAATTCTGTACTTTCGGCGGATTCATTTTTAATATTTTTTTCCGATTTTTCGCTGGCAAAACTTTTTATTAGTCAAATCGAAAACATTTCTTACGTTCCCGCCAAATTTTGACACTTCAGCGAATATCCCTTTGGTTTGGGTCTAGACAATTTTTAAGCCAATATACTAGTTAATAGAGGCGTTCCATTCATGCGAAGAAAATTTTCAGGGTCCATTTTATAGTATACAGTAGAATCCCGATAATTCGTTTTTCAAGGGACAGCAAATTCATACGAATTAGCGGGATATACGAATTATCGGGGTACGAATTATCGGGATTCTACTGTATATCATTTTTTTTTACTAGAGAAAGCAAACAAAATTTTGAATCCGAGGTCGGGGTGAAAAAATTGTAAAACTTTTGTTTTATGCGCCGAACAGTCCAGATGTATTTTGAAAAAATCCCTTTCGAAATATTATTTTTTTTATATTAATACGAATATAAATTAAATATAAGAATAAAAAAACACAAAAATTTAAAAAAGAAGAGGATATTTTTAATGAACAATTTGGAAGAAATTATAATTTAGAAAAGAAGAATTTGCGGTCGAGGAAATTTATTGAAAGAGTTGCACAAGAGAGGGACTCGGCATTTAGAATTTACTTATCAAGAAAAGAAATTTGAGAATATTTCGTTTCTTGGCTTTGGAAGACAACTGCTTCTATCATTCTAAATTTATTTCATCGCAAATAATTTTTGAGAATTTTTTTCGAGTCTCAATTAGGATGGTTAAGATTTGTACATGAAGACATGGTTTTCAACTTTTTCCTAGACAGCCAAAATTTGATTAGCAAGATTTATTTCAAAATTGTTTTTTGTAAATTTGGACTATTCAACTTAGAAAACAATTTATAAGAACTATAAATGGCAAGCTAATATGTGAATACTCCAATTTAGCCCCATGAAAAGGAAACGGAAAAAGAATAAAAAAGAATGACTTTTTTTTTCTTTCGCGAATCGAAAATTTGAGTTAAAAGAAGTTTCGATTCGCTCGCGATCGAATTAAAGAGCTAAATTCATTTGCGAGTGAATCGAAAAAAAAAATTCTTTATAGAGAGAATCATTTTATTTTATAAAATTCGATTCGCGGACGAATCAAATGCAAAAGAATTTAGTTTTCGATTCTCGAATCGAATTTTTTCGTACCCTGATTCTTACCATTTTTGTCTATTAATTATACTAGATTTAAAGTGAGTACTGGAATAGCAGAATAAATTTAAATTATTACAATGGTTTGTAACTCGTAATATTATATGCAATTAAAAACCTTAAAACAAATGGAGCTGTTTAGTAAATTGCTATTAAATACGAAAAAAAGTGAGTGAAGTAAAAAAAGAAAGAATAAGAAAGAACTGATTGGAAAAAGTGACTATTCTGGTCACCCTAATTGTAATCCAAATTTTTTATTAAAATAAAAAAAATTAATTTAAAAAAAAAATTAAATTTTTTGAATTTATTTCATTTATTTGACTTTTGGTTGGGGTTTTTGAAACAATTTAGCGGAACATTGTAGGTTCATCTGTCCTCCCTGCCACGTCATAGTTGTCATTTTGCTGAGAATCTGTCGGTATTTTTAATTTTCTCAACATTTTTCTTCAATTTCGGTAAAAAATGGTTGCATTACTGAATACTATCGATACTGGCCATGAAGATATGATCCATTGTGCCGAGGTGGACTATTTCGGTCTACGTTTGGCCACTTGTTCCTCTGACAATTCGGTAAAAATCTTTGACATCAAGAACGAGGGGCACACTTTGGCTGCTGACTTGAAGGGCCACGGAGGCCCTGTTTGGCAAGTCGCTTGGGCCCATCCTCGCTACGGAAACATCCTAGCTTCCTGTTCTTATGATCGGAAGGTCATTATTTGGAGAGAAACGGGCGAATGGACCAAATGGTAAGACCGATTATAATTACAATTTTGACAATTACTAAGGGATATCTTTTAGGCATGAGTATAATAGCCATGATTCCTCTGTAAATTCAGTTGCCTGGGCACCTTCAGAATACGGATTGATTCTGGCGTGTGGCAGTTCGGATGGCTCTATTTCAATTTTAACCTGCAACACAGACACAGGCAATTGGGACAACAAAAAAATACCGAATGCTCATAATATTGGATGTAATTCAGTCAGCTGGTGTCCATCAACAGTTCCTGAGCCGGCATTTGATCAAAGATCTAGTCACAGTAGCAATATTAAGCGACTAGTGTCGGGCGGCTGTGATAATTGCGTAAAAATTTGGAAGGAAGATCAAGATCGATGGATTGAGGAGAGTAGACTTGAAAAGCATTCGGATTGGGTTAGAGATGTGGCCTGGGCTCCAAGTATTGGCCTGCCGCGAACTCAAATTGCTTCCTGCTCGCAGGACCGACGAGTAATAATTTGGAATAGCGACGATATGACAAACTGGAGCTCTGTCATTCTCAACACATTCGATGACGTGGTATGGAATGTCAGTTGGTCGTTAACTGGCAACATTTTGGCAGTGTCCGGAGGAGATAATAAAGTAACTCTTTGGAAAGAGAACAATGAAAACCAATGGAGCTGTATTAGCGATGATTCTGTTGTGGCTGCAAATAATGTCTCTGACCAACGAAGCATGTAGTCAAACACTCAATATTTAATTACTAGGAATATATCACAGTTAAAGATGGCAAAACAGGATTGCGAAAATATGTTACTAAATTTTTTTTGTAATAAGATTTGTCTAATAAAAGTAATCTAAAATTTCTTTAAAATTTTTACACAAGAAGCTAATCTGTGGTGGCTTCATGCAGCTTATTCCTTAAATAATGGTGTTCCACAGGGCTCTCTTTTGGGGCCTCGAATCTTTTTAATGTTTATCTATCTATATATATAAAAATGGATGTATGTATGTATGTGGCTTATAGACTTCTAAGCCGCCGAACCGATTTTGACCAAATTTTCAGGAAAACTTTAGATTAGCACAGAGGGTGTTTCTGTGAAGTTTGGTGCACCTACCCCTTAAGCTTCCCCCCTCTCCCATACAATCCAAAAAGTTATTTGCAAATTTCTCGAAAACGGTTCACTTTATTGCAAAACTCCAAGAACAAACAGTGTTTAGAATCCAATTCTACATAAATACTCAATACATGAAAATTCAATTGGAACACCTTTTGAAATTCTTATTGCAAAATTTCACTCTAATAAAAAATGTTGTATGTTTGTTTCTTTATGACTTTACCTCCTACAACGTTATTATATTGGGTAACCTGCTACTCCAAAAACTCATTAAAAAAAGGAATGCAAAGATACCAAAAATTGTTTGTTGGGTCACAAAGAAAAATGTCTCTAAAAAAATTTCCCTTTTTTGGGTTAATTATCTGCATTTGAGTCGAGGCCGAAGGCCGAGTAAAGAGGAAGGCGAGAGCTGAAATATATTTTATAATATATTAGAAATATATTAGCCGACCTGCGGAAGGGGGATGAACCGCGAAGCGGTTCGGGGCGCAGCCCCTAGTTAATAATATTGTTGAATCATTTAAATTTAGTAAAGCTCATGTTTTTGCTGACGACCTTCAATTCCTGCACACTGGTAATTTGTTATCTGCTGATAGTTGTATTGATGAGATAAATTCGGACTTGCAACGATTATGCTTATGGGCTGTGAATAACAAAATAGGTATTAATCCGTCTAAATCGCAAGCTATAGCCTTCTATAAGAAACCAATTGCAGATCAGTTAAACCCGATTATCCTTAACAACACCACTATAAACTTCAGTAAAAAAGTTAAAAGCCTTGGAATAATTTTTGACGAACTTCTTTCCTGCGATTACCACATTAACTCCATTATTAAAAGGACCTTTAGCGTTATTAGTCGGCTTAAATTATATTTACCAGTGGATATTAAAACAAGACTAGCCTTTGCCTTAATAAAGCTTTTTATACCCGTATGGTGAAACCAAAGGGTATATTAAATTTGCCTTACCGTTTGTAACGCCAAAACGGTCCCGTTATCACACACAAAAATGTATTACACCAGTGTGTTTAGAATGATAAAAAAAATTGAATTTTGCATGTCTTTCCGTCCATCTGTCCGTCCGTCCGTCTGTGGCGTGGATTCCGGGCGCACGGATTGAGCTAGAGACATTCGCGAATGAATCAAATATAAAATTCAGTAAATGGAAACTTAAGGCTTTGATCCGTCAGCAGCCTGTGCGAAACAGTTCTTGGGCGGCCGCATACAGTTGCTGACTGCGGTTATTCTGTAAATGTCCCTACACATTTTTCTGGGCTGAAACATTTTTCAGGCGGCCGTCGTAAGGCCATGGACGCAGGCGTACTGTGTGTAAGTGAGTGGAGGCTATAAGAATCATTGTCTGGTTACGGCCCTATCACTGTAGAAAACTGTAGAAAAGTGCAAAAAAAAAAATGCTTTTATTTTAATTTTATATGATATCAATTTTTAAATTAAACCAATAACTCGTATTTTAATTGGTAACACAATAAAGTAGCATTTCCCAAAATTTTCCGTGAGAATTTTTAATGGCAAAAGTTATCATTATTCGGAAATTTGTCTGTGGTAAAAATTTTGGAAGCTGCTTATATCCGAGTGTCATATTCCGTACATAGTAGTACTGGGCGTATATTGGACAATCCAATCGTAAATTTGATTTCTGGGCGACTGATTTTACAATTGATGACAAGAACAAATTACTGCTAAGTTCCTTTGCTAAATATTTGCAATAGTCAAATCGACGATAAAACATAGTTGCATATTTATCGTGTCTCTTCAAGCTTAGTTCAATTATTATATCGGCGACGTCAATTTCAGTGTACAACCAAGCATCGACATACAAAGTGGTTCTATTAGTAATAGAGGCATTCAAGAAGATAACTCTTGGATCGAAATTAACAGCAACATCATAAACAACAATTTCGGAGTTTGACTGTAAACGTTTTTTTTTAAATTTATTTCTATATTAATCTAATACAATATCTTACTGTTTCAGCATATGCATATTGAGTTATAATGATAATAAACAGTAAAGAAAAAATCTCCATGTCTCTCGCAAAAATCCGAGTGTACATTTTAATATAGTAAGATGACTAGCTAAAGTAAGCTTTTTTATGTCAGGGGTAAAATTACATTATAAATGTAATTTTTTGTATTGCGAGCATCGTTTTTACTCTTCATTGGCCATAAAACAATTGTTTTACTTTCCTATATATTGGGCAAAATGGTATTGTAAACAAGTTTTTTTTTAAAGAAGGACAATATTGTATCTTTTCAACAGTATTTTTCAGTTCCCGTGACTAAAAATTTTACGTCTGAATGACCTACAAAGAGTACGCAGAGATTTTTCAATTGAGATTTTCCTTTTATAAAATGAGAAAAGAGCTTAATTCTGAAAAAAAGTTTAAACTTAAGCCAGTCCCGTTAATTTTGGGGCCCGGGTTTCAAAACTGGTTTAAAATTTACACGCACATGAACAGCTTGCATAAATTTTACATTTCCGTTATCATCCTGGTGTTAGCAGGTGAAATAATAGCCCTGCGTTCCCTAAGTAGACATTTTTGGTTTGATTTTTTTTGTTTCTACGGAAAATTCGTCTCTAATTCTAGTTCCACCCTCTTCCCGAAAGTAGATGAATTACCGCCGCCCGGATGGCAGATTCCGTTTTTTCTATTTGTTCAGATGGAATTTCCTGTGTAGGATATTGTAAATATATTATATTTTCCATATTTTATGTCGTGATCCAGAATTTAAAGTTATATAAACAGATTTGATTCACAAAAAAAACGAGCAACTTGGCAGTCGCGAGAGTGTGGAGCTGGTATTAAAATTAAATTGACGCGACGCTTTTTAATCAAGAGAGGATATTTCACTTCCATAACAGGATCAATAGTATATTCAAAGGATCAAAAGTATATTTATGCGAAACAAAGAAAAAGGATGATAAATTAGATGGATTTGTTTGGAAATGTGTGGTTCACATCAAAATTTAACGTAAAAAAGTATTCAATTCATTAATTTTCATCGTTAGAAACACCAACTGACATTGCGCCAGGACTTGTTACGGCGTTTTGTAGCTTAAAATCATGCTTGTCCTGAGTTTTGATGAAATTATAGAATTTCACGTAAGTGTATTCAAAATTTGTTTTCACATTCTAAATGGATTTCAGTGTCAAAACTTGGAGAGCAGAGCGCTCCTGTTTCCACAAACTTTCTTCGTTTTTGAAAACACGCGTTGAGCCGATGCTAAAGATCCAGGATAATAAACACCATGGGCGCTACTAAGTTTTGTATCATAAGCCGGCCATACATTATGAGACTTGTTCTAAAACCATGTTGTACAACTTGTCTGGGCGGAGGCAAAATCTACAGGGTTTTGATTTTTGTCGAACCTAAAATTTGGTACTATCTACAGCGGCCCATACACGATCCAACATTGCCTACAACCGTACAACAAGTCTCATAATGTATGGCCGGCTATAAGAAATTGTTGTGGTGGCACAATATGACTCTTAATATTTTTTTATTGAACGCTTTTAATAGTTCTTTGAATGGTTGAACAACATATATAATCGTTTTGGAAATGTGGGTTTTTTTATCAAATGCAAGTTTGCGTTACTAAATTTAAGGTATCTTGGCAAATAAATAAGATTTCGTTAACAAATTGAGAAGTGGAGAATCGCATCCGTATTCAATATAGGATACTGCATTGCTCAGGGTACGGATTCGTTTCATTTAGTTGCAATTTTGTTTGCTTATATTAGTTTTTTTCGGTTTCGTATTGTTTTTATGTTTTGTTTCTTGGTTAAATTTGGTTAAATTTTGGTTGTAGTTTCCATCCAAAAATATCTTTTTGGGGTTTAAAACATAACAAAAGCTATAATTGCCAATCTGGCAATCATTGGAGACCCGTATGGTGATATTCGTATCAAAATTCGAACAGTTGTACCAAAATTCCACTTTGAGTCAAACTTTCCAATAAGATTTTTTAAAATTTATTCCAATCGGATTTTGATGTATAGGAGTTTTATGTAGAATCATGTCCTAAATAACTTTTGTTCTTGCACTTTTTTGATAAGATGCACCGTTTTCGAGATATTCACAAAAACCGTTTTCGTTCGTATGGGGGGTACCCCCCCTAATGGTCCATTTTTGCCCATTAACGAACTTAGCCTCGCATTTTACGAAAAACGGATCTGCGCAAAATTTCAAGTCTCTAACTCAATCCGTGCGCCCGCAATCCGCGCCACAGACGGACGGACAGACAGACGGACAGACAGACAGACGGACAGACAGACGGACAGACAGACGGACGGACATGCAAAATTCAATTTTTTTTATCATTCTAAACACACTGGTGTAATTCATTTTTATGTGTGATGACGGGATCTTGGCGTTACAAACGGTAAAGCAAAGTTAATATACCCTTTGGTTTCACAATACGGGTATAAAAAAAAGATTTGCGACCGACGATCTTTATCAGGCGAATCTTTTGATATCCAATCATCTTCTATTGTCATTTAGGACAATAGAAATTGATGTTCGTGTAAAGGAACACAATATTCTTAAAAATCTGGTTTGATTTCTTTAAATGTTTTTAAGCATCTATTTCGATATGTAGATTTTTCCAAATTTATTCTACTGTATTATTTTCAATTTCGTGTTTTTTTTTATTATTTTACTAGGGGCTGCGCCCCGAACCGATTCGTTTATCTATATATACTGAGAAATATCGGAAAAAATTTGACAATAGATTTTGAAATAATAGGTTATTGCCCAATACCGGCTTCGCCCGGCTAAAAGCGTGAATGGAACAAATCCAAGGAAAACCAAATCTAGTTGGTTACAAATTAGATAGCTTAGAGAGGGCGGAGGGGGTTTCCTTCCAGTTTTTCCACAGGAAGTCGTTTTCAGAAATTAAAGAAAGGAAAATAAGCATGTGAAATATACCAAATGTAAAAAATAGGTAGCACCGTTGTTTAGTGTGAAAAACATTTCTCAAACCGTCAGCAAGTTTCGAGATCACTTTACCCCCTCCCCTTACTCCCCCACCTCTCGGGTTACTTTTTAATGGGTCTATGGTGGGGCTGGACCCCCGACGAACATCTATGCCAAATTTCAGGCCAAACGGTTCAGTAGTTTTCCCGTGAAGAGTAACATAGCGCAAAAACTAAGTTTCGAAATTACTTTACCCCCTCCCCTTACTCCCCCCACCCTCGCGCTACTTTTCCGTATGCCTATGTTGGAACCAGAACTACCACAGACACTCATGCCAAATTTCAAGTCAATCGGTTCAGCCGTTTTTGCGTGAAAGAGGAACAGACAGACAGACACCAACTCACTTTTATATATTAGTATGATGATCTACTTTTCTATTTTATATCGTCCCCGTTTCCGTAGATTAAACTGGTACCGAAACACTTCTCAGCGTTAACTATAATAATAACCCCCTCTCCTGCTATTTCCGGAACCGCTGAAGGGATATTCACTGGAGTTTTGGTATTCTTTAAGTCTTGCCTGAAACAAATTTCTCCACATTTTTTTCAAATTCTACAATTGTTAGACATTAAATATTTGAAAATTGAATCTTTACGACAATTTAGCGATGTAATGCATTTTTTCTTATAAAAATTATTACATCGTTATCCTTACAGGACTTTCCGTCCCGAATTTTAAAATTTTGACATCAGAACCAAATTCTCTTTACTTTTTCAGTAACTTTCCCATTTACCATAATATCATATTAGCCACTATTAACCGATGTGTCTTGCTTTTAAAACACTGTCACAAACAAAAATAGTCAAAAGATGCATCACTGCAAACAAAACCCAGGCATGACTCAGGAGCTTTGGAAATCACTAATTTGGAAATTTATCTTTAGGAAGTGGCTCGGGTTGAACTTGAATAAAAATTTAGCATTAGATTCTTGCTCTACGACCTGAGATGAGTAGAAAAATAAATTTTGTTGACAAAAAAACATCTATTGTAGTTAAATGTTTTGACACACATCACATCAAATCTAGTGTTAGACACATAAATGTATAATCAGATTTGGCTACTTTTACTGCGTAGCATGACGAAAAATTACGCCACCTGCATGCTGCAATGACTGAAGGCCTCTTCAAATCCCGAAAAATGCGCAGCTTTTAAAACAGCGGCAATATTTTTGCGGCGCAACTTTGTTAGAACCGGAAGTGTCAGCAGAAAATCGCACTTTGAACAGGATTTTTCAGATTTTTAAATTTATTTCAATTGAAAGCAAACACGATAAAAGAGGAAAATGTGTGTTTTGTATGGCTTTCAGGGATTTATCCAAACACTTCGTTAGTCAGACGACGACCGGAAAAAATTATTTCGTAGAAGGAAAGAAGTACAAATTTCCTTATCGTTCTTTAAAAATAAGTTCCTACGGCAACGCAACGCTTTCGGATCGCTAAATTCCTATATATGGCTACGATTGCAAGTTTTGGTTGCAAAATTCCGACCTGTTGGTTAGCGCAGCACAAAATCAACGCAGCAAAAGTAGCAACTTCTGATTCCAGCAAAAGTTCCGTTTAAATGCAATTTAGAGAAAAAAAGAGTTGTTAACAATCAAAAATATCCAATGTTAAAAATGATGTTTACTATATAAAATGTTCACTATATGGAGTGTTCACTATATGGTTAATTATATGGGTGAGATTGTACTGTATGTGATTTTATATGACTAAAAAATCTGTTCGAAATTCATGATTTCAATTTGAGTTTTTGTCAAATCTCACCACTAAGTAATCGTTATAGGGTTTTTTGAAATAAAATGGTTCAAGTATATTATTTTTGAATTGGTACGACTGTTTTAGTATTTTCCCAGGCTTGACCTTCACGAAACATATTATCACCGAGAACTTGAATTTTTTTACCGTTTTCATAAATTATTTTTAGATTGCCTTTTTACATATTGTATATGGAAATAGTTCATAAAGCGTTAAGATTAAGTGACTTGGTAAAATGAGATCTAACTATTCCATTATAAATATTTATATATTTTTTATGATATCATTGAATACATCGAGTGCAAAAGAGGTACTTTATTTAATTGTTTATTTTATTATCAAATTAAATTTAAAAAAAAACCAATCTAATTAAAGGTGGATATTCTACTTGAAGATGCAACAGTGACTTATGATTCATCTATTATTAACATGAATGTTACTTTATACAATAAAAAGGCAATTTATATTAATACCGAAATATACAGTGGAATTGATCATGTCGATCTGTCAATTGATTTTGCAACAAAACGAAATTTTAATGGAGCATTCGCTACAATGGTACATCGCCGATTTGCATACTGTGATGCGCTTAAGGAACTACAGAAAAATCCCCTTATGCATATTCTGGTGAAACAAATTATGTCCTCATCAACACTTAGTATCAGATGTCCAATAAATGCTGGTTGTTATACTGTTCGAAATTTTACACTGCCCAGACTAAACCTAATGAAAATAGGTAATAAAAAATTATTTTTCCGGGCCATAATTGGCGAGCTTTTTACTAACACGCTAAATGTAATATGGCAGCTAACTTTTATTGGTACCATCTCGGCTTAAATTTTTTAATAAAAAAAAGTATTTTTTGAATAAAGATTTCAATTTTGTGTAAACTTTATATTGTTTTAGTATAGGTTGTACCTATAGTAAGAAAATAGCTTTTTCGTGCCTCCAGAACCAAAAAAATTGATTTTTGCGCAGAAACCATATTTTCTTTTAATCCTATGCTACTTCAAAAATAAATCGAAGAAATAAATACTAGACAAGAAAATTCTTTAGCTAGTTGAAATAATGGTTTTGAGAAAAATGGATGTGAACAGTGACGTGGCGTGCTGCTTTCAGAAGGGTGTTCAATATTAAGTTGCTGTGAAATGATTTAAATCCCTGCAGCCTGTAGTCCAAACAAGCGTGGTCCAAGGAAGAAGGCGGGTGGTCATGAACTCCAAATTGCCTGAGTGTCGCATATTCTAACTTTAAAACTCTGGACATCTTATTTATGAGGCAGAGTTGATATTTGGCCGTTTTTTCGTTATCCACCCCAAGGTTCCGATGAATACGTAGAAAAGAGGTTATATAACATACTAGCAGACCCGTCGTTGCCAGCTTAAAGTTTTTTGTATACATTTTAGAATGACAGAAAACCATAAATAATCTAAAAACTTTTGGGAAAAAACGTTATCCTTACAGGACCTTCCGTTTCGAATTTTGAAATTCTAAGATAGCTAAAAACCTGCTCCTGGCAACGCAGATCATTTTGCAAAAAAAAAACGCGCAAAATCGGTCCAGTAGTTTTTGAGTTTTGTATTCTCAAACAGACAGACAGACAGACAGACAAACATCAATTTTTAAATATTAAGATAATTTATGTAGTTTCTATTTATAATAGGAAATGTTTTTAATAAATAAAAACAATGATCCTTCGATTTGAATTTAAAAAAAATCAATATTTAGTAAAACTGCTTTTAGGTTTCAGGGGGAGTTATGTTCCAAGTGTCTGTGATCATGACCCCGCCACCTTACCTAAATGAAATTCTGGAGCCCTGTCTGATTTATTGTTCTAAGTTTCCATGGCAGTGATCCTAAGGAAAAAATCTCATTTAGGTTTGGAATCTAACTGTTGATAAGAACCGGGTACCCGGTTCCGAGTCCAAGAACCGAGAACATTTTGTAAGATTTTGTAACTTGTAACTTTTGGGTTGCATGAAGACAAAGATTTTCTTTGGAAATATCGACCACCTTTGTTTTTCTTCAACAAATGGGTGTCGGTATCTGATATATAATCCACGCACGGTGTCTGATATACTACTCAACAGCAGAATAGTTGGTCTACCTAATCAAACGAATGGTTTCCTCAGTTGCACACACCCCAAAAATTAGGCAAATTCTTAAATGTGTCATAAATTCTTTATATTTTCACAAACTATGTATCTTACAGTTTATTTTTAGAAAAAAAAGTAATGATATTTCATTTATTTAGACTAATTATACCGTTACAAAGATGAAACGATGGTGGCAAAATAGTAAGTCTACTCTGGAATCGCTGCAAAATAGTTAGTCTATAATCTATTTTTACCGTTTGGTGACATCTCCCATATTTTTAATTACATCATTAACTCTTTTTGGCATTGTATCTACCAATTAAGATCCGGGCTGTTCAGGGCAGTGAATTTTGAGGGAGTATAATAGTCTTAGCAGTTGCGCAATAAAGTTAAATTTTAAATTTTTCCATGACAACATCATATATGTAACATATTTGTTGAATTTATTTGTGAAAAGATAAAATTTAATTACACTTTGCTTCGAACTGTGTAACTGTTGATATAAATTTCGTCTGTATCGCATTTCCCTTTAAGAGCTTGAGGTTCAATCGCACTCTTCTTTAGCCCGTAGCACATTTAATTATAAGATTTTTGTTTGATTACGAGATAATATTATGTTTCTAAAATACAATGCTTTTTTTGAATATTTCTATAATTTTTTCTGGGCATCTGTCATTTTTTTCGATTTTACAAGTTTTCTGCATATATCTTATGATTCCCAATAAAAAAAAATTTCATAGCGCACAAAAGGTCAGCTTGAAAGTTTGCACACAGCGCAGCTATTTACGACTCTGGTTCAGGGAAAAAAATTTTGCGTTACCTTTTCGAACTATCTAAATAAAATTTGTTTAGTGTTTAACCATTGAACCATTTCTGATTCATGGTTTATACTCGACCTTTTAGCATTAAATCCTATTGGAATTTCTCGGCTTATAATGCTACATTTACACGAATGACAAATTTGTCATTTTTTTCTTGTCATTATGTTAATTCCCGTGTAAATGGCATAATTTTTGTAATTTTTTCTGTCAGAAAATGTCAATCTCTCATAAAAGAATGAACTTGTCCATTCTTTTATGCCAGATTGTCATTCGTACAAACGCAATATTAGTTATGACAACTTTAGTATTCAACTTTTGTCATAACTAATATTGCGTTTGCACAAATGACAATCTGGCATAAAAGAATGGACAAGTTCATTCTTTTATGAGAGATTGACATTTTCTGACAGAAAAAAATACAAAAATTATGCCATTTACACGGGAATTAACATAATGACAAGAAAAAAATGACAAATTTGTCATTCGTGTAAATGTAGCATAAGGTCTGCAAAAACAACAAAATTATATTATTTTTGCGGATGTTTTCACATCCAAATTTTCCCCCAACAGGTCGGACATGTCTGCCCTGAAAACCCATCAGGAGCCTGTTTCTGGTATGGAAAACTGTGAGCCAGTCCGACCTGTTGGGGGGAAATTTGGATGTGAAAACATCCGCAAAAAATAATATAATTTGGTTGTTTTTGCAGACCTTATAAGCCGAGAAATTCCAATAGGATAAATAAAATTTGTTTAATAAATATTTTCATTTTGGTGAAAAAATATTAAAATGTTTATGAAAAAAACTTTGGCGCATTCCTCGAAAAGTTACAAACTACCGAAAATGATTACTATTTAAATTTAAGCAGCAATTGCTCTAAAATGAAGCCTAGTTAAAATCGGGATTGAAGTTAAAATGTCATTTCTGCTTTAAAGAACCGGGATTGAAGTTAAAATGTAATTTCTACTTGGTAATTGCAATGAATCATTTGAATTACGATATTTAAAAAAAATGTATAATTCACGAAAATGTTAAATTCCGATTTCAGTCATTAAGTTTTTAGAGTGTGCACAGAAGTAGAATATGTATGTAAGCATAAACTTGTCAAGGTGACTTTTAACTAAATCAAAATTCAAGGTTCAATTATTTTGAACTAATTTTTGAGTTGTGACATCACTATATTCGAACGTTTCAATCATTTTTAAGAGATAATGAAAAAAATATTGATTTTCGTTACAATATTAAGCCAGTTAAATTTATCAAATGGCGTAAGACTACTTTCATGTCACAATATTATATGTTAATTTAATTATATAATATTTTCCAGAAAAATCTTCAAGTATTGCTGAGCGATATTATTGTTTTTCAAGATTCTTCCTTTTTGAGTTTAAATATCACAGTGACAGATAATAAAACAATTAATGCAGCGGCAGAACTGTACCGGAATATTAACAATGTCGACATTGCACTTGAATTTGCCTTACGAAGGAATTTGAATGTTTATGCCACATACTTACGTCAGAGATTCAACTATTGTGTGGCATTGGATGAATTGAGAAAAAACGCAATTAGTGCCTCTATAATTAACGCCTTGTTATCGAAGGCAACTTTTAAATTAAAATGTCCCATGGTTGCTGGCCAATATTATATTCGAAATTTCACAATCCCCACTTTAAACTTACCAAGGCTTTTAAATACAAAAATGTTCTTCCGCATAATATTAGCACTGTTCGTGTCAGACACACAGAGAAAAATATGGGAGCTAAATATTTATGGATCTGTAACGGAAAAATAATATAAATATTTCGTGTTGACATTTGGTTTGTTTTAACGATCGTGAACATTTTTAGTTTTTCAATTTTTTTTTGTCGGTTTAAATGTTTGGTATATTCGAAATAGCGTTTGTGATTTTCCAAGCGTAGTATGCATCGGTAGTAATCACAAAAAGTCTGTTTCCACCCAGCATACATGGGATTGTATTTGTTTCTCGCTTTCAACGTTTCCAAACAAATAACCCCTCGACTTTGACTCGGCAACACTTGTCCTTCCAAAACAAAATTTCATGATGAATGTTATGAGAGGTACACGGTTAAAGTTATTGGAATCACTTTTACTCCCATTTATGGAATTCGACTTTTTTTAATACTTAAATCTCAACCCTCTCAAATGATTAACTATATTTTTAATCAAACTTGTATTATTTTTCAATACTTTTTTAGAGTTTGATCGATTGTAATAAAAAAAGTATTACATTTAATTTCAACAGCATTAAATTGGTATATTTTTAATGCTTTTTGTATTAACTTTTATTCCCAGTTCTGGAATTCTATATTTTTTAAATAAAATTTGTATTATTTTTCAATATTTTTTAATTTTTCCTTCCGATATAATTCGTATATGGTCCGCAATATCCCAGTATATAAGGCAAAAGGGAAGTAGTAAAAATGGAGTTTTTTTTATAGCGAAAACACAATGGCGCGTCAACGCGTTCGTAAGCTTTGACATTTCAGCGCACCAAGCACGCTTTGACAATTGAACCAGTGTTGCCAGACGCTCGATGCAAAATTTACCACGAGATTTGCCTGAATTTCCCTTTTTTCCCACAGAATAGTCGATTTTTACCTCTTTTTTTTCCCACGGAACAAAACGTTGACAAAACCCTAAGACCTACCTAAATTACCACGTAAATTGTACAACAAACATAAATTCAAAGCACAAAATGTATATACAGTGTCCTGCAGCAACGGGTACAAACGATCAGGTATGATACCTGGTCGTTTGTGTCCGTTGCTACAGGAGTCCCACTAGACCCCCAATGTTGAAAACGATGCGTTTAGGTAGGTACACAAAAACACAAAAAATGGGAAAGTACACATGTTTTGTTTAACTTAAAATAGCTTCGATATTTTGTCTGCAAAATATGTTATATAAATAATTATGATATCAATAATTGACTAAACAAAGTTCTCACCAAATCGCGGCAGTTTCGTCAATGCAAAATCCAATCAGCATGGCCGGAAAAATTTGAAACAGCAAAGAAATGCAAATTTTACCCTGGAATATGTCATACAATTAGGGATGCAACATCGTTCATAAAACCTCGATATATCGAAAATCGATGTTTTTTTTAAGGCGACATCGATGTCAAAAAACATCGTCCTGAAAACAGCGATACCTAGATGTTTTTCCGATGTTTTAAAAAAGTTAAATTTTATAAATAATTTAGCCACCTGGCGGATGCTCTACTGTGGGTGGAGCGCACCCAGGTAGAATTGACACGGTTTTAATTCTTCTTATACGTTGAACGACCAAAAACCCGTTAGTTTTCGAGATATTCGCAAAAAACTAATTTTTTTGAAATACCGGCATATCTTCATAACGGAGTTCTCGTAAAAGACATAAATGTAGCAAATTTTATTGTCTCCAAGTTTTGTTATACATAAGACTACTGGAAAATGGTTAGTTTCGGAATAAATCGCAAAAAACCGCATAGTTTTTAAAAAGCCGCCGTTTTGGTTACTTCCGGTTAACGGATTTCCACATCAGGACCAAACTTCTCTGTAAAATTTCATGGCTAGCTCTGGTATTTTTTGCAAAATCTTGTAGAAAGATGAAACCGAAAATTGATAGCAAAGAAAATTTGAAACAAATCTTTAACACTCGCTATATTAAATCAGCTAAAATTAGTTTCTCTACTAATTTTATGAAGAGTAATGTTCTAACATCGTGGATAGCAACATCGATACCTCGATATATCGGCCTGTTCAACATCGAGGTTAAAACTCGATATTTTTCAACGATACGTTGGCATCCCTATACGTAATATTGAATGTGGCGCTGCTGCACATTTATTTTGAAAGTCATCAATATACCATCGTGGTCAACTTTTAAAGTTCTTAGATCGTTGCCACATTCACATTAATTTATAAAAAAACGAGAAATTTTCGTAATTTGTCGCTAACACAAAATTTACCTTTTTTTTGTTCTAGAGAGCTCGTAAATTTCCTTTTTACCTTTCAGGTTGAGATTTATAGCAGTCCCACAATAGCGCTTTGCCGCGTGCGTCAGCTTTGACATTTCAGTGCACCTAACGAGCTTTGACGCTGGGAAGCCATGAATCATCTGTGCTAAACCACAATAACGCTTTGACGGTAAAATATTTTTTTGTGAATTTCGAATTGAAAAATGTCGTCAAGGGACTTGCAAGACATTGTTTTTATAGCTTTAGTAGCTGAAGCGGCGTACAAGGCTCAACAATTATTTAAAACCAATGAAAGACGCTGGTGGGTTCGGGAACTCAACATAAAATATAGTTTTTTTCCCTGAAAAGTATTTTTATTATTAGGTTTCACATATTAACATCTCTATTTCTATGCAATCTAAGCTGGAAGTTAACTATTGCCAAAATTTCACCCTGCAGCTCCTCTTGTATCTCTGACGGTAGAATATCCATTTTTTTACCTATCATTTTCATAAACAATTCGTTTGGTGATTTTGTTTCCGGACTTTTGAATCGTTTGTCAACGATTTGTGATAATCCTTGCCAAAAATTTTCGTGCACATCTACGCTGCTTTTCTTTCTTTTCCTTGGATTTGAATTGTTCACATTTTCGCTGCTACTATAAAAAAAACTTCGTCAGTCTCATCCAGGAATTGGGGCTCCGCTGTTGAGGTGTTTATTTCTTCAGTTAAAAATTCTGACAGACTAATTTCTTCTTGAATTGCAGTCGATGTTGTAGTGGAAAAGTTTCCTGTTTGCCTGAAATCAAGTTTCAAGTTTCGAGACTGTCTTTTAAAAAAACCAATTGATCGAAATAACCCCACTTTTCATCTTCGCAAGCTGCACTACCGGATGGCAAATTTTTCTTCTTGATTTCTCGGACGAATCGATCTCTTAAGCTTTTCCATCGTTGTTTGCAAGTTTCAACTACAATTTGGTTTGGAAAAAAAGTAAATATTAAGTTAAATAATTAATGTGAACAAGAATCTTACTCGGCCGTCCTGTTTCTTCGGCAATTTTAGCCCACGCAAACTCTTTTTTTATGGTATTTCGGTATACTTTCGATTTCGTGTTATATAAATACTCAAAACTTTTCACCTTTTCAATTAACATTTCCTCAAAATTAATATTATCCATTTTTATTGGAATCGATGAACTTCTATTTACGTCCGAATGACAACTGTCAAAGTGCCAACGCGTCTGAAAGTAGAAAGTAGGTCTACTCTCGGCGTCAGCGCGCTTTGAAGCTTGCTGGCAAAGCGCTATTGTAGATGACTTCATACAATCGCTTTGATTTTACTTTTGAGCGTCGAACTGTCAACGCTGAAGCAAGTTGCAAAGCGCTATTGTGGGACTGCTATAATAGCAGTCCCACAATAGCGCTTTGCAACTTGCTTCAGCGTTGACAGTTCGACGCTCAAAAGTAAAATCAAAGCGATTGTATGAAGTCATCTACAATAGCGCTTTGCCAGCGAGCTTCAAAGCGCGCTGACGCCGAGAGTAGACCTACTTTCTACTTTCAGACGCGTTGGCACTTTGACAGTTGTCATTCGGACGTAAATAGAAGTTCATCGATTCCAATAAAAATGGATAATATTAATTTTGAGGAAATGTTAATTGAAAAGGTGAAAAGTTTTGAGTATTTATATAACACGAAATCGAAAGTATACCGAAATACCATAAAAAAAGAGTTTGCGTGGGCTAAAATTGCCGAAGAAACAGGACGGCCGAGTAAGATTCTTGTTCACATTAATTATTTAACTTAATATTTACTTTTTTTCCAAACCAAATTGTAGTTGAAACTTGCAAACAACGATGGAAAAGCTTAAGAGATCGATTCGTCCGAGAAATCAAGAAGAAAAATTTGCCATCCGGTAGTGCAGCTTGCGAAGATGAAAAGTGGGGTTATTTCGATCAATTGGTTTTTTTAAAAGACAGTCTCGAAACTCGAAACTTGATTTCAGGCAAACAGGAAACTTTTCCACTACAACATCGACTGCACTTCAAGAAGAAATTCGCCTGTCAGAATTTTTAACTGAAGAAATAAACACCTCAACAGCGGAGCCCCAATTCCTGGATGAGACTGACGAAGTTTTTTTATAGTAGCAGCGAAAATGTGAACAATTCAAATCCAAGGAAAAGAAAGAAAAGCAGCGTAGATGTGCACGAAAATTTTTGGCAAGGATTATCACAAATTGTTGACAAACGATTGAAAAGTCCGGAAACAGAATCACCAAACGAATTGTTTATGAAAATTATAGGTAAAAAAATGGATATTCTACCGTCAGAGATACAAGAGGAGCTGCAGGGTGAAATTTTGGCAATAGTTAACTTCCAGCTTAGATTGCATAGAAATAGAGATGTTAATATGTGAAACCTAATAATAAAAATACTTTTCAGGGAAAAAAACTATATTTTATGTTGAGTTCCCGAACCCACCAGCGTCTTTGGCCTACCCTACACACGGCAACTTTAAGCGGCGACTTTTCTAAAGTATAGGCGAGAGAAGTGAGGGAAGCGGTGCCCCTCACTTCTCTCGCCTATACTTAAGAAAAGTCGCCGCTTAAAGTTGCCGCGTGTAGGGTAGGCCTTTCACTGGTTTTAAATAATTGTTGAGCCTTGTACGCCGCTTCAGCTACTAAAGCTATAAAAACAATGTCTTGCAAGTCCCTTGACGACATTTTTCAATTCGAAATTCACAAAAAAATATTTTACCGTCAAAGCGTTATTGCGGTTTAGCACAGATGATTCATGGCTTCCCAGCGTCAAAGCTCGTTAGGTGCACTGAAATGTCAAAGCTGACGCACGCGGCAAAGCGCTATTGTGGGACTGCTATAAAGAGGTAAATTTACCACAATCTGGCATCACTGAATTGAACGCTTTGAAGCGTCTGTGCTAAAACCTAATAACGCTTCGTAAGAACTACACGCTTCACTATGTTTATTTCAAATAAAATGGAAATAAAGAGTTTATGTGAATTAAAAAACATTTGGAAGACATAGAATTTGTGGCAGGAGTAGCACACAAAGCACATAAATTAAAAACATCAATTGATGATGGTGAATTCAAGAAATAAATATTGAAAGAGATGCGGACGACTTCTTTATAAAATAAGTTATTTAAATAAAAGTCACTATGATCCTTAGCATCTTTTAAAGTCACTAGAATAATCGGCTAATATATTTGAATTATTTTTACTTTATTTTTTGTCTTGTTATTCCGCATTTTCACACAATTTCGATTTTAGATTGCATAGATATGAATTGTTTTTCTCTGTTTTAATTAATCTTTCCATAAATGCATCATTTGCCCCACCATTTCCCAAAAATCATTCACAATACGCAATTTTCATTCAAATTTCAAAGCGCCAACGCGTCTGAAAGTAGAAAGTATGTCTACTCCAAGCGTCAGGGCGCTTTGAAGCGTCAAGGCGAAGCGCCATTATAAATCGTCCCATAGTAAGCCACGGGTTTTACTTTTGAAGCGTCGAAATGTCAAAGCTTACGCACGCCTTGACGCGTCATTGTGTTTTCGCTATTAAAAGCACTATTTTTTTAATACTTCCCTTTTATTGTAATACAAAAATTGTAATACAAAAATGCATTGAAAAAAGAATGCGGTTGCATTAAATTTTAATAAAAAGGTATCAAAAAATTTTCAAGAAATACGCGACCATCTAGTGACGCCACACATTCAGATTGATTTGAGAATTTTCACACTTGTTTGCAGAAATTTAAAAAATGAAATAAATAAAATACTGAAATGTTATTAAATCATACACAAAAAAAAATAATTATTTGCAACCAAACCAGCGTCATCTATGTAGCTGGCTGCTATTATCGGAAACATATCTTTTGTCCGGAAAAAGTTTCCGAACAAAAGTTTCAAAATAAAATAAACATTTGCCTGGAAGTTTCTGGTTGACTTCTAGACTTTTTTCCGCTGATTTCATTTATACGGAAAAATGGACTTTGATCCAGAAAAAGTAGACATTTGTCCGGAAACCGACTTCGGTTGAAACTTCACCGAAAGATGTAAAAAAATTTAAAAATATAAATTCGGTTAATATTTCTGATGAACCTCTTGCAAACCCTTTGTCTGATTTTTCAAAATTTTGTGGCTGCTTTTAACTCTAAAATCGGCCTGTTTCTGGATTTTTCCATTTAACATATTTTGGGATTTGGTACACCGTTACCAATTTCGTGTCAAAATATTGGTGTTTTATATACTTCTCTTTTGCATAATTGAAAAATAAACTCGGTGTATAATTTCTTCAAAAAGTCCAAGGAAACGAATTCTGGAGATGGAAAGTTTAGCGGGAAATAGTTTACAAATTACATTTTCGTTCTAAATTATATCCGGCGTCTGTAAAATGGTCGTTAATTTTTGCATTTGGGGACTTATGTTTGAGTTCCTAAATGTATTACAAGTTTTCTGGACAACCCCTTAGGACTTGTATATAATATTTCCGCCTTAAATGTGCCAATTTGGTAAATCACTGATCCCTAAATTATTTTAAATTCACAAAAATTTTGAAATAACATTATTGATAAATGTTTTTTTTTTTTAATTTTTTAATATTTAAAAGAAAATCGATTGAAAAATAATATAAATTTTGTTTACAAAATACTTCGAACAAAGCCTAAACTGAAGTCATTCGGTGTTCTTTCGTCCAGCAGATATGTTTTATAAGAAAACGTCTTCGAGGAATTTCAGTAGCGTTTAAAAAAATGTGGAAACTTCAAGTAAAAAAAAACAAAATCACTCTACTCATTTTCCTTTACCCACATATCTAATAAAAATATGGGCAGTTTCTTTTGTAAATTTTTTCAAAAAAATCTTTTATTTTGAACGCGAGAACATGATTTTGACATATTTTATTTAACCCTTCTTCAATAAAATTTTTTAACATGAAATTTTTGATTTTAATCATTAAAGTTTCATCATGATTTATCATGAAACACTCAACGGTTTAATAAAATTTGAAAATCGCATTTTCCTGTAAAATTTATAAAGAAAAGTCATCAATGTTTCTTATGTTTTTACTGAAAGTGGAAAAGGTATGTGCTGTTAAGCCAAACCAACCAAGCTCAATACATTATAACTCAAATGTATTACCAATTGCTTATCCTGAACACGCGATTCATAAAAAATTTGAAAACAGAAAAACATGTTGTGTATCTCTGTTCAGTAAAGTTATATTTTGTAGCTTTAACTTATACAAATATGTGCGTAATATATATGTCATCAATAAGTATACATAAAATCATCCTTAACAAAAACTATATTGAGCTTTTCCATATGCCAACGTATAATCGTAATTCCGAACATACGCTGGCTTATGAAACCGTATCTGAACCGTTTACATTACTAGCAATTCCTGTTGAGTGCCTATTGCTGTTTATTGCATTTATTTATTGCACTTAAACAGTGGCTGATGGCGATAAATGGATTTTTATGGTTCCACAGTGAACATTTATGTTGTTCTTTTGTGTGTGGCAACAGCTTTCCCAATGATTATTGGGCCAAGATACACAACACAATGCTCTAAACAAAAACACTATTTTTGTTTACTTGTTTTTTTCTATGTGACATTTTTATAAAAAGAATTCTTTAAGAAATTTTTAGATTTGTTGAAACAAAAATTATGGTATTAAATGGATTACAGCCAAACTTAAGGACTGCATAAAAAACGCGTAAAATAAAATTTGGAAACTTCACAATTAGCACATAAAAATAGTTTTCCAAATACATTTAAAAATAGCTTTTTATGCGGTAAATAGGGATCACATAGAAAAATCGCACGAAAAATGAACGCACAAAAACAGATTTTGATATACACTTACGGTGACCACGTATTCCGGAATGCCCGGCCGAGTACGGAATTTTGGCATGTTGTCCCGGCATACCGAAAAACTAAACTTCACTTCCGGAATTATGTAATCTAGTATCGTTATTTCTTAATTACTAAAAAATGACTTCGAAATCCAAAAATATTAAACAATTTTCAAAAATGTTCGCCTGCGGCGCCGTAGCGCAAAAAAATCGTTTGCGGTCAGGTCCGTAGCCAGGGGGGAGCTTGGGGGCTGAAGAGTTACTGTTTTGTGCCGTTTGTAGCTTCAGTACAACTTAGAGTTACTGTTTTGTGCCGTTTGTATCTTCAGTACGGCACAAAATGCATTTTATCATACAGTCGTGATATATTCAACCACGACTGACTTTAAAAAAAGAGAGAATTTCTTAACTTAAGCAGGGTTTATACACAGCAAGTAACTTGCGGCAAGTAAAGAGAGGCAAGTAGTTTGCTTAGTTTACACGTTTCAAGTAAATCATTTCAAGTAGAATGACAGCCGAAGGAAAACATAACCTAAAATTTTCTGAGAAAAAATATCACGACTCTTTTTTGTGGAAAAATTTGCGAATTTCGACCTGAAACTGTTTGTTGCCGACGAGTTTTTTATATCCGTGTCGTTTTTTCCTTAAAATGTTACGACGTTTTCTGGCAAAGCAGCAAATATAAAATGAACCGAAACACACACACATAAAACCACTTCATTTGTACGCGGTTCCATGTTCTTGTATTGGTTTTACTTGCCACAAAAATAGAATGGCTTTCTATTATTTTCGAGAGAGCGGCAAGTATTCTCACACATATGCGAGCGTCGCACACTAGGTCAAATCGCGTGTATTTACGTATACTTGCCGCAAGTTACTTGTCTCGTCTAAACCCTGCTTTACCTTTGGAACTGTGTGGAAGCAGAGAACAAATAATCTAGAGAATAAACTCTTAGAACAAATTTTTAGAGAAAATTTTTCCACTGTGAGATGAAGCAAGAGTATCCGATGTAACACGGAAAAAATTATTCATTCGATTCCTCCATCTCATTGAATAGATACGACGAAAATGATTAGAAAATGTTCTCTCTGCTTCGTGCTCCCTAGTCTAAAAGTAATTAACTTTTAGGCCGTAGCTAGTGAATGATAGGGACATTTTTCCCCCCTTCGAAGGGGAAATTTGTCAAAAATTTGTTCGGCAGAGTTTTTTCTATATATTCCTTATTCTATGATATAAGTGTCTCGAATTAAAAACAAACACATTATAATTTCGTAGTCTGGGGATGAAAGATAGGATGCATTTTTCATAATCATTTTCATAATCATAAAGTACAAGTTATTTTAATGTTTTGAACTTTTTATTATTTTATTGTCATTCATTTAAGTAGCTAACGAGAGATGTATTTTTGCACAACACAAAAAATACCTTTATTAATAACATAAAAACCTTAAGTTGGCAATTAAATTCCAAAAAAAAAAAAAATTTGCATCCCTAGCTTCAAAACTCACGCCACGCCCCTGGTTTAGATGTCTCTATTTTTAAAAAAATCTCGAAAAATTGTTAACGAAATACTATTAAACTCAAAAATTTTTACAAATCAAGAAAATTAGAATTTAACTTTAATTTGTGTAAGTTTTTTTGTGCAAAGTTAGCCATTAGATTAGAACTAGGAGTAAGTTTTTCTATGATCTCCAAAAAAAAGTCTCTTTTAGAGAAGTTTGAAACTGAAGACTTTTACAGGACCTAGAAAATGGTCGCTCTGTGTCGGTATAATATTGAAAGTCGGTAAGAAAAGTTTCTGCCGGTTGCTACACCGCGCTGTAGTTATGCAACATTTCTGTGTTTTAAAACAAAAGCGACTGAAATTCAAATCGAACTTTTATTTTACTTCCATGTAAATCCATCAAATTATTGGATGAAAATCAAAACGCAAACAAATCAAGAAAAATACTTGTGAAATATGTGGAAATAAAATTTTTATAGCAAGTGTAGGAATTTTTTATATCATGAACCATAATATAATCCTTTAGGGCTCAAAAAATATCGATGTTTTTTTCGATATCTCTAATTTCTTCCTCGAAAAATGTCGAAATTAAATGAGCTGCGTTAAAATAGTCTATTTGTTGTTATGACACAATCTTGATCAAATTTGGTTCTGAGAGTTCTCTGTACTCATAACAATTAACATAAAATACTCATAACACTTTTAATGTAATCACAAACAAGATCTGAAGCAAACCTTCTTCCCAGTGATCGGGCTTTCAAAATTTTCACAATTAATTTCGAAGCTTTAAAAATTTCTCATACTTTGCTCCCTCCCCCTGCTCTCCTCCGGTAATTTGGTTTGTATTCACACAAAAAAATATGGTCACCCTACTACTTGTGTCATTTAAAAAAATATACTTTATTTGATGGAAATATGATAATAAGTTAGCCTCAAAGAAAATTTTATTTATATTAGAAACAAGATTTTCTTTGAAACTAGAAAATAGTTACAGCTTCTATTTATGATTTTACATTGCTTAACATGGGTTGGGTACGAAATCCCGGAAAACAAAATCCCGGAAATCAAAATCCCGGAATCAAAATCCCGGAATTCAAAATCCCGGAAATCAAAATCCTGGAATTCAAAATCCCGGAAATCAAAATCCCGGAAATCAAAATCCCGGAATCAAAATCCCGGAATTCAAAATCCCGGAAATCAAAATCCTGGAATTCAAAATCCCGGAAATCAAAATCCCGGAATCAAAATCCCGAATTAGCAAGGCAATTTTTGGTGTTAAAATCGCCGCGATTTTAACACCAAAAATTGCCCTGGGTTTTGATTACCTAAATAAAAGAACAAAAGATTAATGAATAAACATTAGCAACAGATATTTGTTATAATTGAAAAATATATATCTGGCTTTTGTCCCTGTCGGTCTTTTGATTAGTTTATAGCACTAAAACCTACACAGAAAATAAAAAGTATGTAAATATTACGAAAACGTTAGTTAATATAACGAAACCATTTGTCCCCCATGGGCCGACAAAATATTTTGTTAATGGTACGATGTCAATTTTGTTAAGTTTTTGTATTTTTGTATTTCGTTTTCCCAAAAATTTTGTTAATATTACAAATATTTTGTAAATATTACAAATATTTTGTAAATATTACAAAAACAAATCTCTCTTGTTGATATGGAATCTCTTTCTGTTTCTTGCTTAGTGTGTGTTCCTGTTCATAGAATTTAATATATGCAACTAATGAGCGGAAATTGTTTTAGGGTGATGACTTTAAAAATTAAGAGATGCTTGTTTGTTTCTGATAGTTTCTATATTGAATATTCGTATGGAGGAAATGTTTTATGACGGCCAATATGATGCGAAATGAAAATAATTTATTTTGAATTATTTTTCTTACAAAAACTTCAAACGAATGAATTCTCTCGACGAATGTTGTTGTGTTTCCTCGAAAAAATACTATTCCCGTTTAGTATTTTTCTAAAATGGGAAAAAAGTATCGAAATCTGAAAAAAATTGGCATAAAAAATATTTCAAAAAAGCATTCCAACTAATGTCTAAACTAAGAAATGCTTTCCCAAAACTGATTTTTTGCATCAGTTTTATGAACAATTATTGGAATCGCTTTAAAATCGAGTTTTTAGAACTGGCGAATCGACTAACAAAATCGTCGCCATTTTTTCGTCATGCACAAGTGTGGCGCAGTTCTACTAGTAGTCTAATTACCTGCTGCAGGCATCCAAACATGGGAATTGGGAATTGGATGCTTACAGCGCCTAATGAGACCACTAATAGAAAAGCTTGTGTATCGTAATGACGCCATGATGCAAATCAGATTTGACAAAATGTACTTCGTAATATTAACAAATTTTAGTAACTATACGAAAAAATATTGGTTAATTTTTTCGTAGTATATACAAAACTTCAGTAATATTTACGATTTTTTTTTGTTAGGCTTAACAAAACCCATTTTGTAAATAATACAAAATTATTTCTTTCTGTGTACATAATATAAAACCTACATAAGACTCCAATTCGAAATCGATAAGTCCACCATAACTATTATTATAAAAAAAAACCAAAAAAAAAAAAACAAAAAAAAATATAAAATCGTAAAAAAACTATATAAAAAAAAACAAAAAAAAAATATAAAATTAAAAAACTAAAAAAAATATATAACAAAAAATGGAACCTACAACCCGTTACGTCCTCGTCGTGGTTCTGGGTAACGCTAAAAACGGAAAAACTTTAATAATCAATTTCTTTTTTCATTTTTTAGGTTATTTAAAATTTCTGGTATTTTTTCCGGGATTTTTTTGGAGGTTTAATTTCCGGGATTTTGTTTTCCGGGATTTCGTATTTTCCGGGATTTTAAATTTCCGGGATTTTGTTAATTCCGGGATTTTGTTTTCCGGGATTAAGTACGAATCCCGCTTAACATCTGTTACCTGCTACAACTATTGTCGAATTTCTTTGGATCTGCGATTTTTTTTAATATTTACGACACAATCATAGTTGGCACCGAAAGAAGAAAAAAAACAAAAGGGCGATCTAAATCAGGAGGTTCAATGGTGGAAACTTTGGAACCCACCTGACTCCTCGTCAGCAACCCACAATCCAAATACCCTATACGAGGCCAGATAAAATATTTATTTAAAAAATCTATTTGTGTGGGAGTGGGGGAAAAGAATTTGATTAGAATTTAATATATGGAACGGCTATGTAAAATCATATTCTAAACACATTTCGTTTTCATAAATTTTTCGATACGATACACCGTTTTCAAGAAAAAATATATCATTTGTATGGGGGAGGCGGTGAGGAGTGGTCCAATTTTACCCGTTCGAGAACTTAGCCCTTTACGAGAAACGCAAATAAGGTGTAGCTCATTTTTATGTCCGACGATTGGTTCGATGCTTTACAAGCAGTATACTAAATATAATATACTCCTATATGAATCTACGATACGTCTCTTCAACCGTTTTGAATACCTGAGCAGGTGTTCAACACTATTGATGATGCAGCAATCATTTTTTCGGCAACGGCAACAGGAATTTGTAAAAGATTTCGAGTCCCTGAACTGTCCATAAATGTGTTGAGTTGCCAGTTATATTTTGCATTTATTCCAATAGACTCATATTAAAATTTTTATAACGGAATAACAATGTGCCTGACAATAAGAAGATTGCAGGGAGTCTCGTTTGAAGAAAGAGATTGGCGGAACTTGAAAAAGGTTGAAAGAAAAGAACTGGGATTCATTGCTTGGATTTAGCGTGGTGCGGTCGATTTTGAGAGATTTTATTTAACCCGTTCGGGTACATGTTTTTTTCTATGGGGGTTAAAATTTCTCTCTATACAAATTAATGTTGTTTAAGCTATTAGTATTCGTTTAAAACAAAAAATTTTTTTTTTTTATTTTTTACAAATACGTCCACTGTAGTCCAGCTTTTTACTCAAAAAATCAAAATTGGGTCATAAATGCACTTAAAGGTGCACTTAATGAGAATAGAGTGTTGAAAATAAATAAATAATAAGTCAATTCAAATTTTTAAATGCAAATTTTTAGGCCATATGGCATCAAAATACCGAATGGGTTAATATATCGAAAGTTGAGAGAAACATAAGCGCGCTCAAATTAACATTTAGTAGTCGATAAAACAATCGTTGGTAAATTAACGTTAATAAAATTAATATTCATCAGCTATAATCATAATTTTATCACACGCACCCTTTAGTAAAGCCGTATCCAGTCACATTTTTTTTCAAACATACACCGTAAGAGCACATAGAGCCTGTTTACATGGAGACTTATTTTGGTTCGCCTCGTCATTCGCTCCGGCCAAGTGATGGTGAGGGACGCAGTGCGAAGGGAAACCAAAAAGAGCGAACGTAATTTAGATTCGCTTAAAATTTTCAGTCGCTAAACCAGTTTGTGTCTCGTTTTGCTTTTATTTGTCATTTCGTTGTTTGCTCTGGTGTTGTGCGCATCTGAAAATTCCGAGTTTTTTCTTTAAATTTGTTGTACTCCCCTGCCAAATTTTTGTCACTAACTTTCCTACACAACAATGGCAACAAACCCACACAACCACTTTTTTGCGGTTTGGTAAGTAAAAAAAGAACGAAAATCATCCTCTAGATGACATGCCACTGACGAGTCATCGGGGGTGTCATTATGTACGATTTCAAAAATTCCTATTAATCGGCGGTAATTACTCTCTCGATGACATGTCAGTGACGAGTCATCGAGGGTGTCGTCGGCAGTGATGCTATGTACCTTTAGTGAAATTCCCCTTTCCAAATGACTAAATTCCCCTTTTTCCCCTTTTTCAATGACGAAATTCCCCTCGTTTTTCCCCTATAAAAACAACGAATTTTAAATAAAGAATTCTTTTATTAAAACCAAAAATTATTGTCAACTGGACTCATGTTAAAGTCTTTTAAGAGAAAAAAGCACAAATCTATAAAATATGGGAAAGCGATTATAGGAGTCATTGCACCATTTTGTAGCAAAGGCTTCCATAAATATTGGAACTAGTCCTAGTTTTCGTGGAATCATTACTATGTGAATAGGGCTGAGAGAAAAATGGACACATTCCAACAAAAGTAGCACCGGAATAGATTTCATTCCTTTCATGTTAGGTTTGAGTCCTGTACTAAAGGGAATGTCGCCCTTTTTTTTGTCATAGCCAGTCTAACATATACAATAATCTCTCCCATGTAACACGTTGGAGTCTTTGCCATAATTTTGGGAATGGTTACACAAAAAAAAAGAATACGACCACTTTTTTGTTGGAATGTGTCCTAAAAAATTTGGGAGCTGTTACAACTTTTTTATAGGAATGACTCCGATATTTGGTCACTATGCCGTTTTTTCCCATATATGGGGGACTGGAGCATGGGATTTTGGTGGAACGGTTCCTATATGTTTTCTATTGAAAATCTTTTGAAAATATATTTAAGAAATCCGAAAAACGAACAAAAAATATGTGTCAATGAACTTTCATGGAAACTACTTTCCATCAAAGTCTTTTAAAGTGCTTTTTACAAAAATAAAAACGTTTAACCGATTTTTCAGTGTACGGTCCAAAAGTACACTGAAAAATCGGTTAAACGTACATTCCAAAGCCCTTTTAAAGTGCTTTCGTTTAAAAAATTGGTGTGTACTTTACAATTGCAATAAGATCATTACATATAAAGTGGCATATGCATAAATAAGGGCATTTCCTTCACACTTTACCTTTGCCTAAGCTTGGAATTGGATTGTAATTGTTTTTAATTATTTGTACTTCTACTTTTCCGTAATTTTTTAAAAGTATTACGGATTTAGTTGAAAGACGAAGATTTTCCCCTCGTTTTGAAGCGTTTTCCCCTTTTCCCCTATTAACAATTTTTATAGTCAAATTCCCCGCAAAAAGGGGAATTCCCCTCGATATAGCATCACTGGTCGTCGGTATGATCTTCAACAATTATCGATAATCACCGACTAAAAGTCTGGTTTGTCTCGGTCGTGCACCGGTAAAATTAATGTACTGTTACTTGAGGAGAATGTTTTATCATTTCCTTGAAAATTTTGTGCGAGTACGACGCGTAAATTTTTTGTGCCTCCTGGAAATATTGACGCTAAAAAAAAGTAAGTATAATTAATAGATTTCAATCCATATCTAAAAAATTCACCCAAATAAAATGTCGAAATAAAGTAAAATGTCAAAAAGACCTAATATGTATTGAGAGAAACAAGAAAATTTCAAAAATCTGTTTGAGAACGTTAATATTTTAATCTGTATCATACGGGTATATAAAATAAATGGAATCAATCTGCTCTGCCTGGCCTACCTAAAATGGAGGAAATCATTGACCATTCGAATACTCCTTACGTAATTGCTCATGCACTCTGCCAATTAAATATGTTACGAGATCTCAGGAAGTTTACTCTATATTTTTTTAAAATATTGTCTATTACAGATGGATAATTTGGAAAAGGTCTTTACTGCGACGGAAATGGCGAAAAACAAGCTTTCGAGGCAGATTTTATGCTTCTCAAAAATAAACAATAGGAATCTGAAAAAGGCACTAGGACTAAGCCCGGAAGATCAAGACATGATATCATTGTTTCCCATTAAAACCATATCAGATCTGGACAACATCGAGCAAAACCTTTCAGACGAAACTTTTCAATCACGTTTGGTAGATATATACATTTATTATTAGTATTTTAAATTATCAACATTTTTCTTTAGACATCGTTTCTAAAATTAAAATTTATGAAAATCGGGCTCGAGAAATTGTTGAAATATGTAGCAGATGACATAATATATAAGGAATTCAACTTAGACGGCAAATGTGGGAAGAAATCTTTGATTTCTCTTTCGCTCTTTAACAAAGTTGTTCGTGGTAAGCAATATTTTTTTATAAACATTATTTTGTTTTCAACATTTCTTAATATAGATTGTTGCCAGGATGTCGAAAGTCCACCATTCGAGAAAGAGGTGCGAAAATTTGTTTTAAAAGCACATAACCGCATAAATAAGGCGAACAGTAGAAAGAAGGTAACACTGTTTTGTCAGTATGAATCATTAACTAAAATTCTTTTAATATAGGAAATATCGTGAGCAGTTTTATTTTAGTTTTAAAATTTACTTTATTATATGTTTAATATGTATAAGTGTTTGAAATAAAAGAAAAAATATTAGAAAATATCTTTTATTTCACGACAAGTCCCTGGGACATCATCAACAGAGGTCACTAGGACGCAGTGACGTGGCGTGCTGCTTTCAGTAGGGTGTTCAATATTAAGTTTCTGTTAAATGATATAGACGTCTACTCTTAGTTTTATCCAGGATCACGTCCGGGACATGATAGACGAAGATGCAATTTTTCCTCGATATTTAATTGAGAAAATGGTTTCTCAAACAATTTTTCGATTGCGCATCTGCATTCACAAGCCATAATATTAAATTAATTATTTCTCATACACAAAAGCCAACTCAACACCTGTAAAATCAGAAACCGACTGAGCTGATGAGCAAGCAATATTGCTGTTTTTCTTGGCACACACACCAACACGCATCAGCGCGTCAGCCCAACGGCCATACGATGGTCGGTTTTCTATTGTCGGGTTTCGCAGCATCGCGGCCAGCAGCAAGCAACATCGCATCGGTTCGCCGTGCGGCTTTTTCTGGAGCACCCAAATTCATCGTTGTGTGCGGTTATTTCTTGTGAATTTTGTGTGCGGTGAAACGTTTTTTATAATAGACTTTTACTTAGTCATATGTGTTTTTACTTTGCTTTGGTGCGCTGTAAATTGGAGAACACTCGAGTCGGTCGAACGACCGAACGAGTCGGTATTGCGTTTCGAGTGTGTTTCGCTAAGGGGCGAGTAGGAAAGAAGGCCACAAGCAATTTTTACTTTGGTTCGCTGTAAAGTGGAGAACACTTGGTTGGTCGAAAGATCGAAAGATAAAGAAACAGGTTGGTAATGTAGGGTGCGGGTGCTTTAGGCAACAATTGCCATTGGTAAATTGTCGAAAGAATTGGCACAAAAAAAGAAATTAATTAACAATAGATTTCCGATACATATTGGATTTCAGTAGGGTGTGCAGTGAACACCCTCGCACCTTAGAAAAAACGTCACTGCTAAGACGTCATCATGACATGTCATGAGGACGTCATTGAGGCAAGTCACTAGGACGTCATCATGACACGTCGAACAATGTCATGAGGACGTCATCGAGGCAAGTCACTAGGACGTCATCATGACGGGTCATCGAGAAGCACGAAAGTATATAAGAAGTATATAATGACCAAATCTACTTCCGAACAAATGTCATAAGAGAATTCCCATGACGGTCACCAGATATGTCATAATGACGTCCTCGATGACGCCCTGATGACAAATTTGGCAGGGTCGTTGCTGATGAACCATATAATATACTTGTTACTGCGAATGAAAAAGGCGAAGCGTGTGCACACGGCAGAAAAAGGACGAAAGACGGTTCGCCTAAAATAAGGCCTAATGTAAATAGGCTCATACAGTTTCAATCATTCAATCACGCATCATTCAGCTGAGCAGGCAAAGACACGAAATTTTTTATTCAAGAAGCGACTTACGATTGCGCAACATTAGACGACTGAACATACACAATGTATGCAACAATTAAAATTTTTTCAAGTGATTTATTGGGATAAAAATTTAGTTTCACTGATATTCGGCAGATCGCTCGCCGAGCAAGAAGCCAAACACTGCATCCTCCAATGCGTGTGTTAGTGTTATCTTTGTTTTGGTTATGTGGTATTAAATTTTTCCCCGTTCATGCCCCATATAAAAATCCGCTCTATTGTGGTAAAAGGGCGAGCCGACGCACTGACCCAGCTGCTGAGCAAGCTAGACAATCCGGGTATGCTCTCGTCCCACATCTTGGCTGCAGCTGACGTGATTGCTGACCATTTCGGATTACCACAAATTTCCTTAAATTTAACACTGTAAAATTACTGTTATTCTAGTTTTCCAGTATGAGAATTTTACTGAGGATGCAATCAAATATTTACTGGGAAGAACAGTAAATTTTATTTACTAGGACAGAATAGTCAAATTTACTCTACTTTTTTACCGGGCTTAATAAAATTTGGTTTAGAGTGTAACCAAAGATTAGGTAAATAAAGATAAGAATCATAGATCAAATTTCGGGGTCCCAAAAAACCGACCGCGGAAATAGAATCTTCAGTAACGATTATTTTGCCTTATAGTTTAACGCTTAACTGTCAAAAATCAATAAAAAGATTTAAATTGCAAGCGGTTCTAGATTAAGATTCATGACTCTACAGTATTTTCCATACATTTTAAAAGTTCTATGACAAATTCTGTTGTTTCTTATCTTTAGTTATCTAATCTTTGGTGTAACAATCGGGGTGAAAAATTCACTGGTGAAAAAATTAACAGAAAGGTACAAAAAAACTAATTCTTGCACCGATCTTTGAAAAATATTCAAAATATTCTTTTTTGTACCCTTCTGTTAATTTTTTCACCAGTAAGTTTTTCATGAGTTTTTTTCAGTGCGTATAATACATAAATATAGGCAATATCAAAAATTTCAAGAAAATTCAAAATTGAAATAATTACTTGCCTTACATTTTATTACAGATTAGGAGTACGTAAGAAAAATCAAACATGATATTTAATTTCAAATTTGTACATGATGGCTAAACCTTTTAACAGCACTGCTACATTCATTGACATTGGTGGTATCAACAAGTGTTGCACGTTCCATAATTTACCGGGAGCTCTGCACGAAAATAACCCGTTAAACACCTAATACCTAGACTACCAGTTTAATAGCGCAAAAAGATTTATAAAGGTGTTCAACAGTTTGCCTTTAAAGCAGTTATTTGGCAACTAAACTGTTGCTTCGGGGATTGTAGTGTGGAGATTTATTTCATGAAAAGTACAAGGTTAAAAACTCAAGTTTAGCTCTTCCAGGAGCAGAGTTTACTAATACTGTGATACTAAGTTCCACTGTGGAAAATGGCAAAAACGTATTTAAATATATTTTCCCTGCAAAGCTCCAAGGACTGGAATGTTTCTTAATAATATGGGGAGTATGTTAGTAGTTGTTCGGCAAAGCCTCGAACTCTGTATAGATTTCGTTAAATGTTTATTGCGCATGTGTTACTCCTGGCATCCTGTTGCTTCCTTGGAACCGAGTGAAAAGGAGAATAAATATAAATTGTTGCTCTTCAAAATGAGTTTTCAGCTTACCGATCGATAATGCAAGACTGAAATTAATAATGCATAGTAAAGAAAACAATATTACAGGTGCACTGAGAGAAATACCCCATTGCGATATTTACAATGATGCATTGTAAATCTTCGCATTGTAAAAACTTTCCCCAAATTGGAAAAGCACGCAATTTTCAATATAAACTTATTGATCTTACATATACATTAATATGAAAACAGGGAAAACTATGTTTTCATGGTAAATTTTACATTGTTTGTTGATGAATTGATATGTACTATTGAAAAACCCAGAGTAAAATACAAAATAATATAAATCATTTATCATTTTACATTGAAGATTTGTAAATTTTACAATTTTCCATATCATTTAATACATGTGAGTTAATAAAATCCGAAATTACATTTTTCGACTTTACATTTTTCGACTTACATGCGAAATTACATTTTTCGACTATAAAATCATGCATTTCAACTTATACTTTTATATTTTTGTGAGGTTAATTTTGTATTTTCAAATGTAAAAAGTTGATGCCTTCAGCCGCCATATTTCCCATTGACATTTAATGCAAACGATTTCGCTTCGAGAATTAAATTTCTTTTTTCAGCCGAATGACTGAAGGATATTGCATAAAAAGTGGATAGCAGACATTTTTGAAACAGCATAATTTTATTGGCATCAAAATTTCATTGCAAAAGAAAAAATAAATTTGACCGGTAAAATAAAATTAAAGAAATTTTTCATTAAAAACTAAATAATTTGATGGCCCATTAAAATCTGTTTAAATTTCAGATCCAATATTGCCGAAAAATTTTCGTGGCAACTAAAATCACGACATGCAATCGGAGGAAAAGTCCATTATAAAATAATACTCCACAAAAAGTTTCGATTAATTTATCGCCATTAGATTTTTCTTGTTCGCTTTCTGTTTACGTTTTAATTTGTTCATCTCTGTTCACTCACCAAGCTAAGTAACCATTCGAGGAAGAAAGAAAACGCCGCATATTTGCTGCTTAAAATGCACAATATGGGTATCAATTCATATGGCAAAATGTTGAATTCACAATGCGGCCGTGTTTCACATTGCTCAATGTAAATCTTACAATTTTGCGCAATGGCGCCCTTTTATAGTGGAAACATACGAATTCATATGCGTTTTCTATGACTTTTTCGCTCAGTGTGGTAAAAAAATATATCGGTTTCATTCCTGTAGGAAGTAGGCTTTTATAGCATTAAATTGAGCAGATTTACTAACTTGTATGGATATAGATGTGAATATTGCTTTGATATTTATTTAATGGCCAGAAACCAAGACATTTTTTCAATTTTTACCACGACAAAAAGTACCATGACCTGTAAGAGCTTGTTCCATAAATTATAAATAAAGGCGATATTTTCATTATATACAAACATTTTAATAATGTTATTTTATAAATTTCTACCAAACTATCCGATTTAGTATTATGTGGTTATAATAAACAAATAAACTTTTTATTTGCATAATTTAACCTATCGCTCTGGTTATTAATTTTAAGGCCTGAAAAGTACTTAAAGATTTTTATTACTGGAGCACAAAATTTTACAATATTACCGTGTAAAGAAGACTAACTCTATGATTTATGAGTGCATAATAGTAATTATATATTTTCATTTGTATCTCAATTATTTATTATTTTTTGTTTATGATTTTACTGTTTTTCGCATAAATTCTTCTAGAGCTGTGGATATTATTATTTAAATATATTTTTGTGTATATCTAAATCCCGATATGAGAAAGAACCCAGTGCACACAGTAAAAAAAACTCAAAAAGTGTCTCAATAGGGTCCATACTTTTAGATAAATCCATTTTCTATCCATTTTAATGAACACAAAAGGATAAGAAAAATTCATCATGTGCTTTTTTTAAAGTCCACCATTTTAAAGTCGTGTGAAGCATGAAGACTTAACAAAAATGAAAAACGAAAATTTAGTAAAAAACACAACAGATGTCGATTTTTCCTTTATTCCACAATATTTCAATATTTTAAACGGACACCGTATTTTTTCGAAGCGCAACATCAATAATCACCACAAATTTTCAATTGCACTGTCCTAAACATGAAAAATATGATCAAATTTTCATTATTTTGATCAAATTTCCTTTTTTTTAATATATGTGTTTACAAAAAAATTTAACATTTTCAGTCTGTAGTAGAAGATTGACCCAAATTCGTGTCGAGATCGAATGGTAGATTGCGATCGCCTGTTTGGGCAGCACTGTTCTAGGCTATCCGTTCAGTCAATGTTCCCCTAACCGTTAACCGTTAGAGTTTTCGGCTTTCACCACCTCTAATCTTTCTCCTCTCCTGCTTACTTCTGAACCGTTGGAGCAATTTTGACACAGTTTTCAGCATGAACGTATTTAATCCTAATCAGCTCAGGCTAATTTTGTCCTTAATCCACACAGATGCCGGGAAAATAGAATAATTTAATAAAAAAAAAAGTTTTGTAAGTTTGCAGTTTTTAATTCAGTTAATAATATTTATTTATATATATATACATCCGTACTATTTACAATTGTAGCATAAAATTGATTTTTAAGAATGTTCGTTACAAACCTTTTTTTTTTTTGGATTTGCACATCCCAAATAGCATTTTAAGCAGCAATTATGGTGTTTATCCCCATATTTCGTCACCATGCAAATCGCGGCGATAAGCAATTTATGTCGCAAACACGTCGTTAGTTGTGCCAACGAGATGCGCAACGGCACCCATAGTGGGGAACACTTTTCAGCGGTTTGCGGCGCCGCAATTATAACGACAGGGACGTAATTAGTTGCCTCATGCGCGAGCGTCATCTGACGGCATTATATCACACAATTACACAAATCATCGAGCGGGTTTTCTTTCTCCCTCGAATGCTTGCTAGTAAACAGAGATGAACAAATAAAAACGTAAGCAGAAGACGAACGAGAAAAATCTAATGGCGACAAATTAATGGAAACTTTTGTGGAGTGTTATTTTATAATGGACTTTTCTTCCGGTTGCATGTCGTGATTTTAATTGCCATTAAAATTTTTCGACAATATTGGATCTGAAATTTAAACAGATTTTAATGGGCCATCGAATTATTTTGTTTTTAATCAAAAATTTCTTTAATTTTATTTTATCGGTAAAATTTTTTTTTCTTTTGCAATGAAATTTTGATGCCAATAAAATTATGCTGTTTCAAAAATGTATGCTATCCACTTTTTATGCAATATCCTTCAGTCATTCGCCTGAAATAAGAAATTTAATTCTCGAAACGAAATCGTTTCCATCAAATGTCAGTGAGAAATATGGCGGCTGAAGGCATCAATTTTTTTTGGTGTTTCTCAGACGGGGAGCTTTAATGAAACTTTAGTGGCAGACTATTTCGACCCGAAAACCATCAAATGCTGCTCTATCGCTGCAGGAATTTTCATGAAGCGAATGTTGCCCCAAAGATGAACCGTGGGTCACCAATTTCCCCACTAAAGCAATTGTGGCTTTGCAGACGCATTATTAATCGGTGCGACGCGCTCGTCACTTCTTTCGCTTCTTTCACGCGGATGTGAATTATAGGTGTAAATTTTTAGCCCCGATTGCGTAAATTGCTGCATTTTAAAGCCGCAAAGAACAAATCTCATGTTCCCGTACTTTTCGATGCTATTTGGGATATTTGCTTCGAAGCGCGACTTTAGCAATGGGGACACAGGAAGCAACGTTTTCTCTTTTGGGAAATCCTACTACGCTCTGATATTTTGCGAAACAGAAGCAGATACCAAAATAACCTTTCTTTGCTGGTAAAACTATTACTGTGACTGTGAGTCAACGCCTGCATGGATTAGGTATGAAGCGAATAAAAGTGAAATATTATTGTTGTAGTAAAAAAAATTTAATTTTTTTGTCGCTTTTAAATGGTATTGGTGGCATAAAAAAACAAAGTCAAGGGGCATAAATGCAATAACTTTTTTAAAATTCGTAACAATCACTCTCAAAACTGAAACGGTGACTCACATTCACCGGGTGTGCGGATTAGCTTAAATAAATAACTAGACACCAAAAGTCTGGCACGAATTACGTAAGGTCACAGACGACTGTCGATTCGAGGCTTTTTAAGTTGCTCGCCTTGCGTGAAGCGATCAACTTAAAAAGGAGTCGAATCAACAATCGCCTGTGACTCAACACCGGATCCTACAGGCGTCATTCGGATCGGATCAGAAAAAAATCGGATCGGATTTGACCAGATTCGGGTCGGAACGGATTGGATTCTTTTTGTTTTTTAGGTAACACTCTTTGTCAGTCAACAATAAAATTTTAAATATCGAACTTAATAAGCGATTTTATTCAAGGTAATTTCAATTACAAAGTAAACTTCCTTATTTCTATAAACTAAATTTTTTTTTTGACATTTCTAAACTTTTGTCACTCAGAATCGCGCGTCGGTCAGTCAAAACGTGACCAGCCAATGAAAAAAATTGCTCGGAAGGCACGGATGTAGCCGGAACCGACAAATATCTTTTTGCGAAAGATCGAAGCAAAGAATGCCCTTTCTCTATCCAATATAAAGGGTCTTTCAATAAGGACATAACAATTTCGTATTTTAATAAAAACGCACCCTAAAACTTTTTTTATGATCTGGCAATGCTAAAATGTCAGTCAAGGTTTACATTTTTATCATGGTGAAGTTCACGAACGAGCAATGCCACACCGCTAGTCAAACAATTGATCTATTGAAGGAGAAGTTCGGTAATCGTGTAATCTCGAGAAATGGTCCGGTCGAATGGCCACCTCGCTCATGCGATTTAACGCCGTTGGATTTCTTTTTATGGGGTTATGTTAAGTCGTTGGTTTATGCCAACAACGTTAGAGGAGCTCAGGAACAATATCGAACGCAAAATTGCCAAAGTTCCGGCCGATATATGTGGAAGAGTGGTGGAAAATTGGCTCCAAAGAATCAATCTGCAAACGTGTTCGCGGTGGCCATATGAACGACATCGAATTTCATACTTAAATGTAACATGTCCACTACACCTGGAATAAATTTCAACCCGATATCTCAATTATTCTGTGTTTTATTTATTTATTTTTTTTATGTTTATGCCAGGAGCTTAGGCAAATTGCCTCTAATACCGAAGCACAGCTCAAGACATCATTCATACAATCCATTCAAACTCTGAATACTCCTCATCACACTGCAGCGAAGACTTGGCGCGACAGTACATAGCCTTATCGTCCATTGTGTCCTGTTACAGAGCTTGGAGGAGTATTCAGGCGGCGGGAGGCAAAGACCAAACTGGTCCGTGTTTAGGTCCATGAGCAGGGAAGTTCCAAATTCAAATTCAAGCCGAATTATTTTGCCCTGAGTGGGATTTGAACCACTGCTCTTTGGATCACAAGGCAAGCACTTAGCTAACTGAGCCATCCACGCCATCAAATACGCCATTTAAATACAAAATTGTTATGTTCTTGTTGAAAGACCCGATAGTAATGGAAAATTATCTGACTTGATTATAATTTCGTTTTAGCCAATTCCAAATTTCGAGGTTATCACCCTGATTTTGATAGGCATGTTCTTTTCGTACCTATCAAAATGAGGGTGATAACCTCGAACTTTGGAATTAGCTACATGCTTTTGCTTGTAGAAAAGCACTGCCAACAATAGGTAAAGCGACTCTTGGGTAAAACGACACGACTATCAGAATCGGGGTGTATATGGGTTTCCGGTTCATGTTTGGCATCAAGTGATATTTCGCTGTCATCATTTACTGCACCAAAGTTATTAAATCTAGTAATTCCAAAATCGCTACCAACCGCTTGAAGAGAGTTGAATGGATGGTTACTCTGTTTCCCACTTGCTCTTTTGGGATTGCTTCAACTTCTTCAGTAGTTCGTCCATAAATCCTTCACTCAGAAAAATGTCCAGGTCAACTTTTTGTCAGGTTAACTCTGACCTTACAGAGGTGTCTGTAAGCCAGCTAGCGGTCAGAGTTAACCTATCTAAGGTCAACTCGTGCAGCTCCCAATGCCCTACTTCACCTGCTGGTGGCTTAATTTCAGAATTTCTCCGACCACAGGTCAACTCAGTTTTACTTGCCCACATGCAGGCGAACGCGCGCCTGCCCGAGACCAATTACGCCGTATGTAGGTCGTCGAGTTAGTCTCCATTTTTCTGAGTGTTTGTTGAGAACCTGAAGCATGTTATGGCCAATATTTCCCGCCAACTGAGCCAAATTTGATTAAATGAGAACTTCGTATACTTTTTCGTAATTGCTTAAATTTTCGACTAATCTTCGACACGCTTTGATCAAATCTTGGATTTGAGGGATTTCATCTCGTGACTCAACGAGTTGGCTAATGTCTTTAATAGTTTCGCCATCATCAATAGTGTCACGTTTCCTTTTCTTCATTTCAAGGCCATCAGTCACTGCCAGTAAATGCGGATCATGTGCAAAACAGGCGATTCGATTCCAATTATTGACACTATAAGCTTTCTTCACCTGTGCCCCACTATCCATCACAAAAATCATATCTTTAGGATCCAATTTGTACTCGAATCATGTATATTTGATGATTCTGGCAATAGTCAAATGATCGATTTTGTGCTAATTGTTGACAAGTCAAGCAATACGTTTGCATTCGAAATTAATCATCCAAGAACTGCAATGTAATATTCCCTCTCGGTGTACAAATCAAAGGTAATCCCACCACTTCCGTTACAATCTTTAGCCACCTTTTATTTCACCATATTTCGGAATTCGTTGGTTCTCTTGAAGCAATCGAATTTTTCTAATAGTACTTTCATTCGACAGCTTAAAATCTGTGCCCTTTTGTTCAATAGGCAAATTATCAGTTCTCAAACAGCAAGAAATTAGGTTGGCCATGCTATCGCTTGATACAACATCAAATGGCGGTCCACGCACAATTTTAAAACTGAATCAATTATCTTTTCAGTTTGCATTTTTAGAATAGACTTTGGAAAAAAAAAAGAATTAATTGGACGGAGTTTTGCAGGTGCTATCGGTTGATGTTGCTAGACGCTTTCTGGTTGAACTAATATTATGGCTTTTTTTTATAGATGAAATTTTCAGTTGACGCTCTTGCTTTCCTTACTTTGTAAGCTTTAAAACCTTTTTTGAATCCATAGTACTTCAAATCAATATTTCTCTGAGGATCGTGCACTCGCCCAAAATAATCCCAAATATTTGAGATTTTATTGGCAACAGAATTGAGGAGCAGCAATTTCGATTTTAATTTCGCTTCAATCGATTCCGTTTCCCTCAACGCATCAATAATTGTACTGATATTTGCGTTCTCTATACTTGCTAAGGCTGAAGCCATTTTAACACAAACTAAAGGAATTAAGTATTAAAAATTCTAATTTCATTCTCGTTCTAAGGAGCGTTTTATTGAAAAGTCGAATTTGGTTCCTAATTTCATTCAATAAATATTGAAGAAAATAAAAAAGACCATATTGCTACCGAAGGCTTCCAAAAAAATGTTGTGATGTACAGGTAAACCTCTTACAACGCGGTACCCTTACAACGCGATTTCGCTACAACGCGGTTGGAAAAATGCGACAATTTTCCTACAACGCGGTCCTCCTACAACGCGATTTTCGCTACAACGCGGTTAGAAAAATGCGGAAATTTTCCTACAACGCGGTTTAGGGAATGTGAAAACTTTTTAAAAAAGAAGAATTTAGCATTTAAAGTTATACTAATCTTAGATAATGCGCCCTCGCATCCAACTGGTTTAAATCATCCCAATGTTGAGATTGTATTTCTACCACCCAATACCAACTCGGTATTACAACCCTTGGATCAAGGAATCATAGCGACTTTAAAACCATACTATATCCGTAAATCATTTGAATTTATTTTGGAGAAAATAGATTCTGTAGATATTACAGTCAGTGAAGTTTGGAAACAATTTTCAATATTAAATTGTGTCGAAATTATCGGCTTGTCCCTGAAAGAATTGCGCCAATCGACTCTAAATGCTTGCCGGAAAGCTTTATTACCGGGAATAGTTAATCAGGAAAATGTTGTTGAGCCAATTCGACGTGAATATAGTAACAGAGTAAGCCTTGCACACAAAGTAGGAGGCGGTGGATTCACTGAAATAACTGTTGATGATATTCTGGAATTAATTACGGAAGATGAAATAAACAAAGCAGATTTGGTGGCAATAATAACCGAAACATTACCGACTGAAGATAATTCTGAAGATCTTTCCAATGAAGAAAACAAAAACTTCGCTCTGAAAGGTATAGAAAAATATTTAGACATGGCGAAACAGATGAAATCTTACTTTTTAGAGAACGATCCTCTGCCAGAGAGAGCGGGAATATTTAAAAGAAATCTTCAAAACTGCTTATCTGGCTATGAAGAAGTTTATAACGATTTGCAAAGCAACAGCAAACAATCTCTAATGACAGATTTTTTCAAACCTAAAACTACCGGAAGTACAGTCGAACTTGTCGATGAATCGAGCTCTGATTTTGAAAAAAGGCCAGTCAAACTTTCTAGACCAACTATAATAAGTGACGATGAAGAATAAATTTGTCAGCATACCATTATGTTTCTTTTTGATTTTTAATATTAGGTACTTATTAAACTTGAAATCATGATCTTTTTAGTTTTTATATGATGTTGAATTGTATTTAAGTTTGTCATGAAATGTTTTTATGTGCATATGTAAAAAAAATCATCAAAATGTTACACCATAAAATGCAGTTTTTCTCTTTTGAGAACCGAACCCTCATTTTTATATGCAGTTAGTGTCTCCTACAACGTGATTTCCTACAACGCGGCATTTTCCAGGAACCTAATTACCGCGTTGTAGGAGGTTTACCTGTACCAGCGGAATAACGAATGGTTTTCAAACGGCGCGTTTAGTTCAATCTGCTGTGCTAAACTAGAAGTGTATATTGCATGGACTGTCAATTTTTTGCATTTATGTACAGTTTTTGCAATATATAGCATGAAACGGGCACAATGGGTTAGAGAAGCAGAAATCAAATCCACAGGGCCAAAAGGTAAGTTTAAAATAAAATTTTAACTTACAAACAAGAATTGTTTGTTACATTGAAAAAACTGCTAAATTAGCACGCGCCCAAATATTTTTTTATTTATGTTTGATTTAAGTCTTTTTTGTGTACATGTTTGGGCCACACTTTTTTTTGCAGATTTTAGAATCTGGTGTTCTTTGTCAAGAATGTGTAGAAGTTTTAGAATGATTGGTCGTTGAAAATCATGTCAACCCTGCAAGAGAATTTGGTCATAGTGTATGGTCGTGCTGTGGGAATTCATGGATGATTGGAAAAACACATCGTGTGACAAGCGTGCTTGCAGGTATATGAGATTCATAATTATTATAAGCCAAAAAATTCCATTCTGATCAAATAAACGTGCAAAATAATTACATGACCTAAATTTTGTTATTAATGCCAGTAACAACTAAACACCTATAATGATTCCATTCGACCTACTTATCGAAAGAACTTTGAATTCGAGAGCAAAAAAATGAAATTTTAACTTAAAAGTTACCTTTTGTCCGAAATCATCGTTGGCGAGGAAGAATTACCGTTTTTTCTGAGAATTACAAGATGAAAATCGTTTTCGTTAGAAACCTAACTTTTGTATCGGAGCCCCCACAGGGTTAGGGAGTTTGTGTCTTCGAAAGAAATGTTGGCTATGTAAAAACATTAGGGGTCGGCCATACAAAGTTTCCGTTACCCGTTGGCTGAAAAAAGTTGAACAAGTTTGAACTTTCATGTCGGCGTCAAGGAGTCGGCGTTAGGTGTATCCAGTACAACGCGGGCGAGATTTTGAAAACCCAATTAATATGAATAATTTTGAAGAAAAGTTAATTGGACCTGTTAAAAAAATAATCAATATTATGTAAAAAGTCGTCAGGAGGTTTTAAAAATATGAAGCACATTTTCAGAGCGGAGTTTCGTTGCGTGGGCTGCATCAAGACGGCGTTGGTTGTACTCCCTTGTTACAATATTGTTAGAATATATTTAGATATTTGGCAGTTATAAGGGAATTAAGTCGTAAAAAGGATATTTCTATTATCCTTTTAGTCCTTCTTGGGGAGGATATTTATGATAATATTTTTAAATGATAGTAGAGCTTATTACCTTTAAAATAAGCTAAAAACCACTCATCTACGATGATAACAGAAATTTCTTTAATTTTTTGAATGATAAATTCTAAAAGGATCAATTACTAAAAAAATTGATGACATAGACATATGTATACATTGTTCGGCAATGTTTTTCATCTCAAATATATTTATCAGAATCCATTTACAGAATATTAATTCTGTGTTAAAGTTTGTGTTAAAGTTTTACATATGAAAATAGCAAATTTTGGGTATTGGAAATAATTGCGTTAGGTGTCTGCCATTTTGTACATAACTGAACATATTAGAAAAAATTGCGTTAGGTGTCTGCCTTAGTTTCAAGAACGTGTTTTTAATGCACTTATAAATATTTTCTACTAGAATTTGGACCCGGCTTCGCCCGGCTAAAAGCGTGAGTAGAATAAAATCGAGGAATGTATGTTCCACATTTCAGGTCAATCGGTTCGATAGATTTGCCGCGAAAGAATAACATGGAGAAAAAACTTCAGGGGTACTTTTCAATGGGTCGATGTTTGGCCTGGACCCCCGACGAACATCTATGCCAAATTTCAGGCGAATCGGTTCAGTAGTTTCTCCCCGAAAGAGTAAAATAGCGCAAAAACTAAGTTTCGAAATCACTTTACCCCCTCTTCTTACTACCCCCACCCCTCGCACTACCGTATGCCTATGTTGGAACCAGAACTACCATAGACACTTATGCCAAATTTCAAGTCAATCGGTTCAGCCGTTTTTGCGTGAAAGAGGAACAGACAGACAGACAGACACCAACTCATTCTTTTTGTATATATTAGTATGATGATGGGAATTTCATTTATAGTTTTGTGATACTTTTTTGTTACGCAGCATGGAATGCAAAAAATCCTACAAATCAAGGACGGGAATGAATATGAATTTGATGCTTATACGTCGGAATACTTTTTTTTCCTGGTGTATGTAGATCAAATAAGGAGCAAACCTATGATTTGCAAACCTATGATTTGCAAACCTATAATTTGCAAACTTATGATTTTCTCAGGAAAATTCTCAGTAAAAGAAAAAAATTATTGGTATGAGGTCATAGGGTGAAGGACGCGATTTAAACGTCGCGTCGCCCAAATATTTGAGGCAGTTTGTCACAGTAGACTGTTTATACTTTATCAATCTAAACGACTGATTCAAGGTCAAACAATTTATTGAACCATTAAATTGTTCAGATTGATCATGCATGCCTTTTTTTAAAATTTTATTTTGATTTTTCCGAAATGATTTTTATTTAATTTCGTGTAAGCCATACAACTGGAAAAATACTTTTAATGTAAAGTTAATAACACCATTTTCTGTTCTTGTGGTAGAATCAAAAATTGACTAAATATTTGTGTGGTTTACCAAAATATTTCATATATGACTCGAAGACTACACGCAGTTATTTTATTCTTGGTCTGGCCCAAGTACTGTCCATATAAAGGTTCGTATCGTAGAACATTTGAACTTAAAAATGGGGAAAATTCCGCTTAGACAGTCTATATTAATACTGATCTGTATTTGTTCCACATTTGGGGAGGTAATCACAATTATCAATTTAAAACGATTCACAAAATAATTAACAATTTGTTTAGAATTTTATCAACATATACGACATGAAAGTGAATGTGGATGCTGAACAAGTTGCTATAAATGCTTCAATTGTGGATAATGTTACCTTCAATTTAGAAGCGGATTTCTTTCGACCATTGGACGATATGTATCTGGATATTGAACTCTCTGTCAAGGCGGACAACGACTATACATCTGTAATTCAGCGAGGATATAAGCTTTGCACTCTTTTACAACAGGTTGATCAAAATCCCATGTTTGCAATTGTAACGAAATCATTATTTGATCATTCAAACTTTAAGAAGACTTGTCCATACCCACAAGGCCACTATTATGTCAGAAATTATTCTATTCCGCAGTTTCAGATCCCTTATTTAGCAAATATCAATCAAGAAATTCATTTTAAACTCGTAGTCGCTTTGCAATATGGTCAAAACCAGGATATAATCTGTCAAGTAACAGTATATGGTGCAGCAAAATAAGAAATTTGTGGAAAACGGCAACAAAATTATGTAATACCCTTTAAAATACAAATTTTTAAACAATTAAAAAATAATTTTTGAAAGCATGTAATCGAAAAACCCCAAAGTTGTTTACACATGTTTTTTTTTTTAATATTTTTGATAAATTTTGGGAATTTTTTGTTAGGATTTAAATTGTGTTACTGTAACTATTATGTTTTGAAATAAATAAAGGTTTTTGCAATATCTTACTTTGTATAATTTCTGGCTACAGGACATATTGGAATATTTTTGTTACTACACTGAACGGAAAATATCAAAATAACAAAAAACAACATGTTAAATTTTAATAATTTTGTTAGAATGTCTTGGTCTTTAAAAAAATAATATAACCAAATTCCCTTCAACAGGTCAGGCATGTTTGCACTGAATCCCCAATAGGTGACTCTGCCTAGCACAGAGGCTGGCTCACCGTCATCAGAGCCTGCTTTACCAGCTTCCACGCAGGCTTACAGGATTTGGTGGAGTAAGACTCGTTGGGGGGAATTTGGATGTGAAAGCATCCACAAAAACAATATAACATTTTGATATACAATATTATTTTTTTAAAGACCTATAAGCCAAGAAATTCGAATAGATTTTAATGCTAGAAGATCACGTAAACACCTTGAATCAGATATGATTCAATGTTAAAACACATAATAGTAGATTCGCTCTGGCTTAATGGAGCTATTTTCGCCCTCCCTTATAATTCGTATAAGTTCTGTGGTAATCGGAGTATAAGCATAGAAAAATATACTTAAATAGAACTGTCGCTTCAGGGGTTTTCCATATACCAGTGTAAGAGGAAGCGGGATGAACTTAGGAATTTTATATACTTTCTCTCTTTACCACATTCATCAGATAGGAAACATTAAAAATTGTGCTAAAAGCAAGCAATCAGGGTTAGGCAGCTATATTCTAAACGTTAAAAATTTCTCTAAATAATGGAGCAAAACAAAATTTTTTAGTATGGTTTTAACTGTTTAAATGTTTTTTTAGTCATGTTTATAGTGAAAGGAATTTTACTAAAGATTCTTAATGCGGAAAAAATTGAATTACAATGGAAAAATTGCACTTAAAGTGTTTTGTTGTACTAAAATGCAAATGCATGCGTGTACTAAAACTTTACACATCCCTGAAATTTCTATTTGACATTTTCTCTTACACCCGACCCCCTTTGTCATCTGTACAAGAACATATAAGGCAAGTTGGGGTGAGAGGCAAGCGGATTTTTTTTTTTGAATTATTTGTCATGTTTCAGTATCTTATCCTACGAATAAGAATAGCAGGAAGACAGAATCTGCACATCTACAGTGTCCGTGAGTGAAGCATTTTTTTCTGAATAGCCTCAAAGAGATTTCTGATTTATCCCCAAAGAGATTTTACCGTCCGAAAAGTCACATTTTTTCACATTTCCACATCATGTCACGTTATTTTATGTTTTTATCATTAATAAGCGGTGAGTTTTGCATCGAAATTAATTTAGTTTGCGCGAATTAAGTCAGTAAATTAAACAAAATTCGATGAAAACCGAAACGTGAAAACTGGCTTCAATTATAAACACGAGAATTGTCAAATAGATGGTATTGCCATATAACTTTTATTTGTACTTAAACTAAAAATAGCGCCAAATTTAAAATTTATGGATGTTTTTGTATACCCTATTCTAAAATACAACCTAACATTTGTTATACTCCTTTTATACCTTCAAAATGGCGTACCTAAAAAAAATAACTGAAACTAAACTCCTATTACCCTTCTGCAAACTAATTTCATTGTTAGGATAATATTAAATAAAGTATGACTTGAGCAGAAAACATTTTATTTTCGCTCTTATTCAACTTAACAAAACACAAATCATGGACAAAAAATAACCAAACGTTAATATTTCTTTTCCACTCTTGCAAAGAGCATTATAGAGAAGTTGAAAATTCTCTATAATGCTCTTTATTTTAACTGAAAACCAGCGTTTTTTAAACTATTTGTACAGGGGTTTGGATGGAAAAAATAGTTACAAACAAAAGTGTATTGAAGAGTTTTACTAAATTTCTTTATGTTAACACTATTCATAAATAAAAAGTCTGAAAACATTTACTTCATTTACGGATTGCAAAAATATTTTTTCCCTTGTATTAAACATTAATATATGTATATCTGGCAATATTGGTTCTCAACATTTATAAGCATAACATATATTTTCTCATTCCCTCTCAAATTATTGTGGTGAACACTGTACAGCATGGTGCAGCCGTGACGCCTCGCTCACGACCTGCATACTGTACGGTGCGGAATCCGCGTAGAGTAACTGCATACCTGGGCTAGCTCGGAGAGGCGGGTCGTGGGGGTGTTACTCTTTCAGATTCCACACAATAAGGTGGTATGCAAATATGGGGGCGGCCGAGCAACTGGAGAAGAGGGGTTCTTAGGCCCCTCATCACTCGAGGTAACCGCCGGAGGGGTAACAAAAGAAGAGAGTTATGCTACAAAAAGAAAAAGAAGAGAAAGAATAAAATTTATTGAAGAAGATGACAGAAGGCTCGCCCACCCCTTTCAGGAATGTTACCTAAACCGTGTTGAAAGAGAAGCCTCATCTCTATCAACCCCTATTTATGCGACAAAAACAAAATCAAAAATTGAAACTCAACCCATCGTTGTCTTGCTTGTCCTCGTTCGGTGCTTTCACCCTATCTTCCTCTAACCAAAGCTTACCAAATCATCTTCAAAATTCGCTCATGAAATTTAAAAAAAGAAAATATCGACTTTTTCATCTTCAGCGAAAACTAAAACATTCAAATTTATATTACAAAAAAAAAATTGAGAAAAAAAATGAAAGATCGAAAGCTTTTTAATTTGAAATACTCTATTAAAAAAAAATAGATACACAATCTACAAAAATTCATTTCCTATCTAAACTAAAATTGGCCGTTCTAAATCTAACTAAGATTCTTATTCTAATTTACAACAGATATTCTGAAAACTAAATGTAATTTGAAAATGTGATAATTATCTGTGATATTTACAAAAAAAAATTTTAAACTTAAATCTTATTGTTAGTAAACTGTCCATTTTTTTATTTATTTATCTTTTAGTTCGTAGCTTTTTAAATTTTAGTAATTGTTGAATGTTGATTATAGTGTGATTATGTTGATTGTAGTTGTTGTTATGTTGGTGAATTACATGCCGTCCGCATGAATAATTTGAATGTTGATTCTATGGTTTTGTATACATGTTGCACGAAAGTAAAATGTTGGAATGAATGTTGCATGAGAAAATGTTGTAAGATAAAGTTGCATGTATTGTTAATGTGTTGGTGATTTGCATGCCGTCCGCATGAATCGAATGTATGCGTCGAATTTATGTTTATGCGTCGTATGCCGTCCACATGAGTTTACTGTATTTGTTATTTATGTTACAACGTTGCATGCCGTCCGCATGAATAAATTTTGAATGTTGACGAATGTATTCGTGTCTGACGCCAAATATATGTTGCGTGTTTTATGTTGACGAAATTGTGTAGAAATGTTGTTGCATGTTAGTGAACATAATATTCAATGTACTTACTGGCGGAATTATAATGTTTGTGCGCAAGGATGTATGAAATGTTGAATGAAAATGACGGATGAATGTTGTAAATGAATGATGAAAATGATGGATGAATTGATGAATTGAAATGCTGTTTGAATGATGAACTGGATGAAAGCTGACGAGTGTGGGTGTGTGTTGATGATGTGTGATGAAATGTGTGTGTATGATGAAATTTCACTGACAGATTTTAAACTTGTTTACCGTTTTGATGTTTAATGTTATTTTATTGGATTATGTTATATATTTGTCGTCCACTTAATTATTTATTTAACAAAAAATGGTTTTGTCGTCCTTGTTTCACTTTTATCAAATTTTAGCTATTGTTTTTTTGTAGTTTTCATTTATTTTTGTTTAATAGTTTTAATCAAAAAAAGAAAGTTCACTTAACTATGATGTAAGCAACTAAATTTTAATCGCGTTTTTTTTTTGTCTGTGATATTTTGTGATAATTTTCGAACTGTGATAATTTTTGTGATATTTGGTTTTTATTGTGTTTGTTTAATTTAATTTCACTTTTTTTCACGTTCTTTTTCTTTTAGTGAAATTTGTATAAATGTATGTAAAATGTATATGGAAATGAATTTAAATGTCGTTAAATTGATTTAAAAAAAATGTTTCTTGTAAATGACTGATGAAAATGATAAATAAAATTAAAACGATAACTGATTGATGTGTGTGTGTTTAATGAAAGGATATTGCCGGATTTTAAAATGTTTTTGCTGTTTTATGTATTTTTCGTCGATCTTGTTATTTATTCAACTTTTATTAAAAAAAAATTTTATCACTAATATATATTTTTTTAATCTGTTATTTATTTTGTTTGTCGTTTTGCCAATTTATGTTAAGCGTTTTTAGATTTAAAAAAAAGAACTGTGATAAATTCCAAACTGTGATATTTTGTGATTAATTAGTAGTCTTTCGTAAAAAAAAAATTTGTTTTAATAGAATTAACTTTACACAATTATATTTTAAAAAAAAAGCACTTCTTTTTAACCAATTTTTTGTTTCTTATTAGTACTTAAATAACTATTGTATTTCTTGTGTATCTAATATTTTCCTTTCGATTTGTTTCTGTGTGTTTTTCCTCACTTTTCCTTTTCTTTTTAATGTTTAAAAAAAATTCGGTTTTTTTCCACTTTCGAAAACAAAAAAAAAAATATACTAATTTTAAATTTCCAAAAAAAAATTAAATCCGGCCGACGAAATTTAAAAAAAAAAAAAAAATAAATAAAATGTCCAACTGGACGTAATCAAAGTAAAACAGCAACTGCCGATCGTCCAGCAACAGCGATCGATAATCGAATTCGGACAGTTATGCACGTGCACCAAGGATTCAATAGATGAATTGTCTATTGAATTTTTGCAGCAAGTAGCAACAATAGATCAATATGGAATTTTAAACACGTGTAGCCGAAATTCAATGAAAAGTTTTTATTGAATTTTGTGATGCTAAAAAAAAATTTTGTCCGAGATTTTGTCAATAGCATTGATAAAGTTTAAGCCGTTATTCCAACAAGGATTTTTCTTTGTTGAGGAAAATTTTTCTTGTTGCTGGGCAGTTATAGAATTTTATTATTTAAATCGAAATTTCGAAGCGCGTGTTCAGGCAGGGATTTTCAACCTTTTTTTTTCTGACACGCTGCTCATCGAAATCACGGTTCGCTACAACATCAGGAACTTCAGTTTCCTGTCAAGGAAGCTGAAGGTGCTGAAAAAACGAATCCGTGGTTTTCCAGTCCAACGTGTGGCTCGACCTCGACCCTGTGAAAACTGAGTCTCATGTTCTAAACACTAGCCGGGCAGAAGTTTCAAGAAAAAAAAAGAAACTGAGATTTTTGCTGAAGTTTCAAATTTGCAGCAGGTTTATGTCAAATCAAGTCAATGTCAAATCCGGTGAATGTCAAATCCGGTGAATGTCAAATCAGGTGAATGTCAAATCAGGTGGGTGTCAAATCAGGTGAATGTCAAATCAGGTGAATGAAAGATGACTAAGTCCAAGAATATTCCACCAAATTAGGAATATTTGGTTTTACATATGGTGACTTACAACCTTACCAACTACTGACACGAGAGCCCCTATGCAATATGGCACCATATGCGACATCCAAACAGGCTTCTGGTCATCCATCCATCAGTCTGTTTGAATGCCAATTAGCTGATAAGGGGGAAGGGTAAAGAAATTGGGAGAAGGTGCGATCATTGTCAGCACCTGAAACTGCCTACGCAGGTCGCGAAAAGAGATGGCCTACCGCAGCTAGACTTAAGCGGATCAACCACCTATGATTAAGGGGTGAAGCCCCCAGGATTCCTTCTTAGGGATACCCAAAGGTCAACGTGAAAAAAAAATCATGAAAATAAACAACAAAACCGTTTAAACTCGCAGATCTTTAGCGTGTACCTTTCCAGAAAACTTGCCGTTTACATCTTCGACTTGATAAACAGAATTTCCAAGGACCTTTACTACTTTACACTTCACGAACTTTTCTGCAAGCTTTGCATTAAAATGCTTAGCTGCATTACTTAAGGTGAAGTTCCTGCGGAAAAGTATTTGACCAGGCGTAAAAGTTCTAATGCGCGATCTTAAGTTATAGCCGGAAGCATAACGTTTATGTGCGTCCTCTAAATGCTGACGGACCTTATCCCTGATTAGCTTGAGTTTATCCGAACTCGAAAGTTCTATGTCTTCGGTACCGAGCGATCCAAGTTTTTTCAGGATAGGGTAAGATCTACCATCAAGTACCATGTTTTGACCGAAGTTTATTTTGTACGGAGTGAATCCAGTCGCTGAGTGTATAGACGTTCGTAGAGAGCAAGCGATTTCGGGTAAGTGCATATCCCATTTCTTATGATCTTGGTTGATATATGCTCTTACCGCCGCAAGAATAGATCGGTTGACTCTTTCGGAGGCATTAGCCTGATTGTTGCTGTTCGATCTGAGAATTCTGTGCGAAGTTTTCGGTTTCGCGCCACCTCTAGCCGTTGGCGTATGATACATTTTTTTTCAAATAAATACTTCGTCAATCAAAAAAAATGGAAACGACTAGGAAAATCGGTTATGAATTCCCCAAAAAAAATAAAAGCAAAGCAAAAATTAAATGAATTGGAAAATAAATATCGATGTGATCGATATTATTAATCGGTTTAAATTATTGAAGGAAAATTTCGAAAAATATAACGCAACAATATAGAAAAACCTGATTTAGTGCAAAGTATAGAACTAGTCGATACTGTTTAAATTTTTTTTTTTTTTCTTGTGTTTTAATCTATCATGATATATTAGAGGAAAATAAGGATTCAGCAATTCGATGTAAGACAAGCAAAACAACTCCAAAGTATTAATGTATTTAATAACAAAATTTTAAGTATAGTTAAATTTGATAGCCTTTGTTAGATTCAATCAAGCTGCCAGTAGCGAATTTTTCAGAAAAATATCCTGAGAAAATTGTCAGCCACTATTTGATCGATTGAAAATAACAAATACCATCTTTACTGTCAAAAAAAATGGGGAGATTATACCTAGTATAAGATCTCCAGAATTATATTTTCATGAGCGGATTGATGTTGCGATCCTCGCAGACAATAAGTCACATCAATGTCTCAGCCCCGATTATATCGTTCGACTCCATTTCCACGAATTCAATGCATTGCTTAGTCTTAAGGCGGCCGTTCAAAAGCCTGTGACCATAATGATACGTTTTCCAGCCCTTCGACTTGGAACATTACATTGAGACGTGTTGCCTTCTTCAAATAGAAAAAAGAGTAAAAAAAAGAGGAAAAAAAATTTTTTGAAGCACTATCCGACTTTGTGCCTCGTTGGGCGCCATTTATTGTGGTGAACACTGTACAGCATGGTGCAGCCGTGACGCCTCGCTCACGACCTGCATACTGTACGGTGCGGAATCCGCGTAGAGTAACTGCATACCTGGGCTAGCTCGGAGAGGCGGGTCGTGGGGGTGTTACTCTTTCAGATTCCACACAATAAGGTGGTATGCAAATATGGGGGCGGCCGAGCAACTGGAGAAGAGGGGTTCTTAGGCCCCTCATCACTCGAGGTAACCGCCGGAGGGGTAACAAAAGAAGAGAGTTATGCTACAAAAAGAAAAAGAAGAGAAAGAATAAAATTTATTGAAGAAGATGACAGAAGGCTCGCCCACCCCTTTCAGGAATGTTACCTAAACCGTGTTGAAAGAGAAGCCTCATCTCTATCAACCCCTATTTATGCGACAAAAACAAAATCAAAAATTGAAACTCAACCCATCGTTGTCTTGCTTGTCCTCGTTCGGTGCTTTCACCCTATCTTCCTCTAACCAAAGCTTACCAAATCATCTTCAAAATTCGCTCATGAAATTTAAAAAAAGAAAATATCGACTTTTTCATCTTCAGCGAAAACTAAAACATTCAAATTTATATTACAAAAAAAAAATTGAGAAAAAAAATGAAAGATCGAAAGCTTTTTAATTTGAAATACTCTATTAAAAAAAAATAGATACACAATCTACAAAAATTCATTTCCTATCTAAACTAAAATTGGCCGTTCTAAATCTAACTAAGATTCTTATTCTAATTTACAACAGATATTCTGAAAACTAAATGTAATTTGAAAATGTGATAATTATCTGTGATATTTACAAAAAAAAATTTTAAACTTAAATCTTATTGTTAGTAAACTGTCCATTTTTTTATTTATTTATCTTTTAGTTCGTAGCTTTTTAAATTTTAGTAATTGTTGAATGTTGATTATAGTGTGATTATGTTGATTGTAGTTGTTGTTATGTTGGTGAATTACATGCCGTCCGCATGAATAATTTGAATGTTGATTCTATGGTTTTGTATACATGTTGCACGAAAGTAAAATGTTGGAATGAATGTTGCATGAGAAAATGTTGTAAGATAAAGTTGCATGTATTGTTAATGTGTTGGTGATTTGCATGCCGTCCGCATGAATCGAATGTATGCGTCGAATTTATGTTTATGCGTCGTATGCCGTCCACATGAGTTTACTGTATTTGTTATTTATGTTACAACGTTGCATGCCGTCCGCATGAATAAATTTTGAATGTTGACGAATGTATTCGTGTCTGACGCCAAATATATGTTGCGTGTTTTATGTTGACGAAATTGTGTAGAAATGTTGTTGCATGTTAGTGAACATAATATTCAATGTACTTACTGGCGGAATTATAATGTTTGTGCGCAAGGATGTATGAAATGTTGAATGAAAATGACGGATGAATGTTGTAAATGAATGATGAAAATGATGGATGAATTGATGAATTGAAATGCTGTTTGAATGATGAACTGGATGAAAGCTGACGAGTGTGGGTGTGTGTTGATGATGTGTGATGAAATGTGTGTGTATGATGAAATTTCACTGACAGATTTTAAACTTGTTTACCGTTTTGATGTTTAATGTTATTTTATTGGATTATGTTATATATTTGTCGTCCACTTAATTATTTATTTAACAAAAAATGGTTTTGTCGTCCTTGTTTCACTTTTATCAAATTTTAGCTATTGTTTTTTTGTAGTTTTCATTTATTTTTGTTTAATAGTTTTAATCAAAAAAAGAAAGTTCACTTAACTATGATGTAAGCAACTAAATTTTAATCGCGTTTTTTTTTTGTCTGTGATATTTTGTGATAATTTTCGAACTGTGATAATTTTTGTGATATTTGGTTTTTATTGTGTTTGTTTAATTTAATTTCACTTTTTTTCACGTTCTTTTTCTTTTAGTGAAATTTGTATAAATGTATGTAAAATGTATATGGAAATGAATTTAAATGTCGTTAAATTGATTTAAAAAAAATGTTTCTTGTAAATGACTGATGAAAATGATAAATAAAATTAAAACGATAACTGATTGATGTGTGTGTGTTTAATGAAAGGATATTGCCGGATTTTAAAATGTTTTTGCTGTTTTATGTATTTTTCGTCGATCTTGTTATTTATTCAACTTTTATTAAAAAAAAATTTTATCACTAATATATATTTTTTTAATCTGTTATTTATTTTGTTTGTCGTTTTGCCAATTTATGTTAAGCGTTTTTAGATTTAAAAAAAAGAACTGTGATAAATTCCAAACTGTGATATTTTGTGATTAATTAGTAGTCTTTCGTAAAAAAAAAATTTGTTTTAATAGAATTAACTTTACACAATTATATTTTAAAAAAAAAGCACTTCTTTTTAACCAATTTTTTGTTTCTTATTAGTACTTAAATAACTATTGTATTTCTTGTGTATCTAATATTTTCCTTTCGATTTGTTTCTGTGTGTTTTTCCTCACTTTTCCTTTTCTTTTTAATGTTTAAAAAAAATTCGGTTTTTTTCCACTTTCGAAAACAAAAAAAAAAATATACTAATTTTAAATTTCCAAAAAAAAATTAAATCCGGCCGACGAAATTTAAAAAAAAAAAAAAAATAAATAAAATGTCCAACTGGACGTAATCAAAGTAAAACAGCAACTGCCGATCGTCCAGCAACAGCGATCGATAATCGAATTCGGACAGTTATGCACGTGCACCAAGGATTCAATAGATGAATTGTCTATTGAATTTTTGCAGCAAGTAGCAACAATAGATCAATATGGAATTTTAAACACGTGTAGCCGAAATTCAATGAAAAGTTTTTATTGAATTTTGTGATGCTAAAAAAAAATTTTGTCCGAGATTTTGTCAATAGCATTGATAAAGTTTAAGCCGTTATTCCAACAAGGATTTTTCTTTGTTGAGGAAAATTTTTCTTGTTGCTGGGCAGTTATAGAATTTTATTATTTAAATCGAAATTTCGAAGCGCGTGTTCAGGCAGGGATTTTCAACCTTTTTTTTTCTGACACGCTGCTCATCGAAATCACGGTTCGCTACAAAATGCGAAGCGAGAGGCCTTTGCTCGCGCTGCAAAGAAGAGATAGCGCGACTTTCCCCTCATTTTAGGGGAAATATTTCAAAAATTTAGTTCTGAGCAAAAGTTCTATTTAAGTATATTTTTCTATGGTATAAGTATGTACTCAAATCGAGTCTTACTCTACCAAATCTTGTAAGTGGGGAAGCTGGTAAAGCAGGCTCTGATGACGGTGAGCTACATAGCTTACGTGCCAGAAACAGGCTCCTAATGGTGGTTGCCTGACCTGTTGGGGGGAATTTGGATGTGAAAGCATCCACAGCAGTGTTTCCGGAGACCTCAAGCCCAAAATTGCTGAAATGAGGAAAAAAAATCTCAAAAGTCTCCGAAATTATAGACAAAAATCGCTAGTTTTGAGACTTTTTTTTTTAATGCATATTTAAACATATATCTTGTTTTCAAATCGCTTTTATTCTTTGTTTTTAACAATAATAAAATATAATAATAAAAAAAACAACTTTGTCTTCTTAAAAAACACCAAAATAAAAAAATTGTTAAGTTCTTCTTAGAAAAATAATAACTAAATAGACTTCAAGTCAAAATATCTACATAAAATTTACTGACATCTGATATCAAAGATTTATTTATGTCTAAATCCACTCTTGTTAGGTCTTAATTCAATTTTCATTAATTTTTTGCATTTTTATCAAATGTTCTTGTGTAACATAAATGTAAAAAATTGTGGAAAATCATGTTTATTAGCAAAACACAGTTTTTTTTAAGAAATTTTTGAAAATCGCTGAAAATCTCCGAAAAGTCCCCAAAAGACTACTAAAATCTCAAATCTCAACACGTGCTTTTTAAGGCATGAAAGTCGCTAGAAATGAGACAACTCGCTGAAAATGGCAACACTGATCCACAGAGAACAATTTCTATTATAGAAAGGAAAGCTCTAACAAAATTTTTTGCGTTGGAGGCGTACATCCGAGAATTTATATAGTTGTTACATTACATGTACATGAACACTGAGCGATTTGGTGGTGTGTAACAGTGTTGCCAGTGTTTAATTTTTAAGTGAGCAAATATTAATATTTTTTTGAAATATTTTTTTTATTGTAAATATTTTTAAAAATGTGACTTTCCACACCACCTTCAACAAGTATAATTTTTAATTAGAACATAGTTACTTTATGACTAATATAATACGTGGTACGAATTTTTTTTACTTATTTAAGATTCACATTTTTTTTTTTTTGCAAAATACTCATTTACGTTTTAGTTCTAATAAAAAATATGCCTTGCTCGAGAGGTACCATACTTTGGCGCGTTATCATTTATTTTAGATCAGTAATTCCCCTTGAGGCACATAGTTAACAACACATAAACAATGAAATGTTTCTTCACCAAAAGAAAATCCCCAAAATACAATGCAATAACTATTACATCAACACATATTATACAACATTTTTCTTAAAATCTTACTTCTGTAATTGATGGCAATGAAACTACGGGGACAGCGAAATGAATTTCGCAAACTCTGAAAACTCCCATCGATTTTTTCAGCAAATAATCAGGAAAATTTCTTTCCTAAAGTATATTTTTATTATAATTCCGTACATTATTCGATATTAAAAACTAATTTGAAAAAAAAATTAAATAATATTTAAACTTTTTCAACATAATAATTTTAAAAAATTTCGCGCCTCTAATTTCAAAAAAATCTGTTTAGATTACTTTCCATTCTGCATAATAGTTGTTCCCTGGCATCCACAAAAACAATATAACATTTTGATATACAATATTATTTTTTTAAATACCTATAAGCCAAGAAATTCGAATAGATTTTAAAGCTCGAAGATCACGTAAACACCTTGAATCAGAAATGATTCAATGGTTAAACACAATATATTAATCATTTTGTATTATTAATTTCATAATTTTATGTAGAAACAACAAAATTTTACTAATAAAAAAAAATGTATTTCATTTTGTTGGTTCTATAAAATTTGGTTTGTAATTTTTATAAAATTTGGTTATAATTATACAAATTTATCAAATGAATAATTAGTTTTAATGATAAAAATATTTTATTAAAAAAAAGGTCACAAGTTCGAAATTTTTTTTATTAATCCAACAACGACAGTTTTGTTTAATATTTCTATTCAGTTACCTTGGCCACAATTAAAATAATAATAAAATGAAATTTAATTTTCATTGATACACTGAAGAAGTGAGAAAATTATTATTAATAGGAAACATCAAGTTTCGATCCCGAGAATCTAATGTCTGGATCTCATCAGTGTTGCCATAGATTTCTGCACTCAGAAAAATAGAGTAAAAGTCGTCGGCTTGCGTTGACTTCCTGCAGGAAATTTTAACCTATACTTGGCGCGCCTTCACCTGCGTTAAGAAAAGTAAAAGTGTGTCAACCTCTGGCGGGAGAAATAAAAAAAAAAAATAAATCTGCTGGAAGTAAAGTAGGACATTAGGTGTTGCACGGCTTGACCTGAGATAGGATGATGTAATGAATAATTCCGTCTGCCTGCTGCTACAGGTCAGTGTTGCCGTGTCAAAAAGTCGACCTGGATCAGCTTTATTATTTTTCTGAGTGTGCCACTGATCTAACCACAAAATATGTAGACGAGGGACCAGAGTTCAAATTTCTCTATACAAGTCAATCATAAATTAGCTTCACTATTTGCGAATTATACTGATCGAGTAAATGTTTAAATCGAACTATTTTTACTTTGTCAAGAATGGTTTGTTTACAGAGTTTAAGTCTAAACGTTAATTCTAAAACGAGCCACGGACAGAAAACCGTATTCTAAAATCAATCTGAAGTCTGCTTGATTTTAGTATGGTGTGCATTGTATGGCTTCTGCCGATATCAAGAAGAAACAGCTTGATTAATACCGGTTTAATTTAATAAAAAACTGCTTGAATCAGGGTGGTTTATTTTAAGCATGAAAATTACTAAAATTGATCATATACTGCTTGATATCAAAATTTAGTTAATCAAGCAAAAGTCTGTTTAAGAATTTTATTAAAAATTAGCAGAGATGGGATTGCTTCAAGCAACCAAAAAGAATGTTTGTCTCCGATTCTTCTTGTTATCAAAATTTATTAAATCAATCAAAATTCTGCTGATAGATAAGTAAAGTGAAATTTTCTTGGACTTTTACCCTATACAATACAGATAAGAATTTTCGTGTCTAAATGATTTATAATTTCTCTCGCGTAATTTTTTTAATTATTGTAATCTTTGTATGTAGATTTTCATTTAACTCGACGAATTTTTACGTAACCAGAATAAATTTTTCTTTTATGTTTTTTCAACATTCATTTTATAAGAAAACTGCTATGAAAATTCTAATACTTATTATATTGGTGCGGATTTCCTTCGCCGACATCAAGGTACTGCTATATTTTTGAATTTAAATCATAAGAAAATATTCACCTATGAATAATATATTTTAGCTAACATCAAATGTATTTCTATACGAGATTGTCCCTACTTTCGATAAAGAATTGATAAATATGCTCAATTTTACTATATACAAAAATCAGACATTTGATATGGATTGTGTCCTTCAATCTCCAATAATAACCGCTGATTTATCTGTGGAATTATTTTTCAAAGCAAAAGGAATATATAAAAATTTCTTTAGCTCTAAATTTGATTATTGTAAAAATTTGGGTGAGAAATTGAAATCCAATAGATTGTTAAGCCGAGTAGCCGCGAGCCTCTTTGAAAATTCTAATTTGAGGTACGATTGTCCCATTGTAGCTGAACATTATTTCGTGAAAAATGTGTCGACAAGTGCACTTGTATTTCCTAAATTTTTAAGTCGAAAATTTGTTAAGGTGCAAGTTGGATTTCTAAAACCAAACACTCAGCTCAAATTTTGGGAAGTAAGTTTTTTTGCATTTTTCAAAAACTAATTATATCTTTTCAAATACCATATTGTGGTAACTTAACAAAATCAAATAAATAAATAAAAGTCCTCTATTTTTTGGTTGTTTTATATTATTTCTAATCAGTTTAAGTAAATTTGCCTTAATTGTATTTAAGGGAGAAAAGCCATTTTTCAATTTTTATAAAATCTTTTGATATTGCTATTTGAACAATAAATACCTTTTTTCTATTTTCTCGAAAACTGTGGTTCGTATTGAAATTTTTTTAAAGGTAAGCTCTGTTTAGAATATGATCTTACAGAACCGTTCCATACATTAAAATCCAACTAGACCACTCCATTTCCCCCTCTCCTTTACAAATGGATTTGTCTAAATAAACATTTTGTCTGACATCATGTAGAGTATTTGCCGATTGGTAATTGTAGCTTTTCTTATGTTTTATTTATAATAACGTTGTTTTTAAAATTACTTGCTTGTTTTGGTTTTCTATGAGCATAACATCTTATGTATATATAAAACCATGTCATGTGTTATGTTTGGCTGAGAAATGTATTATGATACCACAAACGACGGATGGTTCTATGGGAGCTGGTGTCCAGATTCTTTCAATATTTTAGAGTAAAATATTATCGCTTTTCGTCACATTTATTTTTGTTTCACGATGACCAATCTCCGGGTTTATAGAAATAGGCATCTGGTCGTGTAAAGGTGCATGTGCTATAAGTTTTTCGTCATTTTTTTTAGTTTGCCTTATGCAATTGTAATGTTTACCTGTCCTGAGAAAATTGTACACCTGTTATAGGCATGTTAAAATTTACAGTCTCTTAGAGGCTGTTTAGATTAGCCGATCCAGGCGCCAGGCCATGAACGAAACTGTCAAAATTACGGAGGACCCCCCACTTCCTCGTCTTGCCTGTAATTTTGACAGTTTCGTTTAATGCCTGGCGCCTGGATCGGCTAATCTAAACAGCCTCTAACCCCTAATTTATTCACTAGGAGTTAAGCCGAGTTAGTGAGTTAAGGGAGTTAGCTAACGTTATTTTCCATGTTAAAGGTGAGTTAATGGAGTTAAGGCGATTTAACTCCTAGTGAATAAATTGGCCGTAAGAGACTGTAAATTTTAACATGCCTATATATCGTCGCTATCCCTGCAAAAGGCGTACATGTTCTGATATTCCAGGCGAACTCCACTTGCTCCAAGTTGACACATACCATCCGTCGATAAGGAGACATATGTATAGGGAAACTTAGCCGGCACTGGCTAAAATAGTCCTGCAGCAGGCTTAAAACTTTTACTCCACTTCTCTCAGTGCAACAAGCGACGATATGATTCTCAAATACAGTATAAAAATTGATGAACATAACAGTACATAAGTAAATAACAAAAGCTTTTGCCAAAAAAACTGTAAATGTACTTACAAGATTAAGATTCTTTGATAGGTTTTTATGCAATGTTCAAAGTATAAATTGTAAAGAAAATAATTTTTTTTCAAACGTGGGTTTTTAAACAAACCAATTAGATTTCTGAGCATGAGAATGAAGTATAAGGTAAAGTTTATAAATATAGAATTGAACAAATAGTAATACTCCTACTTTTTACTTATGAGCAAATCCTCATGCTCAGAAGCATTTGCTCACGTTTTACGCAGACGCAGAATAATGCGATTTTCATTGTTTAATTCAACTAATTTGCGTGAATAAGACATCTCGTTGATAATAAATTGATCAAAAAAATTCGTGCCGCAAGTCTTTTTATTGTTCGAAAGTAAGATCGTCTTAAATTCTCTTTTACAGGCCTAGCCCACCTAAGAATAATTGGTCTTAAAATTGTATAAATGCGAAAAATAGATCGATATATTAGTGAGACAGAAAAAGTGCAACTGACAGGAAAATTGCGCGAAAAGTTGGCCAGAGAAAAATGTATTGTATTTCCTGTACTTACACAATTGAATCGAAAAGTTATACCGAATATATTTTTCGAGTAAGGGGCGCTGAATTTAAAAATCAAATGGCACTCAATTTTTTTCATAATTATCGAAAAAACTAGTTTCTTTGCCCAAAAATCAATGTCAAAATTTGGTCTTCAGAACTTGCGTCAATTTTTAATACACCTTTATTTTCAAGTTTATCGTGTCGCTTTCTTCAAATAATTATATTTATCTCTCTCTTACCAACGGAAAATCCTGGGCATCAATCGTGTAACGAGACGCGTCTCGTCTTTGAGCTGAGACGGCGACATCGACGCGACAGGTTTTTCTAATCTTGTATCGCGACACAAAAAAGTTTTAACGTTCAATGGATTGAATTTCTTAAATCAAGAAATTAAGGTCATGCTAAATAAAGCTTTCCGAGTGCACAATACGGACCAGTTTTGCTCACTACAAATATCTTGCTACAGAGACGTCAAAATAAAAATGTTTGGATTAGCTGAAATTAATTTTGTGTTAAGTTCACCAGAAAAAAGTGAATTACGAGTTGTTCGCAGGTTCTTGACCCGTCCCAGCTTACCTCAATGTATAACTAATAAACTTTTTGCTTGAAGTGAATAAAAATTTAAGATTTCAACAGCGATATCGGGTGAATAAAGATGTATAATTAATAGACTTTCCTTGAAATGAATAAAAGTCAAATCCTCCCACAAAAGTTTTTTCGTTTTGTTGCCGGAGGCACCAGTGTCAAATGCGCCCCTCGCTAAGGCATTATTTTCATCCATGAATCTTGCAAAGGTTTTATACTGGTTTTCATTCATTATCTCCCTGAAATAATATAAATTTGTTATAATTTAAATACAAAAACTTATATTCACTTTGGTTCCTCCATTGTGAAATGACACTGAGCGACACCTCGAACAGTGTCGCTGAATGAAAAGACACGTCGCTAGTATCATAGATTACCCAAATAGCATCGAAAAGTACGGGAACATGAGATTTGTTCTTTGCGGCTTTAAAATGCAGCAATTTACGCAATCGGGGCTAAAAATTTACACCTATAATTCACATCCGCGTAAAAGAAGCGAAAGAAGTGACGAGCGCGTCGCAGCGATTAATAATGCGTCTGCAAAGCCACAATTGCTTTAGTGGGGAAATTGGTGACCCACGGTTCATCTTTGGGGCAATATTCGCTTCATGAAAATTCCTGCAGCGATAGAGCAGCATTTGATGGTTTTCGGGTCGAAATAGTCTGCCACTAAAGTTTCATTAAAGCTCCCCGTCTGAGAAACACCAAAAAAAATTGATGCCTTCAGCCGCCATATTTCTCACTGACCTTTGATGGAAACGATTTCGTTTCGAGAATTAAATTTCTTATTTCAGGCGAATGACTGAAGGATATTGCATAAAAAGTGGATAGCATAAATTTTTGAAACAGCATAATTTTATTGGCATCAAAATTTCATTGCAAAAGAAAAAAAAATTTGACCGATAAAATAAAATTAAAGAAATTTTTGATTAAAAACAAAATAATTTGATGGCCCATTAAAATCTGTTTAAACTTCAGATTCAATATTGTCGAAAAATTTTAATGGCAATTAAAATCACGACATGCAATCGGAAGAAAACTCCATTATAAAATAATACTCCACAAAAGTTCCCATTAATTTATCGCCATTAGATTTTTCTCGTTCGTCTTCTGCTTACGTTTTTATTTGTTCATCTCTGTTTACTAACAAGCATTCGAGGGAGAAAGAAAACCCGCTCGATGATTTGTGTAATTGTGTGATATAATGCCGTCAGATGACGCTCGCGCATGAGGCAACTAATTAAGTCCCTGTCGTTATAATTGCGGCGCCGCAAACCGCTGAAAAGTGTTCCCCACTATGGGTCTCGTTGCGCGTCTCGTTGGCACAACTAGATACGTATTTGCGACATAAATTGCTTATCGCCGCGACTTGCATGCAGTGTTGCACTTTCATTTTTTTGAAAAGTAATAAATTGCCTGTCTAAAATGTACTAAATGTAATAGATTGTTAATCCGCCAGTAATAATTGTTGAGCACACTTTGCAATAGGCTGATTCAGCCCTATCCTTTACCCAAGAAAACTGTTGCAACCATTCTTTGCGGAATTTTTGAAAGAAAGAAAAAGCGGCATAACTTGCAAACTTTTAAGAAAAATTTTGGGTTTGACTTACCACGGGATCTCGTTTTCTTGATCCGTGGGGGACTTTGGGGGCAGTGGCTCTAGTGGCAGCTCATCGCTTCCCTTAGGCTTGACCCTTTTAAAATGCCTTAAGAGATGTCTTTTAGGTTTTTTGAACTTACATCATAACCAAACAAAATTTACCTGTACAATGCCATTCTGAAAAGCAATTTTAGCGCAAACGAACAACGAACAACTGGTAAAAGATGTCAACAGGGATGGGACAAGCAAATAGGCTATATACGTATGGCATTTTATGATGAGTACAATAAACTAGATTCACGAAAAAGGATACTAGATTCCAAAAGAGAGAGGTAGATTCTTTTTTTAAATCACGCAGCTGAATCAAAATTAAAGTTTGTTTATAATGAAAGAATCCATACATTTTGAGTTTGGGCCCAAATGTACTAGATTTGGCTAAAAATGGCATACGTAAGTAATAGGTATTTTTAGAGCTTGAAATGTACTAAATCTATTACGATTGTACTAAAAGTGCAACACTGCTTGCATGGTGACGAAATATGGGGATAAACACCATAATTGCTGCTTAAAATGCTATTTGGGTAGAGACTTACTATAGATAAGACACAAACGTGGTTTTCTGTTTGCCGCCTGTAGAAAGAAGTAGTCGACAGCATCATTCCGTAATCGACAGCATCATTTCTCTCTTTTTATCATTTAGCTCAAATGAACTTGTTGAAAAAAAATCATTTTGTAATACTCGCACAGAACAAACCAAAATATTGGACCAACACATACACAAGGGCCGACAGCGGCCTTTCACAATTTCTTCAACTGTCAATGGCGATAGGATTTTTTAGCAAAAAAAACACTTTTATTTCACTTGTTACGTTGCTTAAACAGAAAAAATGCCTACGAAATATTCCGAGACAATACGAAATATTCCGAGAGTTTTGCATTTCTCACACAAAAGCAATTAGCGTCTTTACAAAGCAAATGAAACAGACGATAATGTACTCTTCTTCAGGAAAAAATTTCTTACGCGTTTCCTAACTATATATCTCTAAACTATGCTAGTATGCAACGACCCGTTGCCATACACGATTGCTTTTCGTAATGAAAGACGCAATTTCGTGTCTGCGTCGCGTTACACGATTGGTGCCCTGATTTACCATTCTAAGCTTAATTCTCATACCATTTGTTGTTATAGTGGGCTAGGCCTATGAAGCGAAATCGCTAATTGCTTTTTAGAAACACAGTCGAAAGTGTAACGTGCATAGATTTCGATATTCAGCCCAGAAAAATCGTCGAAAGTATGGAAAAGAAGATTCTAAAAAGACTGAGAATTCTAAAAAAGAAAAACGCAACCTTTTTTGTAGAATTTAGCGCTTGCACTATACGAAGGTTACCTGTAGGTGAGTGTTCTGGGTATTTGAAATACTAAGGATAATCATTATTCTGATCTCTTTTCAAATGCCATTACAATAACAACGGAAAAAATTGCTGTTAAATTAGGGAGAAATCATGAAAAAGGAATTGTTTTGGTAAAAGATGTTCCTTCAACTTTGCTGATAAAAGATCCAATTCATTTCTTAAAAAATGACAAAAAAAAACATCTCCGTTGCATGCCTAACTTTTTTCCCAAAAATGTTTGTGAAAAAGTTTCCTTGTTTTCATAAAGTCTTCTCTTTACAAAATGAAAAAAAAATTTGATGCCCATATTTCGTCTAATAAAATGTAAAGACAACTTTTTTCGCGCATAATAAAGTAGGGAGTTTGAAAGTTTTCATTTGTAGAAAAAAAAAGTTTTTCTTTTTCTGCGATATGAAATAGGATACCTTTTCCATAAGATAAAACCATTTCTTTCTTTTTAGAATTTGGATTTAAAAGAAAAACTGGCAGACGCTTGTCAACAAAACTTTATTAAGGTTTCTAAAATGGGGGAGAAATCCACAGAACCCAAATGTTAAACCTTTTGATTGACAGTCGGTGATAATTTGTTCCTTGATGTCAATCGATTTTCACGGATTCTTAAAAAAATTTAAAGCATTATGTTATATGAAAATATCAAAATTAAATTGCAATTTACTCACAGTCTTGAAACAAATAACAATAATTTTTCAACAAAGTAAGAAAGATTGTATGTTTATATTTAATTTTTACCTATTTGCGCCAGGCAACATTGAATTTTGCAATTAAAAGATGAAGAGTAGGGTGGAGTGAAGAGCAATTTCTTCAAACTTTCGAGACGAAATTTTAGTGATAGGTCCCATTTGGCGTAGAATTAAAGAACACATAAAAATTGAAGTGGGCAAAGTCGTTCTTTAGGCGGGGATGGGAGGAGAATGTCCCAGAAATTTTCTTTCTAAATGTACCAAGTAGGGTGTCATTTGCCACGTTTTTTGGCATGATAAATCAATTAAAACAAATATCGAGTCACTAGCACAAACAGTATTTAATGGAAACTTAGAACAGTAAAGCAGTTGCGGTATCAGGCTTTCATTTAGTGGAAACAACGGAGGTGGTCACGGAAACTTAGACACTTAAACCTCGAGTGGCATGAAATTTTTGGTGAAAATCCATTAACCGCAAATATCCAAAATGGCGGCTTTTTAAAAATCGCAATGTCGTTTTTCGCGATTTACTCCGAACCTACCCGTTTTTGGGTGGTCATGACAAAACTTGGAGGCAACAAAATTTCCTACATTTTTGTCTTTTACTAGAACTGCATATCTGATGCCGGCCGTTACCGTTATTTCAAAATAATCAGTTTTTTTTGATTACCTCGAAAAATAACTGGTGTTTGGTAGTTTTATGTATGAGATGAATTGAAGACAATAATGTTTGCCACAATTTTGTCTTTTACTGTTATCGGCTATCTCTTACCGTTTTTGAGTACTTTTATTAAAATGTAAAAAAAACCAGATTTTTACGAATTGTTTGCAAATTAATGATTTTTCGAAAAAAAAAATAAAGAAAAATTAAAGATACTGAAATTCTTTACATTTTTGCATTTTACCGAAAGTGATATCTTACACCGTTATCGAGCTATTTCAGATTTTATAAAAACAACTAAATTTTGTTTCATTGGGTTATAGTGCAAATTGTGCAGAAATGTAAATTTGGTATAAGAAAGTTGTTCAAGTGCAATAAGAATCAACAAATTTCTTCATCAGCTGCACTTGAACCTACTGGGCAAATTGCTTGCTTCGCATTTTAGTTCCGCAAACAATTACAATTATGTCGTTTTCCGATTGTTATATAATCGCGGCACGCGTTCTTTAGACGTTAAGTATTTACAAACTTTGTACTTACTAAAATATACTTCCCAAAATAATGTTTAGTTATAAGTGGATATCAATATCGTTGTAAACTGTGTTAACAGTTAGTTTTAAATCATTGAAATAAACTCATTCGTTTTTAACCATTAACAAGTCTATCATTATATGGACCGTGATTCATTAATTCACAGCAGTAAAATAGCATTGTAAAGCCGCAAGAAGGGAAACGATCCCAGATCTACAGCGGACTGCAGGTACAAAAGAGTATTTGGACAAAAGTTATGTACTGTTCATGTCATGAATATTTTTTTTTTGGAATTCTTCTATACATGAATCGATTGTTTTGATCATTATGTCAGAGGTAGTCAAACTTTGTTTACCACCAATCAGCACGAGAATTTTTCAAATTCTCATCATTGTAGAAGAACTGCAACAAGGAAGTGATTTCGTTTAAGAGGACAAAAAGGGGAAAAAATGCTCCGCAGGCAATTATTTTTTTTAAAACAAATGTGGTGAAAAATGTAAGGTGAAAGTTCTCACGTATTTTTATGCGTATTATGCGTGTTAATAAACCAGCCATATGCACTTGTGCTCGGAAGAGCGCGTTTTGAGTTGTACTGTTAAAAAAAGAAGACCTGTAGTTGGCTATTGGCAAGTGATCGGTGAAATTAGCGTCATAAATAGGTGAAATTAGCGTCATACTGCGATTCAATACAATTACTAAAATAAAAAATCATGTATGATATAAAAATATCTGTGGTCACAGGTTCAATTTCTTTAATTTTTACGAGAACTATTTTAGTACAAAACTTTCAACGGCAAAAAATATTAAACCGAATTGAAGAAAAGCTTTTTACGATTAGTTTAATTTGATTTATTCAAACTTAATATTTCCAGAGGAATTAACGATAATTATGCTTTAGCCACTCTGTCAAAACTTTCTTATGTCTTTGAAAATGTTCAAAGTCAAGTCACTAAAAACTAAATTCCGTCCAGAAAAGAAGCCGAAACAGACTTAACACATTGACTTTCATTGCTATCATTTTTGATAGCCAGTCAAAATAGCATTAACAATAAGTTTCATGAGGGACCAAGGCTATCATTTACGATAGCCAGGTCTACATACTACAATGTATACATTCTACATATTGTACATACATTGATATATACAGCCATACATACATATTGTACATTCTACAGGTCTATAAGTATTGGCATTTCCTTTAAATATTTGCAAAATTGGTTCGGCAGTCAACGTATTAAGCATGACTAATGAAACTAACTAGGTGGAGTATTTCAAGTGTTGAAACCATCAAATTGATGTAGCTTCGCGGCCAGAAAGTGCAGTATAATATATGGATCCTAACTTTAGCCGTTGTTCCAAATGCAAATTGAAAATTTTCGGACTTTAGCAGTTTGGTGCAGTTGCCTGTAACGGCCAAAAATGGTGATAGAAACTAACGGGTCAATGTAAACACATTCAAAACACTGTAAACATATTTAGGCCCTTACAACCTGTGACCACAAAACAACAAAAAAGTAAAATGCATGGGGGTTATTCACGCCTCATGGGGTCATTCACGCCTGCATCGCAGTTACTTTCTGTGATGTTAGGAAAAGTAAAGGCCCAACCAAAGTCCTTCCGATCCGTTCCGTTCCGTTTCATTTCCGTAAAAACTTATCGAACGGAGACCTGCCTATAGTACGACAGCTCCGTTTCGGAATTTGACATTTCGACCACTGTTTTGATTGTGTCTTTTGATCAAAGTTGAAAATTGTTAAATAAGCAATATTGAAGTAAAAAGTCAGTTCTGGTTTATTTTGTAATTTAAAATAATAATAATTCAAATATATGCAGTGGCGGCTCGTGTATATTTGAAATGAGGAGGCAACGAATCGGAGGCTAGCCTCTATGAAGAGAATTTGTAGTTTATGTTTTAGAGAATTCGATATTAGAGAATAGGATTTTCTTTTAAATTATTATTTTCTCAACATACAGATTTTTATACAGTCCATTATGGTATAAAAAATTAATGGCATACGTTAGAACATTTTTATAAAATGTTATGAGGAGGCAATGCCTCCGTTGCCTCCTCTATAAAGCCGCCACTGAATATATAAATATGTTAGGTTATGTGCGCGTGCCAAGTTTAGGGTTTGAGGTTATGCAATCCGTTTGAGATGGATTTTTGCGAACTCTTCCGTTACGTTCCGCTCCTTTTCGCAGGCTATGGGTAGCAACGTTGTTGGTCGTATGTTCAACTTTGACAGCTTACCGAAACGGACCGGATCGGAAGGACTTTTGTTGGGCCTTAAAACTCACAATTGTCTGTGCAAAATTGTCCTTTGTTTTTTATTAAATTAAAACTTTAGGCTTGATTTTTGAGTAGTCCGTTATTATTTTAAGAAATCTAAAAAATCTACTTTTTATAAAAAAATGAAAAGTTTAATAGAGTTTTTTTTTTCAAATCTTATTTATAATTCTTTGAACAGATCTAAAATTTTTTTTTTGATCGCTAAATTGAATTTAGGCATCTTTTAATAAAAAGAAATCGATGATAATTGCAATTAATACATCACAAAGGATATTATAATTAATGTTTCGCGCGTGTATTTTAATACTGTTGAAGCATTTCGAGCTTTGAATTAAATGTTTTTATGAACTTGCACACTTCGCGAGCAAGAAACCATAAAACAGTGGCGTAAAATTTAAGATTTATCACTCAAAAGCATAGCCGTTTGTAGATTACATTTCATGATTGACTAAATCTTAAATACAAAGTGATATTCCGCGAGATATTCTGATATAAAGACATTACACGAACAAAAAAACATACGAGTATTGGAACGACGTCAAAGGATTTTAATGTTTTTCCTAATGTTCGACTGGCAAGCATCAGAAACAGCCAAACATCGACCTACCAACATTGCTTTCCATCTAGGACCCGTGGGAGTCCTTATTACATCGTCCTCGTTATAAACATTAAATTGAACATGGGAATCCTTTTCCATTAATTCAAGAGCGGACAACAAAAAGGACTACAACAACAAAAGAAGCAATTATTTCAGATTTTTTCCAACTTTTTTTTAATCATTGTTATTGTTGGTTGATTGATTTTATTAATCAAAGCGCAATAAACTTTTTCATACGAGCCCATCAAAATGATAAGACTTTATTTATTCTATGTTCTCAAAGAGTTCTCCTTTATATAGTATATGGTATATCCTTAAATCTATATAAAACACATTATTTGTGTGCAGGGTACAATCAAATGAAAGATTTACCTCTAACAACCAAAGTTCTATCTACATAAATAGATTGTTGCTTCTACATCTCTATTCAAAATATTGGCAAACAAATGATTAATATAGAAAGAAAAATTCTGCACATCAGCTGACTCAGTCTATAAAAACTTGTATATGCTAACCAAGTTCTCATTCAGAATAGAGAAAACGGTATTGATTATTTTCATTGAATAAGCTTTTCTTATTTTTAATTAAAAATCTTTTCACACATCGAACTCAATTATATGCGGAAATTAGTTTTCTCATAGAAATTGAGGACACAAATTAGTCAAAAAAAGTGATACAAAACTCAATTTATTTCTGTGAATTACCGATTGAATGTGAACATTAACGATGATTTCCGCCAAAAAATTTATTTTATCAGATTTTTTTTTTAAATTGTAGGTATTAGAAACCAATATTTCAAAATTTATTTATACGAGTATACCTAATTCTGTTATTAAGCGATTGATACGTTCTCTGAAAACTCGCGTAAAAATAGTCCTGTAAGGATAACGCAAATGTCATTTTTCCAATTTTCTCCGGAAAAATTGGTATTATGGGGTTTTTGGGGTCGCTGATCACGAATCCGGTATTAGATTTTCAAAAATTCGAAACGGAAGGTCCTGCAAGGATAACGTAAATATCCTTTTTCCCGTTTTTCCCCGGAAAAATCGGCATAAGGGGGTTTTTTGGGGTCGCTGATCACGAATCCGGTATAGATTTGCAAAATTCGAAACGTAAGGTCCTGTAAGGATAACGCAAATATCCTTTTTCCCGTTTTTCCCCGGAAAAATCGGCATTATGTTTGAGATCGCTTAACACGAATCCGATATTAGATTTTCAAAATTCGACACGAAAGGTGCTGTAAGGATAACGCAAATATCCTTTTTCCCCGGAAAAATTGTCATTATGGGGTTCTTGGGGTCGCTGATCACGAATCTGGTGTTGGAATTTCAAAATTCTAACCGTAAAGTCCTGTAAGGATAACGCAAATGTCCTTTTTCCAATTTTTCTCGCAAAAACAGGCTTTGGGAGGTTTTCAGGGTTGCTTATCACGAATCTGGAGTTGGAATTTCAAAATTCGAAACGGAAGGTCCTGTAAGGATAACATTTTTTCCCAAAACTTTTTAAGTTATTTATGGTTTTTTGGCATTCTAAAATTTATACAAAAATATTTTAGCTGCCAACGTAGGGTCTGCTAGTCCTATATAAATATTTAGTACTTAATAACACAGATATCTTTAAATAGTGAAATTTCATTTATACTTATAGAGTAACACTTCAATGTAAATACATACTCCGCTAAGGGAATTTAATATTTATAAAAAGTTTTATAAAATACGTTAAAAACAAAGTATGCAATTTGGGGTTGAAATCTAATTATACTCATTTTGTACACATATTTTTGTTTCTTTAATTGACAATATACTTAAAAGAATTTTCTTGAAAGGAGCGCTTGATAATGGAAACCAGAAAAATAGACTGTAAAGTGCTCACTTGGGTATCATAAAAGATCGTGATGAGTTTCATCTAATAATTGTGAACGCTTTACAAAATCACTTGAAGAGCAAAATACGCCATTAGAAGACTCCATTTGTGAATGCTATACCATATTCTGGTAAACTCGTTAAAACGAATAAAAAGCTGGAAAAGACGTAATTTTTTTGTAAAAATGTGACCTTTCTAGAAACTGGGGCACACTTAATAAGAAGCTATATGCTTTTAGCTGGAATATGAATAATATATAAAACGTCTTAATATATAATGAGACATATACTGAAAGTTTTAAATGATGACTCCTAAATTATGCCACGAAGAAAACAATTTTTGATTAGATTGTGTACAGCTTTCATAATAATAAGCACTAATTTCTAGATTCAGAAGGGATTCTTTATCCAGGTGAGTGTGGCAGTATACACGCTAATTGAATATCTAAAGATTTGAATGAGAAATAAAATCTTCCGGAATGAAATAATTTTCTCGTTGGGAATCAAAATATCTAAAATACATATTTTGACAATCTAAAAGAAATTTTTGACGCTAATTTTTCTGATGTGTTGATAAATAACACTGCACAACAGCCATTTTGTTGCCAAAGATTTTACTATTTATTTTTCGAAATTTTAAACTGAAAAAAATTGTTTTTTATTTTTGTTGTTACCGTGGATATTTTAATCATTTTACTGAATCCAAACCTGGAAAATACAGGCGAGGACCACTATAGACTATGATCATGCCCCATAGAACATATAGTATATGAATTTTTGTCTAAGTTGGTGCAATAGTTCTTCAGTTGATGCGTTGCACACAAACATGTCTCTAATGCGGCGGTCACACGACGCTGTTTTGCCAGCGCTAGTGGCTGTTTGCCTGTTAGCAGCCGTTTCAGCAGCACCGTGTGAACCCTAGTGTGTTGCTACTACCAGCAGCAGTGTGATGATTTTAGCAGCGCTAGTGAAGTTGAGAACGTTCTACTTGGCCAGCGCTACTAGGGATCACGTGACCCTGTCACATGGTTTGTGAGCTGTCAAAAATCTGATAAGTGGTAAAGTTTGTTTATTCTAAGTTGGTATTTTACGTTTATTTTTTTAAATTTGTGTGTAACGTTTATTATTTAAAAAATCTCCCAGATTAAAATGTCAAACCACTGTTTGGCTACTTGCCAGCGCTACTAAAGTAGAAATCGTGTGAACCCTCTCAGTACGCTGGCTGCTGTTGCTACTTGCCAGCGCTACTAACCAACAGCAGCCAGCGGCTGGCAAAACAGCGTCGTGTGACCGCGGCATTACAGAGATGTAGTAGCTGCAGTAAAAATTTTAATTCAATCAGGGAACAGTTGTAAAAGCAATTGGTTCGGCCGCGGAACAAGGTTTTCAAGAAGAGTTTCCTTTTGATGAGCTTTTATAAAAAAAAATACGAAGAAAATTTTTTATACACAGTCGAAAGCTACAATTGGTTTAATAATATAGCAGATATCAGGAGAGGGGAAATTGGAAGGAACCAATTATGGAACCAATTATGGGTGTTTAGGGAATACATATAACAATGACTGTGTCAATCATTCATATTAGTCCTGACATTTACAGGGGATCATGAAACAGGCGAAAAACGGTCGAAAAAGTAAGTAAGGATCAACAAAACAATAATTAACGATAAGGTATAAACTTTATTTTATTTTGTAACTACCACTTTTGTCGGTCAACCCGTCATCGCGCCCCCTTGCTGTGTGATCGTTGAAATTTCTTGCCAAGCATGCACTGTTCGACTGATCATGTCAGATGCTACATAGGAACTCCTTTATTTTTCCTCTTCCCGATGTACGTATTCACAAGCGTTTCAAATACCTCACAGCCGCGATGACAGGCCACCCTCACCATACTCTACGTGTATGGCTGGTAGTATTTGCGTTAGTATTGCCTATGGGGGAATTGTGGCGCTTACAAAGGTATGAGTTTTCCAATGTGAGTTGTTAAATTTTTTTGATTTCCATATTGAATCATATTATTTGGCACATGGCAATTATGTGTGAAAGATCATATCGCTCAAATGTTCGCCAAGGCTTCGGCGGCACACCTAAACCAGAGAACAAATAATCTAGAGAATAAACTCTTAGAACAAACTTTTACAGAAAATGTTTACAGAAAAACTGTGAGATGAAGCAAGAGGATCCGATGTAACACGGAAAAAATTATCCATTCGATTCCTCCATCTCATTGAATAGATACGACGAAAATGATTCTCTCTGCTTCGTGCTCCCTAGTCTAAAAGTAATTAACTTTTAGGCCGTAGCTAGTGAATGATAGGGACATTTTTCCCCCCTTCGAAGGGGAAATTTGTCAAAAATTTGTTCGGCAGAGTTTTTTCTATATATTCCTTATTCTATGCCTAAACTCGAGCGTCAACATTTTTGATCACATCTCTGCATAATTGCTCCTCGATCCCACGAATATGCCTTATTATCTCATCCTTTAGCTGCTGAATTCTTGTTGGCTTGTTGGCATAGACCTTACTCTGTAGATAGCCCCAAACGAAGAACTCCAAAGGCGTCAAATCGCACGATCTTGATGGACAAATGACTTCGTGTTTCGATAAATGATGCGACCTGGGAACTTATTATTTAATCAATACAGCCTTTGGTTGTGTTGCATGTGGCGCCATCTTGTTGAAACCACAAATCAGCGGAATCCATAACATCCAATTCAGGTCATAAAAAGTTGGTTATCATGGCACGGTAGCGCTCACCATTCACCGTAACAGCATTCCCGGCATAATTTTCAAAGAAAAACGGTCCTGCAGCAATATTTTCGGCTGAGCTACGTACACAAGCACGCACGCCGCCTGTAACCTTACGGAGTTCCTACCAAGATTGCAGTCATCCATTATGGAACGGGCTTTTATCTTAGTAAATAAATACAGAGATCAGAAATAGAGGAAAGAAGAAATTGGAAAGTAATAAAGATTAAAGTAAAAAAAAAAGATTGTGAAAATTAAACGACCGAATTCTAGAAGCATAAATGAGATAACACTACTCGTACAATATATTGAAATTAAAAACAATAAAATTTATATCTAAAATTTAAAAAAAAAAATTCGTTGCCCGTTCCAGTCAACAACGAGTTTTGTTTGAGAAACTTTTTAAAGAAGGCTGTAAAATGGAGATTGAGCTGGACAATTGTCAGAGAAGTGTGTTAATATTGGTACCGTACTTTAAATAAGAGTAAATTGTATATCACTATGCTTAGTGTTTTGATTTAACACCAGATCACCTGCTTAATGGTGAAAATTGGAAAGTAATGCTATGCGATTAGGTAAGATTATTACTACAACCACAAACAGGAAATTGAATTACGATTTCAGCTGACAGCCTAAGTGCTTTACCATTTGTGCTATACTGCTAATCGAGTGTATTTTATTAGGCGTAAACTCTTCTAGGGCCTCACTTATCTAATAGCGTATTCGATTGGTCTGCTTTTGTTACTCTGAAAGTGCTTGCTTTTAAACATCGTTTGATTAACAAATTTTATATCACTTTACAAAAAACTGTTCTACAAATATTGCACGATTAAAATTATTGGAATAACTTTTAATCCCATTTCAGGAATTCTACATTTTTTAATACTTTTTCAATCCTCTCAAATGATTAACTACATGTTTACTCAAACTTGTATTATTTTTCAATACTTTTTTAGAGTCTGATAGACTGTAATAAAAAAAGTATTACATTTAATTCCAACAGCATTAAATGGGTATATTTTTAATGCTTTGTATTAACTTTTAATCCCAGTTTTGGATTGCGATATTTTTTAATAAAATTGGTATTCTTTTTCAATATGTTTTAAATTTTTCCTTCCGTTATAATTCGCTTATGGTGTGCAACTTCCGAGTATAAGGCAAACTCGATTTTTTTTTAAATTCTAGTCAACGAAATTGATTCTCCAATCTTTCTCTCAATGCTTGATATTAATATAAAACCGTGAAACACCCATCATACCATTTTTTTTCTATGTGAAATTTTCTAAAACAAATTATGGGAAAACACATACATACCTATTTCATTAGTGTTTTCAATAAAAACTATAATGTAATAGACTTTAATTTCATTATATGGCTTAAAGAAAAATTTGTCAAATAATATAAATTATAAATTGTAACTTTTCGTGTAAATATTTTGCTGTAATAGTCTATGAGGATCTCTGTATGATTGAATGAATAAATAAATTATATATAATTGATTGCGTATATTCATAAATACGTTCTGTTTTTGCATAATTCTGGAGAATTAGTAGTGAAAAGAGTTACCTGAACGATTATGACATCGCATAGACTAAGCGAACTAAATTAAAAAATGTATTACCTTTAGCCCGTAATTGGTGTCATGCGTCATAGATATCCTTTTACGGTTTAACTCGCAAGGAAATAGGATATACGAGAAAAATACCGGGATACTTCAAGCTCCACAGCTGTTATAGTACTACGAGTTATTTACAACTTCGGTTTACTTGTCTAGTCCCCCTATTGTATTACCCCAAATATCCTGCTTGGTTCTCACTAGCAAATTGCTACATATTTTTCATGTGCCAAAGTGGATGCGCCTTACCAACTGGAAGTGCTTTCTGGCACGAGGTGTGCCTTCCTGTGCGTTTCTATAGATATTCCAGAGAATATTTCCCGATTGTCGATTTTACTACGAGCTTGGACATATTTCCATTGTAAAGTTCCACTAACAATTGGAATGAGAAAATTTGGCTGGGAAACCTGTAGAATTCCTATTCCTGCGGGAATCAGGTTAGAGATGAAAGTAGATTGCAACACAGACAGCAGTTTCCAAGGGCTTTGTCAAATAACGGGAGCTGGTATGGGTCGACTCATGATAAAATCACCTGGACTTAAATATATGGGGTGGACGGCAAGGCAATGACAGAGACTCGGAAAATTCGTAGAAGCTTTACTGTCAGTTAGATTGGAGAGCTTTTACCTCGATTTGTACATAACACGAAAATTGGGAACTGAACTGAGCACTAATCAGGCCGAGACGTAGCAACAGATTCCCAATCGTATCCCCGTGGATGTTAATTCAACAGTCAGTGCCTGGATCGGTGTCGTGTAGTTTAGACGTTTTATTACAATCGGTATAGAGGTTTTTCGATTGTTTTGATCCATAGCCCATAGTTCATGGAACTAAAGATTGATAAGAAAGTGTGAATCTTCATTCGGTAATCGTGAAAGGTGTGAACTATGTTTTTTTTTTTACACATAAAGCGGCTATTTTACTGAGGTAAAGAAAAAACCAAATAAAATAAGAAGAAAATGAGAATTTTGCCTTTTCCTCATTCTCAGAATTGATTTTTTTTCTTTTGATACTAGAAAAAGTTTTTTCTCTTCGCATCAGAGGCAAAGTGATAGTAAACCCTATTAGATGTTTAATGGGCGAAAACGTATGTGTTTGGTGAATATCGCGTCTGTTGCAGGTAAAATACTTAATTCATGGGATTCTTTCCATACGCGTATTTAAAGCTTAATGGTTTTGTACCGTCTTTTGCAATCCTAATTCCCTTTTCCACGGTAACTATGTATTCAATTTTTCTATAAGATTTACTTTTTTTCGTGAGTTTTTTCATTGCTGGTTTGCTTGTGCTTTTGGCATCCCGAAAGAAAGGCAGGCAGACATATATTAAGGAGCAACAGTTGTTTTAAAGCTCTTTTGTAGCCGTATGTGTCGTGAGTTTTGTGTGCAAATAGGAGACAGACGTGCGTTGCGGTTCATTGTTTTATGCCTTAAAGTGAAAACAGATACTAGAGATATATAAGAGACTCCTTGAAACAAGTATTAATACTGGGGTTTATATACAGTGTACTAAACCATACTTTACTCTCCACTTTGTTTTTTTTTTTCGTATATACGTACATAGAGAAATATATTTATGTTTCTACCCTATTGTCGACATTTCGATTTTGTTTGTGTTGTTTTTATAAATCAGTCGACTTATAAAACAGTGGCTGTGCTTGTTCCTTGGTGCGGGAAGGCGACACAAATGCCAGGTAGGCTGAATATCTAACCAACGAATTGTTTTGTTTCTTTTTGTTTATAGACGTACATATATGTGATTCAGTAGCATTCTCCTTAGATAGTGAATTTTGTATGATGTGATTTGGGGCATTTTATTGTGCTACATTGAATATAATCAAGTGTGTTATAGGATTTTTATATTGATTTCAAGGCCTGGAAAAAGTGGTACTTGTATGCGAGAAGAGCTGATCCTTTAGCCTTGGATACTAGAAACGGTCATTTTCTATTCTTAATTTACATGAAAAGTAATTAAACTTTATATATTAACTCCTCAATAATTTTATTTCTAGGTATTTAGTGGTCAATTGATATATAATTCATATCCATCTAATTATTTATAATATCCTATTGTACTATCTGATAAAATGTTGGCTACCCGGATAGTTTTCAGCATTTCACAAAATTAATTATTCTCTTCGTTAGTTTATTACTGATTCTTTTAACAGATTCAAAGATGTGAGTTAAAAACATAATAAGAAAGAACAGTCAAAATAAAATGTACCATGCAGTTTTTCTTTACATCTGCACGGAGAGAATTACAGTAAAACCTGTATAAGCCAGACTCGCACATGACTAGTAAATTCCTGTAGTTTAGAAAATTTCCGGCTTACACAGGTTGAACTATAAAACACTATTTTTTCATTTTTTTTTACGAAACTTTAACTATTTACAAAAATGTACGGGGTTACCTCAGTGAACTGCTTTTGAGCCAGAGCTGGGCGTACTTAAGTATTTTTTGTACTGCAGTACAAAAGCAGTACCAGTACATTGATACTGATACTGGAAAAAATCAGTACCAGTATTTTAGATACAGAGAAATGCAGTACCAGTGCCAGTACAAGTACTGGTACTGGTACTGTATTTCTCTGTATCAAATGTACTGGTACTGGAAAAGCGTCAGTACGCACTTCAGAATTTTAAAAATACTGCATTACTTTAAAAATACTGCAAGTTTTTCAATACATGAGAGGCGATTTTTTCATTTTCTGAATTAAATCAAAGTTTACACTTTACATTACATAATTTGCACTTTACATGTACTCGCGGAAATAGCTCTTAACTGAGAAAACCGCATAAGTTTACCATTTGGCAAATGAAACATCAAAATTTTTATGGAAAATAATTTGCAGCAGCCTGATAAATTTCCGCGGTGATTTTGAAGTGTCAATAATCGAGAAAATTTATGCTCATCGTATAGAATAATGTTTGATGTTATGTTTGTTGTAATTGTAAACTGTCTAATGGTTTTTTGACTGAATTGAAGTCAAAAATCCACAATTAATTTCCCTAAGCTCAGGAAAATTAATTGTTGTTTGGAATGGTTGGAGTGGTATTAAACATTATTTTATACGAAAAAGTGATCATTTTTAAATTTCGTGGAAAAACGTTTGGGATTAAAGTCACTTCCACAATTAGTTTGAAGAGTACGTCATGCAATAGTTTGCATATGAATATGCTGAATTTTTTTTATATTCTAACACTTGTTTTCTTAAATTTTTTTAAATAAAAAGCCGGTGCTGTCTCGTAGAGACGGCCAAAAGACGTGGATACGCCTACAACGAACGCCAATAGATGTTTAACACTTTGAGCCCCACGTGCCGACCATTCATAAATGTATTCGGAAGTCGCGGAAATTGCACAAAACATTTTCTTACATCTCCCCGTAATACTTATGTAGTTGTTCAATAATTTTCGAAAGTAAACTAACTAAACAAATAACATAACCGAGTTTTATTAACCCTTTCATTCACGAATTATTTCTAGACCTGAAATAATTATTTGAAGCATTTCAACTAATTAAGGGAGGCTTAATTAACATAAAAAATAAAGTTTTTTAAAATATTTTTTTTTACATACTTTTTATGCGATCATCTTTGATTTTTTTCAGTATTTTTTGAAAAGTACTGGTACTTGAAATCAGTTTCAGTACTTTATGTACTGGTACTGATTTTTGTTTACAGTACCAGTACAAAAAAGTACTGGTACTGGTGTTAAGTACCAGTAAATTATGTACTGGTACTGAAAATGCTATTTCCAGTATATGGTACTGGTACTGGTACTGATGTACTGAGTATTTTGCCCAGCTCTGTTTTGAGCCCAGAAAATATCTCAGTTAGTGAACAATTGTTCGGTTTATGAAAAAATAACTGTTCTTGGACTGACTCAGGTCTGACTTTTCAAAGAGCTGGGTAGATATTATTGGTCAAAAGATTTCCGTAGCGTCTTAATGGCGGCCAGATGAACCCCTTAAGGGGAGGTAAATAAAAAGTATCATATCTTTTATTCTGCAAGTAACTTTACAAAACTAAAAAAATAATTAACCGGTAGAGTAAGTTCGGGTATTGTGGTATAGGCGGGTAATGTGGTACCCCATCATTTCTCGGATATGAGATGCCGCATCGCAAGATCAAACATACAAAACTGTTTTTTGTGAAATTCTTCAACCATTGTTGGTGTTGACAAGTTCATGGTTTATCAGGTTATATCGGAATTTTCTGAAAAACGTTTTTGAGCACAATCAACATTTTATTGTCTCCACATTCAAATGAATCTCGAAAGCCAATTTTAAGTTGTTTTTTTTAACTGTGAATCAGTGAACGATTATTTAGACAACACATTTAATTTTGGAAAAGAAAATTTTTGGATTCAAGCGAATTAGACTAAGAAATCATTTTTTTGGCTTGTCATGGTGAGAACGGCTAATGTGGCATACTATTTTTTCCATACAAATATTTAATATTTGAATGGATGAAACAGTATTCCACATTACCCGCCTTAAATATTTGTATGGAAGAAGCAGTATACCACATTACCCGCCAATTTTTTAAAGCACTTTTTTTTCAGTTAGTGTACTTTTTTGATCATAATTTTGCTTTTATGTTTATGATTGGTAACATTGCTGTGGAATTTTGTAGGCAAGCCTCTGGAGGTGTCGTATGCGAAATTCTAACATGATTGCTTTTAAAACGAGTGATTTATTATGAAAACAAAAGAAGGTGTACCACAATACCCGAACTTACTCTACAATTAAAAGGTGTCAAAATCTAAAACTTAACCTAATGTGAACAAAACTACAAAAAAAGGAATAAAAAGTTATGCAAAAAGTTTCTTTTGTTAAGAAACTGGGTTAAAAAAAATGTTTTGATTAAAATGGGGTACAAAAAAAAATTTTGAAATTTGATTAAACTTTATAAATAAAATATGCAAAAACACATAATTAAATAATGTTGCGTTCAAACAAACCACAAACATCAAAGCGAAAAATAAAACATAACAAAAGCTATAATTGCCAATCTGGCAATTATTGAAAACCCGTATGGTGATTTAAGTGAATGGCAAACAGTTTTATCAAAATTCCACTATGAAGTCAAACTTTCCAATAAGATTTTTTAAAATTTGTTCCAATCGGATTTTGATGTATGGGAGTTTTATGTAGAATAATATCCTAAATAACTTTTGTTCTTGGACTTTTTGATAAGATGTACCGTTTTTGAGATATTCACAAAAAAACGTTTTCATTCGTATGGGGGGTACCCCCCCTAATGGTCCATTTTTGCCCATTAACGAACTTAGCCTCGCATTTTACGAAAAATGGATCCACGCAAAATTTCAAGTCTCTAGCTCAATCCGTGCGCCCGCAATCCGCGCCACAGACGGACGGACAGACAGACAGACATACAGACAGACAGACAGACAGACGGACAGACAGACGGACAGAAGGACGGACATGCAGAAATTAATTATTTTTATCATTCTAAACCCACTGTTGTAATTCATTTTTATGTGTGATGACGGGATCTTGGCGTTACAAACGGTAAGGCAAAGTTAATATACCCTTTGGTTTCACCATACGGGTATAAAAAAAATAAACAAAGAAACGTACGTGTAAAAGATTGATAAATATCAAAATTTTCACCAGTTCAACGTTCAACATTTTATATGCGTTACAGCAATATCTACAATATAAAAACATTCAACATAAATCTGTTGGAACCTCAACATAAATACATTCGTAAGTACACAAACATTTTCAAAATTACACGGGAATGAACTACAAAACATAGCGGACATAACGTCATCCAACATTTACTTTGGCAAGCATCAGACAACTCAAAAAAAAATATGTCAAAAGGACGAAATACCACCGCATGCAAAATGGCTCCATATTTTAAAAATCTTCGCAATTATTTTGGCGACTTAATCTAAATTCCGTAAACATAGCTTAAAATATAACCTTTAGAATAACAAATATAAAATCGAGACGATTTTTTTGACGATCCAGCAACAATTTTTTTATTGAACCAAGATAAATTTTTAATATTACTACAGTTCGACAAAAATTTGCTACAAAGATTTCAACATGCAACATAAAGGACACTTTTTAAGATTTCGTCGAGCAGCGTGATTTTTTTTATTAACGTTAAACATTAAAATTTTCAAATTTCAACGATTCACCGCTACGAAATAAATAACAAAGATCGATTAAATAAATAATTAAACAAAAAAAATACATCTTAGTTATTAGCATTAATGACTAGGGGTTATCTTTAATTAAAGCAGGGTTTGTGAACTTTTGAATTTCGAAATATTAGATTTCTTCTTTTTACAAAATTTTATATATTTCCAATTTTTTCTTTTATTGTTAGTGTTCAGAATTATTTTTAAAATCATGAATTTGTATTTAGAATTTTAGTACCTACTAAATAAAGCTGCCAGTTTAATTCAATTTCGAATTTTTTGTTAAAGAATATATTTTTCTTTTCACTTTTGGTTTCTTTTGGCGATTTTTTGAGTAGAGTCACCCCTTTTGCAGCCTTTAGATGATTAGGGCCCTAAAATGTCCTTCTCCTCACCTTCTATAATCTACGAGTATGTGTATTCAGTTCGATCGTGCGGAATTTTTAGTTCGAAAAGTTCGAAAAAATTTTCTGGTCAAAGGATTTATATTTTAATCCACATAACTCTTCCATACATCAAAATTCAATTTGACCATTCTTTACCCCCTCTCCCACATTAATGGAAAATATCTATTTTTTTTACTCTGTGCGTACAGAAGTTTTAAGCTAGGAACTCTAAAGATTAATATCTAAGCAATATTTTCGGGCGATGTTAATTTGTCTTAACAACTTTTTTTGGGTGATATTATTATTGTACGAAGATTATCACAATTATTTAGCTCCTTTGAATTGACATTCAAATATTGAATTGACATTCAAGTTTTCTGCGATTTTCGATATTCGTTCTTTGCATGATTTAATCAATAAATTGAAGACGTAGTTACATGTTCTTCAAAAAGTATTTATTTGGTGGTTTCAAAGAAAGGGTTAAAGTATTTTGGTTATATTAATAAATCATATACATTCTTATGTACACTTGAAAGCTGTTTTATGTGGCTCATTTATTTTACAATACCCAATTATTCGAATAACCGCAAAGAATATCAAAGTTTTATGTGGAACGCTTATAAGCATGAAATAAATTTATTTCAACAGATATCGATTTTTTTTTGTTTATTTAGCATCCAATAGATCTTAATATTATATTGCACGATAGCAGCGTTTCAACTAACTCTAAAGTAGGGCACACATCTATCAATTTTCCATCAGTTTTTGGGAAACTAATGAGAAACTGATTGGTGTGAACGTAAAATCAGACGACTTCGAAAATATTCGTGGGCAGATCAGTTTTTCTAATAAACTGATGGCCAACTGATTGGTGTGAACGTTCGCGTCAGTCGTATCGAATCAGAACAAAATCGATTTTTTTTTTAACTTAATGCAATAATAATGCATAAACACGCTCTGTCTCGATTATCCACCCGCATTTTTTAAAGTCTGCAATCAAAGTGAATAGAAACTTTTCACAAAAAACTGTCAGTCGCAACTGATAGATGTGAACGCTTAACTAGATGTAAAAAACTGAAGGAAAACTGACGAGTTCCGTAACAGTTGCGACTGATAGATGTGTGCCCTACTTAAGTTCTTTCTGACACACTAAGAAATATAGTTTTAGGTGGTTGAGATGAAAATAAACTGGAACATTACGTATTTTCAGTTTTTTAACCAGATAAAATAGGTATTAATTTAATTATTTTCATGACAGCATAGTTACGGTGACCATATCAATTCAAACCAATTTCTAATTGTTTTTTGATATCTTAGACATGCGTTTTTGTTGCCTATATTAACCGTTTTCAGTTATTTTGGCAATATTGTTTGTAACAATGAATCAATGAATCAAGTTTTTTGTACTCGTTTTTCAGCTTGGCGGCCATTTTTACATGACCGATTGTCCACACTCAAAATTATAGGCTCTTTAACTACCACCCGCCATGAATTTCCTACTTGTACATGATTTCCATAACAGATTGATTTTATCTGGACCTAAGGTTTCCCTTTAAAAACCCATTTAGAAGTGGATTTAGACGATCTAAGGCCCTACACGGTGGAAAATTTGGGTCGAACTCTACTATTTTCGGTTTAAAACGATTTTTAAATCTATTTAGATGAAAAATTTTAAACCGACAAGAATGCGCCACAAGCCAATTTTTTTTTACCAATGATAAATTTTAAAAAAGGCGATGCTAATTTTTGGGTTATGCTGCCATGAATCTCTCAATTTAAGAGCTTTGTAAGAGCTTAATTTAAGAGCTTAAAAAATAATTTCGAGGTCCCAGTGTTTATATGAAGCCCCAAAAACCAGATGGGATCCCTAGGTGGAAGCCCCAGTAACCGGATGTAGGCCCTGTTAGAGTGTAATTTTCCAAGTTTTTCTCAAAATCGAGATCCTAAGCGCGTGAATTTTGCGCCACTCATTTTTCTATCCGGAGTATATATTATCCCGCCACAGAGCAGTTAATCCCGCCGCAGAGCAGTTACAATTAGAGAATCTTGATTATCCGCCACAATATTTGTTGTTTTTGCTTTGTAATTTTTTAAATTGTTTCTGTTATTATCTTAATTCATATTTAACATTACATGTTAAAATCCGCCTCTGAGTATTGCCCTGTATTATACAGAATGGGTGGTCACCCTAAGCATAGTAGACCATTAACTTTTGAAAAGGTATATGTTTCAATTATGTAACAGAAGTGAAAGCTGCTATAAAGTTATTGACTTTGTAAGACATAAACAGAACTTATGAAGGGTTATAAGGCGCTGCGCTAATTAACTTTGAAAGCTCGTTAACTTTAATTTTTGAAGACTGATGTTTGAGTGTAGAAACGCAAATTGACTGACTGAGAGAAAATCAAATACTCGTACGCTCTCGGGTATATTGCCAAAAAAAATTTTTAACTATATAAAAATCTTTTATAGCTTGTGAGATAATAACTTTCTCACATAATTAACCCACATATTATAAAAAGTTGGATATAATATTGAAATTAACTTATAAATCCGCTCGAAAACTAATTGAGGTAGAAGTTTGAAATTTGGTACAGAACATGCTTTTATCCAAAGTTAAACCCTGTGCCAAAATGGGAAAAATTAAACCACTCCTTCCCCCCCTACAAATTGAAATTTCTTTTGCAATTGTCCCGAAAACGGTTAATTTTTTTCAAATTTTTTTCAAGTTGTAAACTCACCCAAAAAAACATTAGTCTTACACTAGAAATAGAGTAATTTTAAACCTTGCGTAAAATTTCGACCAATATTCATATTTTTACTCTCATTTTGGTGTAAAAACACGCTCACAGGGTATTTTTGCAAACGGACCATTTCATTATTTCACAATGCAGTTGACAGTATTAGCGTGTTTGATGAGTCATTTGATCGCCATTCCAGAAATGGTTCAATGGTTAAACACTAAATAGTTTATTCGCTGTGGCTTGATGGCGCTATGTTGCCTTAACCTTATAATTCGCACAAGGTTTGTCGCATCGGAGTATAAATACTCGATTCGAGTTTTACTCCACCAAAATCCTGTAAGCCTGCGTGGAAGCTGGTAAAGCAGGCTCTGATGACGGTGAGCCAGGTTCCATACCAGAAACAGGCTCCTGATGGGTTTTCAGGGCAGACATGTCCGACCTGTTGGGGGAAAATTTGAATGTGAAAACATCCGCAAAAATAATATAATTTTGTTGTTTTTGCAGACCTTATAAGCCGAGAAATTCTAATACCATTTTCGGTGTAATTTTAAACAAAAAATGTCGTAAAATTACACCAGTATGTACTTTTACTTCTTATTTAGTTTAAAGTTCCCCCGTAAAAGTGGCTTTTGTACGCCACAAAATGAGTATAAATACATCGCTTTTAAGCCATTACGACTCGGTTTAATTTTACTACTATTATAGTAGGAAAATAGTTTCCTACTATTTTAGTGGTAAAATAACAATAAAATTTTCTAGAGTGTATATACTAGGGCTTCTCATTTCCCGTAGAAATTGAAATCCCGGGATTCCGGGACAAAAATATTCAAAATCCCGGGATCCCGGGAAATCCCGGGAATCGCTAACAAGCAAGAATTTATCCAATTAGATGGGAGAAAAATGTGTAAAATCAAAACAATACAAAAAAAATGCGTTATTGATTTTCAATTATTAATATTTTTAATTACAAAAACTTAAATACAAAATAATTCATTGATACAAACCAAAACTACAAAATATTGGTAATTTGATCTATTTTGAATTTTTCTAATTTTAAAATATTGGTAACTGAAGTACCATCTACAGTAATCCCCCGCTATACGGACGCTCGTTTTACGGAAATTCGAAGTTACGGACATGACTAATATAGGAACAAATTCGCTATATGGATAAAAAAATTCGCTATTACGGACAAAAAAAAATTTTTTTTTGAATCACAGAAAAAAATCAAGAAAAAGTCCTCCATAATTATGTTGTATTTATTGTAAATGTACATACTTAATTTCTCCGAAATTTCTGACACATTTTGTGTATACACAAAAGAGAATTAAAAAAAGGCAATAAAAAACTGCAGTGCGGTGTATTTTTAAAAAATCTATTTGCTATTCTTAAGCGAGAACTCCAATTGGGCAGAGGCAGCAGCAGAGGCAGCAGCAGAGGCAGAAGCAGAAGCAGCAGCAGAAGCAGAATCTGCTTTCTGTCCCACAATGAAATTTGAATTCTGACGAAACTAGCAGAAACCTTCGTAGAAATAGCTACGTTTTTTGTCCGCGGCATGATTTGTCCCATAATATTTTGTTGGTTTTAACATATTCAATTGATTTATGCTCCATTTCAAGTAGTATAAATTTTTTTTTCTATAATTATATAGTTTTCTCATTATTCTAGTGGTTAAATAATTATTTTAATATATTATACTAATCTGTTTCGTATTACGGATTTTTTTAGTACGCATCTATCTATTTTTAATACGATCTTATACTAAAATAGGTTTCTTTTTACGGACATTTCTATTGATTGGAACACATCTATTTATTCCCAGTACAATCTCATACTAAAATAGGTTTCGTTTTACGGATTTTCGATATACGGACAGTTTCCGTAGAACGCATCCCGTCCGTAAAGCGGGGGATTACTGTATATTATATTTTCCTAATTTTGAACGAAATTCGTTACTAGAGGGAAAAACGAAATTCGTTACTAGAGGGAAAACCAAATTCGTTACTAGAGGGAAAAAGAAGTAAAAATTACGCAAATTTCGTGTTACAATATTTTCAATATCGTTAAAAAGAGTAAAAAAAATGTTAATAAGAAATAGCGGGATTCCCGGGAAATTTAATTGAAATCCCGGGATAACGGGATGATATTTTATCCCGTTAAATTTGTCTACTTTCAACGAAAATATGGTGGTACGGTAATGAATGTATAGCCCTGTGAAAAAATACTACATTATTTAGAAAAATTAAAAATTTATTTCTTCAAATACTAGTAGAACTTGACATAGTCACCCTAAGTTATAGGTGATTTTGCGAAAGTTAAAATTTTGTGCTTCCACCCTTGGCCTGTTCCAATCAACAAAAAAACGGGCTATGCAAAATTTTCGGCTCAATCGGGAAAATGCTAGGCGACCCTTAAACGCCTTGAAATTTGGAAACTATCTTTTTGTGAAAAAGCAAATTGGTGTAAACTTTAAATGTATCTAAAATAATTCTTATATAGGCTAAAAATCCGATTGAAAAAAATGCCTGGCTTATATAGGTTTTACTGTATATAAAAAACTGGCCGTGTAAGAGAGGTGCGATAAAAGGCATTATTAAATTGTGGCCATGAGAGATCTGGTACTTGAATAGAAATGACTTCGATAGGAGCCAAAAGTACTCTAATATGGCGTATGGTCGGAAAATCAACAAAATAAAAAAAGAAAAGGCAAACATTTAGAAAATAGTTTTATTTTGCAAAGTTGCAATGCAAGTGTGCAGCGCCCGTTATTTATATAATTGAAAAAGCAGTTTCGAAACTAACCCTACCTTTTCTATGTGATGTGAATCCCGTATAGCACGATTTGTATAACGCGGTATTTCCAAAGTCCAAACCACCGCGTTATACGAGAGCTTACTCTAATTTTCTTGCAAAATTTAAACACATACTTGAGGACTTTAGTCAAGTGACTTTAGTATGTTAAATAAAATAGCAACAACGAAGATTTTTAACACGGACCAGAACCCCATAACACATATAAACATATTAGCTTCATTTAAATATATTTAGTCTTCAAACACGATAAAAATAAATTTAGTGTTCGCGTGTTGCCAAAAATTATTCTGAAGACTGAAGGCGGGTTAAACCATTTAGAGTTTTTAATAATTTCAATTAAAATCGTGTCCCACCCATATTCATATCAGTCCACGGTCAAGCTTTCGCCGGGAAAATCTATACACACATATTCACAAAATGATGCCGTAGAGAAATAGTAATTTGCATGTTTACGACACATACGAATACGATAACTATTTAGAAAGTTTTTTCCGCTGTCCAAACGAAATTCTCATTTGTCTACATCATATATCCACCCACATTTTTGGAGAGAAAGTATGGACTGGATTGGGAATATATGGAAAAGTTCTTTGCGTATGTACATACGTGACTCAGTTTCATATATATATATATATATATATCTGTAGTTTATAAAACGTGCCTGTAAGTTAAATTTGAGGGCGACGTCTGATTAATTAGTGGCGGTAAATGTTTTTGCACGCTAATTTCTAATTAGCAGTTTCGTGATTTCCTGACCATTTTTTCCAGGACGAGTACAGATGAAAACCAGATATATTGTTTCCATAAAGAGCAATTTTTACATATCCTGCGACTCTTCTCGAGAGACACATTTGGGTATTGACATCATCCATTTTGACTTCATCTCTTTTAACCCAAATATGCCCACCGTCCTATATAATGTGCTTACAATTTAACTGATCCCGTTCATCCTGCTTTTGGTTAGAAGCTTTTAATGGCCGGTTGCCATTCAGCAAGATACTGTGAATGCATGCATAAGCTAACAGTTATATTCTAATAAAAGTTGTGTTACTTATTGGCCTTTAAAATTCGCAAGTCAGACATTTTTTCTGATTCAACACTTGTGCTGAATGTAAATAACATAATTTAAAATAGTTTGACGTTCTCCTTTGCATATTTTCAATTAAAATATGCAAAGAAAAACGACAAAATATTGTTTCGATCTTCAGACTCAATTAAAATATACAAAAAAGAACTACAGGTTTTTATTGAAATGTGAGGTTACGTTCGCTGTCATGTATGGCAGCTTTTTGCGATGGGAAATTTTACTTGCGATTTTGCTATCGTACGAGACACAAATGCATCGAGAATGGAAATTCAGCTCGCAACTTTCACTTGGGAGCGAGAAAAACTATCAGATGTACCCCTAAATCTAAGTACGTAATATCGCAGGAAAGTAGAAAAGTTTTCTGCTAATTAAAGAGATTGTAATCTAACCAAAAAGTAGCTATGGTTTCCCAATAGTTGAGTGTGAATCTCAATTAACTAACGCATGCAATTTAAATATTATTATTGATTTTTTGACAATTAGGCGTCAAAGTATACAGGAAAATAATCATTTTGCAACGTATAGTAAAGATTCAAATATATAATTATGAAACTCGAGTTCTGGTGGAGAATGCTTTAAATTTGGAGGAAATATAGAAAAAATATCAGGCTTTCTTACGGATTCAAAGGAATTGGCTTTTTACGTTTAGTTGTGATTGAAAATTAATGAAAGTTTGAAGTGAAAAGCCAATTTTTGTGAAATTATTCTGTTTACAAAGATCAGCTGATCATTTGAAACTCAAGTATCCACGGAAGTTATAATTATGTCATCCCCCGATACCATTTAGCTTTTATTTTTATCACGCGATACCAGCATGTCGTCATGATACAAAAATACGCCAAAAAATTGTGAAATAAACAGAATTTACGATGTTTTTGGGATAGATACTCCCCAATTACGGTTAATATTTAAACTCTGTTTGATAGATAACATTTAACTTTATTTTTCACAGACAAAACGTCATACAATTTAAATTTGATCAGCCTTTTCAACAAGTTTAAATTCAAAACCCATTTTAGCGCTTAAACACAAATTAAAGTTGCCTATGAATAACTTTAAACCGGGTTTAGCTTAAACAAGTTTTAAAAAACCTTTATAAAAAAGGCCCATTGATTCTGTCACTTTAGTGGTCACAAACTTATTACGGGGTCTTGCCAAACGAAAAATGCCCGTACAGATTTTTTATGATTTACCTACCAAATGAAAGAGTTTTTACTGTAGTTTTCTATCCAAGAGGTTTTATGGTGCGCCAGGGTGGGCGAAAAAATGCAAGCAAGTTGGATGAAAAATAAGATTGTTTATATCAAAGTAATTTAGTAAAATTGTTTTCCATAAAACTTCACAAATTGGACCTAGGTACTTTAGTAAAAAAAAATTAAGAGTGTCAAGGCAGTCCTTTTATAATTTTTCATAGTCAGAATCAGTAAAATTTTTTTGAGAAAAATGAATATTTCGAAGTATTTGTATTTAAAAATTGCCTAACTTAAGGGAAATTTTTATGAAAACCCTAATTCTGGCCAAAATTTAGACCAACTTCGACACTGTGAGCCATAACAAAAATTCATGAGATCATACATTTATTCCAATTAAACTGTCACGTGTAGACATGGTTTGTCCTTCCCTTGTATGAATATCTCATAGAAATTCGATATTGTTATAGTAGAAAACTGATTCAATTATGGGAATATAGATTTTTATTATTGAGTAACAACTAATTGGGTATTAAGGTCTCATTGACATTAAATAAATATTATGTATACTTAAATATTTTCGAAACGAATTTTTCTTTTGTCATATATATCTGATCAGTAAATAGTACCTATAAAGATTCGATGTTTTCGAAAACAAAATACAATTATTCAATTGCTTGAAGTCCTTTTAGACGTAAGATTTACATATATATTTATGTACTAAGGCATACATTATATGTATGTGTGATAAAACAAGTTATGGTACACAATGTATAATTGAAACTTCCTTGACTTATTATAACATTAAAGCAAATGTTATTGTTAGCTTTATTATTACTGGCAGGAACTCTATCGAATTAATATAACAATAATAAAACTGGGTTGGTAATATAAAGGCTTTCCATCAGTAATAATAAATAATAATAATGGTTTCGGGTTGTTCGTAAGCGGTACTTCATTATTTCATTCAAATGTTTTTGGTACAATTGCTTTTAATATTTTATTCATATTGTGGAATGAATAATGTTAATCCTACAATGCGTGATTTTTTTAAATTAAAATTAACAACATATTTGTGTGTAAAACATCTACTGGAACATAAAAATATACATTTTTTTGTTTTTAATATAGTCGTTGATTCGTATATGCATAATTGCGCATTGTAGTGGTTAACATGCTTTATAGATACTGTTGAAGCCCTCTAGCTTCCTAATCTGAAAAATGAATAAAAGCAATGAATAAAAACCAAACCAAATAAACCACAACAACAAACTTACCTCCAGCAACACAAATATTCTAGAAACTTCCCGAAATGTTAAGTGAAACACTCCTCCGAGATAAAGGATGCTCCACCATCTACCTATAAAAGAAATGGAACATATGAAATTTATATCATTTATGAGGAAACGAGCTGTTCATATACAGGAAAAACGAAGATGCGAAATTATTTTCCCCACCTCTTTCCCCCCCACATCCTGAGCTACTTTTTAATGGATCTATGGTAGAGCTGGACCTCCGGCGAGCATCTATGCCGAATTTCATGTCAATCGGCTCGGTTGTTTTCCCGCAAAAGGGTAACATAGGGCAAAAACCAAGCATTGGATTCACTTTACCTCCTCCCCTTGGCCCCCCCACCCCCTGGGCTACTTTTCACTAAAAAAAAGATTGTTTGGAAAGTGTTTGTGAACATTTTTGAGTGTATGTTTCTGTAAAATAATAAAATAATAATTTTTATAGCAAACAGGACATGTTCGTTGATAACAATTATTGTTTAATCAAGTTTATACCAAACATTTATTACTTCAATAAAACAATTTTCGTTCAGATTGAAAAATTCGGTATTTGTCTTAAACTCCTTTTGTGTTTTCGATGAAGCCATTTACAAAATTTAAAATTTTTATCAGAAACACTATAGTTTTTCTCAGAAATATTTATATTAGGCCTATTCACTCTTTATCGTAGTTGATCGTAAACTCGTAGAATCGTAAATAAAATCGTAGTTTTTTGACAGTTCTCCACACAAATTTTTTTACGACGAAAACTACAATCTACCACACCCGAAGGTATGGTAAAATCGTAGTTTTTGTCTTACTTCTAATAAAGTGAGGTTAAGGCATGTTTTGTGACATGTCAACTTGGTGCCAACCCTAAAATGGACATTGGAAAAGCAAGTAAATTAAAGTATTTATATGATTTAGTATAAATTAAGAGTTAAAAAATGCTTTAAACAATTTAGGTAAAGAAAATAAATAAAAGAGTCAAAAATTTACGACAAAACCCACAACCTCTAGTAAAGCGCTGCTCACGCTTCGTTGTACTTTTCCATCGTAGATGTACAGTACAATCTACGATTTTACTATCTACGATCAAGAGTGAATTGCCCTATTGTATTTAAGCAGTTTGTGAAAAACACAAAAATGTTTATGGTCAACTATAATAAATTGTTGAAATTGCTAGTAATAAACAATAAGTGTTGACCCCGAATAATTTTCCTTTCTTGCAAATAATTCTTGTTTATAAATTAAACAAAAAATTGCAATTTCGTTGAACTGTCAAAAAAAATTTAGCGAAAGAATGTTTTTAGTGATTGAACGTTTAGTTTTTGGTGTGTAAATATGGATTTTTAAATATTCTGATAGTGTAAATAAGAAAAGTGTTTTAAAAATGAATATGTTGAGTGAAAATATGTGTATTTGACGAAATGTAATTTGAAGTGAGCTTCCGAAACATTGACGAGATAAACAATTAGTGTTAGTGCAAACCTTTTTAAATCGTAGTGTAGAACATTTAAATATTTGACAGGAACACAAAGTGTTTAGGAACATTAGTTGTTTCAAACACTTTACTTATGAAGTGCTTAAACGAAACATAAAACTGTTTATTCTAAACAAATAACAATTATTATTGGTTACTAAACATTTTTGTATTGTTTCTACAAAAAATCTTATTTGGGACGAACATTCCTTTTTTCGGTGTTTAATATGCTAAGCCTACAGCGAACATTCATGCCAAATTTCAGGTCAATCGGTTCAGCCGTTTTCAAATGAAAGAGGAACAGACAGACACCAACTCATTTTTTTTATAAGTATGATTAGTCTGTATGACGATCACCATATTTTTTTCGGATTTCAGGGGAGGGAATACTGTTTTTGATATATTTTTGTAAAACTAAGTGACAAACACACTTCCAGAAAATTAGAAAGAAAAAAACATAACAAAAGCTATAATTGCCTATCTGGCAATCATTGGAGACCCGTATGGTGATATTCGTATCAAAATTCGAACAGTTGTACCAAAATTCCACTTTGAAGTCAGACTTTCCAATAAGAATTTTTAAAATTTATTCCAATCGGATTTTCATGTATGGGAGTTTTATGTAGAATCATATCCTAAATAACTTTTGTTCTTGCACTTTTTTGATAAGATGCACCGTTTTTGAGATATTCACAAAAACCGTTTTCGTTCGTATGGGGGGTACCCCCCCTAATGGTCCATTTTTGCCCATTAACGAACTTAGCCTCACATTTTACGAAAAACGGATCTGTGCAAAACTTCAAGTCTCTAGCTCAATCCGTGCGCCCGCAATCCGCGCCACAGACAGACGGACGGACAGACAGACAGACAGACGGACGGACGGACAGACGGACGGACGGACATGCAAAAATTAATTATTTTTATCATTCTAAACACACTGGTATAATTCATTTTTGTGTGTGATGACGGGATCTTGGCGTTACAAACGGTAAAGCAAAGTTAGTATACCCTTTGGTTTCACCATACGGGTATAAAAAATATAATAATTTCAGTGAGACCTTTTTAACGATATATTACATGAGGGTTGCACCAAATATTTTGAATAGATAAGCCGCCGTTCACCAAATACATTTTTTGTTGAAAAAATTGAGTAAAAAAAATACTCCAAGCCATCAGTCCCTTGCTTTTGTTTTAATTCGGCTTTCGGCTTAATTTTGGCTGAAACCGCAGTTTGGGCGAAGGTGTACTTTTTGGCCGAAAGTGGTCGAACCCGAACACGATTAATGTCGGACTATATACAGGACAACAAACATTCGATTTTCAGAAATTTTGTTTCAGGGAGTGGCTGCGCCATCATTTATTCAGATATACATTTTTGTTAAGGAAAGGAAATTCCAAGAAACCTCTTTAATTTTTACCATCCGTAAAACACATCAGATTTTTAAGGTGAAGAAAATGTGCGTCAGTATGACGGAGGGTACTAAACTCTATACAAACTATCGCAGGGTACGAAAACTCAAAAATTAGCGTGATTTTGTGGGCAATCTTCAAGTAATTAACATAACAAAAGCTATAATTGCCAATCTGACAATTATTGAAAACCCGTATGGTGATTTAAGTGGACGGCGAAGAGTTGTATCAAAATTCTACTTTGAAGGCAAACTTTTCAATAAGATTTTTTTTTAATTTATTCCAATAGGATTTTGATGTATGGAGTTTTATGTAAATAACTTTTGTTCTTGCACTTTTTTGATAAGATGCACCGTTTTTAAGATATTCGCAAAAAACTTTTTCGTTCTAATGGTCCATTTTTGCCCATTAAAGGCTAGTACTGTAACACAGCGAAACGAAAACGAAAAAATCTGGGCATTAATCGACTGCGAAAATTTTCGCTTTGGAGATTTTGGAGACATTTGAATTGTCATTTTGTGTTTGTGTTTCGTATACTAAAAAAAGCATTTGTAGTAACGTTGTTTTATGTGAAAAATCTTGATTTCCCAAGAAAAAATTTTTAGCAATAGTGGACCAAGACAAAGCTATCGTAATTGGGGGAGCTGGTTTAGCTCTAGCTTTGTTGCAGAAGCGAAGAAAAAGCCGCTCAAAAACATCCCCATATTTGCGTGACGGATATCTTTCCATTAATTCCGACAATTTTGTTTTCTCAATTGATGACCACACTATTTTTACCTTTTGTCTCATATTTCCTACAAAATAAATAAAAAAACAAAGGTTTTCTCGCTTATTTATTCAAATTAAATATAAATATTGTACATACCATCTATTTTCTTGTTACCGAAATATCAAATCACAATCAGCTGGTTTGAACTGTCATTATTTCGTGCGAAAAGAATGCCTCAGGGCGTTCTTTTCAGATGCGAAAAATGTGGAGAAATTGTGTCTGCCATCTCTTGGTGAAAATCGGAAGCCGATCAAACCAGCTGATTTTTTCTCCAAAAATTTTTTCGTTTTCGCTGTGCACAGTACTACTTTTGCGAACGAAATTTCGCACAGCGAAATTTTTTTGGAATTTTATATGGGATTTGACATTTTGTTTTCGTTTCGCTGTGTTATAGTACTAGCCTTAACGAACTAAGCGACGAAAAACGAATGTGTGTAAAATTTCATGCCTCTAGCTCAATTCGTGCGCCCGCAATCCGCGCCACAGACGGACGGACATGCAAAATTCAATTTTTTTTTTATCACTAAAGACACTGGCAGTGTTGGGGCCAGATAATTATTTTTTTATCTAGATAAAGATAAAGATAAATGCTCGTAATGTTTATCTAGATAAGATAATAGATAATGAAAATATGAAAGATAATAGATAAGATAAGATAAAAAGCCAAATTATCTAGATAATTTTTAGATAAATATTTATTTTGACATTGCACAAAATTCAAAATTACGTACTAAAAAAAATAGCACAAAATTTTTTGCTTTTCTTGATTTCCAATTTAAATATAATAAGAAACGAAATAATAATAAAAGAAAACGGATAAGAAACGTTATCGTAACGTAACGAAATAACGAAATGATTTTCGGGCTTTTTCTTCAAAATTACGTTATAATGAACGTTATAGAAATTCAATTCCGTTACCATAACGAAAAACGAAAAAAATATTACGTTTTTTCGTTGTTTATTAGTATTTCCTTGTTTTGTTCAGTATTATTTTTTGTGAAATTTCCCACAAAAGTTCATCAAGTATAACCCCACAGACATAAAATATAATCAAAAATATTGGAGTAGTGTTTTTAATCGTATTTTGATTCTAAATCGGATTTTGTTTTGGCCAGATTCACTCTATTTCTGGAGATACAAAAATGGAAATCTTCTAAGCAAGTTTTTTGGTAGCGAAAAGATTTTCTTTTTAGTAACTCCAGAAGTAGAGCGAAATTCTATAAAAAAATTCTATATCTTTGATATCAAAATCACGCTTTTGTGGAGACAGTTTTTTTAATGAACAAAACTTTTGTGTGATTTTTTGTCTTTTGTATTTTTTATTGATTTTTTAACTTAATAATCACATTTTTTTCCGTTTTTATTTGTATTTTCTTTTTGCTGAGTTTTATTATTTGTTATACAATTTATTTTTATGGAAACTGAACAGAATTACTTTGTGATAAACTATTATTACATTGCGTTTTTTTGTTTTCAGTTTCAATACAATGTGTAACGGAATAATAACATTATAACGTAACGAAATTAAGTTTTTTATCGATACAAAACGAAATAACATCACGAAATATAAGTTTAATTTTGCTACGTTATGATTTTTTATTTCGTTCATAGCCCGGTTTACACTTGGCAACAGTTACTGGCAGAACTTTTTTTTTATGGACAAGAGAAGAGAGGCGAGGGAAAGAGTGACACTTCGCTTCCTTGTCCGTAAACAAAAATTGTTGCCAAGTATAAAACTGTTCCTAAAAAAAGTTTTTAGGTTTTCAAAAGTATGCAGAAAACAATTTCGTTTCACCATTTTTTCAGATTTAATTTTTTGATTTTCGGTGGTAACGATTATCTCTAGATAAATGGGATTTTCCTTTATCTAGATAAGATAAAGATAACTTTTTTGGGGTGTTATCTAGATAAGATAAAGATAACATTTTTTTTTATCTAGATGATTATCTAGATAATTATTATCTAGATAACCCCAACACTGGACACTGGTGTAATTCATTTTTAAAAGCTTTTATTTAGCTCGCTATCTTGTTTGTTTGTCGGGGTCAAATCTTGCAATCAAATTTTGAGCCACTTCCACTTGTCCGATTGACTTGAAATTTTGCACACTTATATAAGTCCGATGACAATACAATATTTTCACTACTTCGTCCTTGTAAGGATAACGGAAGGTCCTGTAAGGATAACGTGATTATCCTTTTCTCCAAATTTTCCGGAAAAAAATCTATTCTGGGGGTTTTTGAGGTCGCTGAATCCGAATCTGTCATTAAAAAATCTGTAAGGATAACGGAAGGTCCTGTAAGGATAACGTGATTATCCTTTGCTCTAAATTTTCCGGGAAAAAATCTATTCTGGAGGTTTTTGAGGTCGCTAAATCCCAATCTGCCATCAAAAAGTCTGTAAGGATAACGGAAGGTCCTGTAAGGATAACGTGATTATCCCTTTCTCCAAATTTTCCGGAAAAAAATCTATTCTGGGGGTTTTTGAGGTCGCTGAATCCGAATCTGTCATTAAAAAGTCTGTAAGGATAACGGAAGGTCCTATAAGGATAACGTGATTATCCTTTTTCTCAATTGTTCCGGGAAAAAATATATTCTGCGGGTTTTGGGGTTCGCTGAATACGATTCTCAAGTTAAAAAGCCTGTAAGGACATCTCAAATGTAAGGATATATATTCGAAGACTAAAAAGAAAAAAATAAAAAAAATAAAAAAAAATTTTTTTAAAAAAAGCTTTTATTAAAAAAGAAGGCACTAAAAAGAAAAAAATAATTTTCTGGACGCTGTGTATCACAAATATAAAAGCTTCTAAAAAGCGAGATAAAGCATAAAACAATAAAATAAAAATTTATCTCGCTTTTAAAAAGCTTTGATATTTGTGATACACAGCGTCCAGAAAATTATTTTTTTCTTTTTAGTGCATTCTTTTTTAATAAAAGCTTTTTTTTAAAAATTTTTTTTTTTTTTTTATTGTGTGTGATGACGGGATCTTGGCGTTACAAACGGTAAGGCAAATTTAATATACCCTTTGGTTTCACCATACGGGTATAAAAATGGACTTATATTTTGTATTTAATGAAGTAACTTTTAAAACGTATTTTGTACTCTTGTATTTGGTTGATAAGAGTTGAGTCACCTGACCTAAATGTTTTGAATTATATCACTCTGAAGCCGCTTCCATGTTAATGCTGTACTTTCTCATATGAAACAGAACTAGTGAACACTAGAAATGAATGCATAACAAAAACGTTGCTATGATTCCACAAGGTTGAATTAAAGCCCTGGAAAAGATTCTTTGAAATTTCAAATACAAAGGAAGTTGTACATTTCTTTGATGTTGTTTCATACAAATTTTTTAAAAGCTCATTTTCCTTTTTTGTGACAGTAATATTTTTTATGATGAAAAAAAACCGGGGAAGTAAGTCAATTAGGGAGGAGAAATATATAATGTAAATATGTTGGAAATAATTTTCTTGAAATTCAAATGACTTTGAAAATGAGCTGTTGTAAAGTTGTTTTGGCGCATATTTCATTTTAAATTGAAACGTTTTGTGTTACTATGACAATAGCAACAACAACCTTGTTCCTAAATGTCCAGCATCATTAATATTCAGGACCGAACGAAAAACAAGAAAATTTCTATTGAGCAAAAATTCTTAATAGGATCAAGCACACTCCAATCTCGTATCTTTGCTCTGTCTTTGCCTCATACAAATGAACATTCATAATGAAAGCATCTACTATTGTTAGAACCTATTGTGAAATACTCCATGTGCGGACAAATAAAATTTTTATTGAAAAAAATCCATTTGTGTGGGAGATGGGGAAGGATTGGTGCGATTGGATTTTGATGTATGGAACGGCAATGTAAAATCATACTCTAAACCCATTTCGTCTTTATAAACTTTTCGATACGATGCTCCATTTTCGAGAAAATAGAAAAAAAGTATTTAATTTATATGATAGAGGGGGGATGAGTGGTCCACTTGGGTTTTGATGTATGGATGAGTTAAAGCAAAATCATATTATACACACATTTTACCATCATACATTTCTCAATACAATGAACCGATTTCGAGAAAATTGTAAACAATTGTTTCGTTTGTATGGAGAGGAGGGAAGGAATGGTCCGCTTTTGTCCGTTCAAGAACTTAGGCTTGTTATTTACTAGAAACTCAATTGTACAAAATTTCAAGCCTCTAGCTCAATCCTTTTAAAAGTCATGGTGTTCAAGGACAAACGGACAGGCATGCAGAAATCAACATCTTTTGTTATCCCGAACACCCTAGTGCAGTTCATTTTTATGTCCGACGATTGGTTCGATGCGTTACAAATAGTATACTAAATCCAATATACGACTACATTATTCTCATATAGAGTATAAAAAAGAGGATGCTTTGTATGGTACATATTATATTCGAAAACGTCGTTTTCAAAAGCAACGTATTAAGAAAATGAGAAAATCATTGTGTTTGGAACAAAACATAAATAACAAAAGATTCATTTAAGGGAGTGTTGTTTTCTGATATAAGGCTTTGCTGTCGAAATTTGCATTAGTTCTGACATCAATTGTTATTAAAAGATTTAAACAGATTTTACTGCTGTACTTATTGTTCACATCAGAATCATCATTTATAAAATATCAAACCTGTACAGGAAACGTTAAAAGTTCTCATGATATTGTTTTTTAAGGGAAAATGGTAATTTGATTTTCACTCTCTTACACATCTTATTATGCGATTTTTTTTAAATCGTAATTTTTTTTATTAGCATACACATACGTATATATAATGTTGTTCCTATTTTTACGTCATTAGTATTAGTATCTTCACGTCCTTAGTATTTATTTTCTTAATATTTTTCTGTTAATGATAACTTATTTACCTGGTACAGTTGGGAAAGACTTCCAGTTTCCTTCTAGGCTACCGAAGTGATTCGAAACTTTCTCAACGCTGTATAAGGAATCGCTGTTTTTAACCTAAGAGATTAGAATTAAACTGTACATTAACCATGAAAATATTCAAACAAATATTCAAACATATATTGTGCCATTAGTTTGTTGTCCAATTTTTTGTTGCAACCCCATATAGCACGTTGGAGTCTGTGCCATAATTACACAAAAAATTAAAAAAAAGGACATGAAAATTTTTTTGTTGGATTGTGCGCTGAAAATTTTGAGAACGATTACTATTTATTTTTTATAACAATGACTCCCATATTTTTGGCAACTGTCCCATGTTTCCCAAGACTGGAGCATGGGATTTTGGGAGACGAATCCCATATGATTTTCCGTGTATGTACATATGTATGTAAATATGTACATAATATGAAATATAGAACTATATTTCGTTTAAAATCCGTGTTGAAAAATTGTTAAAAACTATAAAAGTTCTGATATGTATATGAATGATATAGGCACACACATGCAATTTTATTGGGCAATAACATGTAAAATGCATACATAGATTATAGTTAAAAATAAGTAGCGCAAGCAAAAAAAAAAAAGAAATCAGTTAAACCAAAATTAAGAATACACAAAAAACTCAAAATTAAAAATAAAGGATTCAATAGTGATTACACAATGCAAAATGTGAATAAAGCGCACAGTTTTGAGAGAATTAAAGTAGCGTAAACCCATATTGACGCAAACATTTGCCACAATTAAATAATACGTCATCCACTAGTTTGAACTTTTGCCAAATGCGGTTTTTTTAATTTAAAAAAAATATGTATATTTAGCAAATATTGAAATCAAATTTTTATTTTAATGTTATTTGAGTCCTATGGAACCAACCCTGTGAGTTTTATTATTCTGCCATACAAAACAAATTTTCCTGGAAAATTTGAGGAATCCTTCCAGCTTCCTAAACATCAGAATCGAATCTACCGATCCAAAAAAAAACCCCAGATGGGAGTTTTTCCGGAAGTTTTAAGGAAAATGATAATCACGTTATTCTTACAGGACCTTAAGTTATCCTTACATTCTTCTTAATGCCAGCGAGCCCTCTTCAAAATAAGATTTTTTGATGGAAAAGTTGAGGTAAAGGATAATCACGTTATCCGTACAGAACTTTTCGGTATCCTTACAGAATCGAATTCAGCCACTCTAAAAAACCCTCAAATGAGATTTTATTCCGGAAAATTTGAGGAAAAGGATAATCACGTTATCCTTACAGGACTTTCCGTTTTCCTTATAAGGGCAACGTGAAAATATTGTATTGTCATTGGACTTACGCACGTGTGCCAAATTTCAAGTCAATGAGCCTGTTCACATTGGTTGGAATAGTCCGCCTAATGTAAGAATTAAGGCAAGATGAGGAAGTGGGACTGCTGATAGGAAAATTCTCCTCAAAACTAAAATCTCCGTTCTTAGAGTTCCGCCTGTCGTGCTCGGATTGGTTGGCTGCCATATTGAATGTGTTCCATTGTCATTATTGTTTCGGACGCCTTCGATGCAACACATCGCATTGCAAAAGGCAGCCATATATTACTGGCGATTCTTTAGAAATGTTCTATTTTCCAAATGTTACACAACAGTCTGATTGTTCACAGCTACTGGCTTAAATACACGAGCAATATTTCATCCATCTTATTTAGGCGGACTATTTCCACCAATCTGAACAGGCTCAATCGGATGACTGGAAGTGTATCAAAATTAGATTGCGAGCAAAAAAGATACGAATGCAAGCTAACTAAAAGCTTTTAAAAAGGTTACTTGTAGGCAGGAAGGGAAAGCCCTAATGCCATTCTCTGTATGAGCCTCCACACGTTCAATGTGACTTGACAATTTTACTTGAATGACTTATGTTTCAAGTAACATATCGCTACTCCGGAGGAAGACTGTCACAACTCAAAAAACGTCGAATTTGTACTAAAGGTGCGCAAGAGTGGTATTTATGGTATACTTTGTTGTAGAAGAGTGTCACAATTGTAACTTATAATTCTACCCATTTCTCGTTACTGTAGATATTTTCTAAATATCAAAAATACTAACACAAAATATCAGAATAACTTTAAAACGTCATTTCCCAAAATTTACAATTTTTGAGTTGTGACAGTCTTCCTCCGAAGTAGCGATTTATCGTTTGGATGCTCTTCAATGTTAATTTCCATCAATGTTACTTGACGAAAATTTTCATCAATAATACTTGTTGAACGTGTGGAGGCCAAATTTCACCAAAGCACAATTTGTATGAAAAAATTTTTTTTGTTGCAATGTCGTTTCAAACTTCAAGAATTTTCATCTGCGTTAAAGTGAATTCGCGTAGAACGAGGCTGTGGAAATTCGGGGTTCTACTGTATTTTAAAACCTAACCAGAAGTACAGAATACCCGTCTGAAAAAAACTCGACCAAAACCCTTTTAGTAGTACACAAAAACAGAGAAAAAGTCGTTGTCTCATATATGTAAGTGTCTTCAGTCACTACATTTGCAACAAGATTGAGAAGAAAATAAACGTTAAATGAATATCTGTTAATAATATCCTTGAAGTGTGAAATGTGTATATTTACTGAAAATGTGTATATACTATTGTATTTCTCTTAATAAAGATCCTGCCGAATGAGCAATTGGGCATAAAACAAATAAATTGACCCTTATCCCATATTCGGCACTGTATAATGGTCGACTAAACAACCATTTATTTGAAATTTCGATCAGAATACCCTTTGGTGGACCTAAATTAGTGCCAGAGAATAAACCTAACAAGCCGACGTGCTGAAATCTACTAAAAGTAACCCTTGCAGAAAATTATTTACTAAAGACTTAAATTTTAATTAAAAACTATTCTGGCACAATAATACGATGGTAATTTTCGATTTTCTAATTAAAATAGTTGATAAAGGAATTTAAGTAGAATTCATATGCTTGAACATTCTATATATTTTTCGAGCAACGTAAATTGTTTCTATTCATGTCAAAAAAAAAAAGGAAATTAAATTTGGGAAACTTATTTTGCTTAAAAATATTCGGCCTTCTTCATAGTTGTTTTTTAAACATTGTTCAAGCTAAGTTATTTATAGACAACTTTGACCTGCGTTTAAGCGCTAAACTGGTTGTTAAATTTAAACTTGGTGAAAGGCATGTTTAAATGGTAGATCACCTCTTTTTTTAAGTTGTTGTTTACCCCTTTTGGAGCTGATGGTACACCATTGTCCCATTAAATCACAAAAGCCGAAAGGGACATGTATGTCCCACCTTCTTGTGCCCACCATTTTGTCCCAAATACATTAAATAAATAATTTAAAAACTCCAATAAAACAGCTATTTTTATAGAAAATCATTTAAAAATTGAAATTTAAAGGGTTAACCTTAAATTCTATAATATTTTGCCTGTGAAAATCGACTTAAACGATATCTATAGTAATTGGGGAGTGCATGTCTCAAAAACCTTGAAAAATCTGATTGTTTTATGAAATTTACCAGTTTAAATCTGTTTACGAATTAAAACTTTCTTTATTGGATGTTAAATACTAAACATGGTTTAAGTAAACCCCAGTTTAATGCGACGATTATGAATACGGTCTAAAGTGTTAAGAATGTGCTATTACATAACTCTTCCATAAGTCAGAATTCAATTGGAGCACTCCATGATACTCTTCCCATGACATGCTTGTATGTCATTTATTTTGAGTTTGTCGATAATGGTGCATTTTATTACCAATTCTTTTCAATTATGGTCACTGGTCACCCTAAATTTTTTTGTGAATCCGGGGCATGATGGCAATTTTTGTTTTTGATTATTGTGGGGTTGTGTCAATTTTTGTTTTTTGTTTGTGATTATATAATGGGTATTTTATATTTTCAACACACAACAAAAGTTGCGACGCAGCCAAAACTTTTAGAACCACTTTTGAAAATTATTGAATGAAATACGTCGCGGGCGATTTTTGTTTAAAAACTACAATTGCCAGGGGTCAATCGTTAATTACTCTATAACAGAACAGATAAGATGTGAATTTAAAAAAATCCATTAGTATGAGAGAGGAGGGAAGGAATGGTCCGATAAAATTTTGATGTATGAAACGAGTATGTAAAATCATATTTTAAACATATTCACCCCTATTCCCGTAACCGGCGGGACGTGTATACGCCATGCAAGTTTTATCTCGATCGAATGAAATTTTCTTATTCTAGTAGACGTAGAAACGCAGTTTTATTCAGCCCCGCGCTGACTATTTTGACAGTTTTTCTGATTTGATACGCATGAAGTTTTATTAGTTCAATTAAATGATTGTACTGCGTCTAGTTAGTTTTTCCTGACCTTCAAACCTTATATTTAGTTAAAATTCATTGAATGTATAAATAAAATTCACATTTTTATTCAAACTTTCTATTTAATTGATTGGTCCCGCAACGATTTGCTCGCGGGAAATAAATGTATGGAAAAGTCAAAACATTCGCGGGTGCGTTTAGTGTAATACCGAAAGTAAAACGTTTTCAGCACCACGGCACACGCCGGGACAATTGCGTTTAGCAGAATGCAAATTTTCTGCGGGAAACACCAAATCCCGCGGCGTACACGTCCCGCCGGTTACGCGAATAGGGCTGAATTTGTCTTAATAAATAGCACCGTTTTCGAGAAAATAGGAAAAAAAATTCCATTTGAATGGGGTGGCGGTAGTTGTTCAAGTGGGTTTTAATAAGTTATGTAAAATTTTGTCAAAAACACATTTTACCTCATTTAATTTTTCAATACGACTTACCGTTTCGAGAAAATCGCCAGAAGCTTTTCCATTTGTATGGAGGAGGAGGAGGAAAGGATTGGTCTGATTTTGCCCGTTGAAGTTTTCACCCACTAAAATAATACCCTCTCCTTTGTTTGTAAATCCCACTCCTGCTATCTCCTGAACCGTTAGATTGTGTTTACACCAGGATTCACTTTGAGGCGGCACTCCATTCGTGAGGGTGAGGGACGCAGTGGGGAGGGAAACCAAAAAGAGCGAACGAAGTTTAGATTCACTTAAAATTATCGGTCGCAAACCGGTTTGTGTCTCGTTTTACTTTTATTGGTCATTTCGTTGTTTGCTGTGGAGTCGTGCGCATCTGAAAATTCGGAGTTTTCTTCTTCAGATTGGCACAAAAATAGAGCCGTTGCTGATGAAGCATATAATAAACTTGTTACTGCAATTATTATATGATCCATATATGATCCATATTTTCATTAAATTTAACAAATTTCACTGCAATCATTTCACAACTCGGTTAAATTTTGAGGTTATTTTCATCTCAATGTCTTGAACGTCAAAAAGGCGAAAGACGTGGCGAATGAAAAAGGCGAACCATGTGCACACGGCAACAAAATGAGGAATGGCGTGCCGCCTCAAAGTGAATCCTGGTGTAAACACAGTCTTAGATACATTTTAACACGGTTTACGCCACTGGGTAAAATGTCCCTCAAGGAAAGTTTTAGCCCACTAAAACTCACCCCACCGCGGCGGCCTTACCTGTAAACCACTCGTCTTCTACCTTCACAGTAAAAAATAATCATGTAATTTTACAACGATAATCGTTGGCAACTTTTGTGCCAACGATAATCGTTGCAAAGTTCCACATTCGATGGAGAAGTGCCCAATGAATGTGTAAAAATTCCATATAATGAGTAACTACGGCAATTGCAAAAATCCAATTTATAAAAGGAGAATTATATAACTTGTATGTAAAATTAACTAACACATGTGTACAGTTTACCTCGTTACTGTATAAAAAATACACTAGAGATGTGTAATAGTGCATTCTATAATAGTAAATTCTACATAATACACTGGAAAGCTGTAAAATTTCAATTTTAATAAAAAAAAAACCCAAAAATTTAATTTAGATTGTTTTATTCAAATGTAAATATAGAAAATAAACATATTTTTACATTAATTTCTCGTTTTCCATAAGGAGTAGAAGCACCTTATCACCAAAATATTCCAAAGTAGCGTCATTCTCAATTTCAGCCCCATCGTCTTCAAGAACTAAGCGCGAGCCATTAAGGCCGATAGCATTTGCTGTGTAATAAAATATCAATAACTAAATAGGTTTTCTATCAAACGATTTAAAACAGCTCTTACCTTTCTGTACTCAATATTGACTTCTTCTGCTATGAAACATTTTTGGGCGGTTCTTCCATACTTATTCCATACTTTTAGGCATTTATTTGGCATCTTCAATTTTTAATAATCAAAATATTTTACCGCACCTTTTGCAATGAAATTTACCGCATTTAACTGATCTATGTTTCACGATATTTTCAAAACATTTGATATTTTCAAAACATTCTTCACAAATTAAACAATTAAAAGCTACTCGAACCTTGTCCAAACTCCATGACACTTCTCGATGGAATGACAAAGCAAAACATGTTTTCCACTTCATGCCTACTCTGTGGAAAAATACAACAATAACTTGTGCATAACTGCATTTGCGATGTGGAATTTTAACAAAATGAGAGTAAAAACACATCAAAAAAGATTGTATTAGTAACACTCGCAAATGTATTTTTACCCAACAAATCGGTTCTTCAAAATTTACAGTTATGTCTGCCTCGGTACATCAAGTAAATGTACACAACTTAAAGTACGTTTACAATATAAAATGTGCAATTTTCCCTACTTGTGAGTAAAGTTACCAAAGTTGGGTAAAATTTACTTTTCGAGAATTGATTTTTGCATCGATAAATTGTGTAAAAACATGGAAAAGTGATAGGGCTTTGTAAATTTACCCAAAAAATGTATTAATACATACTTTTTTCAGCAATTCGTGTAAAAAACCCCATTTCTGTGTAATAATCCACTTGGATATGGAAAAAAATTCGGGTAATTTTACACGGATTTTTTACAGTGTTCTTAACCGTTCGAGCATTTTTAACGCGATTTTCGCTATTAACTTTTACTAGAATTAAAGTAGGAATTCCGTAAAGTCACAGATAACTGTTGATTCGAGGACTTTTCAAGTTGATAGCATCACGCATGGTGATCAAATTGAAAATCTTGGAATCAACAGTCGCCTGTGACCTTACGGAATTCCTACCAAGATTGCAATCACCCGTCATATCACGGGCTTTAATTCTAGTGTACTTTTTTTCGCATTTATTTGTAAATTACTTTTTATCGGCTATTTACAATATTTCACAACAAAATTTTCTTAAATGTTATCCCTATATAAAACTATAATTAAAAAAGAATTTTTCGAAGTACCGCATAGGTTTTTGTTTTTGGAAAATGCTTTTACTTATAAATATTTCCTATTAATAAAGACCATTAATTAATAAAGAGACACAACTAAATCATTTATAGAACTTCTCGATATTATTTAAAAGTCGCTTCATTGTCACAAAAAATCTTCGTCTTACATACAGTATGTGATAATGAACTAAACTTGTCTATTTTTAAGCTGCTGTTAAAAATTCTTTCTATGCACTGGATAACTTATTATTCTGGCGTTCAAATGCTTTTACGAAAACAATTGCTTTTAACCTTTTTCACGTGATGCCGATATATTCCGGTCATTTTGGTAGCTGTACAAGCTGTAATTCTTTTCATGAAAAGTCCTGGTTGACATGTATAACAATCTGCAACTTGACTTTATTCGATTATCACCGTTCCCTTTAGTGCATTAAATATGAAAACACATGTATATATTTAAGCTTATTCTTAGTACTCGGGGGATTAGCAGCTTAAGAGCTTTCCTTTGTGTTGTTTTACTTCTTAGCAAAGACAATATAAATTAAAATCGTCCCCATCTGTAGGGCTAGACCTCATTTGAAATTCGTACAGCATAAAAGTTGTTGAAAATTTTAAGTTTGTCTTTTACCTGCGAGAGTGAAAGTATACCTTAGGTGTGTTTCCAATGTTGTCTTGTCAGCGGAATTCGATTATCCCAAAATCGATCGATACCATTTACTTTACTCGGGGATCAGTAGCTTTGTTGGCGAATTTTTCTTTTCCTCTGATTTTTTTTTTGCTAAAAAATGGTTTTGTACGCATAATGTATATTTAAGAAATTTAGGTACTTTTGTACATGCAAGAATAAATGTAGAATCTTAAAATATGTAGATATTTCAATGGAATATAGTGTTAATCTGATTTATGAAAATTGAACGTCCAAAAGTTTAACTTTGTTTGTACGTCTTTCAGATTTATGTTCTACTAAGGCGTCCGTCCTAATATTTGATTTATTGCGAATATTTACTTTACGTGGCAAACATTTTTTTAAATGCTAGAAAATATCGTTTTTTATCAGGGACGGGAAACGAAATAAAAAATCGTAACGTTATACATTTCGTTACGTAACGTAATTTAACTTTTATTTCGTTACGTTATTTCGTTTTGTAACGATAAAAAATTTCATTTCGTTACGTTATAACGTTATATTTCGTTACACATTATGGAAACTGAAAACAAAAAAAACCCACTTTAATAATAGTTTGTCACAAAGTAATTCAGTTAAGTTTCCATAAAAATAAATTCTATAAAAAATAATAAAACTTAGCAGTAAGAAAATACAAATAAAAACAAAAAAATAAATAAAATAGTGATTACTAAGTTAAAATATCAGTTGTGGTCAACACAAAACTTTCTTCTACAAAATCTACGACCCTGCACAATTTACGCTAGAGCCCTGTCGCGTTGTCAACCTAAGACGACCTCCCAATAAATTCTTGGTTTATTCAAACATATCAAAAACATACAAAATTTGAGATAACTTGAGAACGGTAAAAGATATCAATTTACGGTATATGGTAAAAATGTAAAAAATTTTAACATCTCCAATTCTTCCTTAAATTAATTTGTCGAAAAACCGTTAGTTTGCAAGTAATTTGCAAAAATATATTTTTTTATATTTTAATCTAAATATCTCAATAACGGTAAAAGATAACGGATAACGGTAAAAGACCAAATTGTGCAGAATGCCATTCTCATTAATTCACTTCATACATTCAGTAAGCAAAAACCCGTTAGTTTTCGAGATAATCGCAAAAAACTGTTTTTTTGGAAATAACGGTTTATCTCGATAACATGTTGAGATATCGAGTTATTGCTAAAGACAAAAGTGTGGGAAATTTTATTTCCCACACTTTTGTCTTTAGCAATAACTCGATATCTCAACATGACTGACAGACTGACAGACTGACAGACTGACAGACTGACAGACTGACAGACTGACAGACAGAAAGACATTTTTTAAATATGACTCCAATCGACTCAGGAGTGATCGGGAAATGTTTTTTAGGCAAAATTAAGAGGTCGAAATTTTTCATGAATACAATCGGTACTTTATTATACTCCGTAGAAGAAAGTAAAAATCGACATTTTGGTCAATATCAAAGATATAGAATTTTAGGCTATTTTGACGTCGCTAATTCTGAGTCGCACTTAGCTTTCGCGAAATTCACTCTACTTCTGGAGTTAGTAAAAAGAAAATATTTTCGATACCAACAAAGTTGCTTGAAAAATTTCCTTGTTCGTATCTCCAGAAGTAGAGGGAATCGGGCCAAAATAAAATCCGATTTATGTAAAGGCCACATCTATCAGTTTTCCATCAGTCGCAACTGTTACGGTACTTGTCAGTTTTCCATCAGTTTTTAACATCCAGTTAAGCGTTCACATCTATCAGTTGCGACTGACAGTTTTTTGTGAAAATTTTCCATTCATTTTGATTCTAGAGTTCAAAAAATACCGGTGGATAATAAAGAGATTGCATTAAGTTCAAAAAATAATATTTGGTTCTATTCTAATGCGATACGACTGACGCGAACGTTCACACCAATCAATTTCCCATCAATTTCCCAAAAACTGATGGAAAACTGATAGATGTGGCCCCTACATTAGAATCAAAATACGATTAAAAATACTACTCCAATATTTTTAATCATATTTTATGCAGGTGACAGGTCTGTGTGGTTATACTTGGTGAACTTTTGTGGAAAATTTCACAAAAATATAATACTGAACAAAACAAGGAAAAATTAAGAAATAACGAAAAAACGTAATATTTTTTTGCGTTTTTCGTTAAGTTTTTCGTTATTGTAACGGAATTGAATTTCTATAACGTTATAACGTAATTATGAAGAAATAGGCCGAAAATCATTTCGTTATTTCGTTATTCCGTTACGTTACGATAACGTTTCCCATCCCTGTTTTTTATATATATGTATATTTGTGAAATACTATTGCGTACGAAATAAGTTTGGTTTTTCTAAAAACTTAAATGGTTATTGAACTTGTTTTATAGGCGCGTTTGATTGAAGTGAAAAAGAAAATAATATTTTTTAGACACACTGGCATATTGTCTAGATATGTTGGTGTTGCTCAAATCGCTGTGAAATCTGAATTATTGAAAAGCTTTATACTTTAAAAATTTAAATTAATTTACACCTTTGTCAAATAATGTCAAACATACGTATAAAAATTTTTTTTTTAATTTTTCTTCCACTCTTTGAAAATATGAGAACAGACCGAATTTTGATTCAATAAAGTTCCATTTGTATAGGGGTGAGACGAAGAAGTGGTGCGATGGGAAGGTTTGCCTTGGCCAAACTAGTTCGTCCTAATAGAAAAACGTACGCTTTAGGATAAATTGTTGGCTCACCAAATTATTATATAGTGAATTAACGTACAGACAGAAAATGAATTCCCCCTTTAGATTTTCCTTTAAAAAAATTGTGTTTAGGGAAGACAGGAGGGAGTATGATGGGGGAAGGGGTGTTGGAGGTTGGGAGTGAGGGTGTGAAGGAAGGCCGCAGCTAAATGCCATTTTTTAAAAGGAAAATCTAAAGGAGGGGATTTATTTTTTGTCTGTGTGTCAATTCATTACGCATATTTAAAAAAAAACTATGAAAATGGTTGGCTAACCTTCATAAAAATGTCACTTGTTAGAATCATCAATCAAACACAATGAAAACTACAATTGCCTAGTAATGATTCTAAAATCTCAAATAAATTAAATTTAATCATAATATTCAAATTAAAATTTGTTAAAATTTGTCCTTCTAAATTTTAATGTATGAAATACTTACGTGAAAAAATCGCAAAAAGCGGTTCTGTTTGTATGGCAGAAGGAGACAGGAGTGGTCCGATTTTGTTTATAAATTCCCATTTTATTAAAAAAAAGAAACAGTAATCCCTCGAACTGCGCGGTTTCGGACTGCGCGGTTTCGGACTTGCGCGTTTTTGTTTTCAACACTAAAATTTCGCATTGCGCGGGTTAGGGTTTCGCAGCTGCGCGGTTTTTTTTTATAATTTTCGTTTAAAAAAATATGTTCTGTATATATATTTTGCTGGATCCCCAACAAGACGGAATCAGCTGGTAATTTGGTATCTTCGTATATATTTGGTAATTTCGTGCTTATAATTAGTGCCCTTTTTGAATAGTTGTAGATAATTTGTTGTTAATTTTTGCATTTTCTGACGTACTGCTTTCCATTTGCAATTCCGTCGACTTTTCGGTAACTTTTCAGTGTTTTAGAAATCCTTACATCAATAAAAACTTGTGTTATATGGTAAGAATAAAATAAATTTAACGAAGGAGTTTCAAAAATGTTTACAGCCTATATGTAATAATGGACGAACCTGACTAGAGAAAAATTTGGTCATTGGAGCTAAAACTTGAAATAGTTACGAACGAAAAACTAGCAAATTTTTTTAATGCTTGGTAGTCAACTTGAACAAGAAGCTCTTAATATAGACCCTGATGTGGAGCGTGCCTTAAAATTTCGGAGAAATTTGACAGCCGCTTTAGCCCCATACGCAGAAATTGGTAATGAAAAACAAAAATCGGGTAATCAATCACTAATAACAAGGTTTTTTCAAAAAGATTAGTAGGACATGTCATATGTTTGTATTAATTTACATACAGTGAGTGGAAAAAGTCACCGTACGGTCATGATTTTTGAATAAAATACCAAAACCCTGAAACACTGTATTTGTTTTTAAAATTCTGATTACAGGATTTTGTTGCCTGGACAATTCTTTACAGATCTGTAAAAAAAGAAATTTAAAAAAATTATAATTTAGTACTTAAATTTATCACTTTAACTAAAAATATGCTGTTTAAGAGCGTAAAAAGTCACCGTACGGCTATTAAAATAACCAATAAACATGGGCTAATTTACCGTTAGTATTTGGTTGGGTATCCATTAGATCGAATTACTGCTTGAAGTCGCCTGGGCATCGTTTTTACCAACTTCCGGGTCACTTCCGGGGTTATTTTTGCCCATTCTACTTGCAACACCACCTTAAGCGTTTTTTTTTTTTTTTTTTTTTTTTTATTAAACACTTCAATAGCTTACAATTCATATGGAACCACAAAAGCTATGTTTAAAATTGGGAAAACTTCAAAAATTTAGAGAAAAAATAAAAATAGTACTTTATAAATTAATAGAATTTAGAAGCAGTATGAAATTAAGAAAAAATTAAATTAAATATTAAAGAAAATTTAAGAATTGGAAATAATAAGAATATTTTAGGGCTAAGGACTAGGCTAAAAGATAGAAAGAGAAAAAGAATATATATATTAAGTTATACTATGGATTAGTTGCATTTATGGCAAGACTGAGGTATTATTGATTATTCTCATTATCTGTTTTTTAAGAGGCATTTGTTCAACACTAAAGAGATCAATGTCCATGAATATTTTATTGTGTCTATCTTGAGATCTCATTATTGGTGATTTAAATAAAAGATTTGTGCGATGTATTGGAATTCGGAAAGTCTGTCCTAAACCTTGTCTTATGGGCCTTGCATTGACTTGCAGGTTAATTCTTTGCAATAATTCTGAAACTTCAACTTTACATGTAATAACATTATAAAGGAAAACCTCATCCAACATGCACCTTCTTTGCCACAATGAGACCATGTTTAAAGTTTCAAGTCTATGTGGATATTCAGCATATTCTCGATGTGTTCTAAAATAGAGTCTGCGTGTAAATTTTTTTTGAATTAGTTCTAATTTTGTCTCATAAACTTTGTATATTGGATTAAATATCACAGTTGCATATTCTACTACACTTCTAATATTCGCGTTATACAAGACCAAAAGACTTTTGAGATTTTTGAATTTTTTAGTAACTCTTAGTATGAATCCCAAAGATCTACTCGATTTTCGAAATATATACGAAATGTGACTATCAAAGAGTAATTTTGAGTCAAATATAATTCCCAGATCTTTATGTTGGCTTACTCGCTCTATACATTCGCTTTTTAAGACATAATCAAAATAAATAGACTCAAATTTTCTTGTAAATGACATTACTTTACATTTACTGACGTAATACTATTACTATTTTGCTAGTAATAGTGTGGCTGCGGATTTTCCTGTCAAGCAGGTCCCATAGATCTTGGATGGGGTTTATATCAGGAGACTGGGCTGGCATTTTCAAATATTTGGGAGTGTTGTAGAGCAGCCAAAAGCGTGTATTTAGTGCTCTATGCGTCGGGTTTTTATCCTTCATAAACACAAACGTGTCCGTTATTCCCATTTCTTTAGCGCTAGCATGTAAATTTTGTTTAAATATGTCAATATACACATACGGGTCCATAACACCATCAATAAAATGCAGCCTACCCACCCCCCGCCGCGCTCATGCCGCCCCATACCCTGACTCCATGCTTGAGGTTTTCCTTTTGAAACTCCATATTCTTTTTACGGCACAAAATTGGCCTTTCTTCCGATTGGAAAATGTTAAATTTACTCTCGTCAGTAAATATTAGTCAGTAAATAGTAAATATTACTGACGAGAGTAAATTTAACATTTTCCAATCGGAAGAAAGGCCAATTTTGTGCCGTAAAAAGAATATGGAGTTTCAAAAGGAAAACCTCAAGCATGGAGTCAGGTTATGGGCGGCATGAGCGCGGCGGGGGGTGGGTAGGCTGCATTTTATTGATGGTGTTATGGACCCGTATGTGTATATTGACATATTTAAACAAAATTTACATGCTAGCGCTAAAGAAATGGGAATAACGGACACGTTTGTGTTTATGAAGGATAAAAACCCGACGCATAGAGCACTAAATACACGCTTTTGGCTGCTCTACAACACTCCCAAATATTTGAAAATGCCAGCCCAGTCTCCTGATATAAACCCCATCCAAGATCTATGGGACCTGCTTGACAGGAAAATCCGCAGCCACACTATTACTAGCAAAAAAACGCTTAAGGTGGTGTTGCAAGTAGAATGGGCAAAAATAACCCCGGAAGTGACCCGGAAGTTGGTAAAAACGATGCCCAGGCGACTTCAAGCAGTAATTCGATCTAATGGATACCCAACCAAATACTAACGGTAAATTAGCCCATGTTTATTGGTTATTTTAATAGCCGTACGGTGACTTTTTACGCTCTTAAACTTATTTTTAGTTAAAGTGATAAATTTAAGTACTAAATTATAATTTTTTTAAATTTCTTTTTTTACAGATCTGTAAAGAATTGTCCAGGCAACAAAATCCTGTAATCAGAATTTTAAAAACAAATACAGTGTTTCAGGGTTTTGGTATTTTATTCAAAAATCATGACCGTACGGTGACTTTTTCCACTCACTGTATGTCGTTAAAAAAAAACTTTTTTTTATTTTTTTTTTGATTTTATCTAACACCTAGGACCTAACCCCAAGATTTCATACAAAGTAGAGTTCACAGTGTTTATGGCGTAAATATTTGTACCCCGCTGTCTATAATATGAAAAAAAGGCACACAACCGCATGCATCAACAGCAGAAATGCTACACGAATGAAGCGTCTGACTCATATAATTCGCTCATTCTTCTTCCGCTGTTTGATATCCAGCAAAAGCTTTTAGGAAGTGCAACTGAAATTATGAAAATATGTATTGGTCATAATTGCATAAAATGCTCTGCCGCTATAAATAAAAATTTTAAGCATGGCCAGCCAAAGGTGTACATCACTGATATAGAGTACAAAACATAAAAAAACCAATTGTCAACAAAAACAAACTTGAATAGCGACTTTTGGTACTATAAAGTTTTGTCATTTTGGTACCTCAAGTGGAAAAATCTACAGAAATTCATAAAGAAAACATTATGTTCCATAGCATGGATTTAAAAAAAAATCTGTCACATGCTATGAACTTCATGCTGACAGACATGAAATTTTTCATAAAGCTAAAGGTAAAGCTGAAGATTTCAGAACTTGTGGTTAATTTGAAGTTTGGTTTTTCCATTTGCTTACTTTGAAATCTGTATCTCTGCTGACTCATATTCGCTAAATAGCATTTTCTTCTTTTCGAAAATTGCATGCTTCCTACCATTTTTTATTTTACCCATACAAAAAGTAAATTTAATGAGAACTGTGGCTTGTCTACTAGTGTAAAAAGAGAAAATATAACTAAAACACAGCTTATTCCACCTAACGGTGAGGTGATAGGTTTTTTTCCATCATCAAACCTAGGGATTGCAAATTTACCGAACTTTGTCATTACCGGTAACGCGGTAAAAAAAAAAAAAATTACCGGTAAACCGGTAAATTAAACATTTTCTAAAATTATTAGGAAATGCACAATATTATATGATAGAGAGGGTAAAAATAAGAAATAATGTGTAATTGAAAGTATCCTTTATTTGTCTTCAGAAAACTAAAATATAAAACGCAATATAATATAATAATATTCACCCTTGTTCTGAGATACGGCGTTAGCCCGCTAAACGTAACGCATTCGATTCGATTCGCTACGCGATCGGTGTTCTGAAAAACGGCGTTTGCTGTTTGCTGTTTAAAAATACGGCAAACATCGCATGCAAACGAAGTGTCAAAAATCAGCTGGTTATGTTTGTATCTGGGTTGATAGCCATTTCAGTGCAAGTTTTGAAAGTAGAACATGGATTTCACGGTGCCAATTAATTTATTATTGAGGCAGGAGGAGATAAACTCCTTGCGGGAGCAAAGAATTCTTCTGAGAAATTCTTCGAACGTCATGAATTTAAGTGAAGAAGCGTGAGTATATAGAAAAAGTGTAACTTTCAATTCATATAAATTTTTTTTTCTAGCTTTAGGAAGGATTTTCGGCTGAGCAAAACATCATTTTTATATATTCTGAGGAAATCCTTTTTTTGGTGGTCCCAAGCTGGATAATTTATCCGATATTGATTGCCAGATGGCCTGCACCTCTGCCACTGGTCTCCGTGAATAGCCCTTCACGATATCAGAGTGCTCCTTCATTACATCAATTAAATAGTTGAATTGGGCAGTATTTGTTGAATTTTTATTTCCACTCCTATTTGACAAATAAACTTGTAATTTCATACTTAAATATATATTTCCATTATTTTCTACTAACATTTTAATTGATCGCAAAAGAAGCCCTAAAACTGCCTGAAATATCCACCAAACGCGAGAAAACTGAAGTGAGCAATTTAACCTCAAATATCAGCTCCCGGCGAATCTCAGAACAACGAAAATCGAATACGTTGCGAGGCGTTACTCCGCGTTGAACTCAAACGAAACGTTGCGTATTTCAGAACACCGAAAATGCGATATCGAGTGCTGATCGAGTAAATATCGAGCAAACTAACGTAACGCCGTATTTCAGAACAAGGGTGAATGGGAGTGTTAAATCCATTTTCAAACTTCAATCAAACGTTTTTACTTGCATAACCAAGAAATAAATACAACCAGCTGATTTTTGACACTGCGTTTGCATGCGATGTTTGCCGTATTTTTAAACAGCAAACGCCGTTTTTCAGAACACCGATCGCGTAGCGAATCGAATCGAATGCGTTACGTTTAGCGGGCTAACGCCGTATCTCAGAACAAGGGTGAATATATTGACTTTAAATTTGGTTGAGTTAAAAGAAAACACTTTTAAATAAGTATAACATTTAATGTATTCATAACAAGAGTAGTTTCACGCCTCACTATAAAAATAATGTTTTTACCGAATTTACCGGTAATGAGCTGTAAAATTACCGGTAAAAAAATTATGCATTTTCAGCCGATTTACCGGTTTACCGGTATTGCAATCCCTAATCAAACCTCGTATAATAAATATAAGTAGTTATAATATAGGAAACTTTTATACAAAAACATTTCAATTGAACTACAATAGAAAGTTGAAATTTCATATAGAGCAGACTTTTATCAAAAGCAGTATTGTTCTTCTACGCGTACACTTTAATTGTCTACACTTTAGTGTAGACAATAGCGTAGACAATCGATTTGGGGTAGACAATGTAGACATTGACGTTGACAATGTCGACTTTGCGTAGACAATGTAGACTTTCTCATATCTGTCAAAACAAAGTCATTAGTAAGTCATATGTTGTCAAAGCCGAAATCGACTGACCTTGGATAGGTCAATATATTACTTGATTTGAATTACTTCCGTATAGATTTCCGTCAATCTGTAAATACGACAACTCTCAACGGAATTAAGCTAAAGACTAGAAACAAACGTGTTTTTCGAACAAATTAAACAGGTATTCTTAAATGAGCAAAGCCACCCCATACAAATGAATCAGTTTTTTAAACAAACGGTTCGTTATATTGAAAAATGTGTAAAGCAAAAAGATTTTAGAATTCAATGTGATTTCAATTGCAAAAATTAAAAACAAACCGCTTAGATTGCATGAAAAGAATTAGAATTGCCAATAAAGTTTGCTCCGAAGTTCTCCATTACAGCATTTGGCGATTGCTTCCTGGAAATTGTGCTTTATCCTATAATATAATACGAGGAACGTCTGTCTGTCTGTCTGTCTGTCTGCACAAACGATCTCGAAAACCCGCCTAACGATTTTCACGAAACTTGGCGGTTAGGGATTTTCGGGGACAAGAAATCTATCTAGATAGGTCTAACCTCTGAGAAAATTCCCCTTCGATACCCCTTGCCTGTTATCTTCGAATTGGGTGGTCCGATTTTAATGAAACTTTACAGTATTACTGAGGAGGCTGAGGGCTTTCGATTTTCCCACTACAAACCTGACTTTTCCCTCCCCTCGATAACCCTCACCTGGTGTCTCAAAACAACGTTTCAAAAATCGGTGACAGCGATTTCTCAATAACCACTCAACCGATTTCTATGAAATTTTGTTATCGCGAGTTAGTTTTAGTTCTAGCTTTCTAGGTCGCGAATTTAAAAACGCTGGAAAAGCTCTGTAAAGATAATGTGAACTTAGTTTTTCCCCAAAAATCAGCAAAAGTAGGATTTTAAGGTCTCCGAGAATGGCTCGGTCTTCCTGGTACTTATGTTAAAATTCATTGAAGAAAATTAGATTTTAAAACTAAATCAGCTATCCTTTATTTTATTGATTGTCTACATTGTCTACGCGTAGAGAATAGACCATTGTCTACAGTAATAGTCTACGCGTAGACAATGGTGTAGTCTACATCACGTAGATTACGCGGCACAACGCTGATCAAAAGATAAACCTATTAGGAAATGCGAAAAATTAAACCACATGTTCCATAAAAATGTGATAAATTTTTGTAATGTTCACGAAAACGGTTCATTTTTTCGAATTTTTTTTAACAAATAGTGTTTAGAATATATGATTCTACATAACTTTGCCGTACATCAAAATTCAATCTCATCATGCCTCACATCCTATCCCATACAAACGGAAAAGATTTTCGCGGTTTTCTCGAAAACGCTTCAATTTCTTTCAAAATTGAGTCCAATAGGGTTCTATGTAATTATAACAGCTTTCGAATGCAAAAAACCGCGCAACATCGGTCAAGGTTACTTACAAATTTCATTGCATACATACATACGAGCGAACACTCCCAGACAGGCATGTTGCAGACTCATCTAACGGACTCATCAAAAACTATAGTCTTCAAATCTTTTGCTGACATATTATATTCATTTAAAAGGTCAATTCAACATTATTAGATGACCTTTTGGAATTTTGTGGACGAGTGCGGGTAAAGGATACAATCAAGTATAATATATCTGCCTTTGTTAACCTGAGCTTAATTAAGGAAAAAAGGTTCATATTACTAGAATCGAATGTACTACTCTACCAAATGACGTAAGGCCAGCACAATGGAAACTTACATTTACGTTCTGAAAAGTGTGTTATTTAAATAATAAAGCCTTAAGTATAGTTAGTTCTAATATGTCTACAGTTATGTATCACACATTTTTAAATTTCTACACAAGATTAAAAGAATATTTAAGTAAAAATTAAAAGAATATTTAAGCTATTAATTTTGTTCCGCGTGAGTTTCTCAATCTTTAGATAATTACAAATTGGGTCTTCTTGTTAAACATTGGAAGCAGAATGTGGCATTATCTGGTGACTTTGAACAAACATACCGCTAATACACTTCTTAAGAAAAAGCCCTACACTTTTCACCTTTAGCCTTTGAGCTAAATGGAACATTTCTCAAACTCCATTTACTTTTGAAATGTCAGCAAACTTCTAAGAGAATTTTTCTTAATTATATTTAACTGTAAAAGAAATTATGACATGATGTCTTCCTTTTTGGCATTTCTTTAAAACGTCCCAAAAGTTAATTGCGTAGACTTCTTCCTAGGGTTCTTTTTATTTTTTATGCCGCTGGTATTATAAAGTAATGCTTTCTGAAAATCTTAATAATTGATATTGTCATTAAAAGCAAATTTTTGCTTTTAAGCGTCTCGAGATCTTTAGTTTTTTATTTTATCCTTTTGAGTTATTTTGTAATTGATTAAGACTGAAAATTAAAAATGATGCTTGTTTTTCGCAACGCTTATTCATTTTTTTCCTGAGTTCTATACTTATGGCTTTCCATTTATTTCTCCACGACCTTTCATTTAAGATCCCACATGATAGGGACTTGGTTTTTATACAAGACCTCCGCGTAGCTAAGAAGGAAAGTATTGTATTTATCATAGTGACCGACTCGAGAACAGGGGCAGATAGAACATTCTGATCCATACGAAATCCGTTTCAGGGAAAATGATGTTTTGTAATTTTTGTTGAAGTAATTTTATAAATTCGTGGAAAAGAACGAAAAGTTGACGTCGTTTTCGTGTAAGTCTTGATTTATTTAACCCATTAGCACCCAGACGTTTTCAGCATTGAAATTTAATGAAGTAGTTTTACTGTTTGTAGGAACCCAGACATAAAAATCTGTTTTTGCTACGCATTACCTAATGGACATAAGAAACTTTTGGATATCTCTTAACTGTACTTAAAACTGCCGCAAGCAGGATAAATAAATGACAAGTTCCCAAAAAGGTGATTTTTGTGGGCATTAATGGGTTAATTGTTTAAAACTTCACATTTGTCAATCGTTTTATCCTGAATTTGATTTCTTAGCTGAACGAAATTTCTTAGCTTTCCTGCGCGCTTTTATTTTGTTTCTATGTATCAATCTCGGATTCATCCAAAATAGAAATGGTCACCATAATTTTATGTAATATTATTTTATTTTAATATGACTATTATTTATGGTAATTTAATATAATTTTTAATACTGTTTCTAGAGAGAAAATAAAAAAACGACATCTATGCATAATTCTTAAAATGTTTTGACAAATAAAATTAATTCATTCGATTTTATTTTCCAGCGTGGGAATTTGCGCGGTAATATTGATTCAAAATTCTCGTTAACTAATATGTCCGTAATTTTGTAAAAATTATTCTGCTGAGTAAACAATAAAATAAATGCGGTCGTATTTTCTTATCATATCTTGTTGCGTTAATAAATTTCCCCCTTTATTTACAATTGAATCCATTACAAGGCACGTAAACTGATTATGTAAGGAAAAGAGATATAAAAATGTGCAAAATTGGGAAGCTTCATAGAGCTTTAGACCCATAACATTAAATGCTCACGAAAAGATCCTCAAAAAAATTAAATATCTATTTCTATTCTTGTAAATTTCAATTCAAATCCTGAATCACAAATATGTATTTCTACCCTGTTTTAAAAAGCAGCCCAAATAAACCAAAATTGGTATAATATCAATGTCATATAAATTTCCCGCGGTGTATCCCAAACGTCGGCGTTGACATGATTCTTTCAAGGGATCCACAAGGTTTAACATTATTATCCCAGCAATTTTGTTTTCAATTTCCGAATGTACTCAGGCCCATCAATTTTTATTTTTAGTGCTCGTTACAATTTTGGAAGGTAGAAGATATGGTTGAAGCGAACGAGGGTGGACCGGGAATGAATATACATTTTCTATAAGCTGTGCGCTGAATCTATATGAAGTGAATCAAACGTAGACGATGGATGCCGGGATAGGATTCCCCAGGGTGGCCAACCACGTTATTCCTGTATAGAAGGGAATTTGGAAATACTGTTCCTTTTTGCTTCAAATTTGTTTCGCCAATCGTTTACCTTTACTTTGCGCGAAAAACCTAAGAGGAATCGATTATGTTCACCATCTGGCAAGTGTCATTACTACGTAAATAGCTTCATTTCGGTTGTTATCAGCGTGTCGCAACGTTTTCGCAGTATCATGCAAGTTTATATGGTACAACCTTTATGTATAGTCATAATTTTATGAAAATTCCCTCCTCACTAGCCCATCTCTATGTAGTTTATACATTAACCATAAATTTCACGAAACAATTGGTACATGAAATTTGCCATTTTCTGCACCCTTCATGCAATTTTATCAAACTGGCACTAGACGTTTACAAAATACTTAAAATTTTATATTGGTGCCGATCGTGGAATACGGCATCAGACACGTGAATGCGTATCTCTCGTTTTTCGATCATTGAAAACGTTCGAAGGGAGTAGTGAATCATTCACGTTTGAGGTTTCAAATACGCGCCACTTTCAGGGTTCCCACCCCAAAAGTGAAAAGCGGAGTGTTACCCCCGTCGCACACTTCAGCTAAGCGAGCTCAACTACGTGAGCTAAGTTTCTCGCTGAAAGTAAAATCCTTAGCATTTGCATTGGCGACCGCACACTTCAGCGAAACTATGAAACTACATCGCGTAGTCATGGGCGACGCGGACTAAGCTCGCTCGCGTAGTTCAGACCTCAACTACGCGAACGACTTCGCTGACATCGCTGACACTCACATATAAATATTTTCGGCGTTATACAGTGTAGAATCGGTGTTTGCAAAAGTGTAGTATTTTGCGGACATAAAAGTGTAAGGAAAACGTGAAAATTGAATTCTTTTGGGGAATATTTTCAATCGCGTTAATATATGCAGATAAAGTGGAAAAATGCATATATTTACCGAAAATATCGCCGCGTATCTTAGCTCAAGTGTGCAACGAGGTGAGCTAACCCAGCTAGGCTATGTAACTATAGCTAGCCTCGCTCACATAGCTTAGTTGAAGTGTGCGACGGGGGTTACTGATCGAAAAATAGTAGTGTCAGAGGGATTTCAGTAGTGTCAGAGGGATTTCAGTAGTGTCAACTTTTTTAACAGTCATTTAGAGTTTTATTGAGACAACACATTTTGAATGTTACCGTCTAATGTTTTATTGCATATCATATCGGTACATTTTTATACCCGTATGATGAAACCAAAGGGTATATTAGATTTGCCTCACTGTTTGTAACGCCAAAATCCCGTTATTACACACAAAAATGAATTACACCAGTGTGTTTAGAATGATAAAAAAAATTGAATTTAGCATGTCCGTCCGTCTGTGGCGCGGATTGCGGGCGCACGGATTGTGCTAGAGACTTGAAATTTTGCGCAGATTGGTTTTTCGTAAAATGCAAGGCTAAGTTCGTTAATGGGCAAAAATGGACTATTAGAACGAAAACGTTTTTTGTGAATATCTCAAAAACGGTGCATCTTATCAAAAAAGTGCAAGAACAAAAGTTGTTTAGGATATGATTCTACATAAAACTCTATACATCAAAATCCTATTGGAATAAATTTTAAAAAATGTTATTGGAAAGTTTGACTTCATACTGGAATTTTGATAAAACTGTTCGCCGTTCACTTAAACTCCGAACAATGCCATATCACCATATGGGTTTTCAATAATTGCCAGATTGGCAATTATTGCTTTGGTTATGTTTGTTAACTAAGTATTATATCGTCGGCTAAAAGTGAAATTGTGCTAAGTCCAATATACCAAACTTGACAGAAGAGCAATAAAAAACCTTGTTAAATCATTTTAATTTTCATTTAAAGAAAACAGAGTCTTATTTAAAGAAAACTCAGTGTTATTGAAAGTGAATTAAAACGATTTAACAAGGTTTTCATTGCTCTTCTGGAAAATTATACCAAATGGACTTAGCACAATTTCACTTTTAGCCGACGATATGTCATAGGGAATGCCTAAAGTACTTAAATATTTTAGATAAAGAGTCTGAATGATTACATATTACATATTTTTTAATTTTCCCCAGATAAATGAAATTTTCAAATCTAGAAATTAATTTTCTTTGTAGCACGTTTTTTATAGGGCGAAAAAGGTAGTGTTTTGAGTTTTTCAGTAGTGTAAGTAGTGTTAGGTCAAATTATGTCGAAATAGTAGTGTAAAACTACGATAGTAGTGTAAACGGGATCCCTGGCCACTTTCAAACCCTAGAGTGAAACTTTTCAGCCTCCTATTGAGCAGAATTCATGGCAAAAATCACGGTTTAAAAACACTTAAACCCGCTTCCTCCCGCCCCCGTTCACCCCTTTAGGGGTAAAATTTCAGAAAGCACCGCCTTAGTGAGCGCCTACGCGATGGTCGGGACATACTGTGAAAGTTTCAAGTCTCTAGCTTCAGGGGTTTGGGCTGCGCGTTGATGAGTTAGTCAGTCAGTCAGTCAGTCAATCAGGTGAAACGATTTTATATATTTGTACCCCAGAGGTAAACTGTCGTAACTGACATTTTGCAAATTTTACAGGAGAGCCATTTTTAGTTCGGAATTGCAAACTTTTTATTGTGTATGATTTTCGGTAAATATTGAAACTTTTGTAGTTTATTTTATTTTAGGACATTGTTTAAACAAAATATTAGTTGATATAATATATACGTCCCCACAATGTAGTTACAACAATAACCCCAAAATCGCGGTTTTGGCAGTTACGCCAGTTTACCTCTGGGGTACAGATATATATGTAGATGCCCGGACAGCATTCTATACGTAAATCAGTTCAGATTGTAGCATATAGTATTGTGATCTTAGTCGAATATCACTGCACTATCTGTTAATCTAAAATCAGAATAAATAAAATCAATTTTTTTAAAAAAACGTTTTGACTTTATCAAACATATTAGTTTTTTTTCAATATTAACAAAACACAACAATTGAATTTCATTATTCACATTTAGTAAGTAAAAAGTAGACTTTAATTCTTTAAAACAGTTGAAAGATTTATTTCAACCATAATAAAAACTCGTTCGAAAACATCACCATTTATTTTATTAAAGGAAAAAGTTAATAATAAAATATCACCCTAGATACAGCAAAAAAAAAATTAGACTTCATTCTTCCAGCTTGTTCACCGCTTCAATTTTCTGTGTCAATAAGTGTTAGAGATAGACATTGTAAAAAAATTTTATGTACTTTGTACTGTCTAGGTTCAATCAATCTAAGAACGGCAACCATTTCGTTGTTTGTACGACAGCTTTAAAAGAAACTTCGAAACCTTTTGCAACAACCTGTTCTTATCCATAAAAATCGTTGAATTGGTAAACATGGCGCCAGATTACATTTGGCTTAAGTAAGCCGGCAACTTTTGGGCTTAATAAGCCAATGTGCTTACACTTGTGGCTTAAATAAGCCAATCCTGTTTGCATATGCTACACAAGTTTACATGGGTGTGTGTGGACTCAAACCATTGAAATTGCTGCTGCTCATATATTTCCCAAGATCTTTACCTGCTGACGGTCAGAACGAAAATGATTTCTGCCTAGTACTTTTCCCAAACCGGTTCACACGCTTTGCATGTATGCAGATTGTCGATAAGCCATGATTTCGAGTGGCAACTTTTCCCTCCTCAGTCGTTTCTCCCAAAAATCGGCTTAAGTAAGCCCGAAAGTTGCCGTGTGTAATCTGGCTCATGAAGCATTCCTCAGAAAAAGGGGAACATAAACAAAATAACGTTTTTTAACAAAAATCAATAAAACTCCTGGGAACAGAAAACTTTTCCAACCGAATCGATGTTAAGCATTGTAGCTAAAATTTTACGCCTCATAATGGGAATTCATCCATCCAGAAAAAAACATATAAAATAAATTTTTCCACAAATATTTTTTTGTTATTGCTACATTATATCAGTCTGGTCATTGTTCGATTGTTTTTTAAGAGATAAGTTGAATTTCGTTTCTCTCGATTTTTTTCCGAACCCACGCATTTTTCCGAAGATGTGACAGAAGTTTATGATACGAAAATTTGACACAGTTTTGTCTTTTACCAAAACTCCATATCTCTAACTTCATGATATATTAACATTTTTTTAAAACTTCAGGTTTAAACTCCTTGAAAACTTCAAATGATTTTCATGTAATTTTTCGCACTGACGAAAAGATGATGAGTCATAATGCAAGATAAAGTGTTACACAATCGTTTTATCACATTTTATCGCTAAGTTTAAATGCATTAGACCTTGAATTACTTCAGAATTGTTCATTTATTCATGTTTATGCAATTTATAATAGACTAGCAGACCCTACGTTGGCAGCTAAAAGTTTTTTGCATAAATTTTAGAATGCCAAAAAACCATAAATAACTTAAAAAGTTTTGGGAAAAAATGTTATCCTTACAGGACCTTTCGTGTCGAATTTTGCAAATCTAATACCGGATTCGTGATCAGCGACCTCAAAAACCCCCTTATGCCGATTTTTCCGGGGAAAAACGGGAAAAAGGATATTTGCGTTACCTTACAGGACCTTCTGTTCCGAATTTTGAAATTCCAACACCAGATTCGTAATTAGTGACCCCAAATACCCTATAATGCCAATTTTCCGGGGAAAAATAGGAAAAAGGAAATTTGCGTTATCTTTCCAGGACTTTCCGTTTAGAATTTTCAAATTCCAACAGCCAGCGCGTGATCAGCGACCACGGAAACCCTCTTATGCCGATTTTTCGGGGGAAAAACGGGAAAAAGGATATTTGCGTTATCCTTGCAGGACCTTCCGTTTCGAATTTTGAAATTCCAACTCCAGATTCGTAATCAGTGACCCCAAAAACCCCATAATACCAATTTCTCCGGAGAAAATTGGAAAAAGGACATTTGCGTTATCCTTACAGGACTTTACGGTTAGAATTTTGGAATTCCAACACCGTATTCGTGATCAGCGACCCCAAAAATCCCATAATGGCAATTTTTCCGGGGGAAAATGGGAAAAGGATATTCGCGTTATCCTTACAGGACCTTTCGTTTCGAGTTTTGAAATTCCAACACCAGATTCGTGATCAGCGCCCCAAAAAACCCCCCTATACCGATTTTTCCGAGGAAAAACGGGAAAAGGGATATTTATCCTTACAGGACTTTTCGTTTCGAATTTTCAAAATATAATACCGGATTCGTGATCAGCGACCCCAAAAACCCTATAATGCAAATTTTTCCGGGGCAAAATGGAAAAAAGGATATTTATGTTATCCTTTCAGGACTTTCCGTTTCGAATTTTGAAAATCGAATACCGGATTCGTGATCAGCGCCCCAAAAACCCCCTTATACCGATTTTTCCGAGGAAAAACGGGAAAAAGGATATTTATCCTTACAGGACTTTTCGTTTCGAATTTTGAAAATCTAATACCGGATTCGTGATCAGCGACCCCAAAAACCCTATAATGCAAATTTTTCCGGGGAAAAATGGGAAAAATGATATTTTCGTTATCCTTACAGGACAATCCGTTTCGAATTTTGAAAATCTAATACCGAATTCGTGATCTGCGACCCCAAAAACCACATAATGCCAATTTTTCCGGGGAAAAATGGGAAAAAGGATAATTTCATTATCCTTAAAGGACCTTCGGTTTCGAATTTTGAAAATCTAATACCGGATTCGTGATCAGCGACCCCAAAAACCCAATAATGCAAATTTTTCCGGGAAAAAATGGGAAAAAGGATATTTTCATTATCCTTACAGGACCTTCGGTTTCGAATTTTGAAAATCTAATACCGGATTCGTGATCAGCGACCCAAAAACCCTATAATGCAAATTTTTCCGGGGAAAAATGGGAAAAAGGATATTTTCGTCATCCTTACAGGATCTTCCGTTTCGAATTTTGAAAATCTAATACCGGATTCGTGATCAGCGACCCCAAAAACCCCATAGTGCCAATTTTTCCGGGGAAAAATGGGAAAAAGGATATTTTCATTATCCTTACAGGACCTTCGGTTTCGAATTTTGAAAATCTAATACCGGATTCGTGATCAGCGACCCCAAAAACCCTATAATGCAAATTTTTCCGGGAAAAAATGGGAAAAAGGATATTTTCATTATCCTTACAGGACCTTCCGTTTCGAATTTTGAAAATCTAATACCGGATTCGTGATCAGCGAGCCCAAAAACCCTATAATGCAAATTTTTCCGGGGAGAAATGGGAAAAAGGATATTTTTATTATCCTTACAGGACCTTCCGTTTCGAGTTTTGAAAATCTAATACCGGATTCGTGATCAGCGACCCCAAAAACCCTATAATGCAAATTTTTCCGGGGAAAAATGGGAAAAAGGATATTTTCATTATCCTTACAGGACCTTCCGTTTCAAATTTTGAAAATCTACATAGCTAAAAACCTGCTCCTGGCGACACAGATCATTTTGCAAAAAACCGCGTAAAAATCGGTCCAGTAGTTTTTGAGTTTTGTAATCTCAAACAAACAGACAAACAGACAGACAAACAGACAAACATCCATTTTTATATATATAGATTAATCAAAGTTTCTTGGAGTTACTGTGGCTTCTAGGTAGAAACTTGGACTCGTTGAAGTCCGACAGGTGTCAAGAAGTTTACAAAACTTCGACTTATTGAGGGTTACATTTGAGTTATCGAAGTAAAATAACATGGAGTAAGATAGAGAGTTTCAAGGGTAAGGGGTTTGAAAAATCTTCGAGTTATCGCGGAATTCAAGTTATCGAGGTTCGACTTATCGAGGTTCGACTTATCGAGGTTCGACTTATCGAGGTTCGACTTATCGAGGTTCGACTTATCGAGGTTCGACTTATCGAGGTTCGACTTATCGAGGTTCGACTTATCGAGGTTCGACTTATCGAGGTTCGACTTATCGAGGTTCGACTTATCGAGGTTCAGTGTATTGAGGTTCCACTGTATCAAAGTAAAATGTTTCCCAGTATCTTTTGAACCCATAAACAAATTGCGCTGGATTCTTGGAGTGGCACGAATGTCTTTAATCACATTTGTAGAACAAATTTCACCTCTGACCCCCTCTCCTATTATCTCATAAACCACTTAACGTATTTTCATCGAGTTTTTTTCCCATTAGGATTCTTTACAGAGCACAATTCCCGATATATTTTAAAATTACTGTTTGAATTTTATTTGGATTTTCGGCATTGGAGAGAGCATATTACAGTGTTGTACCTTTACGCGAAGACTTTAATTGTAAACACTTTAGAGTAGATAATAGTGTATACAACACACATGGTGTAGACAATGTAGACTTTGGCATAGACAATGTCAACTTGTCGTAGACAATGTAGACTTTGCCATATTAGAATTTCCACCCAAATTCAGTTTGAAGTTTTCATGTTTGGCCAATTTCTCCCTTGTGATTATAACTTTTTTATATTTAAAATTATTTCAAGAAATTGTGATTTTGAAAAAAGCTATCTTTTGTATTTTATCGATTGACTGCATTGCCTGCATTCTACGCATAGAGAATAGATTATTGCTTACAATGAAAGTTTTCGCGTAGACAATGATGTAGTCTACATTACGGGGCGTAGGTGGGTGTGAGAGAGGGGGTATTGGAGGGAGCCAAAAAAGGAAAAAATATTTTCACATACGAGGGCAGTCCGATAAGTACTTAGCCTCACCGCCCGATGGCGCCACTATCGCAGGAGAAATTTACTTTCGTGTAGTACATTCTCATAGACGGCTACACAGTCAAAATTTCAGCCGAATCGAACTCGTAGTTTTGTTTTGACCGCGTATGGAAGCGGGCGTGTCTGTGGATTTCAGAAAAATGGAAAAAGAGCAATATCGGTCGGTGATTCGATTCTTGTTTCTGGAAAGGAAATCGCGCAGTGAAATCAAAGAGCGCTTGGATGCTGTGTACGGTGACTCTTCTCCTTCGATGGCGACCGTCAAAAATTGGTGTAACGAGTTTCAACGTGGTCGCACGTCGGTTTTTGATGAGCCACGCCCAGGTGCTACGAAAACGGCTACCACGGAGGATAACATAAAAAAATCCACGATCTCGTATTGGCAGACCGCCGATTGAAGGTGCGCGAGATAGCTGAGACAGTAGGCATCTCAAAAGACCGCGTGGGTCATATCCTGCATGAAATTTTGGGCATGAGAAAGCTGTCGGCGCGATGGGTGCCGCGTTTGCTCACTCCGGACAACAAGCGCAACCGTGAAACCACTTCACAGCAGTGTTTGACGCTGTTTAAGCACAATCCGAAGGAGTTTCTGCGTCGTTTCGTGACCGTCGACGAAACATGGATCCACTGGTACACACCAGAGACTAAGGAACAGTCAAAACAGTGGACTTTACCCGGCGAACGTGCTCCGAAGAAGGCGAAGACTGTCCTATTTGCCGAAAAGGTGATAGCCACCGTTTTCTGGGATTCACAAGGTGTGATCTACATCGACTACCTGGAGAAGAGCAAAACGATCACAGGGCTCTACTATACCGAATTATTGGGCCGATTCGACGCCGAATTGCAGAAAAAACGGCCCCATTTGGCGAAGAAAAAAGTGCTCTTCCACCATGACAACGCACCGCCGTCGCCACGGCCAAATTGGTCGAATTGGGCTACGAACTGCTGCCCCATCCACCGTATTCTCCAGATTTGGCCCCGTGCGACTTCTTTTTGTTTCCAAACTTGAAAAAGTCACTCGCCGGGCAGAAATTTGAGTCGAATGAGGAGGTCATCGCCGCTACGGAGGCCTACTTTGCAGACCTCGAGAAAACGTATTTTTCAGACGGGTTAAAGAAGTTGGATCATCGCTGGGTCAAGTGTATCGAGCTAAAAGGAGACTATGTTCAGAAATAAATGGTCACTTTTCCAAAATTTTCGTTTTTTTTGTAGGCTAAGTACTAATTGGACTGCCCTCGTATGTATCTATTGATTTCAAAAACGGACGTCTCCACAATAATTCGAAAATGAGATGAATATACCATATGATCCATTTTTTAAAGCTTTCTCATGAAAATCGTTATGAATGGGTCTAATTATGCAAATACAGATTACTTGGTTTCGCCTGAAAATCGACTAATTAAATGTCTTCACAAGTAAAAATCATTTATGTAGCACTAAAAAAATTATAATAAAGGGTGGTTAAATTTTAAGGGCCGATGTTGAATGTGAACCACACCTAAACGTCAAGTTTTTTTCTGCATTTCATTTGACATTTCTCAATTTCAGACTAACTCAATTTGAACCATGGAAAGATACACAATCGAGCAACGCGTCGTCAATGGTCAGAATGGTGGCAAGAAATGGCAACAGTGGATGATCAATTTTCGAAGAAAATCATCTTCAGTGATGAGGCACATTTTCACCTCAGTGGATTCGTCAATAAGCAGAACAGCCGCATTTGGGCGAATGATAATCCAAGAGTGATTGTCGAAAAACCAATGCACCCACAAAGAGTGACTGTTTGGTGCGGTTTATGGGCTGGCGGCATCATCGGGCCGTATTTTTTCCAAAATGAGGCCGGTCAGGCAGTTACTGTGAATGGTGTTCGCTATCGTGAGATGATAACGAACTTGTTATGGCCCGAATTGGAAGATATGGATGTGGACGATATGTGGTTTCAACAGGACGGTGCCACTTGCCACACAGCTACCGAAACAATCGCTCTTTTGCGCGACAAATTTAATGGCCGTGTTATCTCACGTGGTGGCGATGTCAATTGGCCGCCAAGATCATGTGATTTGACACCGTTGGACTTCTTTCTTTGGGGTTATTTGAAAGAAAAGGTGTACGTCGATAAGCCAGCAACAATTCAAGAGCTAAAGGATGAGATAATTCGGCACATTAACGGCATAGAACCTCAATTATGCCTCAGCGTCATCGAAAATTTGGACCATCGGGTGGAGGTGTGCCGCCGAGGTCGCGGCGGCCATTCGATTGTGTATCTTTCCATGGTTCAAATTGAGTTAGTCTGAAATTGAGAAATGTCAAATGAAATGCAGAAAAAAACTTGACGTTTAGGTGTGGTTCACATTCAACATCGGCCCTTAAAATTTAACCACCCTTTATTATAAAATTATGGTTTGTAAAATTTTGACTACAGCTGACATTTGATTGACTACAGCTGTTATTGGGGTAAATCTTTTGATCGAAAATTTTAAAAATTAAATGTTCCGCCAATAATGCTTCAAAATATTTTGATGAAAGTAGCGCTTGTATCTGTCGTCACAGTGTCTATTCCTCCTAAACAAAAGCAATTTTTCTGGACTTTTTTGAAGCTAAATTTAATAGTTTATCCTGACTGATCGTTGATCTTAAGTAATCAAAATTTAAAGGATATAATATTTTCTACATTTTTTTTTGCTTTCACGGGTTTTTCGTATCTCTAACGGTTCTCAAGATATTTGAAAAAGTATTATAGTTTACATATTTTTTCCGAAACTAAATATTGCAGAGGAAAGTTTAGTGTTGATCACAACTGAAATTTTTGTGTTAGGAAGATGTCGGTCGAACATAATTTAAAAGTGGAGCAATTTGAATTCTTGCATTTGAATTCTTGCAATTTAAATTTTTGTGTGTGACACGCAAAAAAAAACGTGCGGCGTGGCCCTGCATCTATTGGCACACCGACCGAGGCGAAACGGGTACCCTGAAATTAAATTCACCAAAACATTCGAACGACATTTTGTTTGAAATTACACTCAGAAAAATACTAAAGTGAATCCAAGTCAACTTTTTGACAAATCAACTCTGGCCTGTCGGCAGACGGACTTGTCCATCACATGACATTACATATTCGAAATACCTATCTCAGGTAAACCCGTGCTGTTCCTTACGCCCTACTTTACTTGCCGCAGGTTTAATTTTTGAATTTCAGGATGACATATTTTTACTTTTCCTAACTCAGGCATAGGCCGTACGCAAGTCGACGACTTTTATTCTATTCTTCTGAGTGTATGACACAATTGAAGCTTTAAAATTAGGAAAAAATCATTCACAAATTTTGTTTTCAAAAACATTGTTTAAAATGGGGAGCGCTTTGCCCGAAATTAAATAACAAAAAAAAAATCTTAATTGTTTTTATTTATTCAATATTCGCAGTAGAGAAATTTATATAAGTTGCTTCTTTCCGTTTCAGATTGTTTACTAACCTAATTGTTTGAACTGATATGGCTAGTGGTCGAAGTGCTAGACTGCCACCAACACCAACATCAAATGTAAGACATAGTGACGTTAATCCAAATTCTAGATATTCAACAGGTATATCAGGTGAAACTTTAAACGCACTTGGACCCGAATTAGCCGTGGCGACAACCCAAGTGCTTGATAGTTTGTCGGAAAAGGAACGACAAATGATCCTTGAAGTACTTAATCGAGACGAAGGAGTTCGACAACGAGACGCAGCCAGAATTATGTAAGTTTTTTTTTTCACTAACAATTTTTTTATATTTGCATATTTTAATTATGGTTTTGTCAAAAAAAGGTCAGAAACATGAGAATAGAAGATTGGCTTACATTTGTTTTGTGTTGTTGTTCTTGAATCTAGATGTGGTTCACTACAAAATTAAAAAAATTTCTGTCATCTAGAAGAAAATTAAAATTTTACGAAAAAAATGTTATGGTGTGTGAGAAAAGTTTTTTGAAAATTCTCCCATATATAGGCTTTTGTTTATATTCGGCTATAAGGAATGTCGCCAAAAGTAGAAAGTGGTTCTATAGTCTCGCGTCACATCGCTTTCACGTGTACTGATTAACGCAGAATTGTGAGCGGTTCCATAAGAAAGCTCTATGTTAAACTTCCTTAGTGAAAACCAAAAGTTTTTTCCTGCTCTTACGTGCGGACGCCTATGGCACGAAGTACGCACTCTAATATCTCGGAAAAGGTTTGATATTAAGAGTCTACTGTTATAATATTATTGTTAGTATTTGATAGACTATTTGATTTATCTGAAAATGCCGCTTCGTCATTGCTGATTGTGCTTTTTCACTATACTACTTTCTCATAAAATCAGGATGGAATCGCGAAAGGTGATAAGTGATCGTGACTATCAACTATCACCGGTGTCGGAATTTAATAAAGTAACAATCACCTAAATTGTCACCCGAAAGTGACAATTTCCGGTTCACATCTCTTTAGGTGTCACTTTCAGTAAAAACTAGGGTTTGTAATACCGATACGAAATTCCAATACCGGTATTACGAAAAATTCAGGGAATTCACAGTCGTCTTTTAAAATGCGGGTAAATTTACCGCTCGGTAATTCAGTCAAATTTAACAGATTTTTACCGAGCCGGTAACTTGGTTCATGTAAAAATGAATTACCGGATTCGGTAATTGTATACATGCCTCGAGTCGTGTTTTTCAGCCTCGGTATTCGGTATCAAGAATCAACCGCGGGTGGCGCTAGTAATGTTTCTAGTTGTCAAATTTTCTCGCTGGCTTTTTGTTAATCTCATCGGACTGATGCAATTTTTTTCAATTTTGATAGCCGTTGCCACAATAGAAATTCAAAAGAATACATCAAACATGGATTTAAAGGTATGTGACATATTTTACAATTAAATTCGCAGTTCATGATTTGGTCACGTATCAAATAAAAGCGCTGTTCTCAAATCTGTGCTGTGGGATGTTCACAGCAGAATATTTTCAGTCTTTTAATATTACCGAAAATACCGAATACCGAATACCGAAGAGGATTGTGAATACCCTCATTGTCAATACCGCTTTCGGTATTATAACTTGGTATCACTAGGGATGCAACATCGTTCATAAAACCTCGATATATCGAAAATCGATATTTTTTTTAAGGCGACATCGATGTCAAAAAACATCGTCCTGAAAACATCGATGTTTTCCGATGTTTTGCAAAACTTAAATTTAATAAATAATTTAGCCACCTGGCGGATGCTCTACTGTGGATGGAGTGCACCCAGGTAGAATTAACACGGTTTTAATTCTTCTTATACGATGAACCATAAAAATCCGTTAGTTTTCGAGATATTTGCAAAAAACGATTTTTTTCAAATACTGGCATATCTTCATAACGGGTCGAGATACGGAGTTCTAGTAAAATACATAAATGTAGCAAATTTTATTGTCTCCATGTTTTGTAATACATAAGACTACTGGAAAATGGTTAGTTTCGGAATAAATCGCAAAAAACCAAATCGTAGTTTTTAAAAGGCCGCCATTTTGGTTACTTCCGGTTAACGGATTTCCACATCAGGACCAAACTTCTCTATAAAATTGCATGGCAAGCTCTGGTATTTCTTGCGAAATCTTGTAGAAAGATGAAATCGAAAATTGATACCAAAGGAAATTTTAACAAATCATTAAGTAGAGTGGTTATATTAAATCTATCTAAAAACTAGTCCATCTAGTCCTAAAATTAATTTCTCTACTAATTTTATGAAGAGTAATTTTCTAACATCGTGGGTAGCAACATCGATACCTCGATATATCGGCCTGTTCAACATCGAGGTTAAAACTCGATATTTTTCAACGACACCTCGATGTTTTGCAAATATCGAGGTATCGTTGGCATCCCTAGGTATCACAAATGAATACCGGTATTAATAATAGGAAAAATTGTATGTGAAAAAAGATTTATCAAATCAGGCATTTTTATTTTGTTATACACACGGACGTCCTGTATTACGTGAGAAAGTCCTGCATTTTAGGCGTCTGTCTCACATTAACAAACGTCTCGCAAAGTGTCTCGCATGGAACAGAATGTGTTCCGCATTGAACATAATGTATCCCGCATCCGACAATAATTATTCTTAATTATAAAGAGTGCCGCATTGATCAAAAATTGTTCTATATTGAACAAAACAAATGGTGAATTTAACATTTAATGGTAATGTTAATTGCATTTGGGTGAATTTTATTCGTCACTAACAGCTCAGAAAACTAACTTTAACCCTAATCCGCCCACCCGGTGACTTTGAGTCACCGTTGCAGTTTTGAGAACGATTGTTACGAATGTTAAAAAAGTTATTGCATTCATGCTCCTTGACTTTGTTTTTTTAAGCCAATACTATTTAAAAACGAAAAAAAAAATAATATTTTTTTACTACAACAATAATATTTCGCTTTTATGAAATTTACCCCTAATCCACTCAGGCGGTGACTTACAGTCACCGTGACAGTTTTACCAGCAAAGAAAGGTTATTTTGGTATTACTTTGCTTCTGTTTCGCAAAACATCGGAGCGTAGTAGGGGATAATAACTGTAGAACTTCCCAAAAGAGAAAACGTTGCTTCCTAAGGTTGCGCTTTGAAGCAAATATGTGCAAATGCAAAAAAAAATGTTTGTAACTAACTTTCTTAAAAATCAACTTTATGCTACAATTGTAAATAGTGCGAATGATGTATATATATAAATAAATATTATTAACTCAATTAAAAACTGCAAACTAAAAAATTTTTTTTTTATACCCGTATGGTGAAACCAAAGGGTATATTAACTTTGCCTTACCGTTTGTAACGCCAAGATCCCGTCATCACACACAAAAATGAATTACACCAGTGTGTTTAGAATGATAAAAATAATTAATTTCTGCATGTCCGTCCGTCTGTCTATGATTCTACATAAAACTCCCATACATGAAAATCCGATTGGAATAAATTTTAAAAAATCTTATTGGAAAATTTGACTTCAAAGTGGAATTTTGATACAACTGTTCGCTGTTCACTTAAATTACCATACGTGTTTTCAATAATTGCCTGATTGGCAATTATAGCTTTTGTTATGTTTATTTTCTATCGTTTAAGACTAGTTTTAACATTCCCCAAACATTAAAAGTGCACATTTTGTTCTGAAATGCGCGCTTCCTTTGCAAAAACGACGACCAAAGCTCACCCTCTTTTGGCCATACTCAAAGTAGAGCAACCAAGTGTAAGGCGTCATTGATATAATTTTAATTAATAAATTTAAAATTTCGTGCCATTTTACTGATATTGTACTAAAGAGTTGTGTGGTAATGTCATCGATTTGACAATTCTAGTTTGTTTATTTTTGAATGCCATTGAAAGATTGAAAGTGAATGTTTTTGGGACGAAAGTACTCTTCGCAAACTTGAAAAGACCTGATACTATCTATATCAGCTGCTCGATCGCAAGAATTCGTTCGAAACGACTAAAAGAAGTTGGAAATTGCATCCAGCAAGCATGCCAAAAATTCTTACCTAGTTTCAGAGTCCGCGAATTTAAAATAGTTTAGGTTTTTTGTCTTGCATCATTTCCACATGATACTACAATTCCTATATTGTTTTTCCATGTTCGCAGAGAAACGCTCAAAGAATTTTGATATTAGAAAACTCAAAACACAAGTGCTTCGTACCTAGGGTGACTAGATGGAAAAGAGTAGAAAAGAGGACACTCAGCAAAAAAAAAATTCTTCATGTTGAGTATTGACTTTGTATGTGTATCAAAACCTTTCACATTTCGTTTATGAATTTTTTTATCAATGCAAAAAAAGACAAATTTCAAAAAAACCAAGTTGCCATAGTGCTACCAACTCATTACCGCACGAACAAAAAGGCAGAAGCAGCATACTTCAACGCTTAGATTACAATAAGTTCGTGATACTAAGGTAAAAACTCATCTTAATACTCCCCGGTGAGATGATACCTTTCGTACATAATCAAACCTCATATGCCGAAGTAGGTATAATACTTGAAGTTTTTATACAAAAACATTTGAAAACTCGAGAACTAATTGAAGTAGAAAGCTGAAATTTGACATAGAATAGGTTTTTATCAAAAGATAAACCTCTTCCGAAACTGGGAAAAATCTAACCACCTTCTCCCCCTCTCCTATACAAATGTAAAAGATCTTTGCAATTTTCTCGAAAACGGCTAATTTTTTCGAAAAATTTATACAGACAAAAATTGTTTAGAATATGGCTCTACATAACTTTGCCAGACATTGGAATTCAATCGGACTACTCCTTCCTCCCTCATACAAATGGAAAAAAATTCTGCGATTATCTAAAGGAGGCTCCACACGTTCAATGTTACTTGACAAGTATTATTGATGAAAATTTTCGTCAAGTAACAATGATGGAAATTGCCTGCAAACGTAACATTGAAGAGCATCCAAACGATCAATGTTACTTGAAACATGAGTCATTCAAGTAAAATTGTCAAGTAACATTGAACGTGTGGAGGCACCTTAAAGGGTGATCCAATTGGAGGTACTTTTTCCAATAGGGTTGTTTTGACAGTTCTTATGTGTCAACTGGCTTGTCTATATGATGTTTGTGTTCATTATTCAGTGCCATTTCATCATGAATAGACTTACGTGTGAACAACGTTTACTAATTGTGGAAACTTATTTCCAAAATCAGTGCTCAGTTAGGAATTGTTATAAAGCTCTTCGTCCACATTTTGGTCGTCATAATTGTCCCACTGAACGCAATATTCGTGAAACCATCACCAAATTTCGAACTAATTTTACACTATTAGACATTCATCCATCAACCAGAGTGCGTACAGCACTTTTTTGGTGGGGTTTATGGGCAGGCGGCATCATTGGACCGTATTTCTTTAATAATGCGGAAGGAGTGCGTGTTACTGTCAATGGAGCTCGCTACAGAGCAATGATCAATGAATTTTTGTTACCAAAAGTTCAAGATATTGGTGTAGCTGACTTGTGGTTTCAACAGGATGGCACTACATGTCATACAGCTAACGATACAATCGCTTTAATGAGGGAAACGTTCGATGAAAACATCATCTTAAGAAATGGTCCTGTTAATTGGCCACCGAGATCTTGTGATCTGACACCATTGGATTACTTTCTGTGGGGATATGTGAAATCTCTTGTTTACATCGATAAACCCGGAACGATTACAACTTTGGAAGCAAACATAACCCGTGCTATTCGCGGAATATTTTTTTTTTTTTTTTTTTTTTTTATAGATCCAGTCAGAGCTTAGGGGAAGACCCTTTAATGCCGAAGCACAGCTCGGGATGGTTGGAAGGACAAAAGGAGATGCCGATTTATGTTCTCCTTGAACTTCTGCGGGTTATAGTCCGGGGGGAACACATCGGATGGTAAATTGTTCCAAAGTCTTGTTGTTCGCGGAATGAAGGAACCCCTAAACTTTACTGTACGAAAGCGGGGAGGCTCAAGGAAGAAGTCGTGCGCACGTGTAGCTGCACGAGAGGGTCTAGGGAAAATATACCGTGGAGGAATAAGTTGGGAAATTTCGGTGGAACATTTCCCATTGAAATATTTGTAGAATATGCTGAGTACTCCAACAGAGCGACGATGCTCGAGAGACGGTAATGAATCTGTCAAAGACTTGTCTCCAATTAGTCGGATCGCACGTTTTTGGATTCGGTCCAGCAGTTGGAGGACAGTTTTTGGGGCTCCAGCCCAAATGTGCGAATTGTACTCGAGTCTCGGTCGAATGTAGCTCTTGTAAATGTTAAGGACGTCGACTGGTGCGAAATATTTTTTGCATCGTCCCAGGAAGCCTAGGCACTGCGATGCTTCCTTTGCTATTTTAAAAATATGATCACTCCATTGGAGCTTCTCATTTATTTCGATGCCCAACATTCTGATGTTTTTTGAGTCACTAATGGACTCACTCATAAATTCGACCGTTTCGGGGGATTTTTCGCATTTCATCGATAACAGCATTGATTGGGTTTTAGATGCGTTGAATTCCACACGGTTGATTCTGCCCCAAGCCAGAATTGTGTTTAAATCAGAATTCAAAGATCTAATTTGCTCACTGCGTTTCGATCGAACTGCAATGGCGTTCGATTCTGCAGGTGAACTGAAATGGTAGGATGCGTCAAGGGAGCTGTCATCAGCGAAACAATAAAGTGGATTGAGAGTGAGAGATAGTAGATCATTGATAAATATTAAGAAAAGCGTAGGAGCTAGAACTGAGCCTTGAGGGACACCAGAGTTAATTTTGAAGAGATCAGATTTATAACCATCCAATACAACCTGTATTGAACGATCAGAAAGGTAGCTCTCAATCCATTTGGAAATTGCAGGGTTTAGACCGATAGCTCGTATCTTTGCCATCAAAGCTTTATGCCAAACACGGTCGAAAGCTTTGGAGATGTCCAGCGCTATAGTTTTTGATTCGCCAAAATTATGGAGACTTTTACTCCAGCGCTCGGTCAAGCAGACCAAAAGATCGCCTGTGGAGCGGCGCGCACGAAAGCCATATTGGCGATCGTTGATTATGTTATTGCGCTCTAAAAGCTGCTTAGCTGCTTTCCAAGAAGAGGGATAGATCCCCTTGGAGAAGCTGAGGTAAAATAGGGAGCGAAGAGGTCCAGCTAAGGTGACGGCACATTTTTTCAAAACATGGGGGGGAATGCCATCCGGTCCTGTAGATTTGTTCACGTCAATCTCCTGCAGAATTCTAACTATTTGTCTTTTGCGGATGGAAAGTTTTGGAGAGACAATCTCCGATATGGTGGGTTGGGGCGGTAATTGGTTGGATTCCGGGAGACTTGAGTTCGCTGCGAATTTCGCGGCTAAAACGTTCGCCTTGCCAACGGGATCGACAACCACTTCATTATCACAGATTAGTGGAGGTGTTGAAGATTTTGTGAAATTGTTTTTTACCGCTTTCACCATTGACCAAAAGGATTTTTGCCCTTTCGGACAGATTAAGATTTTCCGCTTCATCTTTTGGTCGAAGTCATGTTTAGCACGACGTAGTACAGACTTAGAGGTGTTTCGAGCGTTTATAAACGACAAGCGAGTTTCTTCATTAGGGTTTCCCCTAAATTCAGAAAACGCCGTCTTTTTTGTTTTGATGGCGTCGCGACACGCTTTCGTGAACCAGGTGTTGGAATCACACCTTGCAACAATGGAGCTGCACGGTATGTAGGACTTCATACCAAGTGTGATTACGTTCGTGACCTTTGCAGTCGCAACGTCAACGTCACCTTCCCTGAAACAATCAGACCACTTGTAAGCTGCAAAATACTGGTTCAAGCTCTCCCAGTTGGCTTTTTTAAAATGCCAAACAGTCCTACGCGGGGCTTTAATTGTATTTTTAGGAGGCCTTTCGGTGGAAAATGAACAGCTTACCAGACAGTGATCAGATCCTCCCAGGGGAGGCAAGACAGAAACGCTATATTTAGACGGATTTGTAGTTAAAAACAAATCCAACAGATATGAGGTGTGTCCTGCAATATCTGGAATTCTCGTTGGTTTGTCTACGATTTGCGTCAACAAGTTTGATTCTGCGAAGAGTTCAGTGTGCAAACCAACAGGATCAGGATGGCATGAGAAAGGAAGCCACTTATCATTATGGACGTTGAAATCACCCGCAACAACAATTTCAGCGTCGACCGATATGCTTGAAAGAGTGTTCGGAAATTGGACCCACAGAATGGACCATTTAAGAGTTAGTCGTGGGCAACATTTGAAGGTAATTATCTTTAAACATTAAATGGCATCAACCAAACTAACAACTTAAATAAAGATTTTCCTCAATATATTAATTATTATGTGTTTTATTTAAAAAAAAATAGGAAGCTTATTGAATCACCCTTTAAAAAGAGGACAGATTGTGGCTTTTTGACAATAGTGGAAAAAATAATTTTCCTGCACGTGTTCATTCAACAACGTAAAAATCATAAATCTTCATTACTGTTCATTAAATAAAACTATTTGTGCCATAAAAATACTTAAATAGTTAAAACCGCACTAAAAAAGTTTTATTTTTATCATCTTTTACGCAAACTTTGAACGTTCAGAACATAGTTATCCACCCTTGAATTCCTTGTTTTAGTAAATACTAAGGGCTCCGCCCGCACCGCTCTGCGGTTCATCCGCGTATAATTTTTCGGTATTGCGTTACGTTAGATAAAATCCTGTTACATATTTCTTAATACTCCCTGTTACATATTTCTTATTAATTTATTTGATTAGGTACTGTTTAGATGATAGAAGCCACAATTAGTAAATTTAATTAGGTTGTGATTTATTTTGAATGGTTTCCAGCATTCCGTAATAAGTGAGTTTTGTACTTATTTCATGCCTATTGAAACACAATTTTTGTCCTGGTTTTTCAATTAAGTGTTATAACCTATAAAATATTAAAAAAATCATCACTCTTCGGCGGAAAGATGCGGAGCATTTTTTTTTTTCAAAGAGTTTTTCGCAATTTCAGCTGAATCAATTTATCAATCACTTTCTCTTTCGCCCTGATTCGCGTGCATTCAGCGAAATTGTAGTGTCAGTGTTAGAAAGAAATTCCGACCAAAATCACAAATTTAAACGGCTTCTTACGGCTCGAAACCATAAGCTTACTGATAATTCAATTATGGAAACTAAATTAAGAAAAGTGCGTCGCATGAGACATTTTTTCAATAGAATACGGCGCAAAGATTTCACTCAAGAGCTGCACAGTCCTAAACGAAAATTAACTTACTTTGTTGCGCTATTTACATTTCATAAATAATAGCAAAGAAAATTGTAAAAATACCAATAAGACAAAAGCGCCACAGGCTAACCCTTTTGAAATACTCGTACATGTGCCATTTGTGGAAAATCATATAAAAAATGAGCCGCAGGCGAAAAAAAAATTATTTCCAGCAAACTCTAGCCGAAGCAGTAATCGTTTTTCCTAGCGTTTAATAAATTATAACACTAAATTGTAAAATCCGGGGCAAAAGTTTATTTTCCGGGACAATATGCCTAAATCCGTGACTGTCCCGGCCATTCGAGGACATATGGCCACCCTTCAGTATATGAACTAAATAAATGGGTACATCTTGCAAGAACTTTTTATTTGAATCAAAAATGTTGTGTTTTCTTTTAACTTATAATGTGAAATCCTTATTAGATTTGTAAAATTATCCACTTCACATTCCAAAAGAAAATGCTTACAAAGACCTTTATTCTTGGAAACATAAAATGTGTAACACAAAACAAATCTCTTAGCGTAGCTGAATCCGAAATGTAACTTTACATAGTTCTACGAAGCTTTTGTCACCAAAGTAAACATTTCTTTATGCATAAGATGACCCTTGTATATTGTAACATGTATTACATACGGAAACATATACGAGTATATCTACATAATATACTACATATAAATATATCTACATAATGTATAAAATAAAACAAGATAGAATTCTCATTCAATATATCGTTATCCAAAGGTCGGGAGTTGTGACAAGGTAAACACATAGAAGGATCTTAAGAAAACTTCAAGTACCGAAGGTATCCTCTTAAAGCTCATATAAGTTGACACATGACAACCAAAGTCGGTGTCACTTGTAGAGTTTTCCTACGATAAGAAGAACACCTGGTAATTTTATGTCCTGCAACATGACTAAAATCTTTATGAGAATATACATACAAGTGCGTGCTTTCGCCTTTGCATATTATTCTTTTTATTTTGGTAGACAACAAGTAATTTCTCACAGGTCCTCGCCATTTGAAATGTAAAAACAAGAAATTCTTTTTTATATTTTAAAATAAAACTGAAATGGTTTGTTGTTTAATATTTGGTTTTCTTTGTTAGATGATTTCCTTCACTGAAAACTCATTACATTTAAGTCATCAAAAAAAAAGAAAAGATTCCTTTTATATTTCACATTCTGTTAATAAAACATGAAAAATAGTCGGCATGAGAATTTTATAATTTGAGACAGGCATATAAAAGCTCCTTGACCTCGTTGTTTTTTTTTTCACTAGCCTTGATGTCGTTTTTATTTGTTATTTTTTAACCAAAACAACGGAGTTAACTTCACATAAACTTTGAGGTTTTTAAGGCTTAGAATTTATACTTTTTAATAAGTAACATTGAAATGTGGGTATTTAAAAACGAAACTTCTATAGTACCTACTTATGCAAGCGACGAAAATCTTAAAAGAGAGTAACCCCCGTCGCACACTTCAGCTAAGCGAGCTCAACTACGTGAGCCAAGTTTCTCGCTGAAAGTAAAATCCTTAGCATTTCCATTGGTGACCGCACACTTCAGCGAAACTATGAAACTATGTCGCCTAGTCATGGGCGACACGGAGTAAGCTCGCTCGCGTAGTTCAGATCTCAACCACGCGAACGACTTCGCTGGCATCGCTGACACTCACATATACACACTTTCGGCGTTATACAGTGTAGAATCGGTGTTTATAAAAGTGTAGTATTTTGTGGACATAAATGTGTATGTGCCGATTGCATACAACTGATGGCATACATTTATTTAAATATCGCCGCGTAGTTCAGCTCAAGTGTGCAACGATGTGAGCTAACCCAGTTAAGCTATGTAACTATAGCTAGCTTCGCTCACATAGCTTAGCTCAAGTGTATAACGGGCGTAAGGTACGGATAGACGACGCACCTTTCAGAAAAAAGGCTCGTAAATTCTCATTATTAAAAATACCCATATAATTTTAAATGTATAGAATAGTTTCATCATTCAACCATATCCCTGTCAAATTTCAAAGCCCTGAAACGAATAGGAAAAGAAAGGGAAGGCGGGGGGTAGGATCGAATTTTGGTACGGTACGGATAGATGTCCCGCCTGGATAGAATCACAAGCATGAGTTGTTGAAAAAATAAATCTCTGAACACAATTCAAGAATATTAGACTGTACAAATGACAACAAATTGAACGACGTGGAAAATAGACGACAGAATACTTGAGCGATTTCTTGACTCCGTTGCCTTCTTAGACTTTACTTCGTTCGCAGCACCTTTCGCGATTTTCTGCGATCGGCGGTTAGTAAAATGTTACAATTATTAAAATTAAGACCAAATAGGGGGCGGGTGCTCTATCCTCTATGGGCATCTATCCGCACTCAAAACTGGGGCTACTATACTTCTTGGCATGAATTAGATGCCTTTTCGATTTTTGTTAATCTCACTTCACAAAATTCAAACAAACTATCACAAATATTCAAACAAATTAATCTAGTTACTATTTATTTAACGAAAACAAACAAAAATAAAATGAAATTACTTTTAAAATTAGTTTTCACATAAAAATTTTGTGACAGCCCAAAACATATTCAGCCATTTATTGCTACAATTTAATTTTTTAAAAAGCTATCATAAAATGCATGGGCATGGTTCCAGTTTGTAATTTTGGAAATATAAAGCAGCGGCGGCGCCGAAATCAACCGAAACGCGACCGCCACCACCGACTCGTTATTGACCGACGACCGATCGGGCGCGCAAATGAATGGGCCTTTCCACCCACACCACAGTTGTAACGACAACGCTGAACTCTAGTCCACACGCTGTTGTTACCAGTTGTGTCAGTTTTATATGCGTAAGTGCGAATATTGTCATTTTTGTGGTTGGAAATCTCTCACTCATGGATGATTGATACAATTGAGAATGTATTGGTCACTCGATTTACACGGTAAAAACTGGAGTCTAATTTTAAGACTTTTTCCTTCTATTTTTTAAACTTTTGAAAGTTTAGTGGAATTTTAAACTATTTTCTCTATTTTTAAAACTTTTTGAAAGTTTAGAGTATATTTTAGTCGAAAAGTTTAATATTTAGTGAGTTTCGGTTTATTTTTAAGACTTATAGTTTAAAAAGTAAACTTTTTCTTTCTTAAGAATTTGTTTTAAACCTCTCGGCCTTATTTCTAAACTTTTAATCGAAATATTAGACCTATAAGTTTGAGAACTAAACCTTGTAAGTTTTACTTCAATTCGGATAAAATTGAATTAAACTTTTTGTCTAATATTTAGTCTTTTCAGTTTATTTTTCTTTTTCAAATTCATCAGTCGGTCGGTCAATTTTTAGAAAAGTCGCGAGGCTCGAATTCGACTTTTTGGTCTAAAAACAAAACTTCAAAGTCTACAATTTATTCAGTTTTAGAAAATTGTGACTACTTTTTAATCGTTTCAGCCTATAATTAAAACTCATTATTCTAAAATTTAGAAAGTAAAGTCTGGAATTGGTTTATTTTAGAAGTCTGAGTATATTTTCTATACATATTAATCTAAAATTAAGAATTTAATTCGCGGGCGTGGATGGCTCAGTCAGCTAAGTGCTTGCCTTGTGATCCAAAGAGCAGTGGTTCAAATCCCACTCAGGGCAAAAATAATTCGGCTTGAATTTGAATTTGGAAGTTTTCTGCTCATGGACCCTAAACACTTCGGCATTAGAGGCAATATGCCTAAGCTCCTGGCATAAACATAAAAAAAAAGGTTTGGAATTTAAACTTCGAAGTCTAAATTTGAGTCAGTTTTAGAAAATTGTAACTACTTTTTAGTAATTTCGGTTTGAAATTAAAACTTTTAAGTCTTAAATTTAGACCGGATAGTCTTATTAATTAATTCACGAATTTTAGAAGTTTATGACTATTTTTTAACCATTCCAGTCTAAATTTAAGACTCATGCATCTTAAACTTAAACCGTAAGGTTTTAATTTGAGAATTTTTAGAAATTTGGAACTAATTTTTAGATTTTTTAGACTAAAATTTAAATTTTAATACCTTAAATTTAGACCGGATAATACTATTTAAAAGGAAAATAATTTCAAACTTTTAAAGTTTGATTTTTAGGCTCAAAAAGGTGTTGACCTATATGTAGGAAAAAAAGTCTTAAAATTAGACTCCAGTTTTTACCGTGTAGGCAACTATCAAAATTCAATGATACATGGCGGTTTTTATATAACATCAAAATAATTCCTGAAAAGTTCATATTGCAAAAAGCCTGTGCTGATTTGAAAATCAAGTTAACCAATGAGGATAAATATGACGTGTCTGGTTGTGAATTGGTTGAGGAACTTATGAGTCTGAACCCATTATTAAAGGATCTTCAATCAGCAGACCCGTTAAAAGTTCTTCGACTTATTAAAAAAAATGATTGGCAGGATATTTTTCCGAATGTGTGGACAGCGCTACGTATCTTGTTGACTATACCTGTAACTGTCGCTAAAGGAGAACGAAGTTTCAGTAAATTAAAACTTATAAAAACTTACCTACGTTCTACTATGTGTCAGGAAAGACTGTCAGATCTTGGAATTTTATCCATAGAAAATGCTATTCCCCAGGAGTTAAATTATCCCGACTTAATAAAAAAATTTGCAAGCGCAAAAGCTAGAAAGGTGGTCATCTAAGTTTTTACTTTCTTCTACGGAGTATAATAAAGTATTGTATTCATGAAAAATTTCGACCTCTTAATTTTGCCTAAAAAACATTTCCCGATCACTCCTGAGTCGATTGGAGTCATATTAAAAAGATGTCTTTCTGTCTGTCAGTCTGTCTGTCCGTCTGTGTACAAGATTTCTCAAAAACTAATAGAGCTAGCGCCATGAAATTTTATAGGCATGTTGGGTCCTGAAATGGGACGATCCTATCAACTTTTGGTGGAAATCCGTTAACCGGAAGTATCCAAAATGGCGGTTTTTCAAAAATCGCAATTTCGTTTTTCTCGATTTACTCCCAAACTACGCGTTTTTGACAAAACTTGGAGAAAATAAAATTTCCCACACTTTTGTCTTTAGCTATAACTCGATATCTCCACCTGTTATCGAGATAAACCGTTATTTCCAAAAAAAAAACAGTTTTTTGCAATTATCTCGAAAATTAACGGGTTTTTGCTGACTGAATGTATGAAGTGAATTAATGAGAATGGCATTCTGCACAATTTTGTTTCTTACCGTTATCCGTTATCTTTTATTGTTATTGAGATATTTAGATTAAAATATAAAAAAAATATATTTTTGGAAATTACTTGCAAACTAACGATTTTTCGACAAATTAATTTAAGGAAGAATTGGAGATGTTAAAATTTTCTATCTTTTTGCCATTTACCGTAAATTGATATCTTTTACCGTTCTCAAGTTATCTCAAATTTTGTACGTTTTTGATATTTTTGGATGAACCAAGAATTTATTGGGAGGTCGTCTTAGGTTGACAACGCGACAGGGCTCTAGCGTAAATTGCACAGGGTCGTAGATTTTGTAGAAGAAAGTTTTGTGTTGACCACAACTGATATTTTTAAATTTTCATTAGTGATTACTGTCTGCAGCAAAAAGTTTAAATAAAAGTTGTCAAACAAAATATTAATTGTATTATTTCTCATCTGTAAAAGTTGTCGTCTCATATATACCATAGATATTTGGTCGTCTGATACTGTTTATAGATGTGAAAAATTACATTCAATTTTGTCTCAATGTAAATTCTGTGCAGCAAAATGACGGGTAAGCAACTGCATAGAAGGAACACTTAAGTTTTGTATTTGGAGGGGCGCCACTTTGAGATCTCGCACCACCTAAAAATTTGGCTAGGACCGCCACTGATATAAAGGGTCTTTCAACAAGGACATAACAATTTTGTATTTTAATAAAAACGCACCCTAAAACTTTTTTTATGATCTGGCAGTGCTAAAACGTCCGTCAAGGTTTACATTTTTATCATGGTGAAGTTCACGAACGAGCAACGCCACACAGCTGGTCAAACAATTGATCTATTGAAGGAGAAGTTCGGTAATCGTGTAATCTCGAGAAATGGTCCGGTCGAATAGCCACCTCGCTCATGCGATTTAACGCCGTTGGATTTCTTTTTATGGGGTTATGTTAAGTCGTTGGTTTATGCCAACAACGTTAGAAGAGCTCAGGAACAATATCGGACGCAAAATTGCCAAAGTTCCGGCCGATATATGTAGAAGAGTGGTGGAAAATTGGCTCCAAAGAATCAATCTGCAAACGTGTTCGCGGTGGCCATATGAACGACATCGAATTTCATACTTAAATGTAACATGTCCACTACACCTGGAATAAATTTCAGCCCGATATCTCAATTATTCTGTGTTTTATTTAAATACAAAATTCTTATGTCCTTGTTGAAAGACCCGATACTAGGGACGGTGTGGATTTTATATTTAGTAATTTGTATCGGCTCTAGATAGTTTAGTTTAGCAGATTCATGCTACGGGGCATCTATCCCACCGGGACATATATTCATAACTTACCCTAATCGTAAAAGTGATACATAATCTATATACATATATAAAAATGGATGTTTGTCTGTCTGTCCGTTTGAGATTACAAAACTCAAAAACTACTGGACCGATTTTTACGCGGTTTTTTGCAAAATGATCTGTGTTTTAGCTATGTAGATTTTTAAAATTTGAAACGGAAGGTCCTGTAAGGATAATGAAAATATCCTTTTTCCCATTTTTCCCCGGGAAAATTTGCATTATAGGGTTTTTGGGGTCGCTGATCACGAATCCGGAATCAGATTTTCAAAATTCGAAACGGAAGGTCCTGTAAGGATAATGAAAATATCCTTTTTCCTATTTTTTCCCGGAAAAATTGGCAAAATAGGGTTTTTCGGGTCGCTGATCACGAATCCGGTATTAGATTTGCAAAATTCGAAACGAAAGTTCCTGAAAGGATAACGCAAATATCCTTTTCCCATTATTCCTCGGGAAAATTGGCATTATGTTTGGGATCGCTGATCACGAATCCGATATTAGATTTGCAAAATTCGAAACGGAAGGTCCTGTAAGGATAACGCAAATATCCTTTTTCCAGGGAAAGATCGGCATTAGGGTGTTTTTTGGGGTCGCTGATCACGAATTCAGTGTTGGAATTTCAAAATTCGAAACGGAAGGTTTTATAAGGATAACATTTTTTGCCAAAACTTTTTAAGTTATTTATGGTTTTTTGGCATTCTAAAATTTATACAAAAAACTTTTAGCTGGCAACGAAGGGTCTGCTAGTATATTATAAAACTGCAATTTGAAAATCAGAAACTTCTTTTGTGTTTCACATTTTTTAAGAGTTATTCTGCTAAATTACGCCAAATAACGCCTGAAAAGCTACAATCTTAAAGGGGTGATTGCACGCGAAATCGCACAAAAATGCGAAAAATTTAATTCCCTATCTCCGATTTCGATAAATCTTTGCAGAAAATCCATGAATTACGTTTTATTTTCTAACTTCGAAGACAGACGGACACCTAACAAAAATAAAATTTAACAAACTTTTAAAAAATCCTGTTTTTGAGATATTTAAAGAAAATTCTTTTTCCGTCCTTCAAAACTCCTTGAAAGTTTTTGTCTCATTTTTTTTTGTGGCCCTACAATTTTATATAGAAAACAATGTCTGTTATGTTTTTGAGTCGATTGAATAATTTGGAGGTTACAAATTTTTGAAAGCGGGAAGACTCGGCGAAAAAATGGGGAAGACTCGGCCAAATAATAAAGGAGAATTTTGTTAACATTGAGGAAAAGTTCTTTAAAAATCTCAGAAATTGTCATAATCAGTTAACTAAAGATGTAAAACTTGTATTATAACGCTTTTAGAAAATTTTGAAAATAGTTGTTTTGGAAAAATTTAGAAACTGAATTGCATTGCAACTTGCAACAATATCTAATAAAAATAACAGTTATTATCAACACAAAACTTTCCCCCTGCAATATTTAGTATCGGAAAAAGTATTAAAAAATAATATTTTTTCAAAAATTTCTAGAAAACCGTTCAAAAATTTTGTTGTGTTCATTTTTACCCAAAAGCGCATAGTTTTTGAGAAATTTTCAAAAACTGTTTTTTTCAAACAAAATTGTATTCGAGGAACCCGTTATATCTTTAAAAAAATTCAAGTCGCTAGCTCAATGTGTTCTCGAGTTATTTAAGATACGTACAATGGACAGATAGATGCATGGACATCTTCATAATTTTGCCTGAAACGGATTTCGTGCTGATTAGAAAGTATCTGTCCGCCCCCGTTCCCGACTCGGTCACGAATACAATACTTTCCCACTGTAGCAGAGGAAAGTAAAAATGTGTAAATCTCACGGGGAAAAAATATTTTCTCTAATTTTCTGCAAATTTGTTATCATGGTAGCAAGGCAGATTTTCTAATTTGTACCCCTATAACCAAAATCTAAGACGTATCCACGTCAGAAAGAATATTACAAACAAAATTACTTTTACTCCATACTCTTTCAAATAAAGACTATATCGCCAGCGAATAGCGAAACAAGTACCTTCAACTGTTATCAATGCATTTCCCGATCACTCCTTAGCATAGTCGGGCGTTTTCAATTCCCATTCAATTTCAATTCCCATTCACTTACTGAATGGTATTTGAAATTTTTACTCCATTACCATTCAGTAGTGAATGGTAATGGCCAAAAAATTCAACTCTCCATTCACTGAATGGGAATGTCAATCCATTTCCATTCCCATTCGATTTGAGTTGAGATTTTATGATTTTAAGTGAATGGTAATTCAATTTAGTCAAATGATTTTTTTATATGGAAAAATGCTCGAAATCGATCGAAATGAGGGAAAAGTTAATTTGCCTCAAAACGACAGGACCGATTTTTATGATCCATATCACATTGGATAGAGATCAGTGTGGCCTATAGTACTAGATATGAGGCATTCTGGAAAAACCAAAATGGCGGCTGTTAGACACCATTTTATCCAAATTACCCCTATAAAGGCCCATCAAGATAGGTATCAAATGAAAGAGCTCTGGAAGAAACTTGCAAATATCTATATCATGGGTACCAAAAAAACAAAATGGCGGCTGTTAGACGCCATTTTATCCAAATTACCCCTATAAAGGCCCATCAAGATAGGTATCAAATGAAAGAGCTCTGGAAGAAACTTACAAATATCTATATCATGGGTACCAAAAAAACAAAATGGCGGCTGTTAGACGCCATTTTATCCAAATTACCCCTATAAAGGCCCATCAAGATAGGTATCAAATGAAAGAGCTCTGGAAGAAACTTACAAATATCTGTATCATGGTTATCAAAAAAAAAATGGCGACCAAACACCGTAATAAAGACTTATCAAGATGGGTATCAAATGACAGAGTTTGGGAGGAAACTTATAAATCCCTGTATTTTTTTTTTTAAGAAACAATTGACTTAATTTTTTGTTTTATTCAAATTTACTTTCATAATCACTAATTTTTCTTGAACGCAAATTTGAATAAAACAAAAAATTAAGTCAATTGTTTCTTAAAAAAAAAATACAGGGATTTATAAGTTTCCTCCCAAACTCTGTCATTTGATACCCATCTTGATAAGTCTGTATTACGGTGTTTGGTCGCCATTTTCTTTTTTTTTTTTTGGTACCCATGATATAGATATTTGTAAGTTTCTTCCAGAGCTCTTTCATTTGACACCCATCTTGATGGGTCTTTATTGAGGCGATTTGGACAAAATGTCGTCTAACAGCCGCCATTTTGCTTTTTTGGTACCCATGATATAGATATTTGTAAGTTTCTTCCAGAGCTCTTTCATTTGATACCCATCTTGATGGGCCTTTATTGAGGTAATTTGGACAAAATGGCGTTTAACAGCCGCCATTTTGTTTTTTTGGTACCCATGATATAGATATTTGTAAGTTTCTTCCAGAGCTCTTTCATTTGATACCTATCTTGATGGGCCTTTATAGGGGTAATTTGGATAAAATGGTGTCTAACAGCCGCCATTTTGGTTTTTCCAGAATGCCTCATATCTAGTACTATAGGCCACACTGATCTCTATCCAATGTGATATGGATCATAAAAATCGGTCCTGTCGTTTTGAGGCAAATTAACTTTTCCCTCATTTCGATCGATTTCGAGCATTTTTCCATATAAAAAAATCATTTGACTAAATTGAATTACCATTCACTTAAAATCATAAAATCTCAACTCAAATCGAATGGGAATGGAAATGGATTGACATTCCCATTCAGTGAATGGAGAGTTGAATTTTTTGGCCATTACCATTCACTACTGAATGGTAATGGAGTAAAAATTTCAAATACCATTCAGTAAGTGAATGGGAATGGAATTTTGAATGCATTCAATTTTGAATTGAATCCGCCCAACTCTGCTCCTTAGTCGATTGAAGTCATATTACAAAAATGTCTTTCTGTGTGTCAGTCTCTCAGCCTGTGTACAAGATTTCTAAAAAACTAATAAAGCTAGAGCCATGAAATTTTATAGGCATATTTGGTCCTGGAATGGGACGATCCTATCAACTTTTGGTGGAAATCCGTTAACCAGAAGTAACCAAAATGGCGGCTTTTTAAAAATCTCGAATTGGTTTTTCTCAATTTACTCCGAAACTACGCATTTTTTAGTAGTGTTAAGTATGACAAAACTTGGAGAAAATACATTTTTTTACACTTTTGTCTTTTGCTATAACTCGATATCTCAAACTGTTATCGAGATACACCGTTATTTCAAAATAAAAAATACAATAGTTTTATGCCATTATCTCGAAGGGTTTTTGTTTACTGTATATGTGAGATGAATTAATGAGAATGGCATTCTGCACAATTTTGTCTTTTACCGTTATCTATGATCTTTTACCGTTATTGAGATATTTTTATTAAATTGTAAAAAATATATTTTTGCGAATTACTTGCAAACTAACAGTTTTTCGAAAAACTTTTATAAAACGAATTAAAGGCAATAAAATTGTCTACATTTTTACCTTTTACCGTAAATCGATATCTTTTACCGTTCTCAATTATCTTATTTTCCACAAAAGTCGAATTAACCACATTTTAACAAGTTCCGTTCACTATTTTGGGTGAAATATACTATATATCGAATTTTGAATGTTTTTAAAGTGCATATTTTGTCATTTTTAGTGCATATTTTTGGCAGCCCTAGTGATTACATTATATATATGTACATTATATTATTTGATATAGGTGAGTTACTCCATATTTTTTCGTGAATTTAGTGTAAAAATCCTAATTTCTTTGATTGGTCTAAATATGACCCATCATGCACATATGACCAAGTCTACAATTTTTAGTTTGGCCTAAATATCTAACATCATGCACTTACAAAGTTAAATGGTTTTATAAATGGTTTTATAATGCGTTATGTATTCCAGAGTAGTCCAAGTGGTAAAGTACTTAACCCGTATTTCGGAGGTCGGTCGTTCAATTCCCGACTGTGGCACGCTGTGATTCAAGTCCACTCAACTTGCTTTACGAAATGAGTAGTGATAGTTTCCGCTTGGTGCTAATGACATCATCGGTCTAGATTGCTATCACGGCCTCTGCTGTTGATGGGTTGCAACTTAAAAACCTTACAAATGTTGTAATTAATCAATGGTCGCAATCCATGTAAAAACTGTAGGCGCGAATGGAAGAAATTGTTATGAAACGTATTAGTTATTTTCCTTTTTTTGCAGAAATGGGTTAAATTTGGTATTCATTTCAATAAAACTCATCATCTGTTGATATGAAAAATGTTAACAAATTTAAAATAAAAGACCCTTTTTACTGTAAGTTGCCCTGCCATTCTAAACTATAATACATAAAAAACGATAAAATCTGCATTTCCTTTCGTGTTTAAGGAATAAAACTTTACCATAAATTTATCATCAGATGGGCAGACTGCCGAAAATGCATGTTCATTTGAGTAAAAAAAAAAACCATTTCTATAATATGTTGATACTTTACTTTTATCTGCACGGTCATTATGATAAATGCTTTGTCCTATTTTTTAGTAGATAGAAATGCTTGCGCCGAACACTTGCCACCCTGTGTTCAAATAGTCATAACAAAATGCATATTAAAAGAATAATAAAAATCTGAAACTGAACCAGCATCAGCTAAAGTAAAATTTCGCATACAAATCTGGGCAGAAATGTTTAATTCATCCAGGTGAGGTAATGAGAATGTGTGAACAGGACGTTTCATATATGAGAGAAGAACAATTATACAACGATAACGGTCTGATGAGATATCAACATAACCACATTTAGCAACGGCATACCAACTATACATATAGTAAAGGTACTTATGTGTAAATACCATTCGAATGACGATGGTGCCGGGATTACATGAGCAACTCGTGTCTCTGGATAAAGGGGACCGAACCAAAGTCAGGCAAGAGCTATGATTCGTTCCTTCCAGTCCAGTCGCTTCTAGTCCAGATCCGAAACCCAAATTCCCAGCAATGAATTGAATTTTGTTGGTAAGGGGACCCAAAACAGTCCTGAATCCCTAGCCTGAATCTTGTTATCTACTCTAAGGGTGCAGGATGATTTGTCAAATGGTTGTGCCGAAGTGCTGGTGTGTAGTTCCATATTTTAGCTCCCACTGGAAGTGCGCCCCAAATGGAGCGACAGCACGTCCGCCGACTGCTAGCTCAGCAGACCTGCTGCTGCTACGGGGATTTTGAAGTCGCGATGGAAAGAGTTAGTTATGACTATGTGAACTATATAGGAATCGGTGGGGTATCCACTTGTCCACATGGGTGCGTGTATATTCTCTGTTTTGTGGGTCTTGTTGGACTGAAAGCTTTATCAGACGATGGATTCTTGGTGACTTGACGATGGAATCGTTGATGTGAGTTCGGGGGTTCCGACTGAGTTTGGCCCTGTTGCTTGTTATATGCGCTTTTTAGTACGATGTGATGTGAATGTATGCTTTTAGTGGCCTAGCATAATGCTCGTCGCATACTTTATATGCCAGTCTTATTTTGATTGCTGCTGTGGTGGTGGTTTGGGTCGCGGGATTTAGTACTCTGTTCGTTGGTATAGTAATGCTAGTGCTTTCCATTTACCAGTTTCCACTCAACTGAACTAACAAAAATGAAAACATTCGTCGCCGCGCCAGTTTAAGTGTATGCCTCGCTTGTTGCGCTGGCCTCGTGTCGGTTCTGTTCTGTTATTAACGTTAGTTCACTGCTAAAAAGCAGAAATTCGACAATAAATTTTTTTCTAAAAAATTTATGTGTAGATCGAACTTTGTTTTAAGAAAAATCGTGATCTCGTGTACATAATAATCAATAATGGTGATTCTAGTATATCTTATGTGAAGTGCCAAACAGTTTTTTTTTATCCTAAGAATTTCAAATAAAAAATGATAATGGAGAATCAATGTATGTTTTTTGAATACAGAATTCACCTGATCGCTATTTAAGTGATAAATGAGCGTTTACCTGTAGTTTTTCCTGTAGTAGTGCCAGTTTCACGTCGCATTTGTGGATAAGATCCAGAAGAATAATTACTGTAAGTGACAAATATCGGAAATACCAATTTGGTTGATCAGAGGGGCGTTTTATTAAAGACTAGTTGCACTTTTTGCAATTGAAAACCTATAAGCTTGAACTGTTGGCCATATTTAAGAATTCATAAAACTTAAAGTATTAACGGAAGGTACACTGACCTCGAGCCCTCCAGCTTTGTGTGCATCGTTGTCTCGACTTGAGCTCCGGGCTTTCCAATTCGTATTTCGTCTTGAGACAACCACTTTACAGTAATGCCAATGCATTACAATAATTTCGCCAAGAAGTCACACACTGAAGCAAATATCAGGTTCCAAGATTGATTCCAATCGCCTCTGTATAATTCTCAGTGCATTATCTGCCATTATTCATCGGTTTTGAGCTGGCATATTGAATTTCGAAACCGGTCTCAATTGATTCTCTTTTTTCCACTCAATACGTTGTTGTTGTTGTACACATTTCTTCTCAAGTTCGTTTGTTCCTTCAGTTCAAAAGAAATTGGCCCCATATCAGGTATTCCTATTCACAGTAATCTTGCACCAATATCGTTAAATGGATATCCTATATTCGTATACATACAAAATGTTAGAATCTTACCTGTTTTCCAAATGCAGTGATTAAATGGATTCTTATTTGATTTTTTTTTTACACACGGAAAACATGAAATATATGGAAAAGAAGATTCATATTTGATTTTTTTCGCATGTACAACAATATGTGATTTCATTGTTTTAATAGCAAGCTGAAGTTTCTCATGACAAATTATGTAGATATTCGATTTTTTTTATACAAGTACGAATTTTTATGTGCAGTTTCATGATCGTCGCTATTCTCAAAGATAACACCAATTAAAGTGCACTGTAATGAATCACTGCCAATCTACTTTTTTGTTGAAAACAGAAAACGAACCTGCTTAGTAATTGCTTATATGTTGTTAAAAAGATATGTTATTTTTATCATCTTTATCTTAAAAACTCATACATATTAATATTTTATCAAATATAATTATTGCTTCTTTTCACATTCAGAGAATACAGTGAACAAAATAATACTGTGCTAAGGGTGGTTAACAAATTTTGATGAAAAAGTAGTACACGCTAAGCTATGGGGAAATAAAAGACTTTTAGGCATGCGACACAGCCCCCAAAACCTTAGGGGTCCCTACGGTTCGCGGGATCTTTATGATGACTGGAGTGTGGAAACATCAAGTAATTGTATTTTACACATAACTTTTTGCCAAAGAGGACATTGCACTGGTGGTGATAGAAATGAATTGCACAGGTGCGATGGATAGAAATCCATGTCTACGTAAGTGAAGAGCAGAGCAAGTGACAAGGGAGATCCAACGTTGTCAAATAAGAACTGAAATTACTTGGATTATCTAGAACTTTTTTTCTTAATGCCTATAAGAACCTGCATTAAATCACAAACTTCAAATCTATAGTATCAGTATAAAGTATTACTCACTAATTATTACCAGACGCGACAAGAATAGATATTAGAACATATTAAAAAAAAAAGGTTTAGCCGCGAAGCGGTGGAAGTCTTAGCTACGCAGTGTTAGAAGGATACTTGGTTTACACAATTCTATGATGAAAAATTGGTTATTATGTTGAACGTTACTATACCAAAATACTCAAAAACTCGAGAACTAATAGAGGTAGAAAGCTAAATTTTAGCACACACTTTTATCAAAAGTTTAACCTCTTACGAAAATGGGAAAAATTGAACTAGAACTTGCACCCACCGCCCCACCAAATTGGAAAAGGTTTGCGATTTTCTCGAAGACGGTTCATTTGTTTAAAAAATTTGTTAACACAAAAAGTGTTCAGAATTCAATTTTACATAAGTCTTCCATACATCGAAATCCAATTGGATTGCATGAGTTCAGTTGGATTTTTTCAAAACCGCTACCGCCTCAAAATTGGTTAAGATTTATTGGTAGAAGTCGATCTTGCTAATTTTTTGCTCCACAGACACACACACATTGACATGCTGTGGACTCATCGAACTGAATTGGTGGGTATTTATCCCCGTTCTGATTTCGATTTTTCAAGTGATATTAATGCCTATCTTGTATGTAAGAAATGCAAAAAAGACATGTAAAATTCCTAAGAAAAGTACATTTGGTCAACTCATAATATGCGTAAATTTGCATGTGAGAACTACCCAAAATTATGACTATCGCAAAACACTATAAATGTCGAAAAACACCCCATGTTATTGCAATACAAAATGTATTTAAATATCGTTTTAACTTTTCTTACATAATTATGGTGTCAAAAAATTCTAAAAACGCTAAAAAGTCAATTGAGGAAAAACTACCAAATTATAAAAAGCAATTTTACGGCACAGCTGTGGGATAAATGGTGTTAAAAACTTTGAAAAAATCTTTAAAATCCCGATTATAAACAATTTAAATTACACTTCACTTATGACAAAGATGTCCTGCGACTTTAATAGTTTAATAGCGCTATTCTGCCGACTGTCAGTGACCCATGATTAGTCAGAACACGGCCACAAGAGTGAATTGAATGACAACTTTTGATTTTTTGGCATTCTGAGCGTTCAGTCACAATTTTGATAAGTCACAAAGTTGTAACCGGTGTCAAAGTTGAGATGGTCACCACCATCTGGGAACAGATCACAAGATATAACAAGAAAAAACTATTTTGTGCACTATTTAATTGAATGCGGCATTCCCAAAGTGTAGCCGAAACGATTTCTGATTATTTGATAGACAATTCTGATTATTTGATAGCGTTAAAAGAAAATTCTTGTGGAAAAGTTTCAGGTTTCCAAGAACAAATTTGAAGATATGCACTTTCTTCATAAGATTTTAATCACTTTAATAAATAACAAAACCAAGAACTGGACCAAATATATTCACCATTCTGGATTCATACCAACTTCTGGAATTATACAAACTTATTTATCATTCTGGAATTATACTGGGGTAATTTTTTTGTTACTTATCTTAACGTCAAGAATACCAAATGGCTGATCAGTCACAAAAACGTCACCAGGTAAACCTCACAATCGATGGTCACAACAGATTGTGAACGGTTATAATCCAAAAATATTCACATATCGATTACGCGACAAATTGGATTGCAAAATAGATATATGGAGTCACAAATTTGTCACAATAACGTTACAGTAACGTTTATGCGACTATTTTTGCCCAGTTATTTTGTGAGTATCGTTACAAAATAACGGTTGCGTAAGTGTTTCCGCAGACCTCTTTTGTTACGCAGGTTACGAAGTGATAGTTGCGCAACCGTTTTCGCAAAACTCTTTTGTGACGTAAGTTACAAAATTGTAATCAGCGATGTCCCCCTACTACTATTTTGGCCTTCAAAAGCTTCAGTGCGTAGTAAATCAAATTTACTACTATTTTTTTAAAATACATGAATCAACCAAAAAATTGTATTATACATGTTAAATGTAAAAAGCTTCTAACGAAGCTTCTAAAAAGCTTTTAACGATGTTGATATTATGAATGATAAAGCTATTTAGCTTTAGTTATACAAATTGGTATATCGGCATAGGTAGAAAAGGTTTTTTTTTTGAAAATCTGCTACTATTAGTATCAATCTACTACTATTTTTGGTCCAATCTACTTCCTTCTTAAGGCAAATTGGGGCCATCCCTGGTAATATTTCCGTGAAACCCTTTTGTGACGAAGTGTAAGAGGGGGGAGCAGATCAAGTGTAACGTCAAATGAAACTTGTATCGCAAGTGTACATCAGAAACCGCTGTAAGAATGAAGCTTGTCCCACAATTGGCGCGGTGCGGCAGCGGCGCGATTAGCTCAGAGCGGCAGGGCGACAGCCGCAGTCATTTTTAAACCGAAATTACGCAGCGCGGTTGCAGCTCTATTTGTGTTCTCATAACCTAAAAATCGCAGAAAATTTGAAGATTATTAATTTTTCCGTTTCATTTTCCGTTTCGAATGCATTTTCAAAGTTCTTTTCCATCTTTTTACTTGATAAAAATATTTGCAACAACACTCAGAAAACATAAACAACTGTCACCGCTTCCAACCGCGTCTGAAAGTAGAAACTAGACCTACTCTTCGCGGTGCCGCGTTTGGTCACCGCGCAATTATAAACCAACTCATATAAACCTATAGTTTCTACTACCATCTGTCACCGCGCCGCGCCGCGCCGCTTTGCGCGTAATTGTGGGACAAGCTTGAATTCCATTGTCCAAAGTTGACTATTTATACTTCAATAGCACTGTTTATAAGTGAATTATAAATAAGCACAATAAAGGCAACGAAAAACAATAACGACTTTCCGAGTAACCGATTTGCAACGGTTTTCTTTTGTGACCGGCTCAAAAGTAATCAATTTGCAACGGTTTCTCTGTGATCGGTTATAAAGCAACCAATCTGAAACGACTGACTTTGTGTAATCGGTCACAAAGTAACCAACGGTTTTCTTTTGTGACCGGCTCAAAAGTAATCAATATGTAACCGGTTAATTTGTGACCGTTCACAGAGTATCTCCTTCTCAACGGTTTTTTGTGCCCGGTCGCAAAGTAACCCGTTTGCAACCGGTTTTAGTGTGCCCGGTTAGAAGGCAATCGTCTTTACAAATGGTTTTGCAACCAATATTGTGCTACCAGGGTCATATTAAACCTTAGTTACAAATGGTTGCTTGGGACGCCAGAATAAATAAGTTAAACATAAGTAGTTATGATCCTTTCGTAGAGATGGTGCTCACATAGGTCGTAGCTAGCCTAAACTGTGCCCTATACAAAGTTTCAATTTATCTGAGCATAGGGGTGAGTAACTTTTTGAGAATGCTTCTGGCTTTCATGAATCCCACGAAGATTTTTCAGATACCAGACCCGACAATTTTGGTTATTTAAAAATCCATCAAAATGAATAGAGACACGTAAATAAAGACGAGTGTTTCGTTAAACGTTAAATCACTATTCTAAAAATCGCCGATCTATAATCTTCCATATTGATAAATTAACCCTTTGAAACGCGTAGAATCAATAATCGGAAAAAAGTAACAGCTGGTTTAAGAATGATTAAATTCACATAGAGATATGAAATTTAGTACACTTAAACTGAGAGAAAAAATTGGTCATATGGATAAAATCATTATTAAATTAACAAAATTTTTATCCTACACCAGCAAACAAAATAATTTTGTTAAATTAACAAAGGGAAATTTATACCTCGGTAAAAGAAAAAAATGCCCATATCCCTAGATCATTGTTAAATTAACCAAATTTTTTCTAAAATCACAAAAAAATTGTCAATTGGAAGAAATATTTTTGGAGGGAAATCTTTGCTCAACCAAAAATATGTTATTTTAACAAAAACAAACTTACAAAAAATATTTTTTTTGTTAAATCAATAAAACAATTGTGAAATTAACAATGCCTAAATTGTCAAAATGTCAAAAAATTGTTATATTTACAGATTTTTGTTTTCCAAACAATTATTTTATCAATTCAACAAAAAAAATTGTTGAGGCTCAACAAAACAATTCTTGTCAATAGGAACGAGGTTTTTGTTATTATTTTTTTTTTGAGTGTGGATATTTAAAAAAAAAAACGTAAGATCAAGTCCTTGATTAGGTGAAATCTGATCAGCGCTTCTCCAAACAAACAAAAAGTTTCATGGCAAAATGTTTTTTTTATATTTTACATCCAATGGGGTGCGTTCCTTTATTAACCGTGGTTAACCGTGGTTAACCGCGGTAAAGAGCAATGCGTTCTTAAATGCCTACGGTTAACGCTCAGTAAACTTTACTGCCGTTCCTAAATGCCAAAGTTAAGCTGTCAAAGTTACTTTTCTCAACTCTGCTCGAGAGCTGAGTTGGAGAAAGTTAACTTTAATTGTAATTCAAGAACGCGATAAAGTTAACCGAAACGGTTACAACTGTCAATTCGTCTCGTAGTTTCAAATGAGTTTTGTGCAGAATAATGGAGGATTTTATTGTGGTCCTTGTAAATGAAAAAGATGACATGCTTTGATCATTTGTTGGTCCAACATATTTTTAATGTATTGTTGTGCACATCACTGCTGTCAAAGTTAACCAAATCGCGTTCTTTTAATCAGAGTTAACGTCGGTAAAATTTCAACTTTGGCAATCAGCTGTTCTAACTTTGACAAACCCAACCTTTACTTTACTCGGGAATAAAGGAACGCACCCATGATAGCATTCAAATAAAAATTAAATCACATGTCTTGCACAAAGGTAACACGTCGTATTTTTTTATACGAATTGTACAAGTATTTTCTTCGGATCATATGTACCGAAGTATTTTCTTCGAGTCATATGTCAGAAAGGGGCAATATGTATTAATAAAAAAAAATTTTTCTTCCAAGGAATTGCAACTAATAGGGCACCATTGAAAACACACCGTAGTAGTTATAAACATTGTCTTTTGTAATAATTCTTTTCAATCATTAAATACATTAATATATTATCGCGTGACAGTAAAATAATGTACAAGTAAAAAAAACAATACTGACCCTTGCGTGAACTATTATAGCGTAGGTATATAATTCGTTAAAGTCATCTATTAGTCATTTGTGATCAATATTTTGTCAAACTTTTATCAACTAGAAAATGAAACGAAAATTAACCGTGATTAATTAATTGTCACTTAATTATCTAGATCAGTATTATAATATATGAAATTTACTATAATTGAACAAAAAAATTGTTTGTTAAAGGAGAAAGATGGTATTTCGATTTTGTTCTAATAAAAATGCCACATTATATACAGGGTGCGCCATCTATTCCTCCGGTATGTAAACATTCAATAACTTCGCCATTTGTCAACCGATTTGCTTTCCTAGACACGTTTTGGAAACGTCAAACCAGTACAATTTTAACCATGAACCGCTTCACACCGAAAGAACGCGCCGAAATAGTGACGATGTACATTGAAAATAGTCGTTCAATTGTGCTAACTCAACGTGCATATCGTGCAAAATATCGTGGCAAAAAAGCGCCTACCGACAAAACAATTCGGGCGCTGGGTAAAAATTTCTTTGAGCACGGAACAGTAGGCAATCTAACCTATAATCATCCACGCCCAAGACGTTCCAATGAAATTATTGAAGCCGTGAGAGAGAGTGTTGCCGAGGACCCAAATGTCTCGTATCGCCACCGAACTCTCCATTTGTTTCCTTACAAAATACAACTAACTCAAAGAATATTGGCAACAGACAAGTCGCGTCGTATAGAATACGGCAAATTAGTCGGCCGAATGTTGGAAACCATGCCGGACTTTTGGATGCAAGTTTTAATGACCGACGAGGCACATTTCACTCTCTCTGGGGGTGTTAATAAACAAAATTGCCGCATTTGGGCGACAGAAAATCCTCACGAGATTCATGAAATACCATTGCATGATCGAAAAGTGACTGTTTGGGCCGGCGTGTGCGCAAAAACCATCATTGGGCCATTTTTCTTCAATGAAGGTGAAACAGTTAATGGTAATCGATATCGGTGGATGTTGGCACATTTTGTGTGTCCGAAAATGCGTGAAAAAGGTCTGACTGACTTCTGGTTTCAGCAAGACGGGGCGCCATGCCACACAGCGGACCAAACAATACGGTTTTTGCAACAAAAATTCCCTAGACGTGTGATATCGAAAAGAGGCGATATTGACTGGCCACCAAGATCCCCTGATTTAACCCCCCCAGACTTCTTTTTGTGGGGTTATTTGAAGAGTAAAGTTTACGCCAGCAACCCGAAGACCATTGACGAGCTCAAGACCAATATTCGTGCCAAAATAGCTGCCATACCGACGGAGATGCTCGAAGAAGTGATGGAAAATGCCCGAAAAAGAGCACAGTTTGCGGTGGCCAATAAAGGTGGTGATTTGATCGATGTTGTTTTCAAAAAGTAGTCCACATAAATTGTAAAGGATTGAACTAAATAAAAAAACACCATTTTTTGCAATCTATTGTTTCTTTCAAAAGTTATTCAACATTCTCATACCGGAGGAATAGATGGCGCACCCTGTATACACTCCGATTCTGATAGAATTGTTTTCGACGAGAGTTGTTTTACGTGTTTTTGTTGGTAGAAAAAAACTAACAACAACAACAACACGTAAAACGACTCTTGTCGAAAACGACCAATCTATCAGAATCGGGGTGATAGTTCACTAAATAATCTTCATTAGTTTTATTCACATGTCGCTTAAACGATAATTTAGTTCTGTCTATTGATTATTATATGAAGCTAATCACGTCTAGTTGGTTATTTGTTCGAAATGACAAAACTAAGAAAATGACTTTTGGTAGAATTAATAAGCACAGCGTCAAAAGAAAATTAGGTATTAGAAAGTAGCGTAATAACTATGTTAAACGACACATTTTCATGTAAGTACAAATCTGCCATAGTAGTTTTAATATTTATTGAATATTCGTTCGCATATAGGTTGATTTTACGTACAGGTGTTATACTTGTGTTATTATGAAGGTTGAATTCCAAACATCAACAAGTGGCTAAGCACCATTTGTCTTCAGTCTGCTGTTAATTATCCTTTCTGGCGTCGACTTAATCGCTGTGGTACCTGATTCGATGTTGGGTAAAATTAATGTATCTGTAGTTATAGGCAATTCGTATTTCTTGTCGAATGTTGAGTGGTTCAGTTCAGTATAGTGACAACAATTTCAGGGTGAAAAGGGCTTTATTGGGGCAAACAATTAAACAGATTGTGCGTGTGTACAAATTTTGCGTATTACAGCTTTCATTATGTTGACACAATCTGTCTAAATGAGGTACAATATTTCCGAATAGCGAATATAGTGCAATAGACAGTGTCAAATACTATATAGATACTAAATATTATACACACAACAAAGTTTTTGCTAAGATTTGTTATCATAGGTAGGTACGTACTGTTGTTGCAAGCAAATACCATACCGTTTACCTGGGTTTATTATTAGTCAACTTTTGTGTATACGTTGGACTTAATTAAATTTGCTTTTAGTTGAGTTAATTACTTGATCACTTCTTATTATAAATGTGCCATTCACATCGAGGTTTATAGGTAAAGATAGAGCTAGATAAAGCCAAAAATATACATAGGTACTTTGCATATGACACTCGTTGATATCCTTGCTGACAACATTTTGCCATTTAGTCGCAACCGTCATCCCCTTCAGTTTTAATTGAGTTCAAAATTTCCATATAAAGTAGTATTTTGCAACAGAAATTTAATTTTAGTTAGTTCAATCCTTGGTATCGTATCTATTGTGATAGATAGATAGTGTATACGATACTCGGAGAAAAGAAAGATGAGTTTCGATATATAAATACAAGACTCCTTAACAACTTATTAATCCTTATTCTATGGTTTCACTTGGAGCAAAATAGGATAATTCTATATTCCGACACGGATATATCAAAAAATTTCTTATTATGTTGAAAAACCCACCGACTTTTACGTACATCAGATCTACTTCATTTTTGATACTCCGCTTTTTAAGGACCTCTTAAAAAGCGGAGTATCAACAATGAAGTAGAACTGCTGTACGTAATTCGAATTTTAGTAGAGAATCGATTTCATACCAGAAAACCCATTTATATTATCTATGCCTAATCAAAAGATTTGGTTAGATAAGTTACACAATGGAAGCTTTCATTAACTTTCATTCAGTTAGTAAAATACAAGTTTTGTAACCTGATCTTGCCCTTTTGCTCCTGCCGACGTTCAGATCCGAGATCCCTGGGTTTGGGCTCTGCTCGTAAACGCATACAGCCACCAAAGTGAATAGCGCCTAAAGTTCAAGAGAGACAGAAAACAATTTGCATGGGCCAAATTTTTTGTATCCAATTTTTTGTCAAAAAGGTATCCAAAATGTATCCAATGTGCAAAAAAGTATGCAAAGTGGTATCCAATATTTTAATTTGAAAAAGTCGTTGGCGAATTAACAATAAAGCAATATTAAAACATAGAAATAATTTTAATTAAAAAAATTGTAAAAAAATTAATAAAATTTCCATTTAACGGGTTTTCTAAAAAAAAGTATCTTTGTATCCAAAATCGATTTTTGATAAAAAAAAAATTGTATCAAAACGACATCCAGCCCTAGGTGAGAATTTGATACTTACAGAAATACTTCCCGAAGTACGCCAAGTATTAACAATTTTTCACTGAATTAAGATAGGGCTTTTAGTTCAGTTCTCCGATTATACGTACACGTCTTCTTCCTCTTTCTATCTCATAGCCAATTTTATACCACGCACTACTACGTTTCAAGGATATTGAATTTCTGTTTTGTCCATTAAAATGTTTTCTGCATTTTTGAAAACATTTTAATCGAAATTACTTTACAGATTCTCATATTGCTCTTCACTCACGAAATTTTTTGGCCTAAATTTTTCATTATTCATTTATTTGAACTAATTTTAAAAATCTTTCGAAAATATATTTAAAGCTTATTCATGGCACTAGAGAATTCAAAGCCGTTCCGTTTTTTCGGTTTTTACGATTTTCCCAAATATTAAAACCGGTTAAACCGGTTTTAAAACCGAAATAATTTTTATACCCGTACACCATACCAAAGGGTATATTAGATTTGCCTTACCGTTTGTAACGCCAAGATCCCGTCATCACACAAAAAAATGAATTACACCAGTGTGTTTAGAATGATAAAAAAAAGTTGAATTTTGCATGTCTGTCCGTCTGTCCGTCTGTCCGTCTGTCCGTCCACCTGTCCGTCTCTGGCGCGGATTGCGGGCGCACGGATTGAGCTAGAGACTTGAAATTTTACGCAGATTCGTTTTTCGTAAAATGCAAGGCAAAGTTCGTTAATGGAAAAAAATGGACCACCCATACGAATGAAAACGTTTTTTGCGAATATCTCAAAAACGGTGCATCTTATCAAAAAAGTGCAAGAACAAAAGTTATTTAGGATATGATTCCACATAAAACTTCCATACATCAAAATCCGATTGGAATACATTTAAAAAAAAATCTAATTAGAAAGTTTGACTTCAAACTGGAATTTTGATACAACTGTTTGCCGTTCATTTAAATCACCATACGGGTTTTCAATAATTGTCATATTGGCAATTATTGCTTTTTTGATATTTATTTATTAAAGTTGCTGTTACAAAAGAAGTCTTTGACAATAAAAGAAAAAACAAATTAAAACATAACGAAAACTACAATTGGCAGGCAATCGTACACAACAAGTTATAAACTTTCAAATGGTAAATTTTGAATTGGATCATAATATTCCAATTGATTTTTATTGTTAAATTATTCGATTAAACTTTAATGTATGAAAGACTTACTGTCAATACTTTTGCAGTGTAAAAACTGCGTTACAAATGGTAGAGTTTTTATTTTGGAGCTGTAAAATATTTGGGAAACAAAAGGTGTTAAACATTAGTTAAACAACTTTTGTTTCTCTTTTTGACAGATAATGTTGTGACTCGGTTATCACAAGTGAATCGGTTATTGCAACAGGGTCTGGCGATTACCGAGGTTACACTGTAATATAATGAAGTTTAATTTTAATTGAAACAATGATAAAATTATTGATAGGAAGCATCAAGTTTTGATCCCGAGAATCTAATGGCTGGATCTCATCAGACTGACATAATTCATAACGCTTGAATCTATCCTTGCGTTAGGACTGTTTATACCAATTTGTTTAGAATTTTTAAAACTTCCCTACTTTTTTTATAGTTCCAGCCAGAGCTTAGGGAAAGACCCTTTAATGCCGAAGCACAGCTCAGGATGTTCGGAAGGACAAAAGTAGATGTCGGTTTATGTTCTCCTTGAACTTCTGGGGGTTATAGTTCCTGTTCATTTTCTGAACCCTGAAAGAAATTAACAGCGCGAATGTCGAAACTTGATCATGATTTTTATGTAAAAGGTGATTTGATATCGTATCGAGAAATAAAAATTCTTTATGGTTTTTTTTTCTTAATTGTGTGACATTTAAAAATTCGCGCAAACGCGAAAACTTAAAATTTGCTACTGTAGGAATTCACATTCCGGGCAGACTAATGACCTGTGGTGTAATATTCATCAGTGTATTTACTGTGTCGCCTATACTCTTAAAGAGGACGTTTACGAGTGATATGAAAGAAATGTTCGTATTGTAACTTATTGTATATGCGTTATTAGCATACGTTTATGGCGAAAGTCAATGGCAAGGTGAGACAAGCAAATTAATGTTAGCATAGAGTCACATATTTCATCGAATCAACCTGGAGAAATAACAGTCGTTTTACACTTTTTATAGCAAAAAAATGTTGGAGCTGTTAATTAATACGCACAGTTAACAATGCAATAAAATTGGCTTCAATTTTTATGTTTCTAAATTGAACTGTTAAATTCTGGCTGCTTTTGATTACTTCCATTATTTTGTTATGTCATTACATGAAGTCGAGGAAGAATTTTATTGAAATTCGATACGAAAAATTTTATGGCAAGTACATAACCATTTCTGAATAAAAGCTACAAATTCTTTTCGTCACTGCCTAAAACTTATGTGAATTGATACATTAGATTGAGTAGTGTCAGTTAGTTTACGGGATTTCGTCAATTTAAGGAACTTTCGAAGAAAACTAGAATTTGGATCTGGTTTCCCAAATTAGTTTGACCTTAAATTTGTATTTTCTTGTTACAACAAATGAGCCATTGGTCGAGAATATTGCAAAAATCTTTGCCACTTGTATCGGAGTGTGGGGAACGGGTGATCAGATTGAATTTTGATGTATGGGAAAGTTTTTTTTTTATATTTATGCCAGGAGCTTAGGCAAATTGCCTCTAATGCCGAAGCACAGCTCAAGACATCATTCATTCAACCATTCATACAATCCATTCACACTCTGAATACTCCTCATCACACTGCAACGAAGACTTGGCGCGACAGTACATAGCCTTATCGTCCATTGTGTCCTGTTACAGAGCTTGGAGGAGTATTCAGGCGGCGGGAGGCAAAGACCAAACTGGTCCGTGTTTAGGTCCATGAGCAGAAAAGTTCCAAATTCAAATTCAAGCCGAATTATTTTGACCTGAGTGGGATTTGAACCACTGCTCTTTGGATCACAAGGCAAGCACTTAGCTGACTGAGCCATCCACTAATTGTAAGTTATGTAGAAGAATATTCTAAACACTTTTTGTCTGAACGAATTTTTCGAAAAAATGACCCGTTTTCGAGAAAATGCCCAAAACCTCTTACATTTGTGGGAAGAGGGGGTAAGGATGGTTCATTTTTTGCCATTTTCGGAAGAGGTTTATTTTTTGTAAAAGCCTTTAAATTTCAAATTTCTACGTTCTACAAATTAGTTGTCGAGTTTTCAAATAGTTTTGTGTTTTCAACTTATATTCATCATATCAGGTTTGATTATGTAAGAACGGTATAATTTAAGTTAGTTTTGGATATTTTTCGTAAATTTTTATTAATTTGTACAAGTGGACAAATGATTCCTCATCAAATTCAGTTAATTTTACTAATTTGGATAATTTCGTTATATGGAAAGTAAAAGTCTAACAAATCAAAACGCAATGTATTAAAACTATTTCGTTATAAAAAGAATTTTGTTATATTGGAATTTCGTTCGTTGTTTTCTTAATTGTCAATCAAAGTTCCGCCAAAATTTGCATTATATAGAGATTGAGTTGTATGGAGGTTGCACTATATGTATATAAAAAAGTTAACTTGACTGCCTTATTGACTTAGGCCCGTTTGCGCATATTATTCTTAAAAAATTAAGTTGTGGTTAACCTACTTAAACCGTAGAAATTCTTCGACTTAAATTTTTTAAGTTGCTACACGGAGAAAAAAATTATGGTTGAATATCATTGGGAGTACTATAAGAATTATTGGGGGAATCAAAATATATTCAGACGAATCAAAATGTTATCAGACGATGACTTCCAATTAGTATTATGTTTAGTTTTCCAATCATAATTATGTTCCCCGACGAGGGAAATTTTGGAAAATTATAATGTAATTGGGAGGACAATAATATCTGAACACTATTTGATTGGGATGAATAAAAATATGTTTGCATGTCAACATATTGTTGTAGATTCCGCGTCTCAACATAATTATGATTGACGAACACAATAAGTGGGGAAATCTTGTAGCGGCCGAATTAAAAATATGATGCCTCTGATCATATCTGTTTAAAATTAAATATATTATGTTCAAATTCTTCTCTTCGCGTATAATTCGCATGAGATTTGTAGCATGGTCGTATAAATACTCAAGTCAAGCTGAAAAATCTCAAGTCCATAAATCCTGTTAGAAACAGGCCTCCAGCGGGATAGCAGACATGTGCTTAACCTGCTGGAAGGAATTTTTCGGATGTGGAAATATCCAATCATTATTATTTTTATTACAGGAATCATAATTATGATTAATATCAGCAATATTTGTTGAGATTAATCATAAATTGTAGCGCCAACCATAGTATGTTCGTCCCAAACATATTATGATTGGACAAACGGCAAAAAAATTTGGGAATCCAAACATATTTTGGTTGCCCCAAACATAATATGGTTGGAGAATTTGAAAACATTGTTGTACAACCAAACATATTGTAATCAAAATATCATGATTTCTCCTGTCAGTTTTAAGCATAATGTGGTTGGAACCACAGTGTCGGCAAACATAATTGTAATGGCAAAAATTTCCTCTAGGGGAAATTTCAGCCAAACATAATTGTAATAAGTAGGGCTGCCAAAAATATGCATTTGCATATTTCTTCTCGTTATGATTTCGGCTCCGGGAGTTTTTTATTCATCCGAATCAATAAGTTTAGAAGCGAATGAAGGTCACTTGTTGTTGCATATTTTGCATATTTGACACGTTAGTGCATATTTGCATATAAATGCATATAATGCATATTTAGTTGCATATTTTACAACTTTCATGAACAACCAAATTTTTTTTGTACAATTCAAATTATAATTCGACTGTTTCAGCTAGAATAAATATTAAAAATAAATAAATATGTGTTTTTACTTTCTTCTACGAAGTATAATACAGTATTGTATTCATGAAAAATTTCAACCTTTTAATTTAACCTAAAAACATAACAAAAGCTATAATTGCCAGTCTGGCAATCATTGGAGACCCGTATGGTGATATTCGTATCAAAATTCGAACAGTTATACCAAAATTCCAATTTGAAGTCAAACTTTCCAATAAGATTTTTTAAAATTTATTCCAATCGGATTTTAATGTATGGGAGTTTTATGTAGAATCACATCCTAAATAACTTTTGTTCTTGGACTTTTTTGATAAGATGCACCGTTTTTGAGATATTGACAAAAAACATTTTCGTTCGTATGGGGGGTACCCCCCCTAATGGTCCATTTTTATCCATTAACGAACTTAGCCTCGCATTTTACGAAAAACGTAAGTCTCTAGCTCAAACCGTGCGCCTGCAATCCGCGCCACAGACAGACGGACGGACAGACAGACGGACGGACGGACGGACAGACAGACAGACAGACAGACAGACAGACAGACAGACAGACGGACGGACATGCAAAATTCAATTTTTTTTTATCATTCTAAACACACTGGTATAATTCATTTTTGTGTGTGATGACGGGATCTTGGCGTTACAAACGGTAAGGCAAAGTTAATATACCCTTTGGTTTCACCATACGGGTATAAAAAAAAATTTCATACAAAATGTACTGACGTGGGCACTGAGTGCCCAAGTACACGATATTACGCTTTTTTTTGACACCCGCCTCAACCCCCTCGGAGATATGCAATTTGGATTTTTTTTTGTACTCTAAATTACAGTATCTTTCAGAAATATATTGCATTTCATCATATTCTTTATTAAAAACATAACAAAAGCTATAATTGCCAATCTGGCAATTATTGAAAACCCGTATGGTGATTTAAGTGAATGGCGAACAGTTTTATCAAAATTCCACTATGAAGTCAAACTTTCCAATAAGATTTTTTAAAATTTGTTCCAATCGGATTTTGATGTATGGGAGTTTTATGTAGAATAATATCCTGAATAACTTTTGTTCTTGTACTTTTTTGATAAGATACACCGTTTTTGAGATATTCGCAAAAATCGTTTTCGTTCGTATGGGGGGTACCCCCCCTAATGGTCCATTTTTGCCCATTAACGAACTTAGCCTCTCATTTTACGAAAAACGGATCTGCGCAAAATTCCAAGTCTCTAGCTCAATCCATGCGCCCGCAATCCGCGCCACAGACAGACAGACAGACAGACGGACGGACGGACGGACGGACGGACAGACGGACAGACGGACGGACATGCTAAATTCAACTTTTTTCATCATTCTAAACACACTGGTGTAATTCATTTTTGTGTGTGATGACGGGATCTTGGCGTTACAAACGGTAAGGCAAAGTTAATATACCCTTTGGTTTCACCATACGGGTATAAAAACATTTCCCGATCACTCCTTAGTCGATTGGAGTCATATTACAAAAATGTCTTTCTGTATGTCAGTCTGTCAGTCTGTGTACAAGATTTCTCAAAATTTAATAGAGCTAGAGCCATGAGATTTTATAGGCATATTTGGTCCTGGAATGGGACGATCCTATCAACTTTTGGTGGAAATCAGTTAACCGGAAGTATCCAAAATGGCGGTTTTTCAAAAATCGCAATTTCGTTTTTCTCGATTTACTCCCAAACTACGCGTTTTTTGGAGAAAATAAAATTTGCCACACTTTTGTCTTTAGCTATAACTCGATATCTCAACCTGTTATCGAGATAAACCGTTATTTCAAAAAAATTAATTTTTTTCCATTATCTCGAAAAAAAATGGTTTTTTGCTTAAGCAGGGTTTATACACAGCAAGTAACTTGCGGCAAGTAAAGAGAGGCAAGTAGTTTGCTTAGTTTACACGTTTCAAGTAAATCATTTCAAGTAGAATGACAGCCGAAGGAAAACATAACCTAAAATTTTCTGAAAAAAAATATCACGACTCTTTTTTGTGGAAAAATTTGCGAATTTCGACCTAAAACTGTTTGTTGCCGACGAGTTTGTTATACCCGTGTCGTTTTTTCCTTAAAATGTTACGACGTTTTCTGGCAAAGCAGCAAATATAAAATGAACCGAAACACACACACATAAAACCACCTTTTGTGTACACGGTTCCATGTTCTTGTATTGGTTTTTACTTGCCACAAAAATAGAATGGCTTTCTATTATTTTCGAGAGAGCGGCAAGTATTCTCACACATATGCGAGCGTCGCACACTAGGTCAAATCGCGTGTATTTACGTCTACTTGCCGCAAGTTACTTGTCTCGTCTAAACCGAGCTTTACTGTAATATGAGATGAATTAATGAGAATGGCATTCTGCACAATTTTGTCTTTCACAGTTATCCATTATCTTTTACCGTTATTGAAATATTTTTATTAAAATGTAAAAAATATATTTTTGCGAAGTACTTGCAAACTAACAGTTTTTCGAAAAAACTTTTGAAAAACGAATTAAAGGCAATGAAATTTTCTACATTTTTACCTTTTACCGTAAATCGATATCTTTTACCGTTCTCAAGTTATTTCAAATTTTGTACATTTTGAGGTCGTCTCTGGTTGACAAAACTATAGGGATAGCGTAAATTGCGCAGGGTCGTAGATTTTGTGGAAGAAAGTTTTGTGGTAGCAACAACTGAGATTTTTCTACAAGTTTTAACCCCGATTATACCATAGACAATATGAAGTATTGAACATCTTTTCGAAATATCTTAAAATTTAACAGTTGCAATTTAGAAACAAGTAAAAAATTTTTTTGTCAGTCAAAATGTCAATCTTTTTATACCCGTATGGTGAAACCAAAGGGTATATTAACTTTGCCTTACCGTTTGTAACGCCAAGATCCCGTCATCACACACAAAAATGAATTACACCAGTGTGTTTAGAATGATGAAAAAAGTTGAATTTAGCATGTCCGTCCGTCTGTCCGTCCGTCCGTCTGTCCGTCCGTCCGTCTGTCCGTCCGTCCGTCTGTCCGTCTGTCTGTCTGTCTGTGGCGCGGATTGCAGGCGCACGGATTGAGCTAGAGACTTGAAATTTTGCGCAGATCCGTTTTTCGTAAAATGCGAGGCTAAGTTCGTTAATGGGAAAAAATGGACCATTAGGGGGGGTACCCCCCATACGAACGAAAACGATTTTTGCGAATATCTCAAAAACGGTGCATCTTATCAAAAAAGCGGAAGAACAAAAGTTATTTAGGATAGGATTCTACATAAAACTCCTATACATCAAAATCCAATTGGAATAAATTTTAAAAAACTTTATTGGAAAGTTTGACTTCAAAGTGGAATTTTGGTACAACTGTTCCAATTTTGATACGAATATCACCATACGGGTCTCCAATGATTGCCAGATTGGCAATTATAGCTTTTGTTATGTTTTACAGACTATTATTTTTTCATTTTTTTTATTTTCCACATAAGTTGAATTAACCACATTTTAACAAGTTCCGTTCACTATTTTGGGTGAAATATACTATATTTCGCAATTTTAATGTTTTTAAAGTGCATATTTAAGTGCATATTTTGCCGTTTTTAGTGCATATTATATGCGCATATTTCGCCTTTTTTAGTGCATATTTTTGGCAGCCCTAGTAATAAGAATCCCCCAAACATAATTATGCTGGCTGCATTTTATGATTGGGGGAATCATAATTTTTTTCTCCGTGTAAGTTTTGTTGGTGCAAACGGCACTAAGTGACTTATCAATGCCCAGCTCAGATCTATCGAGCTAAAAACCTCAAATTAATGTGTTCTCCCCACAACGTAGGCCACTAATGCGGGGTTTTTTGAAATTTCAACCCGCAGGAGGTAAACAGGGGAAGGGGTGGATAGGGGTTTAGGGGTTTTTAACTGATTTTAACTTAAATCAAGGCATCTGAAAGGATGAAAAATCTCTTCCGGGAAATCTCCCGGAAGAATAGATAAAAAACACAGGATTTTAAAAATTCCTGGATTTGCAAAATGTGAAATCCCAGAGTTCGACATTCTGGAATTATAAAATCCTGAAGTTCAAAGTGTGATGGAAATGAACTTCCGGGAGAAAATCTCGGAAATGGAAGTATGTTTTGGGAATGTTTCGTATCTGTTTTCTAAATTTTTTTTGGGATGTTATGTGGTTGTTTTGTGTGTGTTTGGGGATATCTTAGGAGTGTTTTTTTTATTATTATCCTTTTTATTCAACTGTAAAAGTTCGGCTTCCATTATTAAAACGTTCCCCGGGCGATTTCCTGCATCACAAAATCTCTACTCATCACGAATCTGGTGTTGAAATTTCAAAATTCGATATGAAAAGTTCTGAAGAGAAAAGGGTTTTTTTTAGACATTTTAAAATTATTTCTCGGTTTTTTTGGCATTTCTAAAACTGGTGCAAAAAATCACCTAGCAACGACAGTTTTAATAAATACGCAAATTACGAAACTGGTAAAAAATATGTGTAATTGAACATTACAACCAGATGCAAACAAACATTTCTCCTTATTTATATTTGGATTTTTGTATATTTATTTTGTCATGAAGCTGTTATCAATTACTGAAACGAATCAAATATATACAGACTTCTCTTGCGCATTAAAATATACATATATTGTTACAAAGTAGATTAACTCTTTCGATATTAATCCAGCTCTCGGCAAATGCGTCCATGTTCTAAAATAAACAAATTTTTCTTTCTTGTCCAGACATTTGTAGCATGTTTTCATGCCAACTCCAATTACACTTTCGATTGGGATCTGAGTTTTCAAAGCACCCCTTAATAAATAAATACTTCCTTTAGATACTTTACATCAGATGAGACCATAATCCCAAAAAAAAAGGTGAAAGCAAACATACTTGTTATAAATGGACATTACTTATTAATAAAAAAAAAAAAAATACGTAAACATAAAACTCATACATTTGGGGATTCTAATGTACAAATGGCAAACAGATAACGCAAGAGTTTTACATTAAACATCACACGGTCTCATAAATAATAAATTCCGGATTCCGTATCCTTTTGTACGCTAAAAGGTGTAATCAAATATTCTTCACTTAGTATTATAGTTGAATATTTCTCATTGGAGACAACTATTGCGTTATTCGATATCGACATTTACAAATTAACTACTATTAAATTGATATTCTTCAAATTTTCTTACATTAAATTGATTTCCCAACTTTAAAATGCAATTAAGACCAATTTCAATATTTTCCATGAAATTGATCTAACAAAATACTGTTTTTGGGTTAATATCTTCATCTATAAAAGCCTCACTTATTTATCTGTAAAAATATCTACAAGACTCTTAGCTTAAGAAACACTTCCGTGGTTTGCCAATTTTCTAAAGGTTCATTTTACCACAAAACTTACATTATAGTAACCCACCTGAAACTACTTAGAATTTTTATAGCACATTTAGATTGAATGCTACCTACAGCTATAAAAAATATTTGCGAAGACAACAAACATAAAACAACAACAATAAACATTAAAAAAAACGAGCTCATGAAAGTTCGACAGAACAGCATAAATTCAAGTTTTGTAAGAGTCCGAAATGCCTAGGAGCTAAATAAGCAAGCAATTTTTGCCACGTAAACGTGATTTTTGCAAATCATGAACCTAATGAAATTCTGCTTCAAGTACCGTCATACCAATTAAAGAAAATGATTTAACCTTTCACCATTCCAAGTGTAAGAAAGGGCGCCAAAAAGAGGAGATAATTAGAGAGAGGTCGATACTTTACACTAAAACCACACAAACACACAAGGGGATTTCTATGAGATTAAATTATTTTAGATTTACAAGTTAGGTAAAAGCAAAATCTTAAGCGCGAGTAAAAACCATTCAAGCAACGGCCTTGTCATTAAACTTGTTTTTGGATACCCCAACTCTCATCCCGCAACATCACCATCACCTTAAAGCTGCGTAATCCAGCTTTTCAAAAGATTAGCAAAATAATTATGTTATGTGTATATATTTATTTATCTGTATACGAGTAGGTATTTCTGTATCGTCGATGAGCAACCTGAGGAATTCCAAGTGGAATAAAGTTTTGGGGCAGTTAAGATTATTTTAAGCACTTTACGTTAACTTGCAAATGGTACATCACAGAATCTTAACGAAAATAGTGGTGGTTTCTGAACAGTTAGTTTTTTGCTATAAGCCAAACTATAAATATATTTTCAGTGGCAATAGCGAAAGAGGTTACAATTATTGATATTGGCAACTTTAACCTCTTTGAATTTGATAACTTTAACCTCCTGCTTACAGGTAACCTTTTTTGTATGGTAGATTAATGAAACTCACAGGGTTGGTTCTTTAGGACTTAAATAACCTTAAAATAAAAAAAAATCAGTATTTTTTTCAAAAATTGAGTATTTGCTTGAAAAAAAGAACTGCATTTAGCAAAAGATCAAACTAGTGAGTGACGTATTAAATTAATTGTGACAAATGTTTGCGCCAATATTGGTTTACGCCACATTTTTTTGTTATATGGGTGATTCTCTGGAAAAAGCTCCTTTTCGGAGGTTCTCAAGTTTAAGGTCGAAAAATAAAAAGATTCAATTTTTCTCGATCAATAATAACAGTCTTTGTTAGTCTTCTTTCCTTAGCAATTTCCATTTTTTTTTAATTTGTTGACGAATTTTACAAAAAATAAACTCAAAACCCCAAAACGTCATCAATGTATGGAAACAATAATATGATATGCAAAGAAATAATTGATTTTGGTTGACATTTTAAACCAAAAACTCCAAACGAATGAAGTTGCTCGATGAAAGGGTTTGTGTTACTTAGAAAAAAAAAATTAAAAAAAAATTTTTAAAAAAAAGCTTTTATTAAAAAAGAATGCACTAAAAAGAAAAAAATAATTTTCTGGACGCTGTGTATCACAAATATAAAAGCTTTTTAAAAGCGAGATAAATTTTTATTTTATTGTTTTATGCTTTATCTCGCTTTTTAAAAGCTTTTATATTTGTGATACACAGCGTCCAGAAAATTATTTTTTTCTTTTTAGTGCATTCTTTTTTAATAAAAGCTTTTTTTTAAAAAATTTTTTTTAATTTTTTTTATTTTGTTCTTTTTAGTCTTCGAATATATCCTTACATTTGAGATGTCCTTACAGGCTTTTTAACTTGAGAATCGTATTCAGCGACCCCAAAAACCCCCAGAATAGATTTTTTTCCGGAAAATTTGGAGAAAGGGATACTCACGTTATCCTTACAGGACCTTCCGTTATCCTTACAGACTTTGTAATGACAGATTCGGATTCAGCGACCCCAAAAACCCCCAGAATAGATTTTTTTCCGGAAAATTTGGAGAAAAGGATAATCACGTTATCCTTACAGGACCTTCCGTTATCCTTACTGACTTTTCAATGACAGATTCGGATTCAGCGACTCCAAAAACCCCCAGAATAGATTTTTTTCCGGAAAATTTGGAGAAAAGGATAATCACGTTATCCTTACAGGACCTTCCGTTATCCTTACTGACTTTTTAATGACAGATTCGGATTCAGCGACCCCAAAAAACCCCCAGAATAGATTTTTTTCCGGAAAATTTGGAGAAAAGGATAATCACGTTATCCTTACAGGACCTTCCGTTATCCTTACAAGGACGAAGTAGTGAAAATATTGTATTGTCATCGGACTTATATAAGTGTGCAAAATTTCAAGTCAATCGGACAAGCGGAAGTGGGTCAAAATTGGGTTGCAAGATTTGACCCCGACAAACAGACAGACAGACAGACAGACAGACAGACAGACAGACAAGATAGCGAGCTAAATAAAAGCTTTTAATTACTTCTCCCCCTAAATATTTTGCGGAAAAAGGGAATTTTTCAAAGAAATCTGAAAACATTAGCATAAAAAATTTAACGAAAATAAATACGAACTAATTTCTAAATGAGGATATGATCCCCAAAACTGATTTTTTTTTAAATCCGTGTCATGAAATAATATGTGCGATAGTCTTTAATTGGATTTTCAAAACTGGCGATATACGATTAAAAAAATTATACCGCCATATTATTTTGCAGACGTCGGCAGCGGGTAATTAGACTTATTCTTGGTGATGACGATACAAATTAGTGCTCCAACTAAAAGATATGAGAGAAGTAATTCATATTCCGTCTTCCTCTGCCACATGCAAATAAATTGCCATTGCCAGATATGATTGCGCCAAGCATTTCAAAATCAGGTGAATGATGATAACAAGCATATAAATTCCAAAAAAATTGTGATTAGCACAACCATTTAATGGTTGCCCCAAACATACCCTATCATATCTTTTTTTTTGCGTGTAAAATGGGTTAATCAATTTTATTGATTCTTAAGAATTTATGTAAAACACCTTAATTTTAGTATAGTTAGCCCAATATTTACTTTTTTCTGCGATAGAGGAAAAGTATTGTATTCATGGCGGAGACCGACTCGAGAAAATTGATCGCACCATTTCAGGCAAAATTATGAGGATGTTCGTGCATCTGTCTGTCGGTCTGTGCGTTTTGGTGTGTAAAAATTCTCCTTTCCCGCTTAATCTAAACCCCCCTCCTTGTATCTTTTGATCCACTGAACCGATTTCGGTCCCGCTTTTGTCGTTCGGTTTTCAATAATAAAAGGAATATTTTAGTGCTCAAGAGTCCACCCTCCCCCTCATTCTAAACCCCCTCTCCTCGCATCTTTTGATTCCCTGAACCGATTCCGATCCCGCTTCGGCATTTGAGGGACATGACTTGAAAAAATTGTGAATCTATAAATAATTATTAAAATACAAAATGCTGATTCAATCAGATATGTTATCTCTAAAAAGACTGAAAAAAAAAACAATAAATCCATAAAAAATTAAAAAAACTCCTGAATAAAAAAATCCTTTAAAAAGGATAAAGTAAATTTAAAATTGGTGTGCGTCGGAAAACCTAATGGTCGTTAAGTTTTGTCTAGATTTGGACTATAATCTAGAGAATGGCCAATGGGACGTGTAAAGATGGCCGCCGAGCTGAAAAACGAGCGCGAAAAGTTTTAAAAATTTCGTTCTTTGTCAGAAACAATTATCAAAATAACGGAAATCGGTTAATAAATATAAGTAAAAAGCTCATGTCTAGTCACTCTAGTCCGGATGTCAACTCTCTATATTATAGGCTCTCTACACACATGATGGGGTCATCACGCTGACGTTGACGCCTCATCTGTTTGGGGCATAAGTTTCGAGATATTTAAATCACTGAGGTAAACCCTAATAATAAAAAAAAAACCTTTAGAAAGGATAAAATAATATAACCTGTTAGGGCTTTCTTAACCGGACACCGAAAATTATTATCGAGGAAAAAGAAGACTCCTCGTACTTAATCTGAAGGAAACGAAAGAACTGCACACGATATAAAGGAGCTAGTCAGCGGTGGGGTGTGGGATCTTGTTCCTTCGTTTTCTCTCTCGGCCCTAAAGCAGGGTTTAGACGAGACAAGTAACTTGCGGCAAGTAGACGTAAATACACGCGATTTGACCTAGTGTGCGACGCTCGCATATGTGTGAGAATACTTGCCGCTCTCTCGAAAATAATAGAAAGCCATTCTATTTTTGTGGCAAGTAAAACCAATACAAGAACATGGAACCGCGTACAAATGAAGTGGTTTTATGTGTGTGTGTTTCGGTTCATTTTATATTTGCTGCTTTGCCAGAAAACGTCGTAACATTTTAAGGAAAAAACGACACGGATATAAAAAACTCGTCGGCAACAAACAGTTTCAGGTCGAAATTCGCAAATTTTTCCACAAAAAAGAGTCGTGATATTTTTTCTCAGAAAATTTTAGGTTATGTTTTCCTTCGGCTGTCATTCTACTTGAAATGATTTACTTGAAACGTGTAAGCTAAGCAAACTACTTGCCTCTCTTTACTTGCCGCAAGTTACTTGCTGTGTATAAACCCTGCTTAAGCAAAATGTTCGTGTGCGGGGAAGTGGAGAGTCACTAAACACTATATTACTCAAAAGTTAGGCTGATTTGCGCGAAGCCAGCTCACCGGCTAATAAGACACAAGATGTTGGTGTGTCCTTGCCCTCCCAACCTATAAATTTTGTAATACCGAAAATTAATCACAAAATTCCCGATAGTTTTTTCTGGGGTGGCGCGGAGTTGTCTAGCCTATTTTAGTTAAATGCCATTATTTAATTCTCAAACATGGATTTATTTAAAGAAAACGGAAATCCTTAGTACTAGGAATAGAAAAATTAGTCATAATAGGATTTGTAGCAAAATTAAGATAATTCATGACAATTCAACTAAATTTAAGATTAATATCATATTATTACTATTTTATGTACGAATAGAATATACTAGTTATATAAATTCAAGATTAGAATATAATCGCTAAGATAATTATAGTTTCAACACTTAACCGAAAAAAAAGATATATAAAAAAAATTCAAAATCGATTCGAAAATACCTGGGAAACAGTTGAGGCGTTCCGCGACAGATCTGGCGCTTTGGCTTCCGCTGCAGATGCCTGTAAATTTGTTGCACAAACCACAAAATAAAATATTTTAAAACTTATTTTAGCGACTATTTTCACAAATTCTGGCAGTGAACTTAAATCGAGATCAATTAATACAATCTAACACTAATTTATAGAATTTAAAACGGCTGCATGAGGATAAACATCTTAGAGACGTCTTAGTTGGAGTCCTAGTTTTTCAGTGGGCTTCCGGCCCCACTCACAACGAAGTCGCACCGCGAATCTTCTCAAATTTCGACGCTGATTCAGAAGCGGCTGAACGTGGTCAACATGCGGTTTTCCTTTTGGGTGGGAAAAGTATGATGATGAAGCTTAACGTCAGCTCTCGGTTTTCCTTGGTTGGAAAGGTATAAAGATGAAGCTTAACGTCAGCTTTCGGTTTTCCTTGGGAAAACGCGTTATTCACAAAAAAACTTCCCTCCCTAAAAGTAAGGAGCTAGTCTTAGTTTCCACAAAAAAAAAGAAATCCGGCGGTCGGTCAAAAACAAAAGAAAATTACCTTCAGAAAAGGGAGGGGTCAAGCTTCTGAAGACTGCTCGCAATTCCAAGATTGAAGAACAATGTGTCTTCGTTTCTTTGGGTCCGCTTTTCCAAAATGGAAATTCTTTTCAATTATAATTCTCTCTCTACGCGTTTAGGCTTTTTAAAAAAACTATTAAGCCGATGTTTTAAATACGAACTTCGATTTTTAATCTTGATTCGCTTTTCTTAAATTTTTCTTTTCTTTTTTTTTCAAATTGATAAAATATTTGCGGCAATCGCTTTACGAAGAACTTGTCGAGAGCGGATCCAAAGGCAGAAAGAACGTTTGTTCGGTCAAAACGTTGGGCAAAAACTTGATTTTCGATTTTTTTAGAACCGGTCATACCGTTTAGCTATTGAAATTCCTTCACAATTTGGAATTTAGAATGCTATTCTAGGGATCAGAGTAAATTCTAAAGATGGGATAGGGGAGATGACCTATAAAGATCCGTGCGAAAAATAATTTTGAAATTTACAATCAGCTCCAAAATTATCGGCCGCAACAAACCATTGGAGTAAATTTGAAATGGGTTTGCATCAGGACAAACTTGCTACACAAATCCGGTTATTTATTTAAATTATTTACAGTGAATGTAAAAAGTCAGCGTACAGTCACGATTTTTGAATAAAATACTAAATATAGCAAACACTGTATTTATTTTTCAAATTCTGGTTACAGGATTTTGTTGCCTGGCCAATTCTTTACAGATCTGTAAAAAAAAAAATAAAAAAAATAATAATTTATTACTTAAATTTATTACTTTAACTAAAAATATGCTTTTTTAAGAGCGTAAAAAGTTACCGTACAGCTATTAAAACAACCAATAAATATGGGCGATTTTACTGTTAGTATTTGGTTGGGTATCCATTAGATCGAATTACTGCTTGAAGTCGCCTGGGCATCGATTCTACCAACTTCCGGGGTTATTTTTGCCCAATTCTTCTTCCAACACCGCCTTAAGCGTTTTCTCGCTAGTAATAGTGTGGCTGCAGATTTTCTTGTCAAGCAAGTCCCATAAATGTTCGAGGGAGTTTATATCAGGAGAATGGGTTGGCGTTTAGAAATATTTGGGAGTGTTGTAGAGCAGCCACAACCGTGTATTAAGTGCTCTATGCTTCGAATCATTATCCTGCATAAACACAAACGTGTCCGTTATTCCCATTTATTCAGCGCTAGCATGTAAATTTTGTTTTAATTTGTCAATATACACATACTGGTCCATAACCTCATCAATAAAATGCAGCCTAGCCACCCCCGCCGCGCACATGCAGCCCCAAACCATAACTCCATGCTTGAGGTTTTCCTTTTGAAGCTCCATATTCTTTTTACGGCACAAAATTGGGGTTCCTTCCGATTGGAAAATGTTAAATTTACTCTCGTCAGTAATATTTGCCTGTTTTTATTTTGTGTTCTTTTTTTCGTTTTCCACAAAAATTCGTAAAGCATAATCCCCAAGAGCTGTTACACATGCATAAAATATCATTAAAAGTTATTGGGTTAATATTTTTAATAATATTTTAATTTTAAATTAGAAAAAGAAAATATCTATTTTATAAAAAATAATCATAAAATCGTATTTCGATCACGAGAAAAAACAAAATGACCTAGACATCACGAAATCTTTTCATACTCCGAAAAATGAGGCAGCCATTGTGTCCTTAAATGAATAAGCGTAGCGAAAGGTTGACGATATTTTTGGTTTTAGTCTTACTAATCAAATACAAAATGACCAAAAAGGTGAAATTACAGAATAAAATTAAAAAAATATTAAAAAAGCTTTTATTTAAAAAAATATACTAAAAAGAAGAGATTTTTTTGGGCGCTGTGTATCAGAAATAATAGCTACATTAAAGCATTTAATATTTATCTCGCTTTTATTTCTAATAGAGCGCCCAAAAAAATTTTTTTTTCTGTTCTTATTAGTAATTCTTTAATAAAAGTTATTCCTGACAAATCCAAAAATTCGATCCCTAATGTAAACATATATGAATTTTATTCTGGTAATTTATTCTTGTAATTTGTTTCAGGAACAAATTTCTGGAGTTTTGAGTCGTAATTTAAAAAGATTGTGCAACTTGAATTTTGTGTCACAAAATAATATTCACGGAATAAAATATCAGATGTAAACTGCGCCTTAGTTTTGCGATAAATAAATCGTTGTTGATTGTAATAAATTACGGGAATTTAAATTACTAAACTACAGTCTAAACTACTGACACGACATCTATAAAAGGAGAAAAATAAAACCATAATTATAATAAACCGAATATGCTTTCCATTGATTTGCACGTATAAACTCCTAGCGTACTTAAAATGCCATTGAAGTAATTCTCAGAATCAAAATTGTTCAATCGCCTGTAATGAATTGGGGCGCGTAATAACATAAAAGGCTAATAATTTTAGTAGATATTGAGTAACAATTTCAGTAAAGCATCATCTGCTATACGCCATTTAAATATCATTATTTCGGTTCACCTAAATTTAATTCATATGTATTCCCACGGTTCCCCCAACGTTTTTCTATATCCACAAGTACAAGAAATTATTACCACACGAGTAAGTTTTTGTTCAGTGAAACTCATATCTTATCGCAAATTTTGTGCAAACAGTTTTCTTTGCTTTCGTTAATTGCCTTCAATATTTGCATTTTGGTTATGTGAATAATTAATTTTTTTTAAGGATTTAAAATGTTAGTATATCAAGGTCTTTTCTATAAAAAGCAATTAACTTTTTTGCCGTGGCAACTTGCTATTAAAAATTATATATTTATATGTATTATATCTATTAGAATTTCATGTCCAATATGAAAATAATGTAAAACTTTTAAAACAACTTTTTCGTTTACTGCTTTTGTCAAAAAATACTGAACATTTTTTTAATCGCCGGGAGATTGTTCATATTATACCGTAATAAATCAGGCACTCAGAGCAAAAAGAGTCTAACTCGAAAAATTGGGATTTTTAGTTTTTATACTCCTATTTAGTACACAGAGAGAAAGAAACGTGGTAAATTTAACTAAAACGTCTTGGTTAAATAATTTTGGTATGGGTATACCAAAATTTTCACTTTATTGGGTAATCGGACCAAGAAATTGGTTAAATTATCCATGGATAAAACTTGGAAAAATACAAAAAATAAATTGTGTAAATTAACTAAGGCCTTGATAAAATATTTTATCGAATGTTGTGTGGCAGCACATAACCAAACATCTTAACTTTTAACGCCACCGTCAAGAGACGTGTGAAGAGCCTCGTGGCAAAAACGTAAGGCCCATGAACTGAAGTTCGCAGGTTCAAGAAGTCCCGTCGAAAGAATTTTTTTTTTTTGTTAAACTTATGTAAAAGTTAAGTAAAAAACTATTTTGACAAACATCTTTTGAACTTAATCATGTATCCTCATTTTAACTCATTTTGTATCCTTATTTTAACTATGATTTATCAAAGGAGCAGGTGGCAAGGCCCGCAGTGAACACACACGCAAGAGATATCAGACACCACACACGTGATTTAACGGTTTTAATCCCACCGTTTTTTTGTGTTTTTATTAATATTTTTATTAAAAATAATAAATAATTATATTTCATGTAAGAAAGATCTTTGAATTGGGTAAAAATAAAGAAAATTTAACCGAAGGAAAGTTCCGAAATTTGACTTTACCAAGAATTTTGGGTAAATTATCAAATTTCTTAGTTGGTGTTCTCCTTACCAAGAAAATGGTTAAGCTATACGATGATTTTGGGTGTTTTTACCTAATTATTTCTCTCTGATTTTTTTTTCAATCAGAGCCACTTTTAGTATCTATTATTAAGAAAGCTTTAAATAACTCACCATGAGAGGAACTTTATAAATAAAACACACAACTAACAAATTCATTGTGGGTTGCTCTCGGACTCTCAATTCAAATTTAATCATACCGGAAAGTTAATGCTACTTTTTGAGCACGCATGTCAACTGATTTCTGTCATGGAGTTGAAACCACCTTACCTCTGGAGCCCAATGAACGTAATGCGAACGCAACTGCAACGCTGTGAACTGTCACGCAGCGCAACATTTCAGCGACAGAGCCGAATGGCATCTCGTGAAGTAGTACAAGTGACATAATATAAAGTGGTATACAGTTGGCAAAATTACAAAAATGGATAATTTTGAAGCGATAATTTGCTTTGTGGGTCGTTATGTTTGTTATTTGTATGTTAGGGCAAAGACTTCCATCTTGTCTGGCACAATTCAACTAAAAATAAGTCTTACATTATCAAAAACCAAACTTGTTTTACTCACATACCTGTTGATAACAACTCCTGAGCAATTTTTTCACATGTTCTTGATTTCAGAATGATGTTTTTGTAATCCCGACTTCTTTTTTTGTGAATAATCTCGTTTTTTTTTTGCACTAAGGGTATCAATTGTTACTCGAACGACATTTCCCCAACCTCACTTTATGAATTGTCAACGCAGAGTTGCTGCGGCGGCATAGTTAGAAGTTTGCAAACTTTTGCGTTGTAGGTGCGTTCTCTGCGTTCACTGTGCTCACTTCAAATGATTTTTATGGAGCAAACTTGTAAGCGACAGTTTGTGCGTTCGCGTTGCGTTCATTGGGCTCCAGGAGTTAAGCGAGAACTCCAATTGGGCAGAGACAGCAGCAGAGGCAGAAGCAGAACTTTAGAACACATAGCGTCTTATGTGTTGAGCTCCAATAAAGCAGCAGCAGAGGCAGTGGCAGAAGCAGAAACTCATTTTAGCTCTAATCTCTAAATTTGTGCTTTCAATTTAACCTCACAAATCGTTGTTGATATTTTTTGCATATATGGACGGAAGTAAATATTTGTAATACTTGAAATGGAGAAAAAATTAATTGAATACTTAAAACATAACAAAAGCTATAATTGCCAATCTGGCAATCATTGGAGACCCGTATGGTGATATTCGTATCAAAATTCGAACAGTTGTACCAAAATTCCACTTTGAAGTCAAACTTTCCAATAAGATTTTTTAAAATTTATTCCAATCGGATTTTGATGTATGGGAGTTTTATGTAGAATCATATCCTAAATAACTTTTGTTCTTGTACTTTTTTGATAAGATGCACCGTTTTTGAGATATTCACAAAAAACGATTTCATTCGTATGGGGGGTACCCCCCCTAATGGTCCATTTTTGCCCATTAACGAACTTAGCCTCGCATTTTACGAAAAACGGATTTGTGCAAACTTTCAAGTCTCTAGCTCAATCCGTGCGCCCGCAATCCGCGCCACAGACAGACGGACAGACAGACGGACAGACGGACAGACAGACGGACAGACAGACGGACAGACAGACGGACAGACAGACGGACGGACATGCAGAAATTAAATATTTTTATCATTCTAAACACACTGGTGTAATTCATTTTTTTGTGCGATGACGGGATCTTGGCGTTACAAACGGTAAGGCAAAGTTAATATACCCTTTGGTTTCACCATACGGGTATAAAAACAACAAAATATTATACGACAAATCATGCCGCGGATATAAATACGTACAACGTTTTGACAGGTTTCTGCTATTTTCGTCAGAATTCAAATTTCATTGTGGGACAGAAAGCAGATTCTGCTTCTGCCACTGCTACTGCTTCTGCCTCTGCTGCTGTCTCCGCTCAATTGGAGTTCTCCCTTTAAACTCACTTTATAACACAACACAAAGCTTTCGCGAATATTCACCTTTCTTTATTCGAAGTGGTGATCAGGGTTGCCAGGTCTCCAGGCAGTTAAGTCGCCCAAATTTTAAAGAATTGTCGCCCAAAATCGCTTCCGCTCAACCCAAGTCGCCCAATTCGCGATAATAATTACATTACCCTAAAAACATAAAATAACAGCAAAACCTTTAACCCCGAGGTTCCCAAACTTTTTCAGTTGACGCCCCTCTTGAACACTTATCAAACAGCTGACGCCCCCTCTTTTTTGAAAACCTGTCAAACCTCCGTGGTTCTATTCTAATATTTTGAGTTAAAAATCCACACACTTTTACTGTCCATTTCAATTATTTATTTCTCAAGTTTCTACAAAAAAAAACTGGAAAAATAGAAAATTAATGGGATGAGTGACACTGTTTTTCTTTCACTAAAATCTGAATATTAGGTCTGATGTTTGACAGAGCACACCGGAGATCGCTTTCCAGATTAAGTCTGCAACGCTGCTTTGTTTTTATTAGACAAGACGAGAACAATATCTTGAAATGTTAATTTCAAATTTCTTCACGACTACCGTCCGTAGATCTACGCCCCCAAGGGGGGCGCGGCTGAAATTGTTTCACACCCCCCTGGCCGTGGCCCCACGCCCCCCAGTTTGGGAACCATGGCTTTAACCCATGTGTAGTGCATTTTTTAAATATCAAGTAAAATAGCAAATTAAAACTTAAAGGCGAGAAAATCGAAGACTTGATTTGAATCAACGACCCCAAAATTGCCAAAAATATGTCAATACATACATTTATATCAGTATTAAGAGAGAACTCCAATTCGGCAGAAGCAGCAGCAGCAGCAGCAGCAGAAATTTTAGAGATTAGCGCTAAAATGAAATTCTGATTCTGCCGCTGCTTCTTCTACTGCTGCTTTATTTGAGCGCAACACATTAGACGCGATATTTTAAAGTTCTGCATCTGCCGCTGCTTCTACTTCTGCCGAAGTGGAGTTCTCCCTTTACTCTTAATTAAGGTTATTGGTTCTGTCGTAACGCCGTAACGCACAGATAGTGTACTCATAAAATAAATTAAACAAAAAAAATGTGTGTAATATATTAATTTTATATTGCAGAGCTTATTTACAGATATAATGTTATAAGGATTTTACATATGAAATGAACATAAAAACGTTTTTCTAAAAATAAAAATACTAGAAATGGTTTGTTGTGCAAATATTGGGCCTTACCAATGAACATTTGTAAAGTCGAGTCTACGTTGTCTTAAAACTAGACACATAGACTAAAATAATTTATAGTTTGTTAGAGTCGAAACTAAAAAGGCTACGTAGACTCGACTTTATAAATGTTTCTTGGTAGCGCCCATTATGTTTTTATATTTTGTTATGGGCACAAATTTAAAGGCGTGTTATGGTTCTTTCTTCACTCAAGGAAAGCGATAACATTCTTATTGGTGTTATTAGAAAGCAGAATATTCAATACTTATTTTGAAAATGACAGTGGGTGCATCCATTTCGCTGTTTTGCTTTGTTACCGATCGCTAAAAGTAAATTGACCGTATTACCACAAGCAAAAGAGTAATTTTAGCCAGACAAGCATATGCTAAATGGAAGGATGAGTGCGTCCATTTAGATATCGAGTGTGCGTTCCGAACTTGGTAAATAGTGGGAAAAATTCGGCAAATGACGTACAATTTCGAAAGGAAAGATATTTTTCAAAGATAGCCCAATGTCGCCCAAACGATTTTTTGAAATCGCCCAATTTGCGATTTGCGATTTTTTCAAAAATATTGTCGCAAAATCACGAAAAAGATAGCCCAATTCGCGATAAATCGCCCAAACTGGCAACCCTGGTGGTGATGTCGAGCAGCGTCCCCGATGACGAGGGCTGTGCAAATATGTAACCGCGAGATTATATCACTTTGTCAGTGTATTAATCTAATGTCTTTGGTTCATACAAATTGTTCGCAAATACCCGGTTTAGACACGATGTTTATACCCGTATGGTGAAACCAAAGGGTATATTAACTTTGCCTTACCGTTTGTAACGCCAAGATCCCGTCATCGCAGAAAAAAATGAATTACACCAGTGTGTTTAGAATGATGAAAAAAGTTGAATTTAGCATGTCCGTCCGTCTGTCCGTCTGTCCGTCTGTCCGTCTGTCTGTCCGTCTGTCCGTCTGTCCGTCTGTCTGTCCGTCTGTCTGTGGCGCGGATTGCGGGCGCACGGATTGAGCTAGAGACTTGAAAGTTTGCACAGATCCGTTTTTCGTAAAATGCGAGGCTAAGTTCGTTAATGGGCAAAAATGGACCATTAGGGGGGGGTACCCCCCATACGAATGAAATCGTTTTTTGTGAATATCTCAAAAACGGTGCATCTTATCAAAAAAGTCCAAGAACAAAAGTTATTTAGGATGTGATTCTACATAAAACTCCCATACATTAAAATCCGATTGGAATAAATTTTAAAAAATCTTATTGGGAAGTTTGACTTCAAAGTGGAATTTTGGTACAACTGTTCGAATTTTGATACGAATATCACCATACGGGTTTTCAATAATTGCCAGATTGGCAATTATAGCTTTTGTTATGTTTTTAAATTCGTTATTCCAAAGTTTGTGCGTGCGAAATGCAATGAGAATGACGTTAGAAACCAATCCTGCTTCGCCTCTCTCCCATAATTTGCTTAGTTACGGATGAAATTACGTTACGTTTAAATGGGTCAAAGGCGATAGAAATGTCACCTTAACGAAATACAACACAGATAAGCGCTCTCTTTTTGCATGACAGAACCGCTTAAATTTTCAGAGGACTTTCCAAAGTAAAGCAAAACCTGTATATGTTGCGTGGGGTCAATGGTATTCCGACATTAATATCGGATGGGGACGCGGCTAGCGGCATCTATTCTAGACATGGGTAACACAGCGCTGCGTTGCGCCATTGCGTTGATACAGTATACTGCGCTATGTGCGCTGATACGCGAATAAAAATTTTAGTAGCGCAATAGCGCACATAACGCAAACGAGTCAAACGAAACAACTTGGTTATTGAGCCAACTGTTGGGGAAATTTTTACATATGGATTCAATACGATAGAGGGGAAATATCGCCTTGTCTTGCTTTCTCGCACATTGACTTATAGACAAGTCCAAAAATACAATTTCTTGTTATGTACATATTCTCTTTTCATGGGTCTTGTTAGCGCAGTAACTCAACTCAGCACTGTATCTCATGTCTATTGTAAATACATATGATACACAGCGCAGTATTGAGTTATTTTATTTGTTCCTCCTCTGGATCGAAAAATTGACTGTTTCACACAACGAATTGACAGCGCGGCAAAAAGCGCAGCCATAATGACGATGGTTCCAACCGGTGCGCCATATGGCGCAATTGCGTTAGCGCACTGCGCTGATACAGTGTACTGCGCTTGCGCTACTGTATCAGCGCACGAAATTTTACTGTGTTACCCATGTCTAATCTATTCACAATCCCTAAAAACTTATTTCCATAGCCAATATTAGAGAAACTATATTTGTTTTAGCCCAGCAATCAGCATTCTAAATTGTATTTCATTGATGTCTACACATATATAACACAGTTCACATAAGACTTCTCGATGGAATCCTCGACAAGAATATGTAGAGTAAGTGGGGATATTGCGGACCGCCGTTCCTATTTTTTACTCATATGATGCAACTATAAGAATTTTTTTAAAAAACAGCAGTTTGTTATCCAAGAGAAAAGTGTAACCTTTTAATGTAAAATTAAAAAATCCTGATCTGATGATTTTTTGTCTTTTTAAATCGGAAAATGTGAAGATTGACACAATCAGTCAATTTGGTTTTGGTGCGGGTAATGTGGACCACGGTGTCGGCTAAAGTGGTCCACTGGTCCAGATTACCCGCAATAGAACTTGATTTTCGGAGAGCTTTGTAAAAAATACAAATTTAAAAAAATTCGAATTTCTTCCCATTTTCTAAAATTTAGTATAAGTTTAGTATAATTTATGATTCAATAAATTTAGTATAATCGAACATGTCGGATAAGGTGGACCACTGGTCCAAATTTGCCGACCTCAGGTGGTCCACATATAAATATTTCTTACTTCTTAATTTGTTACCCCCTGCCCCTCCGCTTCAAAAAAAACTGCATTTAAATTCGCAAAAGCTCAGATCACAAAAACCAATTTTTTTTGTCACTTAAAAAAACACGATTTTTCTGGCAATATGGCCTTCCTCATTGCCCCCTATAAACACAAGGCCTAAAGATCTAAAAATGACGTCACATCAGTGGTAAAGCTCTTTTCGATGTTGCTATGCAATTCAAATGGAGACAAACGAAAATTCGACTTTATCGGCTTATATCTCGGAAACTATTAATGCGACAACAAATTAACTTACGCACTATTATACTCAATGTAATTATCTGTCGTTTGGTTCATGCCCCAATCATGTCGAATATATATCAATTAAATTATTTGCGAAAACCCAAATCGATATGATTTTAGATGGAGAGTAGGAGTGGAGAGCGACGTGAAGATAAAACGAAAAATCACACTTTTCTTAAGATTTTGTTCGATAACTTTTTTTCTGTTCGCCTTTGGTAACTAAGGCATATGACTGAAAGCAAGAATATCGAATATTCTATAGGAAAGTGAAAACAGTTTTTCCGGCAAAGGAACAGTTTCCGAGATATAAGCCGATAAAGTCGAATTTTCGTTTGTCTCCATTTGAATTGCATAGCAACATCGAAAAGAGCTTTACCACTGATGTGACGTCATGATAAATCTCTTTGAGATCTTTAGGCCTTGTGTTTATTATAGGAGGCAATGCCTTCCTCCAAAAAATTCTGAAACTGAATGAGCTTTCAACGCAAACAATTGGTTTCACATATCAAGTGTCGCCGGTGCATGTTTGAACATGAACAGATATTGCAGTGGTCTACATTATCCGCCTGGTCCACAATACCCGCACTCAACAATTTTTTCGTGGTACAATATTTTGGTCGAATATTGAATTGTTTTAGTTGCTATCTCTTCTAGTTACTTCTTTTTTCAGTATATTATTTTTTCCCCCAATAATGGAATTTTCCGCTACTTCGAAGTTTTTCTCGAAATTCCTGACAATTTTCGAGAACAACCAAATTATTTCCGATTTCTCGAGAATGTGAACAGTCGGGTAAGCACCAAACTCTAGTTAGAACTTCCAAATCTTGCTTGAAAAACTTTTGTTATTATAAAATTTGCGTCTCATAAACAGTTATATACGATCAACGGTTAGAGATATTATCTTAAAACTTAAATTTAACGGCATATTTTCATTAAATCGTGAAAAGAGAAATTATGCCTCAGGGATATTTCACCCTCATGAATCACCTCATGCCTTAAAATTTACGTTTTCCACATTGTTAGTCTGAAAGAAGAACTTTTAAGAAATATTCAAGCAGTGAACGCTTCCTAGAATTTAAGGCTAGAGAAAATTAGATTTAACTTTTCTGTTACTGATATAACCCAAGGTAAGTGGATTGTTCTATGATACGCATATTATCACACATTTTTTAACATACGAAACGTCTAACCACAAAATGATTTCCTCTCCCTTTTTTTACATTCTAATACTCTGAAAGTGAATTGAAAAACCTGAGGAAAAAATGAAATTCAAGACAATAATAACAAACAAAAGAATACAACTTCTTTTAGGCATTCAATTTCTTTTAAGTTCAGCCTCCAAGATATTTCCTACTTTTCCATAAGAAAAAATACGAAAAACGAGAAACTTAATGGTTGAGAAAATTTGTATTAAAGTGCATGAATTTGCATATGATCTTATTTAGTTTACGTTTTAATGTTCATACTAAAATAAATACATTTTTTAAGTAAAATACTTCCCTTTTCGGGCGTAAAAAGAATGAAGGAGCGTTTCAGATCTACAGGAAGTCTACAAATCAAACATATTTACTTTCCTCTTCTATAGAAGAAACTCATGACGGAGACGGATTGTATTCATGACGGAGACGGGCTTGAGAACGGGGGAAGATAGAAAATTTCTGATCAATACGAAATCCGTTTCAGTCTGCCCGTTTTACGTATCTTAAATAACTCGAGAACGCGTTGACCTAGCGAGTTGAAATTCTCTGTAAATGACTTTTACAAAAACCGTGGTCTGGAAAAAAGTAACGGTAGTTGTAACGGGTACCCCTCATAATTATGAAAAAAACTGCATATAACCAGATTTAAATATAATTTCCTACGTGATTTGATATTTCGTTTGTCTTTCGATTCCACCAAAAATAAAATTGTGTGTGCGCCACTGCTCCTCGGTATTGTATTTTTCTTATATTTTTGTATCGTATATCAAAATAAATTCTCAAATTGTTATCATTTTTATCAAGTCTCAGACCATTCTACAAACGTTCAAACATTTGCTATTTAAAAAGACTCACTAATACATGAGTTAGAGTTGATTTTTTATGCCCGACGGTATATCCCAAACGTATATATCGTCGGGCGTCAAAAAAGGGGGCGTCAAAAAATCAATCAACTCTTACGCCCGACGAGTTTGTTTGTTAGTTTGTTTGTCCTTCCCTCAAAACTTTTGAATCTCATGGAAATTACTTGAAAAAAAAAATTAAAATTCAAGAGAATATTAAAAAAGTCAACTATCTTTAAAAAGAGTGAAAAACAAAATTAAAAATTTTGAAACCCCCCAACTAAAAAAAATCTTAATTAAAAATTGGTTTTCTCAAGGCGGATTTTATTATTAAAATTACGTTAAATATACTTACCGGAAAAAAATCAACAATAAAACTATTACACATAATAAAAACATAATAGAATTTCAAAATAGATAATGACAGATGCAGCGTCTCTGAGCGCTTTGCGGTCCAACCACATCGCAGAGTCTCGAAAGTTACTTGGCCTTCATCCTCAAACTTTTTAACGGTGTACAAGCTGCAGAAAAATGAGTGAAAAATATTTTAGTTGATGACAATTTTCTTTAGTGACTGAAAAATGGTGAAAACCGGATCCGAACCCCTTCAGTGATTCAAGAGATATAAGGAGACGGGGTAAGAAGGAAAGCGAAACTGGAAAAACAGTATGGCCTATAATCATCTCAATGATACTCTGAGCCTAATCGTAAAGTTTCATTAAAATCGATTCAGTAGTTTTTGAGAAATCCAGTCACACAAAAAAACTGAATTTCCTTTATAATATTAATATAATAATATGATTATTTTTGTTAATGTACTTTAGGCATAATCCTATTTAAGTCAAGCATGAAATTGATATATCCAACACAATAACAAGAAGAAGTCGTCTAAGAGTTGCTCGATTAAGATTTTATGCATGGCATGTTTAGAACGCGGGTGGAATATAGTATACCGGAATACCGATGTACAATTTCCAACTTTTCCAGACAAAAACTTGCAGAAGAACTCTTATGAGCATATAATTTTCCGGCCACAACATTAGAGTGAGCTTTGAGTTTTTTTTTGTTATATTCAAGTGACCAAGTAATTTCTATGACTTTCAACACAAATTTTATACGAGCTTTAGAAACTATGATCCAACTTTGCGATACCACTTCTGGCTTATCATCTTACTTAAGAACTACAAGTTATATGTAAAAGAGAAGAAATGTAAAAGAGAGCAATGAAACTGCCTCACAATGCAATAGATTGAAAAATGTTAAATTATGCAGGCATTTCTCGAATTTAGTTGAAAATTTTTGCAACGTATTTCCAATATGTGTTTAAACTCTTTAGCGTAATATGTTCTGTCAGTGGTATTGCTTTTGCATCATGCAAAATGTTCAAAATCAACTAGGTGATCCTTAAAAAATTTCAGACGTGGGTAGATTTTTTTATATTGCCGATAAAATTAAATTGCCTTAAATTTCGCTTGCAGAATTTGAGATTTGGTGGTTTCAACAAAAGTAAATTCAATAAAATTGTACCCCACACGTTTTCCGGGACCACTGTAAATTAGTTTTCCGAGTTTCCCAGAGCTCACTTATTACGAAAAACCAATGTTTTCTCATAGATACATGATTTTTACGCAGTGGTGGATTTCCAGCTAGGCGCAATATATACACAGAAAAAAGTGATTAGTAAATTCACCGACAATTTTCGTTGATTTTTCAGCTAGCTACAAAAAATTGTTAAATCTACAAAAGTAGACAGTTAGCTAGTAAAATGTAGTCAATTTATCTAACCAGAACTTTGGTCGGTAGTTCAACTATTTTTTGTGCTGGCTAAAAATCAACGAAAATTGTAGGTGAATTTACTATTTTTTTTATAGTTGCAGCTAAAGCTTAGGGGAAGACTCTTTAATGCCGACGCTCAGCTCAGGATGGTCGGAACAACATTTTTTTTCTGCATACACGCCTAAAACCTTTGATTTCGGAGGGCCTCGAGTGGAATTCATATTTTTACTATATGTTTAGTTAAAGGAAAGCAAGAAAAATCACAACTTTAACACTAGATTGCCCAAGCAAGTCATTTTGACTGCTTTTTAATCTCAATCAGAAAAACAATTATGTATATAATGACACAATTTGTTAGAATTTTGTGACTTTTTGTACAACATATAAATGTGTTTATTAATAATAGTAGTTACCTCCCCCCTCCTTCATTTCCCGTATATATATATATGTGTTATACCTATATTGCCAAAAGCAGTCATTTTGACTGCTTGACTTCCTTGGGCAATCTAGTGTTAAGAGGGCACCATTCATAAACCGGGGGCTTGAATCTGGCTGTTGGGGCATCCATTTAGAAGTTTTGGACCTCAAATTTAAAGAAATAACTGATAGGTGATACTTTTATTTTTTTTTTAACTCTACATCGGCTGGGGTTTTTTTTTAACCTGCTGGGGTTTTTTTAACCAAAAAATGGTAAATGGTGATTTTCTGTTGGCAAGAGAAAGACAAATGTACTTATCAGAAGAGAGCGACACGATAAATTTCAGAATAAAATTGAACTTAATATTGATGGAAGCTCTCGAATGCGAAGATCAATGCGTGGAAAATTTACGTTTGCCTTTCAATATCGCATACTTAAGTTTTAAGATCAAACTTTGATTTTAATTTTTAGGCAAACAAACGCATAGAAAAATTACATATTCTTTTCAATTCGTCTAATATTCTGTAAACAATAAAACGAAAATAGTTTTTCGATAACTTTGACAAAAATTTAAATTTTCTAATTTAGAACCTTTTAATGTTTTAATTGAGTGCCCTGTGTAAGCAGAGGAAATAAAATACCATTTTCTCTGCCCAACTTTACGCGCTGTTTTCATGTCAATAGTCCGATCTCTTTGCCACATATAGTCTATCTATTTCTCACATTTTCACAATTTTAAGACCATTTGATCTTAAGTAGACTAGGGCTATTAGCTCAGCAGCATAAAAATGTTTTCAGCCTAGAGTTGGGGCATTAGACGAAAAAGGTTAGACAACTTAGGGCCCTAAATTACCTTCGCCAAGGCCCTAGGGCCTCAGATATTCTAAATCCCCCTGTGGCTAAGAGTTAAAAAAATCCTACAACATTTTCCACAGTTAATATTAATCTTCAATTATTCATTTTTTTGTTTACAAAAACCATAAGTGACTTTTATAAAAGAACAATTGTCTTGGGATATTTAATATCTACTTTTCGATCTTGTAATAAGTACTTCTTTCTCTATATTGTAGATCCCCAAGTCGAACAAACAGCTTGGTAAAACTACTCAAAAATATTTTAACATTGCTTTTTGTAGAAAAAAAATTTGGAGGTATTTTTTTCTTTACAAATTATAGCCAACAAAAAGTGAAAGAAACAAAACTTTATATTAATCGTTTTTGCGAATTACTTTAGTCGCATTAGTACATCCGTCCACTTTAAATAAATTCCGTGTAGGTACATTATAAGTTCGCACATTTAGCAAATATGCAAATGTTTTTTCCGGTTAAGCGGAAGTCACCTCAAAATTGTGGACAATTTTTCCGATCACGTATCTATAATGTACACGATGGCGATGCAAATTGCCGATGGACAGTGACTGCCATTACTTATCAACCATCCAACCATTGATATAATTGGTGTGTGGAAGCAACAATTTCGTTTGAACATTGCACTGTTTTCGCTTAATTTTTTATTGTTTGCATATAAAAAAGGACCCACCTGACAACAGTGTTGAGGTACTATAACTCTGACCGAATGAAAAAAGTCCAAATGATACCAAATTGGAAAAGCAGTTACTCATGTCACGTCATAAACATAATATTTTCATGAACAAAAAAAATGCTTCGTTCCAAGAAATGCTTCGTTCCAAGGGACAATGAATACTCGCCACTAGTCTACACTTAGCGTAACAGAGATTCTCAAGTACATATCTCCTTTAAAAATTTTTCGATACAATGCACAGTTTTCGAGAAAGCAGGAAAAAAATATTTCCTTTGTATGGGAGGAGAGGGTCGAAGCAGTGGTCCGAATGGATTTTGATCTATTAATGAGTTATGAAAAATCTTATTCTAAACACATTTTACCTTTATATTTTTTTCAATATGACCCACTGTTTTCGATAAAATCGCAAAAAACCAATTTTGCCCGTTCAAGAACTTAGCCTAGCCATTTACGAGAAACGTAACAATACAAAATTTCAAGTCCCTAGGTCAGTCCTTTCTAAAGTTATGGTGTTTACGGACGGACAAATAGACGGACGGAAATCAAAATCTTTTGTAATCCCTAACACCCTGGTGTAGTTTATTTTTGTGCCCGATGATTGGTTCGATGCGTTACTAACGGTATACTATGTATATCTAATATATTGGAATTTCTCGGCTTATAGGTCTGTAAAAACAAAAAAATAACATAACAAAAATATTATATTAGGGCAATTCACTCTTGATCGTAGATAGTAAAATCGTAGATTGAACTGCACATCTACGATGTGAAAGTACAACGAAGCGTGAGCAGCGCTTTAGTAGAGGTTGTTGGTTTTGTCGTAAATTTTTGACTCTTTTATATATTTTCTTTACCTAAATTGTTTAAAGCATTTTTTAACTCTTAATTTATACTAAATTATATAAATACTTTAATTTACTTGCTTTTCCAATGTCCATTTTAGAGTTGGCACCAAGTTGAAATGTCACAAAACATGCCTTAACCTCACTTTATTAGAAGTACGACAACAACTACGATTTTACCATACCTTCGGGTGTGGTAGATTGTAGTTTTCGTCATAAAAAAAATTGTATGGAGAACTGTCAAAAAACTACGATTTTATTTACGATTCTACGAGTTTACGATCAACTACGATAAAATTGTATTATTCAATTGTGGCCATGTGAAAATTTAGTACTTCAATAGACATAGTTTCGATAGAAGGAAACATATTCTAAGTGTCCTGTAGCCCGAAAATTATCAAAATAAAAAACACTAAATAGTAAATTATATTACTAAGTAGTTAAATTTATTATAAAAATTTCCAATTTTGACTATTTTTGTAATTGAAATTAACTATTTTAGTTATAGTCCCGATTCCCCATTATAAAATAGTTAGATTCCCAATCTGTGTGAGCACATTGTATTCTATAATACAGAACATTTCTATGTTTGGAGTAAAATACAGCACTGTTTTGTTATTATACAGAACGGATTGTCACCGTAGTCATATTAGATTTACCATACCATTTGTAATCCATATAGCACACATTTTTGAAGAAGAAAATGAATATCAGAATTTTGTCGAGAATAATGGTAACGTATCTGTCCGTTCTTGGTACGAGAAATCCCCACAATACCGTCATCTTTATTTTTTCTCGAGATATTCTTATTGAGAAAAAGAAAATAAATTGATTTTGCCAATTAATGGCTTTTTGAAAAAAAAAAAAAAAAAACGGGTAAAAGAACAAATTAAAAAAAAAGTTCCTCTGCAATCGATATATTTCACCATTATCGAGTTTTCTTATGTTTTATATAAATTGGCAACTTATTGGGATGTCCTCGCAGGGTTTCAACACAGCAGGTTTATTATGTGAAGTGCGCAGAGACGTATATTTCGTATAAAAAGAGTCATGTGGAAAGAGCTACACATGCCCTTTCCTCACGCAAAAAACTTTTTTAAAAAACTAAAAATTCAGTTTTTGTTGCTTTTGGCTTTACGTACACTAAGAGAAAATTGTCATTTTAATCAAAGAAAAAGCAATTGAATCAAATAAAAAAAAACGCCAAATCTGCGTCAACGGTTTTTGTATTTGTTTTAAATGTAAAGTATTTAATCCAAATGATTGCTATTTTTTGTCAGAGAAAGCAGCGACACCGCAACAAAGTAAACTCTTCTTGTTTATTATCTCTCTTCTTTATTATTAGTGTATGTTGATGGGATGCATTTATATGTTTATGTGTGGTAGCACTTAATATTCATTTCAAGGTGGAAATATTTTATTTTATGTTCTAATGAAAAAAAAATTACTAAAATTTGACGATTTTTAAACTAAAAATTACTAACAAATGTATTCTCTTGACAAATATAATATGATTCCTCGAATAAACATACTCCCTTCTTCATATTTTGCAAAAAAAGAAGTCTATAAATATGGGCACAAAAAAGTCTTGCGAAAAACAAAATCTATAAATATGGGCACAAAAAAGTTTTGCGAAAATATAACTCAAACTAATTTCTAGATATTATCACTTAAACTATTTTTTTTTAAATCAGGTGGATAAAAATTAATGAAAATGCTTTTAATATCGTGTTCAACGGTGGCATAATTATCAGGAAAACCATATCGCCATCTTTGGTATTCTGCGCACATAAAAACAAAGAAAATGTATTTGTATGTCCGCCAACGCCGATGATGATTCTCTCTAGTTCTCTTTTTTATATTCGCCATTGTCAGGGAACAACCATTATATAGAATGGAAAGCTCTAACAAAATTTTTTGTGTTGGGAGCGTACATCCGAGGATTTCTATAGCTGTTACATGAACACTGAGCGATTTGGTGGTGTGTGGCAATACGGATTCCCATCTGTCACTTGAAATGAAAACAAATCAAAACAAAACCGGGTAATGGAAATGTTTTATGGATAATTTGATATTTCCATTAAATATTAGCGATGTTCTAATGTATTGAAAGGTGTTAAATTTAATTTAGTTTTCAATTGTTTTAAGGCCCGTTCATGTGCAATTCTGTCAATCTTTCGTTATACTTTACCTTTGATGGGACTCGGAAAAACTTTCTATTTGGGTTTTTAATTGAATTGGCGGAACATTCCTTCACTAAACAGTAGTGAATTTGTGCTTTATTCATTTTGATGTGAAATTATGAAATGTTAACACGCTAAAATGTAATTATCTATCAAAATCAATAGTTGCAATGAAATGAATCAATGTTGCAATGAAATGTCATGCAAAATGTAAACAAAAGTGCCAGCACTTTTGTGTATGTATTGTAACAAGTTGTTCTATTTGATTTTTTTTTGTCGAGTGTATGACAGCAGAAAGGGGAAGTGAGATAAAAAACCCGATTTCTATAGTGTAGTGCTTACTCTAGTGGAAGTTAATGAGGAAAGGCCTTACTTTCCATTCTATATATAATGGTTGTTCCCTGCCATTGTTAATAGCTCCGATTAACTGCCTATACATTCAAAACAAATGCTTGACTTCTTGTTTTACTTGCATGACATAAGAAAACACTCTCTTCCAGACAGGTAAATTAGCTGATTGGATTTTTGTTTGAAATATTTTTTATTTAAATAATTTTAGATGTATTTAAATCAAATCCCCGCATTTAAAATGAATGGTTTGGTATTTGTTTTTACTACTTTTTCATTTAATTCGAATAAACAACATTTGATTCTGGAATATAAATGAGAATCAGTTAAATGAAATGAACATTCTTAATTCTACAACGGGCCTTATTTCCCTTAGTGTATCTAAAAAAAACTAATTTTTATAAGTTTCGAAATTTTCCTTTCTAACATTGTGAAATTATTACCATATTGTTCGTTGTTCTTACTATTGTAAAATTCCAGGAAAACAAATTCTCTGAGCTGCTTGGGATTTTCATATAAACACGTAAATAGACGTAGTTTTCAATGGTGGGTAAATATTTTAATTAATTATTCATTGCTGTTGAAAGCTTTGACAAGTTTCATTGACTTTTCACCACTGAAATGTCATAAACAGTGACGCACGGATCAAAAAGAATGTTTTCCCCCTATTCCAATAATGTTATAAACATTTATTGCTACATTTGTGAGCGAATTACATTAAATGGGCATGCACTTGTTGTGTATGCTTTTGGTATCGATTTCCAGTAGTTGTAGTTATTAATTTATTGGTTTATTAGCTATAATTAATCTGGATATGATTTGGCAAACAAGAAACTGCTACGTTATATCTCTTTTAATTCCAATTCTAAAATAGAGTTTTTTACTCACTCCCTTAAAAAATTGTGGCATTTGATAATTCAGTACCAGCCACTAGTTCACCGTTCGCCACTCAAAAATCTTAAATAAATGCCTCCAGCCTAAATTTTATCTTTCTTCTGATTTGTGACGCCAAATAAAAAAGGAAGTAATAATAGATTTTATGTTTCAAGAAAATCAATTGACAAATTCACACATCCCAGATTTACCTACATGAATTTCCATTTAATGTGTCAATCAAGCCTCAAAAAGATATATCGCACATGGTCCCGTAGACTGTAGTATCTCAAAAAAATGTGTTTTTGACTAATTATTTCATTATGTAAAGGAAAATTGACTGAATCAAATGAAAAACAAATTTAAATGTAAACGTAGTCCTAAAATTTATTTATTTTTGGTTTTTTAAATTCCCATTTTTTAAAATTTAAATTGATTTTGTGGAAAACAAACCTAACTCTATCTTTTATTATTGCAAAAAAAAAAAAAATGAAGCAAATGATCTGTAAATTATTATAAAAAGAGTAATAAATTGAAATATTACTGTACAGACAACAGAAAAAACAATTATTTATAAACAATTATTTTGAAATGAAAACTTTGAACGCGTTTTTCTTGAAATGGCCGATTTTGAGATACTACAGTCTACGGGACCATGTGCGATATATAGTCAGATCGGTATTTTAAAAAAAAACTTTGATGTCTTGAATCTTTAAGCAATGTTTGTAAATTCTAATTTATCGAAAGAAAATTTAACAAGGGATTTAAATATTTAGAGAGTTAACGAATTTTTTTCGTCAAATATTTTATAGTTGCACCACTAGGTGTAAGTGATATCCGTTTTTTTTCTAGCCCACTCTTTACTTCTTTAATTCTCTCCAATTAGTCAACATGAAGTAGCATTGATTCTTTTCAATGGAAAATTGAAAAAAAAATTCTTAGAGAATAATTTCCCAGATAAAAACTGAGATATTGTAGCACCCAATTTAGTATAAGAGTCTTAAAATTTCGAAAGTATATTTGAGTATAACATCTGCTTACGCCGTGTCTACACTTGGGATTTTTCATCGCAGAGATTTTTGATTGACCAATCAGAGCTCGAGTTGACGGCGATAAAAAATCCCAGAGATAAATTTCATGAAATCTTGCAATTGCAAAATTTCATGGAATTTCCCGATTCAAGATGGCGGAATCCAAATTCTCCCAACAAGTAGTTGGGAAAATAACTACTTTTTACAAACAATACGTTAGAAAAGGCTTTGGAAGAGAATATTTGACATTAAGGTTTTTCTTTTCGCCTGCTTTTCTTTGTTTCTAATATTTTGCAATAACTGTGTCAAGTTGTTTTAACTTCGAAGGCATGCGAAGAAATGAAATTCCATGAAATATCTCTGCCCAGCTGTCAAAAAAATCTCATTGAGGTGAGATATTTCTCGGCATAAAAAATTGTTAATCAAGACGCGGTGTTATTCATTAATATCATTGCCATCCATAGCTCTGTTTATTTCATTGCACTTTCCAACGGAACTTATGTTAGTTTTTCCCATCATATCAGTTCGAATGAACTTTGCACAAATTAAACAGAAATTTACGAGTATCTCTTCACAACACGGCAATCAAAGTGAAAACTTCACGTTCAGCATAAAAGATTTCATTGGAAAAGAAATGCTTTGAAGAGATTTTTTTCTTGATGTGATCGTTGCATTACCAGACATTAAAAACTTAAATGACATTTGATTCGTGGTTTGAAAGCCTGAGTTCTCGAACATATCATGTCACATATCATCTTAACTCGAAATCTGTGTCAATTTCGCTTGTAAGCTTTTCTTTATATTTATAAATTAATAAATTATAATAGCACTAAAGTATATGGTTTGCTATAACTCACGAAATTTCGTTTTTATTCACATTTTTCTAAATTAAAACTCCGTTAAGTGCACCAATCTGCCATTTAAATATATTACAGTGCATCTAGACCTTGAAATTGTGAACGTACTCAATATAGTGAATGTCCTGGTTTTTTGCGAATTCACTATACCGAACTCATACACGGAGAGAAATCCAAATAGGAACATACGAAAAAGTGGATTCTTCTGCAATGACTCCTTAAAAATAGGAAATTATTCCTATAATGGTGGGAACATTTCCTATTTTTTTTTTTTTTGCATGAATTCTCTTTTGTTTGGGAGTCATTACCAAAAAATTTCATTTCTCTTCGTGTACTATATATAATATTTTAGCTTGTTGTCTGGCTGTATGTGAATAAATCGCATCGGTCCCACCGCCAGGCTAGGACCCGCCTGACCGGTCTAAGTCTCCTAGGGGGACGGGGGGAGCAATCACCCCCAGCCTCACCCCTTGACTAGGACCTTAATAATATCTTAAAAATGAAGTATGTTTATCTAAAATATGTTTGAATCGGATATAAATTTTGCAACTTTGTATACATATGTTTTATATTTCTAACATATATTCAATATATAATACAAAATTAACAAATATCGACTCAAAACTCACAAAACAAATGTAATTTCAATCTTCACACTTTACTTGCTCGGACTATTTGTTTTTTCAATTTTGAAAATCTTTTTGTGTGTTACACTTAGCACTTTAAGATATCAAAACACATTTTTCTATTTGACTTTTCATTTATCTTTTTTTTCCATTTCTCTTCTTTTATGCTTCCTCGACACAACTCAACATCAACAACAAAATTTATGAAATATTGAATTAAATGCAATACAAACAAAAATGAAATTCATTGGAATGCAACATCAACTACTATTTCTGCATCATCGGTGATCATCTGATACACATTAGGCTTCTGCGGGCTGAACTCCATAATCTTCGAAGGAAAGGTGCCCTTAAAACGGGCGGATCGCTTGATCGACCTCAAATCGAATCAAATCGATATTGTGCTCGTTGTCGAACTGAACTGGGCCGAATTATTAATCGGGGTGCGCCCTGCCGATCTTGTAGGCTTCGCGTCTGCAAGGCCTGTCGGGAGTTCACAACACGAACCACAGACTGGGTATGCGTTGTCTGCCACAAACAAATGTGAGTCATTACCACTATATACAAAAGCAATTATTCCAGATTATTTTTATTTTAAAATCACAAAGTTAACGGTTGCCAGAGATCAATCGTCAAAAATACTCTAAATCAGGGCCAGGAAAGCTTTCAAAGTTCTCGGGCATCCACTACCACTGACAAGCGGTTTACTTGTTTATATGCCTTGCTCTCCGAGCCAAGTGAAACATGCTTGTTGAAAGCTCTTTTCGTTATGCTTGGTTTTGACACACTGTTAATTGTTTTACTTTACGTTAAAAAAAGTTTTGATAATGAAAAATTTTTATATGAAATTTCCGAATTACAATCGGAAAATAAAAATAATTTCATAAAACCAGAAACATTAATTTGATCAATTGATATTTTATGAAACGACTGAAAATGCCTATATAAATTGTATTTTTTTATTGTTTTAATTTCCTGAAATCATAGTAAACATTGCATTGTGTTATCACACCGAATAAGAAAACAATCATGTCCAAAATTCGCGTTGTCTTTTGAGACAGAACGCTTCATGATTTTCAGCAGTGTTAAATTTTTCATGATTTTCAGCAGTGTGAAATACACAACTGCTTCAGTCAATGTCCTAATGACAACTGAGCTAATAAAAATCTCTCGCATAAATGGCCTTACTTAGAGCTCAGCAAAGCTCCATGGTATGTAAAATGCACAAGTGGAAGCAGAACGGGTTATATGCAAGGTGAAACAGATTATTTCTTTCATATGCGTATGTATGCAGTTTTCGTACGAGCCAGAATGAAACGGATAGCATGAAGAATCGATGGATAACAGGGCAATTTGAGCTGCGAAAATGCCCTTGGTGCACATGGCCGAAGCCCGCTGCTCTAAATGATGACAGACAACATGTTTCGGAGAGGGGGAAAGGAGTTTTCCGATAGAGTTCTTATGTATGGAATGATTATGTAAGATCATATCATAAACACATTTCATCTTTATAAATGCAGAGTTTTTGAGAAAATTGGTATGGGAGAGGGAGGAAGCATTGGATTTTGATGTATGGATGAGTTATGTAAAATCCTATTCTTACACATTATAACTTCATACATTTTTCAATATGACACACCGTTTTTGAGAAAATTTCAAAAAAAACTGTTTCGATTGTGTTCTAGAGGGGGCAGGAGTGGTCCAATTTTGCCCTTTCAAGAACTTAGCGTAGCCATTTACAACAAACGTAACTATACAAAATTTCAAGTCTTTTGTTTATTTTCTGCATTTTTTCTTTTAACGGTTTTTACGTATCTTTAACGGTTCTCAAGATATGTATTTGAAAAAATTATTACATATTTTTTCCGAAACTCTATATTGCAAAGGAAACTCTTGTGAACCACGCTGTTCGACGCACGTGGAGCAATACCGAAAACACAATCGTCGACGCTTGCGTTATCTTTGACATTTTAGCGCTCCGAACGAGCTAACGCTCTGAAGCGTCTGTGCTAAAATCTAATAACGCGTCGTGAAAGCTACTCGCTTCACTATTTTTATTTCAAATCAAATGGAAACAAAGAGTTTATTTAAATAAAAAACCGAGAATTTTTTGCAGGAGTAGCGAACAAAGTACATGGATTAAAAGCAACGATTGATCATGCGGGATTCAAGAAGTAAATATTGAAAGATCGATGGACGACTTCTTCACCAAATTTTTTAATTAAACGACAGCCACAACGACTCACAGCATGATTTAAAATTACTAGAATGATCAGCGAAAATATTAATTGTTTTTCACCCATTTTTTGTCGCCTAACTCCTTGTTTCCACACAATTTCGATTCTATATTGGATAAATTTTCATTATTTTTCACTTTTTCACTGAATGCTACCTTAAATTCTTCATTTTCATCACAATTTCCCAACATTTTCATTCAAATGTCAAAGCGCCAGAAAGTAGGAGTATCACGCGTCAGGGCGATTTGAAGCTTAAGGCAGTGATTCTTAACCTTTTTAAAGTCAGGGGGCACTTTTGATCAGAAGAAAAATTCGCGGAGCACAAAAATTCGCGGAGCACAAAAATTCGCGGAGCACAAAAATCAAACAGTCAAAAAACCAACAGACATAACTTTTATTAAAAATTAAACTGATTATTACACAACAGTTAAAAATAACATCAATTAAAAAAATTAAAAACAAAAATATTATATATTCGAATGAAATTTATTTGAGGCGAAAATCATTTAATGTGATACCTGAGCTTGTCGGTTTTTACAGATTTTAGCGATATTAGGTCTAATATTTGATATAGCTACTCTCAATTCTTCGTCTAAATTAGTAAAGTTAAGTGCACAAGATATGATCACTGTTCATATTTATGAACATACGCATATGTTGCTTATTAGCTTCAAATGCTCATATGTTCATACAATATATGAAAGGTGTTCACACGATATGAACATTTTGTCCCAAACTATAAATTTTTAGGTGTGTTCATATGTTCTCAAATGCAATGTGTTCATATTTTTTCTGCGCGTATGAACACTGTTCAGACGATATGAACGTTTTGTACAAATTACAGATATGAACAATTTTTAAGAACATTTGAGCACAAAAGTGACAACAACTTTTCATTTCGTTTTTGTTTGGTTTTGTGAAAATTAATTTGAAATGCAAGCTAAAGTTAATTAGCCTTGCTATAATATTGGCAGCGTATATATTCGAGAGCAGCGACGACGACGACCAAGAGGAATTGCCAAGGAAGAAGCGCAAATTTGGACGAAGAATTGGGTCGGGGCTCGCGAACGAGAAGGATTTGGTGCAAAATTATACCTCAAATTGCGAGCAGAGGAGCCGCAGTTATTTCACAATTTCTTGCGCATGACAGCCGATCAATTTGATAATCTCCTTGCTTTGGTGGGGCCGCTCATTGCAAAACAGGACTTCCATCGTCCTCCATTGCACCGCCCCGTCGTATTCTTCACAGCTCATTTTTTTGCACACAACACAACAAATTAAAACAAAAAAAAAATAATCAGAAACCTACTAGACCCAAATAAAAACCAGGAAACATCAATTTACGTACAAATTTGTCTCAAAATTGTACATTTGAACATGTTGAAAACTTAGCCCATGTTCAAATGTTACAGTGTCTTCATATCTGTGATCATACGCCCGAATTTTACAAACCGTGCTCATACGGTCCCAAAATAGTGTTCACACGGTATGAACAGGTCGTGTTCATACGTTTGCTCACGGTATGTTCAAATGTGTTCATATGCCTTATGTTCATGCGTATGAACACAAAAATATGGTGTTCAGACGATATGAACACGTTTGGGACACTTTTTTGCTCAAAAATCTGAACAGTGCTCATATCGTGTGCACTTAATAGGTCAACCACAATGAAGGCGGCAAGCGGCAGCGGCGACGGCGGGCGGCATGGCGCCGCTACACATACCGCCGAGCCAGCTACAATGATAGCGGCATGCCTCTGTCAAAATTGAAACATCAAAACTTATTTAATTCGTCCGCTACTTCGCTCCATTTATTTTCCTTGATTTTATATCCTTATATTGAGGATGGGCCAAATCGTAGAGCACTGGATTTCCTTTTACGAACTCGATTAATTTCTCTTCCGTTGTCGGCATCTTGTGAAATCAAAACGTCAAAAATCTGCATAGAATGTGGCGCTGAATGTGGTGGTTTTCATAAAACATTTTGGGCGGCGGCAGCAAGTTTGACTTGGATTCAAACTCGGCGGCGACGGAAAAAGTGCGCTGCCGTTGCCGCTGTATTGTAGCAGCTCTCGTTGCGCTACATTAGTGCAAAAAAAATGCCGCCCGCCGCTGCCGCTTGCCGCCTTCACTGTGGTTGAACCATAAGTCTTGCGCATTTCTTATGCCCGAGGTCTTCATATTTAGTTTTTCTGTCAGATAGCTATACCGCAGATAAAGATATATCGAAGATATGTTTAACTTGGGCATCTTCATGAAAATTCCAACTCGGTATAGCAACTCTCGAAATAAGGTTCCACAACTCCTGCACACTGGATACAATAAAACACCACCTTGATACAAACTATCGTGACGTCACATAAAGAGGTATTTTCTATAATTGTGTGTTCTTATTAAAGGATTTTCGAAGTGAAAGGTACGATGCAAATTATCTGTTATAGCTTTCGAGTAATTCACCACCTTTATATCTTGTTTCGCGAAGCAAAGAACCGAAGAAATCAATGAAATCGTGGTCGAAATAGTGACCTTAAATTTATAATCAAAAGCAGCATCACGGCTTGTTTCTAATCACGAAGGCTATTGTTTTGAATGTTTTATTATCCGGTCGTGGCGCTGATAGCCCTTCTGTCAAATGGAAACGATTTTCGGATTTCTTGTATGGTGTTTGGGATTTTTATCATATCATGATCCAGTGCCGCAATAACTTTTGAAACCTTAGCTACCACACGACCAGTGAGACTAGCCGAAACTTTTGAGAAATCAGCTCACGCCCTTAAAAAACAACCTGTCGCATAAAACCGTAAAGCCAACAATGGTTGATCTCTGGGTGGCATTGCTCTGCTTCTGAAAATATTTAATAACAATAAATAACAAATTTCGTTTTTGCATATTATGATTAATACAGATTTCAGCTTCAATTCTAGGCAAAAGTGCTTGAAATGTTGCTTTTGTTAAGCGAAATCTCATAACAAATTCACTTTCACTCCAAGTATCAAAATGATTCACCCTTATTTGCAGTACGTAGGGTCTTGAAATGATTGCTGGTTCATCACTGTCAGAGTCAGAAAAAATATTCACTTCCATTAACGAATCCATAGGTTTTTTCATACATTTTAACTTTCCGATTTCAATATTTTAATTTTATTCTATAACTGTCAACAACTGCTTTAAAAAAGGAGTGGTGGCGCTGGGGTAAAAATATACAGATATCTCGACCTCAGACAAAGAGATAACTTTACCCGAGAGATATCTTTATCTCGATGTTTTTTGCTACGAAGACTTCCATTTTTTTTTAGATATACTTAGTATATCTCCCAATTGGTGTTATCCGCAGTATATCTGGGACTGAAGACTTCGGGCATTAGTGCAACTCAAATCACATGCAGTAGATGAGGCAACTTTAAATTTCGGGTTTCATAATTTCGCGGAGCACTTGCAACAAGCTCGCGGAGCAACAGTGCTCCGCGGAGTACCGGTTAAGAACCACTACATTAAGGCGAAGTGCCATAAATCGTCCCATAGTAAACCACAGGTTTGACTTTTGAAACGTCGAAATGCCGAAGCTCACGTTCGCGTTGAAGCGTCATTGTGTTTTCGCTATTATAATTTGAAGAACGTTATCACGGAAACAAACGAACTGTACACAAACCAAAACTGGAAGAGAAAAAGTCATACCAATTAACGAGAGTTGCATCCGCAATACGAATTATAGACATTTCGGCGAACTCGAAAGTAAAAATAAATACGAATCATCCAAGGCATCGAAAAGCAGTGATTTTACGAATTATCAGAATTTTTTCAAGGAACCGGCAAATTCATATGAATTAGCGGGATATACAAATTATCGGTCTACGAATTTCCGAGATTCGATAATTTGTATAAAAGCCAAGTACTACCGACTCGCGTATTAACTGACTCACGTCATGAAATGTGGCACACAGATTCATCTTACCTCATATGTGCTCACTTTTTCAAAATTTCATCCCCAAAAGGATAAACGGTGGGTAGGGGGTTGGTGTTTTAAAACGTTGTTTCTTGCCATGAAACCTGCCCATTAGGAGGCTGATAAATATCACTTCGGGGTTTTCAGGGTGGCAAATCTGGTGTTGGAATTTCATAGTTCGAAATTTGTGGATACCGGTTTTTTTTTCAAAAGTTTTAAGTTATTTCTCGGTTTCTGGGGCAAAAAAAAACTTTTGCTTGGGTTTGCCGTTCATGAAAATATGACAAGGGAAAAAGATAACCAAAACTAATAATGTTGAAAGCTTGCCTTTAAGAACAAAGATATTTTTGCTGCCCATCGTAGGGCGGAGGAAAAAGCTAGTATGAAATATGCAAAACTAAAAGCTTCACGATTTTATCTCTATTATAATAAAAATGAACAAAACGTAAAAGGCAAACTGACACTAAATGGAATTTCTATCAACCTTTTTACTAAAAAATTTCTTCCACTGTATTTCGGGTCATTATTCGCTTTTATTAATGAAGAAAATGTATTCACTGTGACCTGATTTTTTTTTGAAACGATATACTGTGCAGTAAAAGGGGAGGCGATATGGCCGAAGTGGTAAATTGATTGGCTAGACATCCGGAGGTCGATGGTTCGATTCCCGACTGTGGCACGCCGTCATTCAAGTCCACTCAACTTGCTACGAAATGAGTAGTGATAGTCGCCACTTGGTATTAATGACATCATCGGTCCAGACTGTTATCATGACCTCTGCTGTTGACGGGCTACAACGTAAAAACCTTACAAATGTCGCGATTCATCCATGGTTCTCTATCCACACTCTAGAAAATTTTATTGTAATTTTACCCCTATAATAATAGGAAACCATTTTCCTAGGGGTAAAATTACACCGAGTCGTAATGGCTTAAAAGCTATGTATTTTTACTCATTTTGTGGCGTACAAAAGCCACTTTTACGGGGGAACTTTAAAATAAATAAGACGTAAGAGTACAATACTGGTGTAAACTTACGACATTTTTTGTTTAAAATTAAATCGAAAATGGTATTAGAATTTCTCGGCTTATACGATCTGCAAAAACAAAAAATAATAATTATATTATTTTTGCGGATGTTTTCACATCCAAATTTCCCCCCAACAGGTCGGGCATGTCTGCCCTGAAAACCCATCAGGAGCCTGTTTCTGGCATGGAAAGCTGGCTCACCGTCATGAGAGCCTGCTTTACCAGCTTCCACGCAGGCTTACAGGATTTTGGTGGAGTAAAACTCGATTCGAGTATTTATACTCCGATTCCACAAACCTTATGCAAATTATAAGGTTAAGGCAACATAGCTGCATCAAACCAGAGCGAATATCCGTCAACTGCATTGTGAAATAATGAAATTGTCCGTTAAATAATGCAAAAATACCCTGTGAGCGTGTTTTTACACCAAAATGAGAGTAAAAATACGATTATTGGTAGAAATTTTACGCAAGGTTTAAAATTACCCTATTTCTAGTGTAAGATTAATGTTTTTTTAGATGATTTTACAACTTAAATGGTGTGCGAGCTAAATTCTGATTTTTTTTCGAAATTTTACGACGTTTTTGTAAATTTACCCCGTTTTTACCCCATTTTTCGGTTTAAATTAAAATCCATTTTCTACAGTGCATGTAAACTGTAGATACGAGCAGGAAAGAAAATTATTATGAACCTCAATTGAGGAGGTCCAGTCCTACTGTGGGATGTAGCGCCATATATATAAAGGGTTAATTTTATGTTCTCTCAGGAAATATGAAAACCCTTTTACTAAAATTCACATTCGCTAAAAATTGGGAAATAATTTAAGGACTTGATGTAGATGACGTCATTTATTTGTTTTTACCCAATTAGAAAACCACTTTCTCATCGATAATGTAATTCAAAAAAAAAGTTACTAATGATGAATCTGAAATATGTACACCATTCTTGTCCATTTAAAGATTTTTGAATAAACAAGAATGATGTGCATATAGGACAGCCAATGTGACGGAAAACTCGAATGTTTAGAGCAAACATGTTTATAATAAAACATAACAAAAGCTATAATTGCCAATCTGGCAATCATTGGAGACCCGTATGGTGATATTCGTATCAAAATTCGAACAGTTATACCAAAATTCTACTTTGAAGTCAAACTTTCTAATAAGATTTTTTAAAATTTATTCCAATCGGATTTTGATATATGGGAGTTTTATGTAGAATCATATCCTAAATAACTTTTGTTCTTGCACTTTTTTGATAAGATGCACCGTTTTTGAGATATTCACAAAAAACGATTTCGTTCGTATGTGGGGTACCCCCCTAATGGTCCATTTTTACGCATTAACGAACTTAGTCTCGCATTTTACGAAAAACGGATCTGTGCAAACTTTCAAGTCTTTAGCTCAATCCGTGCGCCCGCAATCCGCGCCACAGACGGACAGACAGACAGACGGACAGACAGACGGACAGACAGACGGACAGACGGACAGACAGACAGACGGACAGACAGACGGACAGACAGACGGACAGACAGACGGACAGACAGACGGACAGACAGACGGACAGACAGACGGACAGACAGACGGACAGACAGACGGACAGACAGACGGACAGACAGACGGACAGACAGACGGACAGACAGACGGACAGACAGACGGACAGACAGACAGACAGACGGACATGCAGAAATTAATTATTTTTCTCATTCTAAACACACTGGTGTAATTCATTTTTATGTGTGATGACGGGATCTTGGCGTTACAAACGGTAAGGCAAAGTTAATATACCCTTTGGTTTCACCATACGGGTATAAAAATGAAAATGAGAATGGGACGAATGTAAATAAATCAAAATTTTGGATAAATAAAAGAAAATATCTGACGTCAAGTAAAGGTCCAGTCCCAATATGTTTAATACAAAAATTCAGTCAACTTTATTGGCATTCAATTTTCTTGGTTCGCTTAACCCAGCTACGAGCAACGACCTTATCTTGTAATGGCGATCATTGAGGAAATCTGATGGAAAAAATGATATGGTTTATAGAAAAAATAATATATTACACGTCATCTATTTTTATGTAGCACACACATTAAGCAAATATATACCCAACCATGACTTTTAGACTGCAAAACGAACAAGGATCAATAATACCAACGCCTTTAAATAAATCAAAAATAACGAAGTGTGGATATTGAGCCAACTTACATCCTTTCCGTATTATGTCCCACTCACTTACATACTCGCTCGCTATGGGTAGCTATGGTACGAATTATTAACAAGTAAGAAATGAAAGGTTGTTCTTTTTTTTGTTAAATGTTAAATGAACGTAGGCGTTCTACATCAAAAGCTCCATCGGAAACAGCTGCCATCCGTAAGGTACATCTACACGGTTTGCCCTTGACACAATCGTTTGCTCTTCATCACGTTAAGGATATGTTCTTATATTGAAGGACCTCGTCTATTCAGAGACAATTGATGTGAGGTGCTTAAGTTTTGACAAAGGAAATTGTTTGTTTTGGCCAGAATAGCCTGCAATAGTAGCTTACATTACTACATCTTCAATTCATTTTCATATGAAAAATAAATCTCAAATAGGCACTTGATATCCTGAGCCTCTATGAGCGTTGTCCCTATTGCTAAAACGAATCCGAAGAAATCTATACATTACAATGTATTGGAAAAAAATGTGATAAGACTAGATATAAAGACAAGGACTCACGCAAGAATCACAAGAAAAATTTTACCCGTCGTCGAGGCTATTGTGTTTTTTTTGGGTTCCAGCTTCTCTCCGGGTATTATGTACTAGGCAGGATAAATATTCGTATATGCCTACACTTCTTCTAAGAACAGCACGTAAAAAGGCTTTTCGATTTCAACCTGATAGGAATCTAGGCCCTTTACACCCACTTCACGTGTAAGGTCGAACTTTTCTTTATTCCTTTAGTATATTTTTTTATTGTATTCCATGAGCCTTATTAAAAAAGAGAACTTTTTTACGGTTTCGCTTCTAATATTAAATAAAATCTTATTGTCACTATTGCTAAAAGCCTTCCCCATCAGTAGAGGGTTATTCATTTCAAAAAAAAAATTGCAAATTGCTATATCAACACATTGAAGAAACTTCAACATTGAGATGACAAAGGAAACTTGAAAGTTTTTTTTCCCAACTCAAAAAAAAAATTGTTTTGTTATGTCCCATTAAAGCAAATTAAAATAATTAAGTAATGCACTATTCACTTCATATTACGTCGGCAATTTCTTTACAGTGTTTCTTTTGCGGAGACTTTCTTTTTCTACTTTATCCGGAACAAATTTAAAAGTTCTTAAATAATTGTAACATATTTCGGACTACAAAATTAAAAAATAAGCTCATAACTAGGGTTTGCAATACCGGTATTACCGAAACCAGGATCCTGAACCACTTTTCAAAACCGAAATACCGAAACCCAAATACCGGAAACTTCCTCCAATACCGTAATACAGGTATTGGAATTTCGTATCGGTATTGCAAACCCTACTCAAAACATCATTTTTTTCGGGAACTTTCTTCCGAAATATTCTTCAAAACTTCTATGGGAAATAAGATTCTTCTGCGTTCGACAAAGTGAATTTTTCATTAATAGCTAATTGCAGAATTATTTTTTTTTATTATTTTTTAAGTCAAAAGTGGGATCAAAATCGATTTCATAATTTTCATTTTATACATACATATGAACGAACACACACACACCCACACATACATGTTGCGTACTTATCGAACTGAGTCGGGATTATGACGCGGGCACGTACGGGGCTCCGTTTAAATTTTGGTTTTTGGATTATTCAACCTTTCTTATATGTAAGAAAAGTAAAAAGGACATAAATGAACAGAAACTATTGAAAATGTAATAATAGTATCATTTAATGAGGGTATTCACAATCCTCTTCGGTATTCGGTATTCGGTATTTTCGGTAATATTAAAAGACTGAAAATATTCTGCTGTGAACATCCCACAGCACAGATTTGAGAACAGCGCTTTTATTTGATACGTGACCAAATCATGAACTACGAATTTGATTGTAAAATATATCACATACCTTTAAATCCATGTTTGATGCATTCTTTTGAATTTCTATTGTGGCAACGGCTATCAAAATTGAAAAAAAATGCAGTCCGATGAGATAACCAGCGAAAAAATTTGACAACTAAAAACATTACTAGCGCCACTCGCGGTTGATTCTTGATGCCGAATACCGAGGCTGAAAAACACGACTCGAGGCATGTATACAATTACCGAATTCGGTAATTCATTTTTACATGAACCAAGTTACCGTCTCGGTAAAAATCTGTTAAATTTGACTGAATTACCGAGCGGTAAATTTACCCGCATTTTAAAAGAGGACTGTGAATTCCCTCATTGTTACTACGTACTTTTTAGTATGCAAAAAATATTTTTTGACCATGGTCTGTCTATGCTATTTAGTATACAGTTTACACTAAGGCTTCGCCATTGGGTATATTAAATCTAATAGACTACTGCATGATTCTCATGTAGAGTACGATCAAGGAAATTAAAATATTGACATGTTTAGCTTTCCCAGCTTCACCTAATTTGTACGAGTCAAAATGCCGTTTGATTTATTTTATCTTCTGTCCAAAATATTATCTCAGCCCACACCATCCGGCCTTAAGATGCTGGTTTAAAAATATTGCCAGTCGTCTAGCCTTGCGTTAACAGATTTTTTTTGTCTTTTCGTCTTGTGACTTTTTTCTATATTCGTGATATTTTCAGCTCAGCAAAAAACCTAAAAATCAAAACAAGAAATACCTTTTCAATGCACTCTAACCTTGAAAAGTGTTATACTAATACTAAAATCCTCACTCAAAAAATAACTTGTCAGATTTAAAGAAAAACATAACGAAAGCTATAATTGCCAATCTGGCATTTATTGAAAACCCATATGGTGATATTCGTATCAAAATTCGAACAGTTGTACCAAAATTCCACTTTAAAGTCATACTTTCCAATAAGATTTTTTAAAATTTATTCCAATCGGATTTTGATGTATGGGAGTTTTATGTAGAATCATATCCTAAATAACTTTTTTTCTTGCACTTCTTTGATAAGACGCATCGGTTTTGAGATATTCGCAAAAAACGTTTTCGTTCTTATGGGGGTACCCCCCTAATGGTCCATTTTTGCTCATGAACGAACTTGGCCTCGCATTTTACGAAAAACAAATCTGCGTAAAATTTCACAAACGGGCGGACGGACAGACGGACGGACGGACATGCAAAATTCAATTTTTTTATCATTCTAAACACACTGGTGTAATTCATTTTTGTGTGTGATAATGGGATCTTGGCGTTACAAACGGTAAGGCAAATCTAATATACCCTTTGGTTTCACCATACGGGTATAAATAGACTTCAGTTGAAAATTGATACCTGATGATTAGCGCCATAGAATTTTTTTATACCCGTATGGTGAAACCAAAGGGTATACTAACTTTGCCTTACCGTTTGTAACGCCAAGATTCCGTCATCACACACAAAAATGAATTACACCAGTGTGTTTAGAATGATAAAAAAATTGAATTTTGCATGTCCGTCCGTCCGTCCGTTTGTGGCGCGGATTGCGGGCGCACGGATTGAGCTAGAGACTTGAAATTTTGCCCAGATCCGTTTTTCAAAAATGCGAGGCTAAGTTCGTTAATGGGCAAAAATGGAACATTAGGGGGGTACCCCCCCCCACCCCCCATACGAACGAAAACATTTTTTGTAAATATCGCAAAAACGGTGCATCTCATCAAAAAAGTCCAAGAACAAAAGTTATTTAGGATATGATTCTACATAAAACGTCCATACATCAAAATCCGATTGGAATAAATTTCAAAAAATCTTATTGGAAAGTTTGACTTCAAAGTGGAATTTTGGTACAACTGTTCGAATTTTGATACGAATATCACCATACGGGTCTCCAATGATTGCCAGATTGGCAATTATAGCTTTTGTTATGTTTTTGTATTAGAAACAACATTTTCTTTGACACTAGGAAATAATTGCAGCTTTAAAATCGGGAATATTCCTCAGTTTAAAGAAAATTTTCAATGAAAGAATAAAAAGATTTATGTGTATTTTACAAATTGTTTTAGTCATGATCTTAGTTTGGTTTGAGCCTTTGGTAATGATGGTCAAAAACCAAAAAGGTAAACCATTTAATTTCTACGCCATCTTTGTTAAATCACCGAATGTAATTTTCTATTTTCGCATTTGCTTACACTTCTTAGTCATTGGAGTTAAATAGGCGCCACACCAATCAGTTTTCCATCATTTTTTGATGACTGATGGTCAACCACGAAAAAATCCGTGGTCAGATCAGTTTTTCTAACAAACTTATACCCAACTTATTTTATTAATGGATGTTTGTTTCTGTTTGAGATTACAAAACTCAAAAACTACTGGACCAATTTTTGCGCGGTTTTTACGTTGTCAGGAGCAGGTTTTTAGTTATGTAAGATTTTCAAAATTCGAAACGGAAGGTCCTGAAAAGATAACGCAAATATCCTTTTTCCCATTTTTCCTGGGGAAAATCGGCATAAGGGGGTTTTCGGGGTCGCTGATCACGAATCCGGTATTAGATTTTCAAAATTCGAAACGGAGGGTCCAGTAAGGATAACGCAAATCTCCTTTTCCCAAATATTCCCCGGAAAAATTGGCATTATGGGGTTTTTGGGATCGCTGATCACGAATCCGATATTCCATTTTCAAAATTCCAAACGGAAGGTCCTGTAAGTATAAGTTTTTAAGTTATTTATGGTTTTTTGGCATTCTAAAATTTATACAAAAAACTTTAAGCTGGCAACGTAGGGTCTGCTAGTAATGCATAAAATAAACACACTCTTTCTTTATTATCCACCCACACTTTTGAATTCTGCAACTGATAACAATGAACGCTAACTGGATGTAAAAAAAACTGACGCAGTTGCGACTGATCGAATCTGATTGGTGGCTCCTACTTTAATTGATGCTCGAAGCTGTGATTGATACTTGCTAATTGCTAAAACTATTACTGAGTATATACGCTGAAACTTGTTTGGATCTGCTAATTTTATTTATCATTTTTGACGTAATTGTAGTGAACACACAAACCCACACTTAAAACATGAGGGAACTTTATTGGAAACATAGAAAAGCTACAATTGTCAGAGGCCAATCGTCAAATACTCTACATGATGACAGACAAAATGTTTATTTCAAAAAATCCATCTGTATAGGTGAGGGGGAAAGGAGTGGTCCGATTGGGTTTGAATATATGGAACGGTTATGTAAAATCATATTCTAAACACATTTTACCTTAATAAATTTTTCAATATGATTCATCGTTTTCGAGAAAATTGCAAAAACTATTCCATCTGTATCGGGGAGAGGGAAAGAATGGTCCAATTTTGCCCTTTTCAAGAACTTAGAGTAGCCATTTACGAGAAACAAAATTCTAAGTCCCTAGGACAATCCTTTCGAAAGTTATGATGTTCACGGACAGACGGACATGCGGAAATCAAAATCTTTTGTCATCCCTAACACCCTGGCCTAGTTCATTTTCGTGTCCGACGATTGGTTCGATGAGTTACGAAGGGTATACCAAATCTAATATACTCCTATAATATTCATATATCATATAGACCAGGGGTCGGCAATAATCGGCCCGCGGTCCGAATCCGAACCTCGGAGGAGAAATAAATGGACCGCCAAAGCACAAGAAATGTCATTTCTCTCATTAAACTATTCAAGTATAAAATTGTATTATTATTATTATTATGAAACTTTATAATTCATATTATATTCTATTAACCCTCCGTCGGACGCAATCGGCCTGAAAGGCATAGCTCGGACGTTTTCGTGCGCCCCTGTGAATTTATTGCTAGATCCGAAATTTTCTTTTTGTGTTTTCTACAAATTTTTTGAAACGAATTTAATTTTTTTGTTGTTTAAATACTCTTATGGAGAGATTTTTTCCCGGAAAATTTGAGGAAAGAATGATAAAATAAAATTAATGGATATAAATTTGCGATCCTTTTATGTGTATCTGTCAGGCGCATTGCGCCCGAACTCGTCTGTTCTTATATTGCGCCCGACGGAGGGTTAAATAATTTGCCTTAAACGGCTTAAACTGTGTTTTTAATACAAAAATAAATAAATTTATTAACTAATGTTTAAGTTTTTTTTGGACTTTGAAATTTTTTTTTTCAAATTATCCGGACCTCTATAGACACTAACTGCCGACCCCTGATATAGAGTATAAACATAACAAAAGCTATAATTGCCAATCTGGCAATCATTGGAGACCCGTATGGTGATATTCGTATCAAAATTCGAACAGTTGTACCAAAATTCCACTTTGAAGTCAAACTTTCCAATAAGATTTTTTAAAATTTATTCCAATCAGATTTTGATGTATGGGAGTTTTATGTAGAATCATATCCTAAATAACTCTTGTTCTTGGACTTTTTTGATAAGATGCACCGTTTTTTAGATATTCGCAAAAAACGTTTTCGTTCGTATGGAGGGTACCTCCCCTAATGGTCCATTTTTGCCCATTAACGAACTTAGCCTCACATTTTACGAAAAACGAATCTGCGCAAAATTTCAAGTCTCTAGCTCAATCCGTGCGCCCGCAATCCGCGCCACAGACAGACAGACAGACAGACAGACAGACAGACAGACAGACAGACAGACAGACGGACAGACAGACGGACGGACGGACGGACAGACAGACGGACATGCTAAATTCAACTTTTTTCATCATTCTAAACACACTGGTGTAATTCATTTTTGTGTGCGATGACGAGATCTTGGCGTTACAAACGGTAAGGCAAAGTTAATATACCCTTTGGTTTCCCCATGCGGATATAAAAACCTAAAGTTGTAACATGCATTTAGAATGAAGAACCTAAAATGTGGAAGGTGTTGATCATCGTGAAATCAATTTTTCAAATTTTATGTATTCTCTTATACAAAAAAGTTAAAACTAGTTATACACTTAGATGAGTAATATCAATTTACTAACCTTACTTTTTACTTCGGGTCATCAACAGAAAGTCGGGGCGAAAGGGTTAAAGTTACAGAGACTTCTCAGTGCAGAATATATTCAATAAGATTTTAAAGGGATATGTTAAAACATGTAACTAGGCATATGAAGAATTCCACGAAACTGTTAGGGGCCGCTGAATCGAGTTAGTAGGTTATTTTTGGCTAAAATTCGCTCGCTATCTCTAAGAATTTCGTGAAACGCGGCATTAATCTGGTTCTGCTCGCCCACCAAAACACAAATTTTTGTCTGAAATGTCATAACCTTAATGCGAGAGAAATGAAATGTTTCAGACTCCATCACACAAAAAAGGTAACAACTACCTATTTACTAACACTATATTTGGCACAAAAATTACGCTATTCTTGGAGATGGTTGCCGTAGAAAAAAAAATTATTATTCACAATAACCGGTGGAGTGTATTGCATCAATTTTTCACTTAATTTCCTTTTGACAATGACATCTTGACGAATAATGACTTTTATAACTTCCCCTTAAAATTTTGCAGGCATCCCTGATGAGAGCATCCTAGTTTTATAGACCAAAGTCGCTGATAAATAATTTCTTAATCGTTTTATATAAATATATCTACCCAAGTAACCAAAAATGGTCACATGCCATGCCGGTTACACAACATGGGTACATGGAATTTTGTGTGGCAGAGTTGTGCAAAATCATATTCTTAATACATCTGCTTAAATAAATTTTTCGATACAATAGACCATTTTCCAGTAAATAGCAAAAAATTATTTCATTTGTGTCGGGAAAGAGGAAGGAATTGTTCAAAATTTTTTCTCATTCCAAACATCCTAGTGTGGTTCATTTTTGTGTTGGACGATTGGTGCCATAACCGACATTTTCCATTTTTATGCGCTAGACTAGATTTGAAAAAATACATTGCATCAAACATCATTAACACCGAGCCTTGATAAACGATTTATTATCCCATGAAATCGGGGATGGCAAACGAAAAAAAAAATCGTATAACCGGGACGAAATTCAAATTCTGTTTCAGTACGTTATTTTGTTTTGTAACAGTAAAAAACTTCATTTAGTTACTTTATAACGTTATTATTTCGTTACACGGTATAAAAAAACCAATAATTGAGAAGAAGTTCAAGTCAGTAAATATGCATGCAGTTTAGTTTTGACGAATATTTTTGACTTGTTAGAATATATTAGAATATCACGTTGGCTACCATGTGAGTCACCGGTGTACACACACTATTGTCATTACCGTCAGTTTTTCAAGTTCCATGGTTGAGTGCAGTCGCTCGTGCGGTACAAAGAGGTTTTTTTTTGTCCGTTATATTTTATTCGATTCGTTCGTTTTTGTCTGTATTGATCTTGTGTTCACTGGTGACTCACAAAGTACAGAAATGATTTTTGCGTTTTTTCCCAGTGTATACTAGCGGAGTAAGCGTTTTTTTGGCTGGTAGCCAACGTGATATATCAAAAAATTAGAGAAAAAATTGTTATCGAAAACATTTTCAAAAATTTTAAATCTTTTTTGTGGTTGGTCGAAATTCTGTAACTCTTGCCGAATATTGGAATTTTATAAAGATTTTTTTACAACGTGAATATCAGGTAAAATTAGATAAAGCAGAAATGGTACGTTTTAAATTTCGTACTGGAAACTAGGAAAACTTTGAACTGCCTAAGCTTTGTATTTTAATTATACTAGGATTTTCATACTTTTCTTTTTTTCTGCTTTTAAAAATCAGCCCTATTTCATCTATTGTCTATTACTTATGAAATTAGAGAATAATACCAGCACAATTTGAGAGTTCTCAATATTCTCAACATTTCAGATAAAAATTTCAAATCTGGCTTTTATTGCTGCTAGCTGTCCTTTTTCACAACTTTACCAAAAAAAAAAAAGAAATCCACAACTGATTTTGTTTCCATTCCTAGACCTAGATTTTGGTGTTAAATGTTTTCTCTGCTAAAATAGAACTAATCCACCAATTTTGCACAATGAAAATTTCTAGCAAAAAAATAACGTATAACAAAAAACGAAATAATTTTTTAATTTTGATGAAAATACTGGAAAATTATTTCTTTATTTCGTTACGTTACGATAACGTTTCTCATCCGTGCATGAAATATCTGCCGGAATGAGATTTTTTTCACAGATGGGCAGGGATATTTCATGGATATTAATTTCTTCACATACCTTTCAAGTAAAAACTCGTCACAGCGTTTGCAGTCTATACAAAACATGAAATTTACGAAGTCAAAAAGAGCAGGCGAAAGGAGAAAGGCCCAAATTATAATATAAATCCTCTTCCAAAGCCTTTGCAATTTTTGTAAAAATTAGTTATTTCGCCATCTTGAATTGGCAAATGTCAAAAGAATTCCATGAAATTGAAATCTTGCATGGAATTTCTCTTTGGAATTTTTTTTTCCACTAACTCGAGCTCTGATTGGTCAATCAATGGGAAAAAAAATCCCATGGATTAAAAACTCGTAAGTTGAGAAAAAAAATCAATAGTTGCCGGATTGATTTTTTTTGATGATTTTTGAACATAATGGCCTAATCAAATTTATTAATTTACTCACTTATTCCGCTCACGAGTTAATCACTAAAAAGATTCATAAAATAAACTAAAAAAAAGCAAAAAAAACGTGGCAGGGGCGGGTGCGGTAGTGTTAGACCAGCCCATGTTATTTTACCTTAAATATGCTAAGTAGATGTTCCAGCAAAGCGAAACAATTAACAAGCCTCCAATTGTCGGTGGCTTAAAACTGAATGAAGTCTTGTCATTTAGGCTATGCTCTGTAGGTAGATTACAAGTGCCCATAAATGGTGGTGCTGACTGCATCATAAAGCTAAAAAAAAATATTTCAGTTGCTAAAGCTCTGCCTATTCTTGTCTTTAAGTAAACAATTTTATTAATTTAAATGGCAGTCTTTGAGTGAATTTTGATCAGTGTGGAGATTCATTTGTTCCGATATATTTAAACGCTGGTGAATAATGGTCGTTATCTACTTTTGCAGGGAGCTTCAGGCAGCCAGTGGTGAGTGGATCAATGAGTTCTCAAGAGGTCCACCAAGACGTAATTCAGTTACGAAGGAATATCTACCAGCATCTGATATTTTGAAGAAAAGTATTCGCCGCTCTTGGACAATTTCAAGTGGGCTGATTTTTTTTTCATAAAAATATTTTATATATATGGTAATATGTTTACAGATCCCGAGGACGATCACAATCCCACTAATCGCCAAGGTGGAGAATATCAGATAAACAAAACAAATTTGAGTGGCAATTCAGCTGGCAGCTATCCTTCTCTAATACGTCATCCGCAGCCATATCAAACGCAGAAAATGGAATACGACGATAGCACAAATTTTCATCCGCAACCACAGAGACGGGTACTTCGACAATCGACTTTACCAAGTACCATGCCAAATCCTGATGCAATTAATTACTATCAAAATCAAAAGAATTTAACAGCGCCCACATCTCCGAAATGTCAATTAAGTCCTCAATATAGCATGTATGGCACTGACAATGACGTCGCAATGATAGGTTCTGATTCGGAAATTCAACCTTCGGCACAACAACCTCCGCCATCATCGCATCAACCACGTTTTACTGTTCGAAGACAATCAACCTTACCATGTCGACCGACTGAACAGTCGCACTCTCAAATTTACATGTCGACATCGCCAAATCGCAGCTACAGCCGTTCACCGGAGCGGTCCGAAGCTGAGCAACGCTATCCGCCATTCGTACGACAATCAACCTTCCCATCGAATGCAAGTGATCAACAACATTATTCACATCGGCCCAAAATGCTGCCAACATCCCCGAATCGACCCCCATACAGTCAACAGCAGCAGCAGACGGACGATGGCGTGAGTGAGTTTATGGTAAAACCCAGGGTGATTCGACAGGCTACGCTACCGAATCCCGATCAGCATCATAAGTTGCTTCCAACATCTCCGCCAAAACGGCAAACTTCTCCGCAATATATGAAACGATCACCGGAATTTACCCGGCAGAACACACTTCCCAACCCTGACACCTTCAACTCGCTCACCGTGCATTCGCAAACAGCAAAATTCCTGCCACTTTCTCCGCGCCAGAAACAAAACTTCCTATTCCCCACGCCCCAGCATCCCCGTCAATTTCTATCACAGCAAAACGTTCCCACCATCTCGGACCCCGAGCAATACTCCAGCAGCCAAAGCGTAAATATTCATGGTCGTGATGCAGCCAAAATGATTAAAGTGCGAAGTCACAGTAATGAAGAATACACCGTAACGAGGCCATATCCTGTAGAGGGACGACGACTACTCCCCGAAATTCCGCTTAATCGATCACCCAGGTAAATAGCACTATTAAAATTAATGTAACGAAATAATTAAGTTTATTGAATTTTTGTGTGCACGAAATTTTTATAGATCTTTTAATAGGCTCGTTCGCCAAGATCACGTAAAAGAAGAGCTAATTCGTACCAATTCCATAACAGAACAGCAAAGAGCATCTGGTCGTAGGACATTTGCGGAAGCGAAACAAAGTCTTCCGGAATACGAAATGCAACAGCAACAAGAATACTCAGATTTCTACCCAGAGAATAGTTTCCTGGAAGCCGATGAAGTTCAGTACGAGAAGAATTGTGCCACAAACTATAGTAGTGAACCTAAAATCATATATAGTGATATCGTTGAAGAACCGCCAATGCCCAAAGGACATACGGTTCGAAGCGCTGACAGTTTCCTTAACGACACTACACCAGAATACGCACAGACGGATGAAAATTTCCGTTCTATACGAAAGGATCGGCCGAGGCGGCGAAGGTCACGAGAACTAGCCGAAAATGAGATTGTGATCTCTTCAAACGATGAGGAACCGAGGCGAAAACCTGAAACTATGAGATCCATATCGGAGGACACTGGATCTAAGCCAGTGAAACCTGTCACAAGAAGATCCCTATCACATCCCGAAAAAGAAAGTCAGGTTAGTAACAAATTTTACCAGAATCCCTAAACATCACTTTTCTTCTTCAGTTTGAGTTCGGAACGATTCAGATATAGGTGGCTGTTCAACCATCAAACCATTTTTTTGTGTGACAAAATCGTAAATGTAAAGATTATAACAGAAATAATGGTTTGCATAACTTCTCCATCATACTATAGTCACATTGTGCAAAACATGTTTGGTGAAATCATAATTTTTGCTAAGCCTATTTGTCATACACAAGGCTGTCCCGACACACCAACTTCAAATGATTTTTACTGATTTTTTACAACCACAGTTTGTAGTTTTAGAATATATTTTTATGCCCGGTTTACATTTGCGATTTTGTCTTGAATTTCTCGGTGAATTTTGTTCAGAGTTTATTCTGCAAATTTTATTTATTTATCGCAGAATAACTTCACTTAGCAAAATTGTCAAAATTTGAATGTATTCTTCAAAAATAAACTTCTGAATTTTATGTGGTAGTGTAAACAGTTGTGCAACATAAATTAATGGCGCTTCTCTAAGATTGGAACGTGTTTTTAACGTGTGTTCCACACGGCCCACGCAATTTTTACATTACCTTTTAAATTGGTATTCTATTTCTGTAAATGTGCCCAACGAATCTATCTTCAGTACTTTACTAATAAAGTCTTGCATACGCGTATTGACGGCAAACTAAAAACCGGACCCAAGACACATGTATAGAGAACACCCTATTATAGCTTACAGTATCTTTAATAATGTCTTTAACACAATTTAATAAGATTTTAAAATGCTGAATATGGCTTTCCCAAAGCCTTTACGAAAGTTTTGATGCTACAGGCAGATACACACAGGCGTGTGTATATTAAATTTAAAAAACTGAGAAAAATATTTGAAAAAAATGAAAAAATATCAGTTGTGGTCAACACAAAACTTTCTTCTACAAAATCTATGACCCTGCGCAATTTACGCTAGAGCCCTGTCGCGTTGTCAACCTAAGACGACCTCCCAATAAATTCTTGGTTTATTCAAAAATATCAAAAACATACAAAATTTGAGATAACTTGAGAACGGTAAAAGAAATCAATTTACGGTAAATGGCAAAAATGTAAAAAATGTTAACATCTTTAATTATTCTTTTAACTGATTTGTCGAAAAACCGTTAGTTTGCAAATTATTCGCAAAAATATGATTTTTTACATATTAATGAAAATATCTCACTAACGGTAAAATATAACGGATAACGGTAAAAGACAAAATTGTGCAGAATGCCATTCTCATTAATTCACTTCATACATTCAGTCAGCAAAAACCCGTTAGTTTTCGAGATAATCGCAAAAAACTGTTTTTTTTTTTTTTGGAAATAACGGTTTATCTCGATAACAGGTTGAGTTATAGCTAAAGACAAAAATGTGGGAAATTTTATTTTCTCCAAGTTTTGTCATACTTAAGGCCACTAAAAAACGCGTAGTTTGGGAGTAAATCGAGAAAAACGAAATTGCGATTTTTGAAAAACCGCCATTTTGGATACTTCCGGTTAACGGATTTCCACCAAAAGTTGATAGGATCGTCCCATTTCAGGACCCAACATGCCTACAAAATTTCATGGCGCTAGCTCTATTAGTTGAGAAATCTTGTACACAGACTGACAGACAGACTGACAGACAGACTGACAGACAGACTGACAGACAGACTGACAGACAGACTGACAGACAGACTGACAGACAGACTGACAGACAGACTGACAGACAGACTGACAGACAGACTGACAGACAGACTGACAGACAGACTGACAGACTGACAGACAGACTGACAGACAGACTGACAGACAGACTGACAGACAGACTGACAGACAGAAAGACATTTTTTAAATATGACTCCAATCGACTCAGGAGTGATCGGGAAATGTTTTTTAGGCAAAATTAAGAGGTCGAAATTTTTCATGAATACAATACTTTATTATACTCCGTAGAAGAAAGTAAAAAAAACAAAAATAAAAGAAAAAGCGAAACAGGAATCAAACCCCAGACCACTACGATTCTACATACACACTAAGAATAATTTAGGTTACACACACTTAGAATACTTTAGGAAAATTGTGGATTGTGATTTTAAAGATAATTTTACTTATTTTAAATAAAAACGCCGCGTTTTTCCTTGTCTTTAAAGTTACAGATAATTTAAAGATACAGAATTTCAAAGTTAAAGATCTAAAATACCAAAATGGGCTGAAATCGGAAATCTAAAGACGTTGATCGACTTTATAAAGCTAGAAAAGGGACATTAGCGTCGAAAAATAACATTCGCGGAATAAAGTGTCAGATGTAAACGATTCTTTAGATTCACTTTTTGTTTCAAGTAATTGCCACTAATTAATTTTTTTTTTTGCATTTCTCACTTTCGTGTCAATTGTAATTTTATAAACGTTTAATTTTGTTTTCAGGGCGCTAAACGTATAGATCAAACTAAAATACCAAGTCCGAAACCATTAATCGATATCTCTGAAAAGGCGAAAAAACCAAGTAAATTGCCAGCACCGAGACGACGTGGAAGCAAATCATCAGAAGAGCCAGATTCAGCCGAAGGTTAGTATTTAAAAAAAATTGCATAAAATCTGGCTTACTTCAATATAATATTTGAAGTCATGTTAAATTTATAAAAATCTAGCTTAATGGTCATGTTTTTACCGAACAAATTTGGTCATTGGTCCACAGATTTGCCTGACATTTATCGTGCAGATAAGATTTGGAATTTGGATTTATTTAAAGTCTAGTATTTCAAAACTCACGTGTATCAAAAAAATATACCTCGCGAATAGTTTGTCGTAGAAACATGTATAGCCGTAGTGAGCCCTGTGCCATCGTCTAGGGCAGGCCTGACCAACTTTTTTGTACTAAAGTTCGACTTTTTTTAATCCAACTACATCGAGATTTTCCCATATACGTGTGGTTACATGGCCAGAGCAAAAGATACTCCACGTACGGTGCCGCAGTAATCCTGAAAATAAACCATTTCACGTTTGCGATAACACGTAGCTTCTCGCATCGCCTAATGTGAACAGGCGCGTGAATTCGAAATCGAAACTAAACTATTCAAACAAATTTTAAACATGAGTCAAATTCAAAAAAACAGCGAGAATCTAGTAATTTTCAAGTTTTCAATGCCTACTTAAAATAGGCAAGTAAAATAAAATTTAAAATAAGGTATCTAAATAAAATAGACCATTTGCTTTAACAGCAAAAAGAAACAAAAAAACGGAGAACTAGATAATTTTCACTTATCCTTTTTTTTAATATTTTTGTTTACAAAAAAAAAATTTTTTTAACATTTTCCGTCTGTAGTAGAAGATTGACCCAAATTTGTGTCGAGGTCGACTGGTAGATCGCGATCGCCTGGTTGGGCAGCACTGGTCTAGGACTTTAGGACTCTTACAACCAGGGACAATATATGCAATTTTTTAGCATTTTTTACTATGTTACGCATGTAAAAAAAATAGTAAATCTAACTACTTTATAATGGGAATTCGGGACTATCATTGAAATAGTAAATTTTCATTACAAAAAAGGTTGTTTGGTGGTTGGGATGGAGAAATTGGAGTATTCGTGACAAACGGGATAAACGAATACTCCAATTTAGCTCTACGAAAAGAAAAGGGAAGAATACCCAAAAGAGGACCCAACGTTCAGATGGAAGTCCCAACAGCTAGATGAAAGCTATCGATTTTTTTTAAATCGGAATTTTAAGTTAATCGGATGAGTGAAAGTAGGTCAAAATTGAATTACAAGATCTGACTCTGACAGACAGACAAATACACACTAATATTATTTGATATAATATTATTTTTGTGAATGGAGTAATGCTGGCAGGATGCCTGTTGTGCCTCGAGTTTCTCTATATCAAAATGCAAACAAAGTTTCGCAGCAATGCGAAGAAAAATATCTTGAAAAGAAATTATTAAGCAGAATTCGAAAAACATGTAACGAACGGGTTAACAAACTAACAAAAAATTCCAGCACTTGCATTCGGTATTACTTTACCCCCCTCTGCTTACTCTTCCACCTATCGGGCTACTTTTTAATGTGTCTATGTTGGGGCTGGATCACCGACGAACATCTATGCCAAATTTCAGGCCAATCGGTTCAGTAGTTTCCCCGCGAAAGGGTAACATAGAGGAAGAGCTAAGTTTCGAGATCACTTTACCCCCTCCCCTTACTCCCCCCACCACTCGGGCTACTTTTTAATGAGTCTGTGTTGGGACTGGACCCCCGACGAACATCTGTGCCAAATTTCGGGCCAATCGGTTCAGTAGTTTCCCCGCGAAAGAGTAACATAGCGCAAAAACTAAGTTTCGAAATCACTTTACGCCCTCCCCTTACTCCCCCCACCCCTCGCGCTACTTTTCCGTATGCCTATGTTGGAACCAGAACTACCACAGACACTCATGCCAAATTTCAAGTCAATCGGTTCAGCCGTTTTTGCGTGAAAGAGGAACAGACAGACAGACAGACATCAACTCATTTTTATATATTAGTATGATTAGTATGATTTTGGGAAAAAACGGGAAATTCAGTTATAGTTTTGCAAGGAATCTTTACATTCATTTATTCTATCTAAATTAGATGGAAATATTTTATGCCAGCTTTTTGTTTAAAATATTCAGACGGAGATTTGACCTAACACAACCTTGTATGAAAAGATTTCTGTATAACGTGTCATAATAAATTTCCACTAAAACATAATATTTTAAAAGCACGTGTATATTTTTGTTCGCGTGTGTTACTTCAGTTATAGAATGTGCGAAGACAAATAGATAGCAATGACAGATCAATATCCTTACAACTCAAGCTTTCGTATTTCTAAGCATCAACTTCTGTTCGCCATCAATATTTTATTCTGCAAAATCCAAAATCTTTTCAGACAAAATGATCGATAAGCTTTGAACAGTTTCGTTGAATTCGACTTTTTTGTTGTTGTTAGTAAGAAATTTCAATCGTCATTAGTTTAATATAAAATTCTAAGATATTTGATCTTAATCATTCGTTTTTCATTTATTTATATATTTCTGAAATACTTTAAAGGCACATTAAGAGCTCACCAGCAACATTATCTCCAGAGAAGAGACTCAGAATTGACAAATGTTATGGCAACCGCAGCAGTAACAAAAATATTTGAGCCCGAGGAAAGTAAAAGTAAATCCGATGACAATAAATCACAATCAGAGGACGAAGAAAAATCCCATGACCAGGAAAAAAGCAAATCAGTGGCTGGCGAAAATAAACCGACAGGACCGCATGAGGTGGGTGAAACCGAAAGCAGACTTTTTCTTCCTCTAAGAGTTTTTTTTTACGACAAAAAAACATAAATATCTAATCGTAATGTATATAGAAATATCATTTCTTTCGGAAAGAAAATGTTGCCAATTTCATAGGTTTTAGCTCCTTAAATCTCCAAAGCATCGGGATTGGAGTCCTATTAGAAAGCCTAATCGACTGCTCTTTTAATCGATTTTTTTTTATTTCATTTATTTTTAGCACAAGACAACCCTTGGCGAAGCTGAAATCCAAAGTGCTGTTGAAGCGGCTGCTGTAATTTTTAAAAAAGTCGTCTTGCAAAGACGTAAAGAGAAAAAGGCTGCTGAAGAGGGTGAGTTTTCTAACAAAGTTTCACTTTTGTTTGCTAAATAAACGTAAATAAACAGTAAAGTTTTTGTATTTTGGCTTGGGTAGCTATCCTATTTAACACAACTAACAAATTTATTGCAATAATCAGGGGATAAATTGCGAGGAAATTATTTAGATGTTGTACCGCCTTTATATTTGACTTTAATGGAAATTACCGTATAATTTCCATCCTACAGATTTCGCAAACGGCTTGTAAACAAATCAAGAACTTATTAAATCACATAAAGTATAGTCGCTAAATTCCCATTATAATTATGTAATTAAATTCAAAACAATAAACAGCTAGAAATTTTTATTTTACTTTCAACAAGTTTATATTAAAACAGTTTAAAGCTGTAAGTCATATAGTATATTTACAATAAGTATGTAGATATTAATTACTTTAATGTTTTCCAATAGGGTAGAGTGGAAAAAAGAGATGGGGATGATAAATGTCACCTTAAATATCTCAAAATCTAAAAGTCCGTTTAGAAACAACTGTAAATGTGTATATTTATTACGGCCTGTCTACAAAATAGGTCACACAATTAGGTGAGGAGAGGTGGGGGCTAGTCACCCCCGGAATACGAGTCGGGTCGGTGCAGTTCAGATCAGATCAGATCTGGTCAATTTCGGTTCAGTAGGATTGATTTTTTTTTTGGTTTTTCAACTGAACTCCATACAAAAAATACTGTAAAAACTTAACTAAAGGTAGTCAGAAAAAGTTATCCCGTTACAGGCTGTCCACACATTCACCACACGAAATTTCCTCAACTATTTTTCACGCAAATCAAACAGTTTGTAGCAAAAAGCTTTTTGAGCTGTACGTTTGTATATTCGATATGTTAGATTGGCGTGATTATTATTTCAGTGGACCCCCGCTTTACGCGGGTAATTGGATCTCCGAAAACACCACGTGTGTAGATCGAAAGCGCATAAATCGAGCTATGAAAAGTATGTAAAAATAGTGGTTCGGTTACAAAATTTACAAAAACTAGGGTTATTTTTTTAAAAAATAAAAATACGTTTATCTAAATATAGTAATATATACTACTAGCTTGCATGCCCGACGTTGCCGGGTTAAGTTTTTTCAAGGCCAATCGGTTCAGTAGTTTCCCCGCGAAAGAGTAGCATAGCACAAAAACTAAGTTTCGAAATAACTTTACCCCCTCCCCTTACTCCCCCCACCCCTCGCGCTACTTTTCCGTATGCCTATGTTGGAACCAGAACTACCACAGACACTCATGCCAAATTTCAAGTCAATCGGTTCAGCCGTTTTTGCGTGAAAGAGGAACAGACAGACAGACACCAACTCATTTTTATATATTAGTACAAGGTGTATCAACTAGAGAGGTGGAGTACTCCCGTTTGTATCGTACACACCAAGCGCCAGTGTGAGTGTGCTGTGACGTAACAACCGCGCTCTGAATGCACCGATGAATATAAGTTTATCTCGGCAGTATCAAACACCAAACGATTTCGATGGTGGGTAGATAAATATCCAGAAAAAAAAACTGTCCACCAGTTTCCTAAAAATAAGGAGTTAAGGAAAAAATGGTTACGATTTTACTCAATTTCAATTAAAAAAGATAACGCACGTTTAGCGTTATGCTCACTGCACTTTGATAGCAGTGCTTTTGAAAATTAGTTAAAATTTAAGCTTTTGAACAAAAAAAAATGAAACAAATTCTAAGGTGAGGAAGTAGGTATATTTCATTTTATTTATTGAAATAAGTGCACTCAATCAAAACTGTTCTTCTCAATGGAGATATTTTTCTCATTTTTTCTTTGATTTTGTCCTGATTAATAGATATGCTAAACTTCGTGTTAACATTCGATGTAAGCAATTTAATCAAAAACTTAAGGAACAGAAAATACTGAAAAGAAAGCGTAGAGCGGACGAAGATTTTCGTCAATCTAAATTAAGGAAACTTAATCAATAATGTACTAAAAAAAATACAAATAAAAAATACTTTCCATTCAAACTAACTCTATTTTAATATATACATATTGTATATACTCTTTAATTTGATCTATTTGTACGTTATATTAAAACACCTAAACAAAAAAAAACTATATAAACATGTCAGATCTAAGTAATCGCATAAATCTCCCATAAGAAACCACTGGCACCTTCGATTCTGTTTAGCGGTTGTGACGTCACACGCGCAATATTTGATAGTAGTGGACGGGAGTACTCCACCTCTCTAGTTGATACACCTTGATATTAGTATGATTAGTATGATATGATATGATGAGTATGATTATTTTTGATATCCCAAAACCTAAAATTAAATAGAAATTTAGTCAAAATCTGTCTCGTTTGATTAATCTGTTGTTTCCAGTGACGGCATTCGTATTTTCTTGCTGGCATATGGGGTCGAAATCCTTGATCTAACCTATGAAAATCTTTGTGGTTTCGCCGAAACACGATATCTATGACAGAGAGAGAAAAAAAAACTTTTTGTCTAAAATTTGTCCACGAATTCGCGTAGAACCAAACTGCGTCGATGCTGGAGTCCACTGTATATTCTTTAGTCTTTCAAGATGGTTATTTTGGAAAAATCTGGTTTTTAGTACCAGCAAAAAATGGGGCTAAAAATGACACCATCAGGGACGAGTTAAGCCATTTGCCTGACTTATTAATTTCAAACAAATTTTATGTTTTGTCAAAATATTTATTAATTTTTGGATGCCACTTTTGCCCCGCGAGTTCACCGACACCTATACAAAAAATCACGAAACTAATAAAGTTATTGTAATTCTTCGAACCTGATTATATAAGTTATATGATTATAAAATTTGGCTCCAGAGTTTTGAACCGAACCAGAAGCGGGAGTGATAACCGGTTGAAAACCGTAACCGCGAGCGAACCAGATTTTCAAAAGCATGAAAAACCGAAACCGCAACCGACACAGATTTTATTGGTGGTTTTTTCGCTCTTTTCCAGTACTCTAAATCACAATTTTAAACATTGTGCGGAAAAACAATCTTACGTCCCAAATCTTTCCCAAAAGAATTGAATTTTTTCGTCACTTTTTTTGAACACAACAGAAATTGCGCTACATTTTCGATTCCAAGACACAATGGAAACACCCGGCACAAAAATTAAGATTCAGGGAAATATTAGTATGCCGAAATCCAGGATTGTCCCGGCGAATCCGGGACCTATGATCACCCTAAGCATATCACACGATTATTAAATACATGTACTCAAAATATATTTTTATGAGTTTTTATTTACTTATTTAAAACTTCTGAGTAAATTAACAAAAAAAATTTAAAAAAAAATGGTTTCTTATATTTAATTTCATAAAGTCGTAATGGTGGAGTTGGGGGCTGAACCGCAAAGCGGAGCGCAGCCCCTAGAAGAAAATGATAGTGTGTCGTCAACCAAAATGGCGATAACGACTGAAAAATCTTAAACCTGGGACTGCTTGAACGCGGCCAATGTAAGCGGTGTAAATAATGAGTGAGTGTTTATATTTCTGTAGGGTTATATTTCAGGAGACAATAACTCCTGAAATATTTTGGTAAAATGAAAAACTTTTTTTTAGATACATTTGGAATATTTATGATTAGTATTTATGAATTACCCATAAAAAAAGCAGATTTTAGTTACTGTACAAAATTTTAATGATAAACGAAGAGGAAATGATCAGCAATTTTTGCTGCACGATAAGCCGTTTGCACCTGAAAAACCTCTTTTATTACTTTGGAAAATTTAACCCATATGGAATTTAAATATTCCCGGCAATGTAATTGCCAAGCTTTAATTCACAAAAAAATAGGTAAATGGGTACAGTAGTGCCAGCATTATTGCAATACCCGCTTTATTGCAACGGTTTTCTTAACTAATGGATTGTCTTCACATAAATGGTTACTACTATAGTTCCAAATTGCCTTTCGTTAGAAATAAATTACTATAGTTCGAGTTTCTCTTTTTGTATAGGAATTTCGCTTTTTCCGATCTCTATTTTATTGCTAGCCTGAATTATAATGGGTCTTTCAACAAGGACATAACAATTTTATATTTAAATAAAACACAGAATAACCCCCGTCGCACACTTCAGCTAAGCGAGCTGAACTACGTGAGCTAAGTTTCTCGCTGAAAGTAAAATGCTTAGCATTTGCATTGGTGACCGCACACTTCAGCGAAACTATGAAACTACATCGCGTAGTCATGGGCGACGCGGACTAAGCTCGCTCGCGTAGTTCAGACCTCAACTACGCGAACGACTTCGCTGGCATCGCTGACAATCACATATACACACTTTCGGCGTTATACAGTGTAGAATCGGTGTTTGCAAAAGTGTAGTATTTTGTGGACATAAAAGTGTAAGGAAAACGTGAAAATTGAATTCTTTTGCGGAATATTTTCAATCGCGTTAAATAATTTATATCTAAAAATGGCTGCAGATAAAGTGGAAAAATGCATATATTTACCGAAAATATCGCCGCGTAGCTTAGCTCAAGTGTGCAACGAGGTGAGCTAACCCAGCTAGGCTATGTAACTATAGCTAGCCTCGCTCACATAGCTTAGCTCAAGTGTATGACGGGGTAATTGAGATATCGGGCTGAAATTTATTCCAGGAATAGTGGACATGTTACATTTAAGTATGAAATTCGATGTCGTTCATATGGCCACCGCGAGCACGTTTGCACTGATTGATTCTTTGGAGCCAATTTCCACACATTTCGGCCGGAACGTTGGCAATTTCGCGTTCGATATTGTTCCTGAGCTCCTCTAACGTTGTTGGCTTGTTGGCATAAACCAACGACTTAACATAACCCCATAAAAAGAAATCCAACGGCGTTAAATCGCATGAGCGAAGTGGCCATTCGACCGGACCATTTCTCGAGATTACACGATTGCGACCACCGACTCAGAATTTCGGTATTAAGTTTTAATAATGGTTCCAAATCACGCCTAATATTTTGTTTTATTTTAAAGACACTGGAGAAACTAGTTGAAATTTACCTTCGTGTTGAATTACAACTAAATTTGACTCTCCACTCAAAACAATTTGCCTATCAAAAAGGTAAATCAACAGAAGCAGCGCTTCATCACATTTTGTCAGAAATAGAACATAGCATGGACCATAAGGACTTCAATCTATGTACACTTATAGACATTGAAGGTGCTTTTGATAACACCTCTTTTGAAGCCATCAGATCAGCCCTGACCACAAGGGGAGTTGATGAAACCACTACTAGGTGGATTTATAACATGTTGGACACTAGGAAAATCGAAACGAAAATTGGTAATTATGAAGCATCTATTGCTACTGTAAAAGGCTGCCCCCAGGGAGGTGTTTTATCACCGCTGCTATGGTGTTTAGTTGTAGACGACCTACTACATCAGCTGAACTCGAAAGGCATATTTGCTATTGGTTACGCAGATGATATTGTAATTTCAATTAAGGGCAAGTACTTAAGTGTCCTTGGTGAAATTCTCGCTACTGCGCTCCAATTGATCACAAACTGGTGTACGACCAAAGGACTGAACATTAATCCAGACAAAATTAAATCAATTCTCTTCACCAAAAAAAGAAAGATTGAGGACCTAGCAATGCCTACTGTAAATGGACATCGCTTAGTACTCTATAATGAGGTCAAATTCCTGGGAGTCACTCTGGATAAAAAACTAAACTGGAGGACTCATGTTACCAAAAAAGTGAATAACGCTATCTTTGCTTTTTTACAATCAGGGAATTCACAGTCGTCTTTTAAAATGCGGGTAAATTTACCGCTCGGTAATTCAGTCAAATTTAACAGATTTTTACCGAGCCGGTAACTTGGTTCATGTAAAAATGAATTACCGGATTCGGTAATTGTATACATGCCTCGAGTCGTGTTTTTCAGCCTCGGTATTCGGTATCAAGAATCAACCGCGGGTGGCGCTAGTAATGTTTCTAGTTGTCAAATTTTCTCGCTGGCTTTTTGTTAATCTCATCGGACTGATGCAAATTTTTTCAATTTTGATAGCCGTTGCCACAATAGAAATTCAAAAGAATACATCAAACATGGATTTAAAGGTATGTGACATCTTTTACAATCAAATTCGCAGTTCATGATTTGGTCACGTATCAAATAAAAGCGCTGTTCTCAAATCTGTGCTGTGGGATGTTCACAGCAGAATATTTTCAGTCTTTTAATATTACCGAAAATACCGAATACCGAATACCGAAGAGGATTGTGAATACCCTCAATGTAAGAGAGCTTTCTTACGCACTTGGGGACTATCGCCAAAAATTATTTTTTGGATCTACACGGCCATCATCAGGCCAACTTTAGCCTATGCCGCGGTAGTCTGGTGGCAAAGGACGAAGCTCTCATCTGTGAGAGATGAATTGAATAAGCTACAACGTATAGCTTGCGTCAGCATAACGGGGGCAATGAGATCCTGTCCCACAGCAGCGCTGGAGATTATCATCAACCTGCTTCCCTTAGATATCTTCATTAAAGAGCAAGCTATGTTTGCTGCGCTCAGACTCAATGTAACTCAACAAAGGGTTGGGAGACTTCTGAACCATACTCACATGTCTATCTGGACAGAACTGACAAAGGCCGTGCCTGAAATTGAAATGCCCTCTGATCACCAGATTCCCAAAGCTCACTTTGTGAAATCTTTTAAAATTCAGTTCCCATCTAGACAAGATTGGATACAACCAGAACAGCTTATACCATCCACGGCAAGTTGTTGGTTTACGGATGGGTCTCTCAGAAACGACATTGCTGGTGCAGGCATCTATAACCCTAGCCTCAACAACGAGGAGTTTACTGATGTGATACCCTTAGGTAAAAATATCACCATATTTCAAGCTGAAATTGCAGCAATTTTGATTTGTGCAAAACACGTTTGCAGCAACAAACTTGAAGGTAAAGATATCTTTATTTTCTCAGACAGCCAAGCAGCGTTGAAAGCTCTACAATCTAGAGAAATCAAATCTATACTAGTAGAAGAATGCTTTCAAAATCTAGAATTCATATCTAGTAATAATAGTGTTACTTTGACATGGGTTCCTGGTCACTGTGACATCTTGGGCAATGAGAAAGCTGACGAACTTGCCAAACTAGGTTCGGATTGCCTTGGCATTTATCCCGAACCAGCATTGCCTATATCCAATTCGTCGGTAAAAGGACTTATTCGAAGACATTGTACTACACTGCACAAGACTAGGTGGATGAGTGAAGCCACGTGCCTACAAGCCAAAAAATTTGGTTGCAAACCTGACCTAGTTAAATTCGCCAATACCATTAGACTAAGCAAGAAGTCTATCCAACAATTAGTAGGTGTACTCACTGGTCACTGTAAACTTAACTACCATTTACACAAGATTGGCTTAGTTGAGGATCCGTCTTGCAATTTATGAGGAGGAAGAGACAGCAGAACACTTCTTGTGTAGTTGTCCTTACTTCCAAAACCGTAGGGAAAATACTCTTGGCAGTCGTTCCCTTAGTTTTCAGGACATTGGAAAGATTCCACTAAATCGTTTAGCCAACTTTATCTGCGGATCAAAAAGACTACTGTAGTATGCATAGCCAACCTACTCTAAATGCACAATGGACCCACAGCGTGGTCTAAGTGCATAAGGGCTTAGTCTTGGACTACCCGTTAACCTAATCTAATCTAAAGTTTTAATAATTTCCAAACGTTGCTCGTTCGTGAACTTCACCATGATAAAAATGTAAACCTTGACTGACGTTTTAGCATTGCCAGATCATAAAAAAATTTAGGGTGCGTTTTTATTAAAATACAAAATTGTTATGTCCTTGTTGAAAGACCCGATATTTCTTTTTTGTGATTGAAGTTTAGCAAAAAATTGCGATATTCGAAGGATTTCAAAGTGCTTTTGTATTTACAATCAAATAAAAATCTGAAATTTCGCATTTTTAACAATCTTTGGAGATACATTAGGTGAGCCAAATTTGAACGAAATCAGAGACAATTGTTTTTAACTCGCCCACTTCGTATGGGTTCACCCATTTACAAAGTATATATGAGTTTACTCTGCATTTTTGTACGTACTTTTCATTGCATGTCAATTTATATAATTTACTGTACGATAATTTCTCTGCCAGTATTATTCTATCGAGATTGTTGTACAAATGATTAAGAACGGTAACAACAACGCGAATTCTTCGTACCATTGATTAACCGGGTTAGCGCGCCATAATATTTAGTTGGGCGAAATTTTATTTGATATTATATAGGTAACCGTTAACCAGATCAAATTAATGCATTTGTTGATTAACATCGCTTTATTATTATTTTCCCTTTTTATGATTTTCGTAAAATTAATTATCAAAATGCAATATTTTTCCTCGAGCAATTGACTTCTATACACTCAGAAAAATAATTCGTAATATCTATGAAAAACTTAATAAAGTCTAAAAAATTTAGGCGTGATTTGGAACCATTGAAGTCTGATCTTAGAACTTATAAGAAATAATTCATTATTTTTATCATACGATTTTCATAGCGTTTATGAGGTTTCTCATAGATATCATGAAGTTTTTAATGGAATTTGTGACGTATTTTCATAGAAACTGTGAAATCTGCTATAGAATTTATGAAAAAAATCATTGATCAATCGTCAAAAATCATAAAACATCCACGTTTGTTTTAGTTCGAATGAGTATATTTTTACTATTACCAAATTCACTTATTTTAGCTTTACACTTACACTTTTCTGATTCACTTACTTACACAGGCTACATTTCCATTTCATGTTGCTTCTAACCACATGTTCCAAGCGCTAAAAGTTCCATTACTGCTAGTAAGTATATATACTAACCATGAAAGATTTTTCTTTGTGCGAATTATATCACGAATGCTATATAAAACAATGTTTATTCTTGCATAAAGCATTTGAAAAGTTTTCTTGAAATTTATGATTTTTTTTCTTAAAAAAATTTTTGATGAAAAAAAACATTACAGGATTTTTGAAACCGTCTTAAAAATTATGAAATACTTTTTCTTAAAATGAATGACGTTTTTAAAAAATCAAATGATTTTTCTTGTATTTTATGGAGTGAAATGAAAAAGAGCACGTCTTCAAAGTACTGAAGTATTTTTTCATAGATCTGATGAATGAAATTTTTCTGAGTGTAGATAGGTTTACCTAACGTTCGTGCAACTGAAAATTTCTCCTAAGCAGCCATGAAACTCTTTACCAGAAAGTCTGTGAACCGAAAAATATATAAAATACCAACAAGGGATAAATTTAATTTTTCAATCAGTTTTAAAGATTGGATATTGATGTCTCAGTGCATATCAGTAAAAAAATATTACATGGGTTAATCTTTTTGATTTATTTAATTTTTTTCCGATCCCCCTCCGATTGTGTGAAAAGTCACCCAATTATTTATTAATAATAAGCAGTATTATTAGTTTTTGAGATTTTTTTAAGCTGTTACCGTTACTTTTCACCTTTTACTTTTTCACGATACAAAAAAAAATCATTGCAGTTGAATTTTTAAAAAATGCCCAAGAAGATTCTAATATTGAGTGCATCAAATCAAAATGAATGTATTATTATTTCATTGGGTTAGCGACTTATAGTTACGTTCCTCGTAAATTGCTAAGTTCTTGAAAAGGCAAAATTTGACCATTCCTTCCTCCCTCTCCCATTCAAACGAAACAGTTTTTTTTTTGCAATTTTCTCGAAAGCCGTAAAATGTGTTTAGAATAAGATTTTTCATAACTCATCCATACATCAAAATCCAGTTGGACCACTCCCCCCCCCCCCTCCTCCTTTCTCATACAAATTGAATTGTTTTTATTTTTCTATTTTCTCGAAAACGGTGAGTTGTATTGAAAAATTTATAGAGATGAAATGTGTTGAGAATATGATTTTACATAACCGTTCCATGCACCAAAATCCAATCGGATTTGGCGGGGGTTTCCCCCCTCTCCTATACACATTAATTTTTTAAAATAAACATTTTGTATTTGACGATTGACCCCTGGCAATTGTAGCTTTTCTTATGTTTTAAATAAACAAGTTTAAAAGTTTGTTACATTAGTTGCGTTTTTTTAATGTTCTGAAGCAGTTCAGAACAAGCTTTCCATACAAAATCCTGCACCACCTTTTCGTCTCGAACAGCGCTTGGAACAAAGGGAAATTTTATACGGTAATGTACGGTAATGAAATGCTGCTAACTTCAACATAATAAATCTGACATTTTATTCTCAATTGAGGATTTTGTGTTGGTGGTTTGTTGGTTCTGTTCGACAGCGAAATAGTTTTAATCATGGGAGATAGCGAATCGTGATTATATCAAGAAAATATAGCAGTAGCGGCCTACTGATGTAACTAACATGAAGTTAGTTGCCATTCGAACTCAATGAAATTTCCCACTTACTCTGGATCGTTTTTTTAATGTTCTATGTTCTAGAACATTAAAAAAACGCAACTTTTATTGAAAATAATAAATCCTATTAATGGATGTCATTCAAAAGGATGCCTCAGCAGGCCTTGTAGTAGCCCATCCTGTCAACCATATTTTGTAATACATTTCTGAGGGTTTGAGGTCCTATCTACAAGAATAACTCAATAAATATTATCATGAATGAGTGCCTGAATTGTTTCTGGATTGATAGCGTAAGGCGTAATCTCCATACAGCCGATTTGCTTATCTGGCGGAAAAAATCAGAAAACCAGAAGGAGATAAGCTTTTGTAATTTTCTGTAAGGGTGACTTACCCAGAGCTACCCTACAACATGTTAGGACATTTTCGATTTCCCCTTTCGATTGTATGCTAATTCCAGCGTTAATCCAATGACATACAACTCAATCTCCAATCCTGTAAGGAAATTGCTGATGAGTGATAGTCTCGAGTGCGGTTATTGTGACAGTATAGATTTGCAGATGAAAATGCCAGAAATCAGACGAACAAGTTCATCCGTTGTTGAGGCCAATCATCTGCAGATCGAAAATCGGTTGGAGAAATTAGAATTTTTCAGAACTGCATATGATGACAAAATTTGTAGTATGATTGTGTTCTCCCTTTCTGTAAGAGCTATCTTTGCATAAGTGCATCTACTTTTATCAGATAGAAAAATCGGCTGTATGAAGATTACGCTTAACATCGGTCTTTTACGGCATCTCACAAAACAGGTCCAACAGCATCAAATTGCCGTGGGTGCATTATTTCGACCAACATTTCTTTTCAAACTTTTCCTTTTTTCGGCAATACAGCACTCATTTTGGATATAAATTTTCAGTATTTCCCAACGTTATTCTAGGGTGAATCGATTCATTTTGTACCGCGAAGGACACTAAAAATGTCTAGCGCGTTAGTATTGATAATCTCTAAAGAATACGTAGTTCAAAAAGAAACCAACCGATGACTCACCCCATAGAACCATATTAATGTAATTTGAAATCGTTGAGTTTGTAGGCTTTGAAAATCTTTTTTGTGCATTTTTTTGAAATCTTCTTAAATTGCATTAAAATAAAACATATCTGACGTGAACGGCGTGTGACTTTCTTATACAAAATCTGCGTTTACACTATGACGTAACAAATAAAATATTAAATTCACTAAAAACATCGTTTTTTACAAAACCTGAAATATACCGATAGCGGAAAAAAAATATCGTTTTACGATACATGCAAAAATATAAAGAATTATAATATCTTCTTTTATTGTAAAAACCGTTATTTTGCAGGCATTTCGTAAAAATACAATTCTTCTCTTTTTAATGAAAGTATCTCGACAACGTTAAAAGATATCGGATAACGGCAAAAGAAAAAAAGTAAAGAAATCCCATTTTTATTCAATTCATTTCATACATGAAATTACCAGGAAACCGTTAGTTTTCGAGATACTCGTAAAAAACTGTTGTGGAATTCCGTAACTTTTTGGATCACTTAGGCGCCGTTTACACCTGACACTTTATTCCGTTATCTTTATTCTTCGACACTAAATTCATGTTGCAGAACCGTTTACACTATGACACAAAATTCCAAAATTTATTCGTAACACGCCCGAATTCGAATTTTTCGATATAAAACCGTCCAAATAAATTCAAATGTTGACAACTTTTGCTAAATTCTTCGATAGATAAATGAAATTCGCGGAACAAATTCTGAATCAAAATTCACGGAGAAATTCAAAAAAAAAATCGTAAGTGTAAACGGATCCCTCAAGCGATAACCGCCGGAATAGGCGAGTATTTTTCGGTCACAGCTAATTAGATGTCACTTTAGTTTTAATGATAAAAGTGAGGGTTTCGGTGTAGTAAAAGATTTAAGGTTTAATTATTTTAACAGCTAAATTCAGTGTGGAGTTTGTAGTTTGCCTTACAAGAAGCATCGCTGAACTAACAATCGCTGGTGACCTTACGGAATGCCAACCCTGCCTTTTTTTCTAAATAATGGTATATCTCGATACCGATTTGAGATATCCAGGGGTGGCTTCATGTAACTTATTTTGGATCGACTAACCAGTCGAAGGAAATCTTTAGTCGACCAAAAATGATTTAACAGGCCGACACCTAATCTGGTGCACCCGATATAAGAGTCTTTTCTGGGTAATTTGGGATCGCTGAATCCGAATCTGGCAGTAGTTTTGTTGTACCAGATTAACTTTTTCAGATATGAAGGAAAAAATAATTGTTGATTACCAGATTATAAATATTTAAAGCAATTTATGAATTACCCGCCATATCGGAAAAATTAGAGCTGGTACAGCCAAACTACCTACTGCCAGATTCAGATTCAGCGGCCCCAAATTACCCAGAAAAGACTTATGTCTTGGGCACCAGAGGGCCAGTTTAATCGTTTTGCTCGACTAAAGATTTCCTTCGACTGGTTAGTCGATCAAAAATAAGTTACATGAAGCCACCCCAGTTCTAGTAAAAGACAAAAGCGTAAAAAATTTTAATGTTTTCTACATTTGTGATACATAAGACTACTGAAACCGCGTAACCATAGAATAAGGAATATATAGAAAAAACTCTGCCGAACAAATTTTTGACAAATTTCCCCTTCGAAGGGGGGAAAAATGTCCCTATCATTCACTAGCTACGGCCTAAAAGTTAATTACTTTTAGACTAGGGAGCACGAAGCAGAGAGAACATTTCTCGTCGTATCTATTCAATAAGATGGAGGAATCGAATGGATAATTTTTTGCGTGTTACACGGATCCTCTTGCTTCATCTCACAGTGGAAAAATTTTCTCTAAAAATTTGTTCTAAGAGTTTATTCTCTAGATTATTTGTTCTCTGGCGTAACTTCCAAGCAAATAGGAAAAAACACAATTGGGATTTTTAAAAACGAAATTGCGATTTTTAAAATGCCGCTTTTTGGTTACTTTTGTTTAACGGATTTCCACGAAAAGTTGATAGGATCGTCCCACTCTGGATCAAACATCCCTGTAAAATTTCAAAGCATTTTTGAGTAATATTGTACACAGACTGACAGTTTAACAGACAAAAATACATATTTTTAATAATGCTCCAATCAATGCTCCAATCAATTCTCGGGAAATGTTTTTAAGTAAAATACGGAGATTGAAATTTTTTATCAATACAATAATTTATTACACTTAGTCTCTGCAGCGATTGGTCTGATGTTAGCTGTATAGTATACTAAATTCGTGCTTAGAGTTTACCCCCTTTCAGACCTGAATTATTTTTTTAAAAAATTTGGTTGTGATAAAATTTGTGTTGATAAAGTGGGTAAATAAGAGTAAGAAAATATTGAAAAAAAAATCCAAGATCTATTACTGTTTTCGATAGCTTGTAATGTGTACAACCGTTCGCAACCGGTCTCAAATACGAAATAATCTTATGAAGTTGTTATATTTGGGAAAAACTTTAATGTGTACAAATGTAACCACCGGGTCTGAAAGAGTTAACGAATGCTGATTTTCGGGTTTAAGTAAATATTTCTGATTAGCCTGCAACGAGTTTTGAAACACTGTAAAACCGTTCATATCGGAAATGCACCGTTATAAAATAACGACCGCTTAAATTTGGCAAAATCGCACGTTTTAATTCCCTGTATTTTCCAGACGAATCATCCGATTGCACAACATTTTTGTGTTGGTAAGCTTTTTTTAGGAAAGGACTACATGACTAACATATCGATTCGCTAAAGTTAAAAAATCGAGGGATTATTTTTCCAATTTTTTGTTGAATTTTTATTTTTTTTATGAAGTTATTAACTAACGGCATTGTTTTAGAATATAGTATTATTCTACGTCTCAAAAACTTTCCAAAAATTCTTCATTAAATATTCTAGCTGGTAGAGTTCATGAGTTATCAATTACAGTGTCCTACAAAATCTTTCAAAAAGTTTTCTCAAAATAAGTTTTCTCAAAATAAGTTTTACGTATTTATTCATAATATCTGGTAATGATATTTAAAAAATCAAGAAAAACAGAAAAAAAATCTAGTATTGAAAATAATATTAAACATTTTATTGAAAAAAACTCACGAACTTTTTCAGTTTCATCAATTACGAATGCGATATAGAACCTTTTGTTTTTTCTGGTGTTTTAAGACATAGAACTTATCCCTGAAAGGAAGTTTTATAACAAATATTCTAAACAAACCACCATGATATTAATAAAAAAATGTCGATAGTTTAAAGTTAAGAAATGGGGAGCTTAATACTAAAAAGGAAGAATTAAACTCAAGCCAGCCTTATTTTTGGAAAGGTATTGAAGAGTAAAATAATACTCTGTTTAAGGAAATAACCGTAATTCTAAAAAAATAAATAATTCAAAGGTATGGCAATCCATACATTTTTTCACTCTAGCAGATTGATTTTTAGTCATGTATTCTGCTACTAAAAAAGCACACCAAGATAAAATTTTGTTGCAATCCGATTATTCGTTTGGAAGATACGGCGGTTTAAAAGGTGCGATTTTTCCAATATTGGTGACTGCCATTTTATAACGGTACATTACCGACACAAACGGGTTTACAGTGCTTCAAAATTCGTGCCAGCTTATAACTCAAAAATATTTACTTGAACTTCCTATATACTAACGCAGTCTTACCAAATGCGACATACTCTTATGCATCCTTTAGTATAATAAATTTGCGATTTTTTTTTTTTGTAATAAAAAAAGTGTATATAAGTCCTTAAGATTTTTACTATTTAGAAAGAAAAGCTTTTAAGCCCAATACAGACTAACTATTGCGATTACGATTGAAGCTTCTCTACCAATGAGATCAGAGCTTTCAACGATAGAGACATGAAACCCTTGTTCTCATTGGTCGAAAAAGCTCAATCGTAATCACAATCGTTAGTCTGGATTGGGCTTTACTCGATCTGTAGGTGCCTTTGGAATAATTTGTAAATTTCCTTTTTTGCGAATTAAATACTATTACCATTATGCTCCAGCTTTAACTACTAAACCTTACGTTACTACTAATGTGATATTTAAACTTACAAAAAAATAAACGCAACAACTTTTATGTAGATTTTGCTTTCATTACGTAAATAACACCCATATTAATTTCTCAATATATTTATATAAAAAGAAATGCTAACTAACCATCAACTAACTGTAGCTGAGCGATTCTAGAGAAATTGTAGAAGTATGATTATGTAATAGATATTCTAAAGGAAAATATTGATGCATTGAAATTTAGGTGAATCATCCTCTTCGCAACGAAGTCGTTGCCAATCTGCAACAATGCTACATGATGATGTAGTATCTGATTATGAAACAACATCTGGATTAAAAATGTACTATCCCGAAAGCGATGAATATAAATTAGTGTTTTTAAGCTCGGATTCGTCTAGCAAAGAGGAGGAATTCGAGGACAGTAGCTCAACAACATCATCTGTTTATAATAGGAATAGCATAATATTGGATGACTGCGATTGGGATTACTTTGAGCCGGGAGCATCAGGCATAACAAGAACTATACTAAAATCACCTTACGAATCACCCATTGTACATCGACGTTCAAATTTATCGCCCTTGGAATCTCCATTATTTTATAGAAGAAATTTATCTGAGTCATCGTCATCGTCGTTGTTTAGACCTCGAGTACGGGAGAGCGACACTGGAACAGATGAGGAGATGTTAATGCATGCGGAAAGTTCATCGCCGACGAGTTCGGATGGTTTTTTGAATGGTACCCAAGAAATCTTTATGCGAAACCGTATGAAAACGAAATTTCTGCGACATCATTCAGCTAAGCACAATCAAAGCAATCATCATCAGCATGGCCCTCATTTACGTAGCGAGACAAAGACCTCTTGTAGCAGTGACAGTGGTGTTGTCGAACCCAAATCTTTGGGCGGCAGTATAAACAACATTAGTTGCTCATGTGGCGGGGGCGGCAGCATTCAGCCGCAATATGTACCAATTCCCGTCCCAGTGCCTATCCCCGTCCCTATAGCCGCTTTCCAAAACTGGAATCCAAACGATCTTATGATGAACAATGGCACCCTAGATGGAACCGTCATTGGTAATCAGCAGAATTCAGCACAACAGGCCGTCGATATATTTCAGCTATGGAGCAATGCTGCACAAATGCATGACCAGAAATTGAGATACCAGCCGGTAATTCCGATACCTGTAGCACAAATTCATACACCACAGGTACAGCCACCACCACCACAAACACAACAGCAACAAATCCAGAGCAGTGTGATTCCTCCACTGCAAACTAACACCATTGATACGTTTTGCAATAGTTCGACCACTGTTTCGAAGATTGCGGCGGGGCCGGCAACGGAAGGGATGGCATCGATAGCCAACAAAACCACAATATCGTCATCACCTTCATCATCATCGTCGTCGTCGTTGTCTACAGTGTTAACAACAACAATAACTACGCTCAAGACATTGGTGGAGCCTCAGCTAGAGCCAGGGCTGGAGTCACAGTCCAATTCAGCTAAACTTGAGGTATTGGGTCCAAATGATGAAGAAAATATCGCCAGTACCGGTAAGACCGCGGTTCGCGAACTTTCATCGGCGGGAACTCGAATGTTGACGAATCGTGAAATCGATAATAACGAAACTGATTTAATATCAAAAAAATCTGCAATTGATAACGAAATAATTTGTGATAAGGCCAATACAACGAATAATGAACGAAAATTCACTGAAAATCAAACGAAAGTAATTGCACTTACAGAAAACGATACTGGCGACGGCTGCGGTAAGAACTATAAAAACGCGGAGGTACAGGGTGAAGTAATTCAAGCAACGAAAGAAATCGCCAAAGCCGACAACGAAGAAAAGAGCATTACCGTGGAGGTAACAGACAACAGAAAGGTAGAGAAGGATTTCGAGGCAGTCGAAGCGGTGGCGGAGGAGGCCATTGACATTAATAGCATTAGTGGCGAGATATCGGCTGTTGCTGCTGAATTTAATTCCATTAAAAGTAGTCATAACTTGCTACAGTCTAGATCTAGTGAAGCTACAGTACATAAATCACGGTTCCAGGTGGCCACAAAAACACGTAAAATGATTTCAATTGGTAAAATCAAATCTAATAATATAGACGATGCCGGCGGATATCTGATTTCGGAAAATGTTTTCTCATCCTCGTCGGATTCGGACACGACCAGTGACGAAGAGGATAATAAAAGATCGGTTCAGCGAAGTTATGATGTTGCGAGTGCATCCCAGCATGAGGATTTAGTGGTTAGTGGGTGTAGTGAAAATAGTGATCAATCGCCATCTACTTCGGCTAAAGATGATGGAACTTCGTCTAGTTCTGAATCTGTAGATACTGATGATACGGGAACTGTTGCGGATTGCCGCCCAAAATCAAAAACATTCTCAAAAGTGTTTGTCGTGAATCGAAATAATTCCTCAAGCGAAACGGACTCTCAAAGTTCGGATGCGAATTTAGAGGATTCTTCGGACAATGATACGGACACTGAACGAGATTGTGGCATAGTTCTAAACTATGTAAAATCACTACCCGAAAATCAGGTGTCTGACGAATCTGATGAAAGCGATTGTGAGTCAACCGCATCAACCGATGAAATAGAGTTCGAACAAGGTGAGAACAGTGATAGCGAAGCAAATGGAGACGAAGGTGTTATCTTGAAAACAGTGCGAATGTTACGGGATGATAAGCTGCCAATAATAGATAACAGCGATAATGAGATAAGTAGCGGTGATAGTGAAGTTGTTGTGAATGGGGGTTTCGACAGCCAACAATCGTCGTTTGACACCTGCAAGGATTATTCAGATATAAGTGATAATATTTTCGATTTCAAAAGTATAGAAATTGATGGCGATGCTAAAAAAGAAACGGAACAACCGGAATTAACGAGTGATAATTCAGAAGTATTTTCAGATTGTACTATTAGTAATGAAATTTCTAACATGGAATTTAAAAATATGGAATCTGATTCTGATACGAATTTAATAAAAGGTTATTGTGATGATAAAAATGTTGATCAATCTAATAGTATCGACTCGCTTAATACAGTTAATCAACTGCAAACGATCTCTAATGACTTATATAACATTATTGCAATATCAAATAATGAAACAGATCAATTAGTTGAAAAGCTAATGAAAGATGTACAATCGATCAATGAAGATCATTTGCGTAAGCAGCCACAAACGAAATCATTACTTCAATCTTCTCATCCGTCATCAGCATCTGTAGAACGACATTTACCGACAACGATGGATATCAATATTGATAAGTGTATTACATTAAAACCGGATTTCGATGTAATTGCCTCGAATAAGGAAGAACAACAGCAGATTTTATTAATAAACTCTATTGAGCCTGATGCTATTTGGGGAGCGAAAGTGACCACAACAGAGGAAACATCAGAAAACACAGAGGCAACTACATCTGAAGCAGCAATACCATTAACAACGAAAATAGCCACAATTCCAACAACAACGAAAATAGCAGAAACAACGAAAACACCACAAGGTAAAAAAGAATCAGGTATTAAGATGGCTGATTGCAAGAGCACTGAAACTGGTTTTTCGACAACAAATGAAACAAACATTTGCAATGATTATTATACAAGCGATGATAGCAACGAGATAAACAGCGATAGTAGGGACAACGAGAGTGGTACTGGTATATGTGCTGTTATTGACGATCTCGACTATGATCACAAAACAGAAGAATTGGTAGATCGTGAGGGCGGCATTGTACAAGCAATAGAAAACAATGAAAATTCACGCAATGAATATGAAAATAATTTTCACGAAGACTGTACTAAATCTACACGGCAATGCTCGACACGGTCTAATGATCAACATGACGTTGTTCATGAAATCCCCACTCAGCCAGGTGTAAAGAACCTTACCTGTAGTGAATACCAGCAGCAGCACGAAGAACAACAACAATACACATCCAGTGAACAGTCACCGTTTGAGTCGGAGTTTATGCCTACAACCAATGATGAAAGTAGTTGTTTCCCTAATCATAATGCCGACCCCGTCGTCGTGTCGTGTCTTACTGCTTTGAGCACAAATGAAAATCAAGAGAAACAGGCAGTTGAGAATGAACTTTCATACGGTACGGATTATAGCGAAACTAGTAGTGGTAGCTTATCAGCTAAATATCATCGTAGTTTAGTGATGATAACGCAGGATAATAAAAACTCGCCAGTGACACCAATGTCACAAGTTAGTGTTATTACGAATGATACGACGCGAATTATATCCTCCGAGGATGATGACTCGATTACCGTGCAACATACAAATTCGCAATCCGATCGTTGTGAAACCGACAGCACCTGTGGTGATATTGACCCAAATAGTTTGGCTTGCTGCTATGCAATGCCAATGGAAAAAAGTAATGCTAGTGCTATGCTACGATTAGGTAAAAGTACTGCTGATTGTGTTGATCAGCAGCAGATCAGTGGTGAAAGTTATGCGACTAATGATTCGATCAATAATAACGACAGTGGTGGGGGTGAGGATATTAACAGTGATAGTAAAAGTAAAATAGGTTGTAAGGGCGGCATTAGATCTAGTGATGTTACTGTTGTCACTGGAGCTGACACATTATCAGCTGTTGTTTGCCTTGAGGACGGGCTAGCTGATGATGATTCGTGGGTAGAGGAAATCAGTCACGATGAGGAGGAATTTGCGATAACAACTGCGACTGATTCGGATGTCGATTCAAGTGAAGATTTCTCTCTAGCATCGCTAATTGATCGTGAAGAAGAACTCCGAGGATACAATCGAACCGCGATTGATTTCACGCTTCATACAATTGTTGAGGAAAGCTGCGAAGAAAGCGAAGTTGAGCAAAATTACAAACAAAAACATCGCATTTCAGCGTCTGAGTTGGAAAAATATTTCTTCTATGGATTGGGGGATGGAAAACCATTAAGTTCAATCGATACAAGGGAGGACAGCGCTTCAGAAATCAGCAGTGTATGCAGTGAAGGTTTAGATTCGTTAGGAGTGCCCGAAGAGCCCCATCATGATTTAAATAATGCTGCTGAGCTGGCTTCGTCACGATTAGAAAAATATTTCCTCACAGGATTCATGGGTTTTTCAGGTGAACGAAATGGATCTGACGAAAGTGAAAGTGTTGGCAGTGACAGCGAAGGGCATCCGAGTCCAGGCCAGAGACGCAAACGCTTGGTGAGAGCTAGAGGTACGCCAAGATCTCATAATTCCTCATTAGATAATCTGTTGGCAAAAGATGATATTAACGAAGCTGGATGTAATGATAACCACAATGACACAATCGATTCGTCTGAATCGGAGGCATGCGATGAAACGGTAATTCATGCTGGCGACAATTTAAATGATACTATTAAACGTAAAAAACAGAATCGAAAACGACATGATTCCGACGAAAAGAAATCATATGACAACGACGAGGGCTCAGATAAAAACGAATGTAAGACTCCGCAGCCGGAGTTTTTGCTACCGGTTTACAATAATTTAGCTCAATCTAAGAAACAGCATAGTCGTGATAGTGGATTTATTGGAAGTAATGATGATTTGCTCAAAAATGATGAGTCCGTTAAATCTCCAGAGCTTCGAATCGAACTGGAGGAAATCAAAGAGGACTCACAAGAATCTAAAGAGACTGAAACATCTTCCGCGGCATCGAAATCGAATTGTGCTCAACAAAGCCTACTATCCCGTAAGGATAGTTTCAATAATTGGAGTTCAGATGAAGAGACCAACCTTATGATGTCAAAGATGCGGCAATTCTTCAAAACGTTGGTGGCTGCTAGTGCTAATGCCCAAAATATAGTCAATAGCTCGCGAAATTCAACTCCGATCGTAAGTGAAACGAATAGTCCGAAACAAGGGACACCGGTACCTCGGCAACGAAATAAAAACAAACCCGCTCAATTAGTTTATTTCGAGAGCGAATTGACGCGCCTAATGAAAACTGTGCCAGGTATAAATGACGAACAAGTGCGTGAAATAGTCGAATATTTAAGCAGTGAGGATACGTGGTCAGATTCTTATGATTCGTCAGATTATACGAGCTCCGATCTAGAAGGTGCTGTCAGTAAAACCCGAAAGGCTGAATTGAAGGAGCAGATATCGGCTAGTTGTCAACAAATCATCAATAATTTCGATACAACGGTGAACGATGAAGAGGGTGATCGGGGTGACGGCGGTGTACTTGACGAAACCCATGGGTTAAACCCAGAAACGGCACTCGTTTACCAGAAACTGGTTGCCTCATTTTCAAAAATTGCTACTGGCCCAACTGAAAAAGAATCTGCTGAGACGCCAAATAAATCACCACAACTAATCGCCAAAGTTATGCATCATATCGGTACAAGACTAGTGGCTCTCATGCATGAAGTTAGCAGTGGAGAGTCACACGCCAGTAATTCACCTATACCCCCGGTCCGTTACCACAGGAAGCTACACCAAAAAATTTCCGCAACGACAACCGAAGATGATGATAGTACGTCGGACAGCAATCTAGAAAAAGCTGATGATTTGAGTTTTAACAATTTGCCAAGGAGTAAATCACATGATCTTCTACTTAGCGGTACACGTCCGCAACATCATCAGTCCAGCAGCGGTGTCAGCGACACAGCTGGTGAGGAGAAAGAGGCTAGCGACTACGAACGTTTCTCGTGGCGTGGTAGCTTTGAATCAGCATTACTGGCTAATGGTGATTCCAGAACTAAATTAACATTACTCGATCGTGATAACTCATCATCTGCGTCCGCTTTGGCCGCAAAGCGTCGATCTGCAGGTGATCTGTTATTTAATCATAAAAGTTTAAGTCGTGAACAGCTCGATCGCGTCCGATCGTGTGGCAGCATCGGTGGAAATACTGTTGAAAATGATCTCGAATCATCGAAACTATGGGGTTCGTCAACTAGTCAAAATACAAGCCGTAGGCGATCAAGTGTACCGGACGCTGTATGCGAATCAGAGAATTCAAGCGAGGATGATGGTGCTCACAACTTCCCAACAAGGTCAACGCTACCGCGAAGTTTGCAGGCTTCTTCATCGGCTAGCACCAACTCACTTCCACGTCTATCGACCACGAATTTATCAACACCTATGCAAAAATCCCAAAGTGTCTATCAGTTTCTACCAAATAGCGTGAAAAGTGCTCGCTATCGTCCTCCAGGTTTTGGTATAATCGGTCGACCAAATTCTGCGGCTAAAAAATCTGCCTCCACACCTGGACTACAGCAGCTCATGTACACGAAACGTGACACCCGAAGAAGATTAAACTTGTTAGGTAATGGAGGTGAGTTACCACTTATTTTTTTTCTTTTCCAAACCTCGATATATTTAAATTTATTGATTTTCTTATTACACATTCTACGCCATGCCATTGTCCCAGTCGGAAGGAAAGCCTAAATTCATATTAAATTATAGAAGAGTTCACCTGGCATTGGCACAAATCGGCTTTCATTTCCCTTCATTCTGTGGTGTTTTTTTCATTCCATATGCGTTCAACACAAATGCAAAAACAATGAATCTTGTCCAGTGTAAATCAATATGCCACGTGATACACCTTAGTCCTATAGGGCTTATTTACTTACCATCCCTCAATTTCAAGAAACCTCTATACATGTGTAAATAAATTCAATGCACGTGATTGAATTTCTTTTAACAATAACTTACATTTGATCCATGTTTTTTTTTTGTAACATAAAGGTCGGTACGCAAAGATGAGAAATACTAAATAATGTCTGAAAATCGTTAAATTATTACTGTAATCAAAAACTTATGTTGTTGTTCAGAATTAAATTTCTGTATATTATATAACTTTTACTTACATAACTTTTACTTCATTAGATTACGTCATTAGATTCAACGATAAGTAATTAAATCAAATAAAACAAATCGTTAAATTTGCGCCAACGGTTTTTGTATTTGTTTTAAATGAAAAGTATTTAATCCAAATGATTGTTGCTGATTCAAAGCTACCACGCCACGAGAAGGGATTGTTGAAAAAAAAAATCTGAGATTATGGTCATATAAAAGCTTACAAAAAGGAACTCAAACTAATTTCTAGAGGAAGATATTCTCCTAAAACCATTTTTCTTCAGGTTGATACAACAAAATAGAAAATGTTTTTAATATCGTGGCATAATTATCAGGAAAACCATATCCCCATCTTTGATCTTATGCAAGCATAACAACACAGAAAATGTATATTATGTGCCGCCAACAACGATGATGATTATCTCTCGTTCTCTTTTCTATTCGTCATTTTTATTAGCTCCGATATTATTGCCTATACATTCAATGCAAATGTTCGGTTATTTGTTCTGACTGCATGGAGTAAGAAAGCGCGCTCTGTCAGACAATCAAACTAACTAATTGGGTTTTTGGTTTAAATATTTTTCATTTGAACCATTTTAGATGCATGTAAATCAAATACAATACATTGGTTTAAATAATTTGGATTTATTTGTTTTTACTACTTTCTCTTTTAGTTCAAATAAAAAATATTTGCTTTAGAACCATAAATGAAAAACAGCTAAATCAAATTACTGTTCTTGATATGACTACACGCCCGATTTCTCCCAGTGTATAATTGCAACAAAAATTTTGTTCTACAGTGAGCCGGACACTTTTTACAATATAACAGCTCCGTTAAAAAAAATAACAAATAATTGGTCATTCGATATACAGACGAATTTTTGAATTTTTTGACCACACCGTTTTAACACGTTCACCGCTCACGTATTTTTTGAGTTTTTTGTGATTTTTTGAACATTTTTTCCAAGAGAAACTGCATGTCACATATTTGGGACAGATATCTAAGATACTTAAATATGACTTGAGTTTTTAGTAGGATTAGTGACACATCACATTTTTGACCCATATGTGTGACGTGAGTTGAGTGGTAAACGTGTTAAGAAAACGGAAAATTGGACCCAAAATTCTGATTTCTTAAGAGCATCAGTACAAGAATATTCTGAAAGTAATGCTGGGTTTACACGAATGACAGATAATGACAATCTGTCATAAAAGAATGGACAAGTTCATTCTTTTATGAGAGATTGTCATTTTTCTGACAGAAATAATGACAAAAATGATACTATTTACACGATGATGACAATTTATGACAAAAAAAATGACAAATTTGTCATTCGTGTAAACGCAGCATAATTCCAATGCAGTTGGCTAGTGGTTGTTAATAATTTAATAATACATGAGTTAGCAGGGATGGGACGCGGAAACTTGGATTAACTTTTGACCTTAGGCTCTGTTTACATCTGCGAATTTTTGTTTTTGAAATTTTTCCACGAATTCAGAATTTATTTTACTGGGCAAAAGCTAACAGAACTTAAATTTATTCTGGGAATTTTTTATGAAAAAATGCAAGTTGCATTTGAATCAAGTTCACGAGATTCGGAAAATAATCTGATATTCGAGAATAAAATTGCGAAGTAAATTCTTAAAGATGTTAAAATTTATATCAAATGAATCGCTTTGTGTACACGTATCTCCGAAGGAATTCAAAAAATAGGACAAAATTGCACCTTTGAATTTACTAAATTTAGTTTTTTTGCTCGTGGCAATATAATTGTTTTTTGATAAGATGCAATGTTACTTTTTAAAAGTGTCGACGAGCTCGAATTTTATTCAAAAAATTCCGCGATGGATTTTATTCTTCAAATTTATTCCAAAAATTCGATTCTTAATATAAACGCGTGTGAATTATATTGTGGTGATTTATTCTCAAGACTTGTTTCAGAAATAAAATTCTAGAATTCAAAAATACAAACCTATTTTATAATAGATATAAGAGGAAATTTATTTTAGATTTGAAATCTGTGATAAGAAAATAGCTTACATTAAAAAAATTTAAAAAAATATTCCTCACTATTATTTTAACACGTTGGCTACCATGTGAGTCACCGGTGTACACACACTATTGTAATTACCGTCAGTTTCTCAAGTTCCACGGTTGAGTGCAGTCGCTCGTGCGGTACAAAGGGGGTTTCTTTTTTGTCCGTTATATTTTATTCGATTCGTTCGTTTTTGTCTGTATTGATCTTGTGTTCACTGGTGACTCACAAAGTACAGAAATGATTTTTGCGTTTTTTTCCAGTGTATACTAGCGGAGTAATCGTTTTTTTGGCTGGTAGCCAACGTGTTAAAACAGTTTTCTTTTAACGAATGACAATGAATGAAAATACTTTACAGATTGTTAATACATACCTATGTGCGTTTTGCAAAATTGATGACCATATCTCTGGGCGAGATGGGGGAATAGGGGAGAGAAAATAGTTTTGCAATTCTCATAAAGGGATATCTAGACGAATAAAACTAGTTGATATGCAATAGTAACAATCGATTTTAAATTTGAAAAACCGAATTTTTGTTGACTCATGTGTGAAAAGTTGATGAAAATAATTGTAAGAAGAAATTTATTATGAGCTATTATTAATTGTTTTCAAATAAAGCACATCTGCGAAAAGATTCAGAGATGGATTTAATGAAAATTATTCTACTTTAAAATATTAAAAACCAAATACGTCCAACATAGAAATTCTTTTAGGTTTATTAATTCGGCTGTAAATTTTCTTACCATTTAATAAAGCAGCGCAGAGAAATTTGATTTCCAATACAATGTTTAGTATCTGCTTTCACAAAAGGCACTTTATTTCGAATAACATTTTTGAATGTTAAAACCAAATTTCTGTATGAATAACTGCCAACATACCGCTAAATATTCTCATGGTCATCGAGCTTTACGTTCACGGCCATCTATAGTTGTATGAAAATACAGTGCTATATATTATATCAACACATGCAGAAAACATATATAGATTTTGCACATCAAACGTTTGAAGACGACTAAAACAAAACCGAAAGAGCGGTTGAATGCTAAAAAAATATGTCTGTCGGTTAGGTGCCGTTTAATGCCGGTATTTTCTGTTATAAAATAAAAAGAAACACATTCTCATTATCCGGTCAGCCACACAATTGACCACATAAATACCAGTAGACTCCTACAGGCAACAAAATGTCATCGTCATCATTATCAGTAACTAACATAATTAGCCAACTTAAGATAGTAGGTACGTAAAAAGGTTAAACATTTCTGTGTGCCTAAAAACCATAAACCCGATCGAGATTGCTGTAATATGGCTAAAAGTAGGTTTAACTTTTACTTAATACATTCCAATATTTCCACAAAAACGACTGATCAATAAACTGTCGTTGGAAGAAAATAGTTTCGTTAGATAAAACAATTTATATTGTTATTTTCTTACTTTTTTGTTTAGTTACTTTTTTGTTTTCACTGCAAGACCCGAGTGATTTCGCAAAATAATAGCATTTGTACTTTTACTGTCAAAAGATAAGGAAACTTGTATTTCTTGTTTTACTTGAAACACGTCTAAAAAGCACCGGATACCTAGGATTTACACTGTTAGAAATATTTTTGTTTTCTGGTATCTAATAATCTAATGTATAGGTCTTTTAGATTTAATAAGGAGTTCGCTTGTTTCCATACTAGAACACAAATTTTATCCAAAGAAACCGAAAATTAGTAAAAATTTGTTAAGCAGTATTATTAGACATGTGATTTAGAAAACTATAGCTCACTGTGGATTTCAGATTCAACCAGGTTTTACTGTTTCTGTTTGATTGAAACCCATAAAGTATATTATTTTTGTCACACCGTTCTTAAAGGATATACCTAAAAGCAAGTTGTTCAGAATGTTAACAAAGGGCATAGTCGGGTAACCATACTGAAACTGCCCTTGACTCCAAAATGAAAACTTTTTAGGACATTTACCACACTTTAGTACTACAAACAATTGTGCGAAACTTTAGCTCTCTGGGAGCCAGTATTGCCGAGTAAACTAAAAAAATAATTTTTGAGCAAACGATGGGGGAGGAGGGAAGGGGCGGGCGGGGGTTAATGAGATCAAAAATTACCGTGACGTATTTTATGGATAGCCCGAAAAGAATTATTTCTATTTCGACTTTTCTGCGATGTTGCTTCCCTGTGCATTTTTTTCTCTCTTAAACGAGAAAATAGCTGGTGGGCAAAGCTACCAGAGACCCTGTAAACTCCGAAAAATATTAAACATCATATTAAAGCTTATTTAAAGCTTTCGACGACTCCACCGCAGAGGGTTTATTTTCCACCGCAGAGAATGAAGTGACATGCTGATAAAAATATTATATATATTTTACACATACATTTAAAATGCCCTTAATTATCTAACACAGTGACCCTATATTAATCCGATAGAAGAAGATTATGGAATTTTGAAGAAACCTGTATCTGTAACCTGTAGAGAAAAAAATCTAAGAATTTAGGGCGCACCAAAGAGTCTTAAAATGAATTTTGAGCCCTTGACAATTATAGCTTTTCGATTGGCCTCTGGCAATTATAGCTTTTCTTATGAATAAAATTCTTATTTTTATCATCTTTTTCGAAAAATCGAAACTGTGTTTTACTATTTCTTCAATAAGTCAATGTACCCCACCCTATGGCTACAAGTCTCCCACCCCTGGGGCACTTTGGTCAGTTTGAGGAAGTCCATTAAAGTCATTAATTTAAAAAAAACTAAACTCAAATAAGGGAAACGAAAAACGACATATTTCGAAATTTCAAGACCAAAATATATTGCAAAAAAAATTTAAGTGCGAAAATTTTTTTCAAAATATGTTGCAACAAATTTTTTAGAGCGGTTTAGGGAAAAAAGTGGCCATTGTGTCTCAGTCTACCCTAAATTTTTATGGATGCCTGCACGCCTGGAACTCAGGAAATTCTGCGAATTGTAATCTGAAATTGTACAGGCATGTACTTAACCAGTTAACAGATCCAAAATAGAAAACATCCTTCCCGTTAAAGTTTAAAAAAAATAATAATAAATTATTTATTATTATCTTTTTTACATAATTATTTGTACCTTAATCGGTTGAAATTTACATAATTTCAGTTTTTTACCGAGTTGTACACACTCCGCGCCGCCCTCCGGGAGTCGTTCATGTCCACACGGTAAAAACTGGAGTCTAATTTTAAGACTTTTTTTCCTACATATAGGTCAACACCTTTTTGAGCCTAAAAATCAAACTTAAAAGTTTGAAATTATTTTCCTTTTAAATAGTATTATCCGGTCTAAATTTAAGGTATTAAAATTTAAATTTTAGTCTAAAAAAATCTAAAAATTAGTTCCAAATTTGTAAAAATTCTCAAATTAAAACCTTACGGTTTAAGTTTAAGATGTCTGAGTCTTAAATTAAGACTGGAATGGTTAAAAAATATTCATAAACTTCTAAAATTCGTAAATTATCCGGGTAAATAATACTATCCGGTCTAAATTTAAGACTTAAAAGTTTTAATTTCAAACTGAAATAAAAGACTAAATATTAGACAAAAAGTTTAATTCAATTTTATCCGAATTGAAGTAAAACTTACAAGGTTTAGTTCTCAAACTTATAGGTCTAATATTTCGATTAAAAGTCTAGAAATAAGGCGGAGAGGTTTAAAACAAATTTTTAAGAAAGAAAAAGTTTACTTTTTAAACTATAGTCTTAAAAATAAACCGAAACTCACTAAATATTAAACTTTTCGACTAAAATATACTCTAAACTTTCAAAAAGTTTTAAAAATAGAGAAAATAGTTTAAAATTCCACTAAACTTTCAAAAGTTTAAAAAATAGAAGGAAAAAGTCTTAAAATTAGACTCCAGTTTTTACCGTGTGTAAACGCAAGATGCTTTGACGTGATTTTGACCAATTAATTTTCTTTTTTGCACAAAAATTTCCAAATTTCATGGGGCTGAAGGGCGCCGAACGATAATGTCCGAAAAATTTGAAAAAAATCACAGAAGTTCGAATTATCAGTAGACAGACAAAGTCTCACCCCCATTAGAATTTCTCACTCGAAAAATTTCTTTTAAGTAAGTGCCACATCTACAGTTTTCCATCAGTCGCAACTGTTACAGTACTCGTCAGTTTTCCATCAGTTTTTTACATCTAGTTAAGCGTTCACATCTATCAGGTTGCGACTGACAGTTTTTTGTGAAAAGTATCCATTCATTTTGATTGTAGTTCAAAAAGTGCTAGTCGATAATAAAGAGAGAGAGTCTTTATGCATTATTGTTGCATTAAGTTCAAAAAATAAAATGTTGTTCCATTCTGATGCGATACGACTGACGCGACTGAAGCGACTGACGCGAACGTTCACACCAATCAGTTTCCCATCAGTTTGCTATAAAAACTGATCTGCCCACAAATTTTTTCGTGGTTGCCCATCAGTCGTCTGATTTTACGTTCACACCAATCAGTTTCCCATCAGTTTCCCAAAAACTGATGGAAAACTGGTAGATGTGGTCCATACTTTAAGTTCGGCCCTACTGTCCATAAAATACTTTACACTTTTAGGGAAGTTACATATAAAGAGAGGGGAAGTGGCAAAAGCCTAAACTTAGTATGACGTTTTTATACCCGTATGGTGAAACCAAAGGGTATATTAAATTTGCCTTACCGTTTGTAACGCCAAGATCCCGTCATTGCACACAAAAATGAATTACACCAGTGTGTTTAGAATGATGAAAAAAGTTGAATTTAGCATGTCCGTCCGTCCGTCTGTGGCGCGGATTGCGGGCGCACGGATTGAGCTAGAGACTTGAAATTTAGCACAGATTCGTTTTTCGTAAAATGCAAAGCTAAGTTCGTTAATGTGCAAAAATGGACCATTAGCAAACGATTTTTGTGAATATACGAACAAAAACGATTTTTGCGAATATCTCAAAAACGGTGCATCTTATCAAAAAAGTGCAAGAACAAAAGTTATTTAGGATATGATTCTACATAAAATTCTTATACATCAAAATCCGATTGGAATAAATTTTAAAAAATCTTATTGGAAAGTCTGACTTCGCCATTCACTTAAATCACTATACGGGTTTTCAATAATTGCCAGATTGGCAATTATAGCTTTTGTTATGTTTTATGGATATCTTCTTGTATTAAAGTAGTCGCAAAAAAGTGTTTGCCGTGAATACTGATTGTTTTATGTCTGCCGGTGGACACAATTACAAAACTGGAAATTATTTTTTTCTTTCTTGTAAAATGTAGTTAACAGCTATAGCTTCCCAAAAAATCTAAATCTATTACACTCTTTATTATCCATGCGAAAACTTTTAGTTTCAAACTGAAAGTGGATAATGACAAAAACTTGTATAATTAAATTCACAGATAAAATTATTCTCACATAGCGTACCATCTGTATATTCGTTATGATGTATTATTGTGAATTGGCCGGATTTTCTCGTTCTACAAACACATCTCAGCATATGAACGTGTTTCCTTTCATTTCTATATAAATAATATTATCTAAATATTAATGCTATTTCATAGACTACTTATAGCACATCAGGACAATGAAATTTATAAAATAATAACTCTCACGTTTCTCTCAAGTCATGTTATGCGATCTATAGTGCTACCAGATTAAACCAGAGATGAAAATATTTCTCAATTTTTATAAAGACTCACTTCTGATGAGGAATATTTATATCGACCAGAATAACACTCACTTCTGATGAGGAATATTTATGTCGAGCAAAATAAAACTCAGTCCTGATGAGGAATATTTTTGCCGAGCAGAATAAAACTCTTTTTTAAAGAGATTTAAAATGTTGTGAAAAACTTATACTCAATGAGTTTTTGAAAAACTCCTTGACTTGAAAAACTCTATTCGAAGAGGAATATTTATATTGAGCAAAATAAAACTCATTTATGTGTCGTCAAAAACTTATACTCGATGTTTCTCGCTTTGTTTGATACGTGGTCTTTTTAATATTATGTTGCTTTTATGGGGTGGTGATGGGTGGATGATGGGTGGATGATGGGTGGGTTAGTAGGGGGTGGGGTGAGGGGGGAAGGGGGGAAGGGGAAGTGGAAGGGGGGGGGGGATTTTTTTTCCAAAAATTTTTTTTTTGGAAAATAGTATGGAGCAAAATAAAATTAGGGAGGAAATTTCTGAACAGCACATGACTTTCTTATACAAAAAAATTTTTTTTTTCAGGAAAATACCCTAGAGCAAAATAAAATTAGCGAGGAAATGTCTGAACAGCACACGACTTTCTTATACAAAAAAAATTTTTTGGAAAAAAAAATCCCCCCTCCCCCTCCTCCTTCCCCCTCCACCTTCCCCCTCCCCCCACACCCCACCCCCTACTAACCCACCAATCACCCACCCATCATCCACCCTTTACAATAAATAATAATTTCTTATCATGCATTGAAAATTATTTGAAATCGTACACTAGCCACACCATACAAAATCGACCAAATGAGTTTTTCGTCAGCTCAGCGAAATAAAACTCATTGGAACTGATATTTATTTTCAAGAAATATTTATCTCTCATTAGAACTGATATTTATTTTCAGGAAATATTTATCTCTCATTAGAACTGATATTTATTTACAGAAAATATTTATCTCTCTTCTTGAGTTTTTCGTCGCACAAATAAAACTCATCTCCTTCAGAGATATTTTTTCGCACAATGAAAAAGTTATTAGTCGTGAGTGAGACTTGAAATGAGAGATAAAGAGAGATAAAATAACTCTTATTTTCATCTCTGGATTAAACCTAGTAATGGATATTTCACAATAGCACAGGCTATGATTAAATCTTCCGGAACTAAAGCCTTCCACTAAAGGAAGTAGCTACCATTTAGGGCTTTTGTAAGCACTTTTTACGCATAAAGAATACAACTTTGCCACAAAGTACAAAGTAAAACTTTTTTGCTTGTGAATAAAATTAGAAAATTAACAGATTATAATTTCGTAATATTTTCTATTAACGGTAACCACTAAATAAATACATAAAATCATGAAAAAAACGTTTAACCGCACGCTTTTGTTTCAACAATAAAACTTTAAGGGTATTTTGTTCATATTTTGAAGAAAATGTCGAGAAACTTCGCCACAGCTTTTTTCCAGACAAAATCGTACAAGAAAACCATTCAAAAAAAAAACTCCAGAGTTTTATTAGTTTTATGTACGACTGTACGTATATTACACGTAACCAAAAATACTTGTGACTAACAATAAAAATATTCTTACTTTATAAAAGTATGCATGAGTATGTATGGTATGTATGTATAGGCATAAACCTTATATTTTATTGTACCTGTGCAAAGCTGAAGAAAATCTTTAACTTTATTTGAACTCATACTGCTGGATAGCATTAAAATTTTCTAGCAGGCCTTGAATAGCGTCAGTAACTACTTTTTTTGGGCGGCATAATGCTGCGAACGATGAAACGAAAAATTCCACTACTATAGCTTAGCTGCAAAGGTATCATAATGCTGACGAATAAAATTCCGTCGGCTAAACTATACGCTGAGTTCCGCTTTCATTGGATGATGTTATAAAACTGTATTAAAGTAATTCTCTTATTTGCAAATAAACAATCATGTTTACGTAATGTCACATACTTTCTCACCCACCCATTAGTAAGCAACTAAAATATGAAAAATTTCAAAATAGAGATACCAATTAAATGGATTTTTATAAATTAACTTGTAATTTAATTTCATTCACTTCGATGAGATATCAATTTTTGAAATGAACACGGCAAATATGTATGTTTTTTGCAATATTTCGAAATTTTGTATTGCTTGTTAAACTATTTTATGGACAGATAATAACAAAGAAAGCACGAAGAATGAGCTAACGATATACAAAGATGGTAACTTGTTTTATTTCGGGGCCAAGACGTAGTAGCAATTGATGGGATTTCCTAAATCAGACGTCTATATCGGTATAGAGTTGAAAATGATTTAATTCACTTATTTATTTATTTACTGGGCTATTTCACAAACTTGTCTGCTGCATATATTCCACAAATGGTTTTTTTTTACAAGAATTAATGCTCGTTGAATTTATCAGTAATTGCAAACACATAAACATATATTAGTAACATGGCAGGCGTATAACTAGAGCAGAAAATCATGCTATGAATTTAGAAAATAAATAATGAAAAGTAAAGAAAGTATGAACGAACAGATATATTTTAAACTGATAACGGTTTGTGATTTTGTAGTAAAAATTTTAAATAAAATTAAAAATCAAAATTTAAAATACCTGATGAGAACAGCACATGACTTTCTTATACAAACAATTTACACTATAACCCGACGAAAAAAAATATTAATTTACATAAAAACATCAATTTTTTTTTACGAAATCTGAAATATCTCGATAACGGTAAAAAATATCGATTTACTGTACCAAGCAAAAATTAGGAGAATTTTAATACCTTTAATTCCTGGTTTAACCTTAAGACTGCCCATATGGCCTCTTTCGTGCCATATACAATCTCGGCGTATGCACGTAATAGATTACAAATATATAACAAATATTCAAAATAATGACCTATGATTGTAATGAAAGAATGTCAGTACTCTATTAAATGAAAATATCTCGAGAACGAATAAAGATGACGAATAGCGGTGAATAAAAAAGTGTGGTTATTCTCTTTAATTCATTTCACACATTGAACTACCAAAAAGACGTTTGTTTTTACAATATTCACAAAAAACTGACATTTACAACATAACGGTATATCTCGAGAATGGTTTGAGATATCGAGTATTCAGCTTTAGCCATACTCAAGACTGTTGAAAACGCGTCATTTGCTTTAGCCATACTCAAGACTGTTGAAAACACGGTATTCCCTCAAAAGTAGCTGAGATTATCTTATTCCAGAACCAAACATACCTGTGAAATTTCATAACTCTAGCTCAAGTATTATAGTTTTTGAGAAATCTTGTACACAGACTAATTGACAGACAGAAAGACATTATTGTAAAACGGTGGAATACACGGCTTCTATTAGAATCTCTAAAAAAATGCTTCAAGTTTTAATATAGGCTATTGCAATCCTTATGTTTAAATTTGTGCAAATCCCACCGTTTGATGGAACATTACCAGTCTGTCACATGCAGACTTTCATCACGTGTTCAAGAAAAAGGTTTTTAGATTGTAAGGGGTCAAGACCGACGATCTGATTTTCGAACAGACGGTCATGCATGTGTCATCTGTGTTTCTAATTTAGCTTTCAACGGCGTATTTATCACATTCGTATTTTTATCGTATAAAACGTGTGTTAAACACAATAGAATTAGAAACATGTTTTTCACATGTCACGTGATGTCGTCTACAAGTGTCTAAAATAATTGGTTTGATGGTTAATCGCGATAGATATATTGAATAATTGTTTATATTGGCTTAAATACTCGAACACATACACACACATGTTTATTTATATATCTTTAATTTTAAAAAAATGCAGAGAGATGTTGATGTTGTGCTAAACACAAGCAAAATTGTTACAAATTGATAGAATTACGCTTTTATTTTAGGAACATACAATATATAAATCACGAAAACAGAAATTGTACAATAGCAAGAGCTGCTAATAGATTTGTACTCTTCTTATGATTTTCAATAATTCTAATTATTAAGATTCCTATCTGCATAGTAGGTCAAACTGGGATGCATTGTGCAGGATTTTCCAAAGTTAAATCGTGCTGTTTTTTTCTACTGAATTAGAAAACTTTTAATTTAATAAAAAAAACCTTGAATATTTGGCTATAAAATACAGAAAAACTTTTCTTTCTTTCTTTCACATTTAGAAATGAAAGTAATTTTGCTGAATATGTCCCATAGAATATGTCCCATAGGGTACGTTCGGCTTTTGTTTGGGCACTTTTTTTTACTTTCTTATACTTTCTTATACTTTCTTATTACTTTCGTATATTTACGTATTGTGGTGATGAAAAATGCCAACTTCTTGATTTTGCAATTCCCAAGCATTACCGAGCCAATTAAAATCATATTACAAAAATGTTTTTCTATCGATCAGTGCCTTAGTCTGTGTAAAGGATTTCCCAACAACTTCTAGAGCTAGCTATAAAATTTTGCTTGCATATATGATCCTGGAATGGGAGGATTTTAGCAAGATGATGACTTTTTAAAAATCGCAATTTCGTTTTTTGTGGCTTCCTCGGAAACTACTCGTTTTCCAGTAGTCTTTATATATAACGAAAGTTTGAGACCAAAAAAATTCCTACACATTTGTCTATTAGAACTCGATATCTCAAACCGTTATCGAGATAAACCGTTTTTTCAAAAAATTCAGTTTTTTGCTCTCGAAAACTAACGGTTTTGGGAGATTGTCTCGGGTCTTTCAACAAGGACATAACAATTTTGTATTTAAATAAAACACAGAATAATTGAGATATCGGGCTGAAATTTTTTTCCAGGTGTAGTGGACATGTTACATTTAAGTATGAAATTCGATGTCGTTCATATGGCCATCGCGAGCATTGCACTGATTGATTCTTTGGAGCCAATTTTCCACCACTCTTCCACACATATCGGCCGGAATGTTGGCAATTTCGCGTTCGATATTGTTCCTGAGCTCCTCTAATGCTACATTTACACGAATGACAAATTTGTCATTTTTTTCTTGTCATTATGTTAATTCCCGTGTAAATGGCATAATTTTTGTAATTTTTTCTGTCAGAAAATGTCAATCTCTCATGAAAGAATGAACTTGTCCATTCTTTTATGCCAGATTGTCATTCGTACAAACGCAATATTAGTTATGACAAAAGTTGAATACTAAAGTTGTCATAACTAATATTGCGTTTGCACGAATGACAATCTGGCATAAAAGAATGGACAAGTTCATTCTTTCATGAGAGATTGACATTTTCTGACAGAAAAAATTACAAAAATTATGCCATTTACACGGGAATTAACATAATGACAAGAAAAAAATGACAAATTTGTCATTCGTGTAAATGTAGCATAACGTTGTTGGCTTATTGGCATAAACCAACGACTTAACATAACCACATAAAAAGAAATCCAACGGCGTTAAATCGCATGAGCGAGGTGGCCATTCGACCGGACCATTTCTCGAGATTACACGATTGCGACCACCGACTCAGAATTTCGGTAGTAAGTTTTAATAATTTCCAAACGTTGTTCGTTCGTGAACTTCACCATGATAAAAATGTAAACCTTGACTGACGTTTTAGCATTGCCAGATCATAAAAAAAGTTTTAGGGGGCGTTTTTATTAAAATACAAAATTGTTATGTCCTTGTTGAAAGACCCTTTATGAAGAGATAAATCAAAAAGAATAACAATTCCTAATATTTTATAATTTACAGTTATTTATTGTCTTTATTCTTTCTCGAGATATTTTTATTAAGAAGTGAAAAATAAGATTTTTGCGGATTGCTTGCAAACTAACAATCTTTGTTAAACATTTTAAGGAATCATTAAAGATATTAAAATTTTCAACATTTTGGTCTTTTATCGTAAATCAGTATCAACATATTTCAAATTTTGTACAAAAAATCATATTGCTATATAAACTGATGTTTTATTTGTCGGGTTGCAGTGTAAACATGGTCATAGCGCGCGGTCATAAAAAAAGTCATGTGCTGTACATATTAATTTTTTTTATTATATTGTACTAGTTTCACAACTATTTCTTAAATAAATAAAAAATATGAAAAACAAATATGTATATCAATCATAAAAAATAAAACAATTTATCATAAACAAATTATTCCGAGGCACACTCGGCTTTTCAATTGGAGAATGTGAAATATCTCTAAAAGCCGAATGTGCTCCGAATTTCTGGTGTTAATTTTATTTGTTTTTTTTTTCCTACAACCCTGTACATTTAAAGACATTATATTTACTTGTCTCGAACTAAGCATGTGTAAAAACTGTTTATGAAAACGGTTTAAAAAAACTAACGAAGTTCAATTAAACAACTTTTTACGTAGGTACCTGCTTTAAAAAAAATACATTACAAAGGCAAAAAACACCAAAATTTCAGTTCCTGGAATTGTATTAATGTTCGTTTACATTTAAGATTGTTGCTTTTGGAAGCTTTCTTCATAGTGATAATAACATTGCCGAATGTTCCTAATTACCGAATGTTGCCCAGTTCCCCTAACTTAAGATGTGCCCATACTTGGATTGTTTTTATGAAGTCCATATGTTCCAAAAACAATTTTTCCCATATTTTGTGAAAGATTTAAATCCTCAAAAAAAATCCTCAATATGATTATTTTAATTTTTTTGTACTGAAATCAATTATATTTATCTCACCAATAAAGTTATATTACGGCTAACACTTTAATTTAAGGGTAGAAAGAAATCCATCGCATATTAATTTTCTGCACCCAGTGTTGTTTTTAAATAATCTATGTATATTTCCTTTTAAAATGAGGGGATATCATTTTATTTTAACACAATCATTAAAATATGTTTTATGCGATCGTTAACGTATCCTAGTAAAACTTTCAAACTCCGACATTGAATATAGATTACACTACATTTGAATTTAATCTGAAAAAAGAAATTTTTTATTCGTTGTCAAAAACGATGGCCTTCCAAAACAGTTGATGGTAAAGCGTTAGAAGTCGTATATAATATTATGTGGCTGGAAAAGCCACCGAATACGTGCCAGGAATGCGGAGCAAGGTTTGTGCAATAATATATACCCGGCAGGTGCTCAGAATACCTTTCTATTCAAATCAAGAGAAAAATCTGAAGTTTTGTGTCTCATTCTTATAGCACATCTGCATATCCTTGTTCTTATTCATCTGATATACTTATAAATATACATATGGGTTGAAGTTCAGCATGTAAATCTATGATGAAATTTCCTGTTTAAGTGTTGCCTACCCAAAACACATAGGGTAAAGTATAAATTACTTGTACGTTCGTAACAAAGCTTGCGATTATAAAACATAAGGAGAGACAAATTACCAGGGGAAATCCTTAAACCCCCTTTTTGAAAAAAATCTCCAAATCTATTTCATGTATATGAAAGCGGGAAGAAGTGGCAGTTTGCATCTAGATGTATGGAAACATTATGGGGTAGGGTAAGCCAGTATTTCGATGTAAAATACCTATAATAAAATTCTGAAAAAAAAATTGCTAGTTTTTGAAAAAAGTGTTTCAATGTATTTAGAAATATTGAAGTACCCATGAACAACCAGTTTCATTGCAATGCGCGTTAAAAAATATTTTTGGTCTAGTACTTTTTTTTTGCTGCACATTTACAGAGAAGGCACCTTTTGTTTTTATACCCGTATGGTGAAACCAAAGGGTATACTAACTTTGCCTTACCGTTTGTAACGCCAAGATCCCGTCATCGCACACAAAAATGAATTACACCAGTGTGTTTAGAATGATAAAAATAATTAATTTCTGCATGTCCGTCCGTCTGTCCGTCTGTCTGTCCGTCTGTCTGTCTGTCTGTCCGTCCGTCTGTCTGTCTGTGGCGCGGACAGACTTGAAATTTTGCACAGGTCCGTTTTTCGTAAAATGCAATGCTAAGTTCGTTAATGGACAAAAATGGACCATTAGGGGGGGTACCCCCCATACGAACGAAAATGTTTTTTGCAAATATCTCAAAAACGGTGCATCTTATCCAAAAAGTCCAAGAACAAAAGTTATTTGGGATATGATTCTACATAAAACTTCCATACATCAAAATCCGATTGGAATAAATTTTAAAATATCTTATTGGAAAGTTTGACTTCAAAGTGGAATTTTGGTACAACTGTTCGAATTTTGATACGAATATCACCATACGGGTTTTCAATAATTGCCAGATTGGCAATTATAGCTTTTGTTATGTTTAATAATTAACTCTAATTCAACAATTTGTTTATTTACATTATTAGTAGTTGTTAGTTGGAATTTAATAGTCACCTAATAAATGTAATACATGTATTATATTTTATTAACTCGGGTTATTGCCGAGTTAAAATATTTTGTTTACGTTTTTCATCCACAAAATCACTTTCATAGTAACTTTTGAGGAGAACCATTGTCATTACAGAGCCTTCGCGTATAAATTTAAAAATCTTGATGTCTGATTTATGTAATGACCTCTAAAACTTTTATTTCAATTTTCCTAGAAAAAACTGATGAAAATTGCTTCAGTGGTTCAGGAGGTATCAAGAAATGAATTATAGGGCGACGGGACGGTGGATTTTTTAATAGTGAGAAGGAATTTTTTATTACACAACCTTTGTAATGGTGAAAACGCAATCAAAATCATTTTCAGGTGAAAGGGAAATTTCAGGGGAAGGGGTTGACAAAGTAAAGAAAACTTTTTAATGACGGATGTTTTTCTGCGAGTTCCTTTAGACTGTGTTTACATTATGACTCATTTTGAGGCGGCACGTCATTCGCTCCGGCCAAGTGTTGGTCAGGGACGCAGTGGAGAGGGAAACCAAAAAGAGCGAACGAAATTTAGATTCACTTAAAATGTTCACTCCCAAAGCGGTTTGCGTCTGGTTGTTGAGACCTGTTTCGTTTAGTTTTGTTGATGAAGCCGGTGTAGCGACTGAAGATGAAGCGAACCATGTGCACACGACAGAATAATGACGAAAGACGTGCCGCCTCAAAATGAATCCCAATGTAAACACAGTTTTATCGAACACGGGAAACCAAATTTCAATTGGTCGAACTCTTCATAATAGTGTCAAACCTGCTTCCATTTCAAACTGGGAATTGAAGAAGATGAGAGAGCTCAATTTAGGCCAAAAACGATTGATTGCAACGTTTTTCGTTATTGCAACGTTTTTCGTTATTGCAGCGTTTTTCACGACAAAATGATTGTACAATTGACCTCTGGAGCCCAATGAACGCAACGCGAACGCAACTCCAACGCTGTGAACTGTCACGTAGCGCAACATTTCAGCGGCAGAGCCCAATGACATTTCGTGAAGTAGTACAAGTGATAAATATAAAGTGGTATAAAGTTGGCAAAATTACAAAAAATTGATAATTTTGAAGCGTTAATTTGCTTTGTTGGTCTTTATCGTTGTTATTTGTATGTTATTGCACTAAGGCTATCAATTTTTCCTCGAACAACATTTCCTCAACCTCACTTTATGAACTGTCAACGCAGAATTGCTGCGGCAAAGTTAGAAGTTTGCAAACTTTTGCGTTGTAGTTGTGTTCACTGCGTTCACTGTGCTCACTTCAAATGATTTCTATGGAATAAACTTGTAAGTGACAGTTTCTGCGTTCGCGTTGCGTTCATTGGGCTCCAGGCATAAACGGGAACTACTGTATATATAGATTTGAACCTAAAAGTTTAAAATGAATATCGAGAAGTCTTAATTTTAAACTTGAAAGTTAGCGATCTATATGAAGTTGCAATATAAGATTTTATTTTTTTATCTTTTTTTGAATACCAATTTTTTAAATCGAGATAATTTTTTTCCTACTTTTAAGCTCAAAATAAATATCAAAATGTGAAAACCTTTCCGGATTTTAAAAATTTTAACTTAATTTGCTTTTTTGTCTGTTTGTTTGTCTGTCAAGGTAAAAATTTGTAATCCGATTTTGGCTCGAGATTTTGCATTTTATCTCCGGTGACAATACAGCGGACAGAAAGACATTTTTGTAAGAATGCTCCAATCGATTCAGGAGTGCGTGGGAAATGTTTTTCAGGCGAAATAGAGAGGTCGAAATATTTCATGAATACAATAATTTATTATACTGCGTGTAAGAAAGCAAAAAAAATTCTGGGTACTGTATATCAGAATTGAAAGCGAGATAAAAAGCATAAAAAATAAAATAAATATTTATCTCGCTTTTATTTTTGATACCCAGCGCCAAAAAAAAATTTTTTTTAGTCCGTTTTTGTTTCTTTTATTAATTTTATGGCAGTCACAGACTAATGGAACTTTACCCTATATGCAAAAGTGTAACAGAATCGTATGAGAATATGTTCAGTAAGGATATAAAATTTCCTTTCTTTTTTTAAGAAAAATTTAAACGACCGAGGAAAAGGAGACTGAACACGTAAGAAGAAATATTTTGTCCTTATCCAGAATTAAATTTAAAGCAATAGGCTGATTGATGATATTTTCCTTTCCTTTTTGTCCTTTTCATTTTGATTTGTTTTGTTTCCCCAGAATTGAATATTGTAATTTTGAACGAAACCAATGGTTAGCCATGATACTTCAGAAATGACGTAAAGACATCAGGTCAAACATCACTCCTCCTGCCACAGTATATAGAGGAATATAAAATAACTTCCAGATATGTTTTTATACTCTCATATAGGAGTATATTAGATTTAGTATACCGTTTGTAACGCGTCGAACCAATCATCGGACCAGGACGTTAGGGATGACAAAAGGCGTTTTGATTGATTTCCGCAGGGATGATTGATTTCCGCATGTCTATCCGTCTGTCTATCTAGGAAAAATCTGACCGTTGCTTCCCCCTTGCCCATACAAACGAAACAGTTTGTCACAATTTTCTCGAAAACGGTGAGTCGTATTGGAAAATTTATAAAGGTAAAATGTTTTAAATATGATTTCACATAACTTCTATATACATCAAAATTCAAAACCACTGCTTTGGTTCTGCCCCATACCCATTGAATACTTTTTTTCTATTTTCTCGAAAACGGTGAACAGTATAGAAAAATTTACAAAGACGAAATGTGTTTAGAATATGATTTTACATAACCGTTCCATACATCATAATCTAATCGGACCAATCCTTCCCCCCGCTCACATACAAATGGATTTTTTTTTTCATAAAAATTTTTTGTCTGCCGACATATAGAGTATTTGACGATTTCCCGCTGGCAATTGTAGCTTTCCTTATGTTTTCATTTCAAAAAGTTTGAAAAAATCGAATATATTTCTTTATTTTGTTTAGCAAGACAAAAAGAAAGTACACATTCTAAGAAATGTTTTTCATTGTTATTTTTATTGTCGGCCCATAAAAACCAGTATAATTTCAACAGAAATAAAATAGTACACTATAGAATTGTGACGGGCTATCGTCGGGTTACTTGTTACTCTCATTGAAGATTTATGGCTAGCGATTTGAGAAACGTCTAAAGATATTTACTCAACTGAAATAACGAGAAAATTAATTTTACGGCAGTCACGAGGGAGTTAGTATTCAATTGGAACTCTCTTGATGAACCGATGGTCAATGAAATTTATTCGGCGAAAAATTAGAATGTTTCTATGTTAGCAGTACAAAATCACATAATTTAAAAAAAAAATACATGATTTGTTCATTATATTAAGCCCTACAACAATATATCAATTTCGATTTGTACATCTAGGTAATAATAGTAATCGTCGCTGATTTGACAAAATGGTTATGGAGAGATTTTTTTTATTAACACGCGGTTTTTGGCAAATTTAGCTTAAATAGCGCGTTAAATCTATCAGTGTTCCCCAAAGTTTTTCGCGGGCGTACCTCCTAGCGTACTAGCTTCTTTTCCTTGACAACATTATAGACAAAAAAGGTGAAAATTTGTCTTACGCAAGTCAATACCTTTAACAAACCACTAAAATGCAATGGCGCGTATTCATAGTCATTTTTAAACATAGGTTTAAACATGAGTTTAAACTGACATTTTGGTATCGGATTTTGGTTAGTTTAAACTCATGTTTAACAACATCTGTGTGTAAAAACTTCTATGAATACGCGCCAAGTTTATAATATACTATCTTGTATACCCGTCGTTGCCGGGTTAAGTTTTTTCATGTTTTTTTTTGATGGTCTATGTTGGAGCTAAACTTCAGGCCAATCGGTTCAGTAGTTTCCCCGCGAAACAGTAACATAGCGCAAAAACTAAGTTTTGAAATCACTTTACCCCCTCCCCTTATTACCCCCACCCCTCGCGCTACGTATGCCTATGTTGGAACCAGAACTACCACAGACACTCATGCCAAATTTCAAATCAATCGGTTCAGCCGTTTTTGCGTGAAAGAGGAACAGACAGACAGACAGACACCAACTCATTTTTATATATTGGTATGATAATCCTGTTCCTGAAAGAGGAACAGATAGACAGACAGACAGACACCAACTCAGTTTTATATATTAGTATGATAATGATAAAATTTCAGAAAAACAAAGAGTTGTACTGAAATATCTTTGTTTTTGCTGTGGTCTTCTATATGAACATCCGTTCTTCGACGAAAAAATATTTTTCAAGGTGTATTGCAATTAGGCGCGTTGCTTATAATCGGGGATTTCTAAATTTGCGATGTTAGGGCCTGTAGTTATAAAAACAAAAATCAAACTTTTAAAGAAGCGCTAGTCAATTTCACAATTTTTTTTATATTTTTCTTCACAATTAATTTTAGTTTTAAGCTTTTTTAAAGTAAAATCTGTGATTAGGGTTACTGCCTCAAGTTCCCGAAAATATTAAATATATTATTATGGCATAAAAAAAACTTCTGTTTTTGTTGTATTTCAATCAATTTTTTCAAAAAAATTTGACACATTAATTAAAAATCGGAAAAAAGTTCGCATTAATTTTTTGTCATTTCTTCAAAAAGAACACAAACCTTGGATTAAAAATTACGAAATTTCAATTCAACAAACCCTTTTTTTTAGCTTTTTTGCCTCCACCCCCATTATGGCATACGAAATTTTCCAGCAAGCGGAACAAAAAATTCAAAAGTTTTGCTTTTCCCATATTTCTTTGTTGTTAACGCTACACGAGCCTATTGATTTTATTATTTTTCATGCGAATGGTTAATAAAAATAAATGAAACGCTCGTCAAAAAATGATGGAGACTTTTTACATAATTTTTTGTTTTAATTTGGCGAAAAATATTAAACATACATATATGCTCGCAGAAAAAATATTAAGTGCATACAACTAACCAGCTCCAAAGTCATCGATTCGGATGGTTTATCTAGCAAAGTTGTGTAATAAAGTCATCCCTTATGACTTTTTTTTTGTCATCTTCTTCGTTTTTATGAGCATTCCATGTGAGGCCTGTAAAGCACGAAGGTAATAAAAGCCCTTCTGCACGAAAAGTTTCAGGTTTGAGAATCTTTTTTAGATCGAAAATTGGGATAAGGAAACGGTTTCACGAAAGTATTGCTTAAGAACCGGATAAACATACATATTTATTATATGATGCTTGTTGTACATACATATATACAATTTCGTGTCGGTTTAAATATGCCAAATGATGATGCTACAAAAATACATGACTTCATATGTATTTTGGCTCCATATTTATGCTGAAAAAAGTTCTTTTAAGGACCCAAAATCCTCGAACGGGGGTTTTTTTTTATTTTGTGTGGGAGAACGAAGTGTACCAACACTTTCCCTATGAATCTTGCGTAATGTGATGGATGGAACAACATTTATCAAGGAGTTTCAAGCTGTTTTAAGTTATTTACGTATTTCACTATTGCGACAATTTGAAATAAGTGCCTCTGAGGAGTCGTTATTTTCAGCTTATACGTGCCTAGTTAAATTTACAAAAAATGGGATGCATTATGTTAAACATGATTCTCTCATTTTTACTATAAGAATTTTATACTCGGTTTTCTAAACAACCCTATTTATAAATATAATATATTGTTTTTTTAACCCTATGGGAGGGGTATTTGTTAACCTATAAATGTTTACCACTTTAAAACTATACGAATTTTTGTTTTGCTTCTAATCAACCCAAGTTATGTGTAAATCTGTTTTTTGCGTGTGGGAAGTTCTACCTCACCCGCCATACTCCCCAGACATTGCTCCTTCTGATTACCATTTTTTTAGATCGATGCAATCAGGTTTTACTGGAATGCGGTTCGATACATTTGAGGAGATGAACAAATGAGTGCAGGACTGGATCAGCGCGAAAGAGCAGACCTTCTTCACTCAAGGAATCCGTCTTTTGCCTGAAAGATGGGCTAAGGTTATACCTTTTAATGGAACATACTTTGAATAAAACCCATTTATAGATTGAAGCAAAAATAAAGATGATTTTTCACCAAAAAAAAAACGCTAAGAACTTATTCCCCTAGCCAATAAAATAGAAAATGTTTAAAAATTCTGAGAGCGACATAAAAAATTTGCTGGCTGATACAATTCTAATCGCTAGACAAAATAATAATTTTAGCAGAAACTTCCTCATAAATTTGTTCTTGAAGGCGGTTCTTATGTCAAGTTTCATGAAACTTTTAGCGGCCACAAAAACGAGTTAGCAGACTCTTTTTGCTTGAATTTCGTGCGCTAATTTGATTTAGCGGTTGGTAAAAATTTCGTGAAACGCGCCATTAGTCTTGTAACTTGTACCGCATAAGTGGCTGTCTTTTTATCCTTACGATGCGTTCACAAAAGAATGCTATGGCTCTCGTTACATGAATTCTAGGAAACAAAAATGGTTGCTCGGGGACAAAATGTTCTTTCAAGTAAATCAACAAGAAATGACTCACAGTCAACACACGAAAGAATAACATCTGACGTCAGAATCAAACCTTAATTCCACATGAAACGAAAAACTCAAGGCTGTTTGTGAAAAAAAAAACGAACAGAGTTTTTTAGGCCGTTGGCGGGCATCACGCTCATTCCACCTATTTGCTTATTTTGTTTTGAAATTTTAACCGGCCGACGAACCTACCTCGATATGTAGTGAGAAAAAGAAAATATTTGCCAGGTAAATTTAAATTTTCCCCGCAAAAGTGTTTGTGATTCATTTGAAGGTATCACAAATCATATTTCAAATAAAACGTTGTTTTGCATCATGCAATGTTTTGTTTTCATAATAGCCAAAAAAAAATTACCTACAAAGCAGTTTTTCTACAAGTGCGTTTTTTCTAATATGTATGAACCGTTTTTAAAAAAAACTTTTATGGCATGCATTTTTTTGAGGCCTACTTTCAATTTAATTCTTAGAAAGCTGAAATCAGCTGAAAACTGAACCGGACCAAAAGATGGCCCAAGCAAATATTTGGGTACTAGATATATTTTTCAAATTCTAAATGAAGTTATCGGTGCAAAAACCGGTCATCTCCACTTTTTGAAAATTTTCAGAACAAAAAAAAAATATTACAATTTGAATCAAGCATGTACATATCCTTACATAATTTTAATTTTAAAAAAAGATTTTGTAAGAGCAAGGTTGGACGCGCTCCCCCCTACCACTGGTTTAAAAAAAAACTATTGGTTTCTTAGTTTGCTTTAATGGAAATTGGTTTTTATTATTCCTTGAATAACGGTGAAATAACAGTAAAGGCGTCATGCATTCCGCCGCGTCGAAAGTTGAACATAGTGCTATCTTATGGAACCGCCCACAATGTTGCGTTAATTAACCAGTGCGCGAAAATTTGAATTTTTTCGAAGGAAAATGAATTTTTGTTACCTGATATTTTGCTTTGAATTGGACCGTTATTAAAAAAATATGTACTTATATACTGCTTTAAGGTGGTAAGGCCGCAAGTCTTTTTTACATGGTGTTTTATGGGGAACAAATGACCCATTTTCTCAGAAATCACTTATCGTAGCTCGATCAAATTTTGCACCCCTTTTATTTATGCCAAATCAGATAGCTATTTGTTTTTTATTTTGATAAAAACTGTTATCTACAGCCCATGTGGAACTTTTTGGTATTTTGTGTGATAATTCTTGACGGTCTACATTCCATATTTCAAAAACTGGCGGGAGTTTTGACATTTCCACACCTCTTTTGTAAGCCAGTGTTATCATCATCAAATAAAAAAAATTGTGACAATATGTCTTGTTCTTTTGGAATAAATGGGTGTTTTATGAAAAAAAGGAACTTTTCCGAAGACGCAAATTATTTTTCAAAAGGTTTTCTTCACAGTAGTTGTATAAACAGTTTTATAATAAAATCAAAGTTTTATAAATTGGAAAGTAATGTGTGCCGATTGGGAGATGAGAACAGAATCGGGTGAGGGGACGGGCAACTGCTGTAGGTGGGTCGGGTCACCGATCGGCCGGCCTGTAACACCCGACCTTGTTCACTTTGAACGAATATCAGAAGCACTTCTAGTTGACATAGAGATTTGCGATTTGTGGCGTTTTGTGAGGAAATTAGTGTATAACAAGAATAGAGAATTTAAAAAATTCATTTTTTTCGGGTCTTGCCCCCTTAAAAGCATTTAAATTAAAATTGCCCAAGGCATGATATCCCAAGTAACCTTATAGACCATTCCATCGTCCTTTCTCCAACAAAGGCATCCCTTGATCCTAAAGTCCATGTTGTTGTCGAATCTAGGACCTATGGTCATCAAGAAGTGTCTCAGCTTTCGCCTTGGAAGACACTAGAACTTTGAAGGCCAAAATAGGGCACTTGCTTATCATGGCGATCCATTGTAAAGTTTTTATTTGATATATGTTGGAAACAAAACGTTTAATGGATATATTACCTAGTAATTAACATAAAAAACATTTTGATATGATGATGTAAGGGTTTTGTAGAGATTTACAATTCACATGAAATTTCAAATTCACTTTTGCAAAGAGCTCTATTTACGTGGCCCGTGGCAATTTTTATCTTTATTAATATAATTTCAAAATTATATATTCAAATTGTGAATAGATGCACAATGTAAGCGATTTGCTACGCATAATTTGTAACCGGACACAATGTAATAATTGGCAACCAGTTTTATGGAAGCCGGTCACAAAGAGACCGACTTAACACGGTTTCATTGTGACCGGTCAGAAGGAAACCGATTTGAAATGGTTCTTGTGACAGGTTACAATATATTGGAGTGCACCGCTTTGGCAAGCGTGTAAAATGGTATCGAAGTGGCAATTTGATTTTTTCAAACCCACTTTTGTATAGTTTTTTATAGAAGTCCTAACAACGGGTAAAAATGTTATTAACCCTTTCATGCCCGACTTTTTCCCCGCAGCCAGAACTTTTTTTTGTCTTGAAAAGCTCGGCTTGACAGCGCCAAGAGTAGTGTTTATCAAAGTGGGTCACATTTATTTGACCAATACACCAGTTTTCCAGGCGATTGTTGAGTGCTTTTCCGAATGCTATACTTACATATGATTTTTCAACCTCGAAAGAAAACTGCTTTCCATGTGAAATGTGGAAAATTCTTCCAGAGTTAAATCAGTCTCATGGGCTGAAATCGATGTTAAATGGCTCACAAGATTTACCGACTTTAAGTGATTGCCACCGAAAAAAAAACAAACATTTTTCTGAGTAATGTCAAAAAAAACTAAATTAAACAAAGCCTCTTTTTAAATTGAGAAAAATTCATTTTTAAATTAACTCAAGTTCTGTAAGGGTTGTGACCGTAAAATTTAATTGATTGTCATTTACGTTACGTTTCGGAAAAGAAAATTTCCATCATGGATCCACTTCAAGTTAGGTGACTTTATACTCACTGCATGATTTTACGTTATGGTATAACTGTCAAGGCCATTTTTGCTAAGTGATCTCTCATCAAAATTCACGATGGCAGCTCTATATCAGGAGAATTTAACGTCGTCACCAAAAACGTGTCCAGCCTATTAAGACAAATCTGGATCTTTGTTTCTACGGTCGTTTAAACTGTCCCAAATATATACATACAGCTATCACTTATAGCATTTCTTTCGCACCCTTAACTAACTAGACCTATACCCCTGTTTGACTTATATACAAAAAAAAAGAATGGCCAAAACTCAGTCGATTGAGATTCCACAACTTTCGGCTGGTTCGGTTCGGTACGATTTCAACAAAACGATATAAATAAATACCTTTCTTGTGGCCATCGCGCGCCAAATATTCAAACGTCCAAGAGCATCTAAGTGCTAAGGGACGAAAAAGTCCATTAATTGTGTAGGAGTCGAAAGAGGTTTCCTAATTAGCCGCCCTTATCAATTCTAGGGTGCTCTTTGTTGAAATTGCTTGCTCTGAGCTTATACATAAATACCAAATGAATTGGTTAATTGAGATATTTGACAACCTAATAAAACTTGATTAATGGGTGATTATAAACCTAATCCATTTAGAGAGTAAATAAATTCAATTCAATAAAAAAATTTTGATTCCGATAATTTTGAAAAGTTAAATTAATAACTCGTAATTAATTTTAAACGCTCAAGAATTACGAGTTTTTTTAAATTCGTATTTCGAAATGTATTGTGATTTTTTACCATTGCAAATCAAAGTTCATACAAAAATATATGATCTGAACAGCACATAACTTTCTTATACAAAATCTATGTTCTTGAGCAATTTACACTATAATTCGACGAATACAATTTTAATTTATGTGATGTATACATAGGCTTTTCGGTCGAAATTTTAAATTAAAATAAAAACGCTGGTTTTTAACTTTTTTACTGCTCTACGTTTCGGCAAATTTATTTCACCATCTTCAGGAGCTATATAGTTAATTTATAGTTTAAAATATTTAACATTTTGTAATCAGAAATACACAGTTTAGCGAAACATTTTCTTGTCAGTTAAATGGCCACGGTTTGAACACTAAAACGATTCGTGAAATAAATAAATTTGCCGAAACGTAGAGCAGTAAAAAAGTTAAAAACCAGCGTTTTTATTTTAATTTAAAATTTCGACCGAAAAGCCTATGTATACATCACAAAAATATTTATAAAATAACGGTCAACAACAAAGAAAAATTTTAATTTATATAAAAACATAAATTTTTATTTTACAAACTCTGAAACACGATGGCGCCCAAAATTAAAAAACTTAAATATCAATTAAAATAATCAAAATTTTTTTAGTTAATTTTTCCCCCTTTTTTTAGTTTCTTTTTGGTGGCAAGGCAAGTGTTACTATACAACGCCAAAAAACGCTCAGATATTGCTTACAAAGCTTATCAAGGACAACTCAAAACTCATTCCCTCCCAAAATCCTAAAAACCCATAGATATTAAGGAGCCTCCACACGTTCAATGTTACTTGATAAGTAACATTGATGAAAATTGCCTCCACACGTAACACTGAACATGGACAATGTTTCCTTCAAAATTTTAGTCAGTACATTCGTATATCTTAGCGATGATGGTTGATAAACTTCGGTCCTGTCCTGGTCCCGATTTTTTAGATTTTTCTATCTTTTTTAATTTGGCTGTAAAATTTATTTGCAAACTATTTTTTTTTCACGGTATCATCTGTGGCATGTGGATCCACTTCTCTCATTTTATCTACTAGTTTTTCATACGCTTTCAGTTTCAAATCTTTATTAATATAACGCATAAATTTTACTTTCCATCGACACTCATTCTTCCAGTAAATGTCAATTAACTCACTGAGGAATTCCCGCGAGGAATTCCCGCGGACATATTTCCTTGAATAACAGAGAGCCATTGACAAGTAAAATTTATGAATTCTCTAAACCATAAATGTTACTGTCAATGAACATTGATGAATATCAAAATAATTTTGATTTTCGTCAATGTAGACTTTTTACTTGACAAGACCATTGAAGAGCATCCAAACGATCAATGTTACTTGAAACATGAGTCATTCAAGTAAAATTGTCAAGTAACATTGAGCATGTGGAGGCCCCTTTACATCGAACCAATCCACGAAAAAAAAAACAAATACACCAGAGTGTTTACGGTGACAAAAATGTTTGTTTTGCTTCTGTCCACCTGTCCATCCGTTTGTGAACACAATACCTCTCGAACGAATTGAGCTATAGACTCGAAGCGATGCATAGATGAGTTTCTAGTAAAAAGTGAGACTAATGACGGATTTCACGAAACTTTAGCGGCCACTAAATCGAATTAGTACGATTTTTTTGCTTGAAATTCTCCCCCTAACTTGAGTTAACAGTCGCTAAAAATTCCGCCTAATCCGCCATAAGTTCTGGAACTGACAAAATCAAACCATTTCTTCTCCCTCCTCCATACAAATGAAAAACGTTCGATAAAAATTCGGTTTGTTCTCAAATAGAGTTTTTGACGATTTATTTTATTATTAAGACTAATGTTTGGACCCGGCTTCGCCCGGCTAAAAGTGTGAATACAGCAAAATCTAGGAAAACTAAATATTGTTGAGTATATATCATATAGCCTCGAGAGAGCTGTCCGTGCAGAAACCTTCAACACGATTATTGTTGGCGGTAAATAATTTTTTGTTTTACTGTCTGGAATTATCATAAGAAAAACAAATCGTTTGGCATGTCGACTGTTAAAACTTAGAAATAAATGTGGCCTGGTGTAAAAAAAACACTTCAAAATTTACCAAGAATATAACATCACTAACGTCAAAAAAAATAGACAAGAAATTTTCTTTTTTTTAATTCGAAAAAAAATTGATTTAATTTTTGTACTATCTATGTAGAGAAATTATCCGGTGTAAAAAACATTTTGAAAAATGTCAAATGTCGCAGAAAGGTAATACAAATTCTGATTAGTGAAAAATAGATTTAAAAAAAAATAGTGCGGCAAACTTCTTTGAAAATTTTAAACATTTTCATCCTCACAAAGTCAAAATTCATTTTTATTAATTATATCACAGGGAAAGCTTACCACTGATTTCACAAACAATAACTTACAAACGGTCATAATTGTCCAACGCTATCGGTGAACAAATGTTGATACCGGAAAAATTTCTAAACATGTTAAGATCACATACTGACGTAAAAACATCGAAAAACATAACAAAAGCTATAATTGCCAATCTGGCAATTATTGAAAACCCGTATGGTGATTTAAGTGAATGGCGAACAGTTTTATCAAAATTCCACTATGAAGTCAAACTTTCCAAAAAGATTTTTTAAAATTTGTTCCAATCGGATTTTGATGTATGGGAGTTTTATGTAGAATAATATTCTGAATAACTTTTGTTCTTGAACTTTTTTGATAAGATGCACCGTTTTTGAGATATTCGCGAAAAACATTTTCGTTCCTATGGGGGGTACCCCCCCTAATGCTCCATTTTTGCCCAATAACGAACTTAGCCTTGCATTTTATGAAAAACGAATCTGTGCTAAATTTCAAGTCTCTAGCTCAATCCGTGCGCCTGCAATCCGCGCCACAGACAGACAGACAGGTGTAATTCATTTTTGTGTGTGATGACGGGATCTTGGCGTTACAAACGGTAAAGCAAAGTTAATATACCCTTTGGTTTCACCATACGGGTATAAAAAATGTGTGGAAGGAAATGACTTTCAACAGTTTCTTTCAAAACTTTTGGAAACGAAAAACTTTTTGGCTTCTGAAATATTTTTTTAAAAGGAAAAAAAATTCGATTAAAAACTTCGGTTTGGGATAGGTTTGTGTGGGAGCTGTGTTTAAAAAACATATCATGTGAACAGCAGATGACTTTCTTATACAAAATCTACGTTTTTGCACAATTTACCTGACGAATAAAATATTAGTTTACATAAAAATATGAATTTTTATTTTACAAGATCTGAAATATCTCGATAACGGTAAAAGTAAAAGGCAAAAATGTATACCTTTTATTCTGCCATTAACTTTTTTTTTCGAAAAACCGTTAGTTTGCCCGTTATTGCCACCCGTTAAATTTTGGAGATAATCGCAAAAAGTGATTTTTTGAAATAACGGTATATCTCGATAACGGCTTGAGATACGCAATTCTAGTTAGACAAAATTGAATAAAATTTTATTGTCTAACTTTATTATACTACGTATAAGAAATAAAAAAAAATATATAAGTTAAAAACATAACAAAAGCTATAATTGCCAATCTGGCAATCATTGGAGACCCGTATGGTGATATTCGTATCAAAATTCGAACAGTTATATCAAAATTCCACTTTGAAGTCTAACTTTCCAATAAGATTTTTTAAAATTTATTCCAATCGGATTTTGATGTATGGGAGTTTTATGTAGAATCATATCCTAAATAATTTTTGTTCTTACACTTTTTTGATAAGATGTACCGTTTTTGAGATATTCACAAAAACCGTTTTCGTTCGTATGGGGGGTACCCCCCCTAATGGTCCATTTTTGCCTATTAACGAACTTAGCCTCGCATTTTACGAAAAACGAATCTGCGCAAAATTTCAAGTCTCTAGCTCAATCCATGCGCCCGCAATCCGCGCCACAGACAGACAGACAGACGGACAGACGGACAGACAGACAGACAGACAGACAGACAGACAGACAGACGGACAGACAGACGGACGGACATGCAAAAATTAATTATTTTTATCATTCTAAACACACTGGTGTAATTCATTTTTATGTGTGATGACGGGATCTTGGCGTTACAAACGGTAAGGCAAAGTTAATATACCCTTTGGTTTCACCATACGGGTATAAACAATCTATTCGGTTGGATAATATTGGCAAAGTTTAAGTTAAACCGTCTTACTTAACTCTTTAACTCACGGGATATTTTTGGTAGACTTATGTTGAAGCTCGACCCCCGACAAATACCTATGCCAAATTTTAGGCTGATCGGTTATGTAGTTCTCCCGCAAAAGGATAACATAGAAGGAAAACTAAGTTTCAGATTTACTTTACCCCCACCCCTTACTGCTCCCACCACCCGGACTACTTTACCCCCAACCCGGACCAATGGGCCTGAAGGCACAGATGTTGGTTGGGGGTCCGCTGTTAGAGCTGGACCCCCAACCAACATCTGTGCCGAGTTTCAAGGCCATTGGTTCGGTAGTTTTTCCGAAAAAGAGTAACATAGAGGAAAAACTAAGCTTTGGACTCAGTCTCTCCTTCTCTCCTTCTCTCCTTACCCCCTCCCCTACCTCTCGTGGTACTTTTGAATAGCCCTATGTTGGAACCACGCCTACAGTAAATATACATGTCAAATTTCAGGTCAATCGGTTCAGCCGCTTTCATGTGAAAGAGGAACAGACAGACACCAACTCATTTTAATATATTAGTACTAGAATTGGGACCCGGCTTCGCCCGGCTAAAAGCGTGAACAGAAAAAAAACTTAGGAAAACTAAATTCAGTTGGTTAAAAATTAGGTAGCCTGCAGGCTGTTCGTTAGTTTTTTCTCTTCGGAAAATGATTAACAAACTAACAAAAAATTCCAGCACTTGCATTCGGTATTACTTTACCCCGCCTCCGCTTACTCCCCAACCTCTGGGGCTACTTTTAAATGGATCTATGTTGGGGCTGGACCCCCGATGAACAACTATGCCAAATTTCAGGCCAATCGGTTCGATAGTTTCCCTGCGAAAGAGTAACATAGTGCAAAAACCAAGTTTCAAGATGACTTTACCCCCTCCCCTTACTCTCCCCCCCCCCCCCCACCTCTCTGGCTAGTTTTTAATGAGTCTATATTGGGGCTGGACTCCCGACAAACATCTATGCCAAATTTCAGGCCAATCGGTTCAGTAGTTTCCCTGCGAAAGAGTAGCATAGCGCAAAAACCAAGTTTCAAGATGACTTTACCCCCTCCCCTTACTCTCCCCACCTCTCTGGCTATTTTTTAATGAGTCTATGTATGTTGGGGCTGGCCAAATTTCATTTATGCCAAATTTCAGGCCAATTTGTTCAGTAGTTTCCCCGCGAAAGAGTAACATAGCGCAAAAACTAAGTTTCGAAATCACTTTACGCGATGGGTGGGGGCGTAAGGGGAGGGGCTTACGCCCCCTCCCATCGCGCTACTTTTCCGTATGCCTATGTTAGAACCAGAACTACCACAGACACTCATGCCAAATTTCAAGTCAATTGGTTCAGCCATTTTTACGTGAAAGAGGAACAGACAGACAGACAGACACCAACTCATTTTTATATATTAGTATGATGATATGATGATTTGTATGCTAACTAGAATTAAGGTCTTAAAACGGGTAACCGCAATCTTGGTAGGTATTTTGTAAGGTCATGGGCGACAGTCGATTTGGCGACCTCTCAAGTTATATATATATATATTTCACTTGTCGATCAAGATTATATAAGTTAATTTATTAGAGCTATTGTAACCTTTAATTAAAAGTTTATATCTCAGAGCTTTTATAACATTATCCTAATTGTAAATAGTCTCTAAATTCAAATTAACAATTGCATGCTGTTTTATCCAGAATTTACTTACAAATATCAATAGTTCAAGTATGTATGAGACATTCATTGGTTTCGATAATGAAATTAATTCATGGCGGCCTGTAAATTAGTCAAATGACCCCTGATGTCAGCAAATGTAGTTCTTTTATTAACCTCTTCGATTTAATATTTTTACGGGTTAGCGTTTTGTTCGCTCTAGTCTTATTTAAAGGCAAAAAAAATTACTTGGAACAAAGTGGATGATTTTCTCGAGATGATGATGATATGCCTCCATGAATTTGATTATTATTATACAATCTGCTTTAAGGCTTGAACGTTGTTTTCCGATTCAGAAAATCTTTACACTCGCATTATATCAGTTCGAATAATTCAACCTTGCACTAGGGCTTCTCCACAATTTTTACCATTTTCGAGACATTTAATGACGTTTTTGTGCTCTAGTTTACTATCCAAAAAAGTGTCAAGATAATTTAAGTGCTGTAATTGCAATAAAAAAAACTATAGTAAAACATAACAGATATTACCCACCTTTTCGCCCTGTTTACCATTTCGGATTTAACGAATTTGGCGCAACCAAGTACCATATTAAAATTACCTGTATGTACAAAAAAAAACTTAATGGTTTCCAACGATTATCCAGTGTTACAGTGTAGTACAGCGAATAAATATTACACAACAAAAAAGAAGTGAAAAAAATATACAATATATAAATTACCTTATTTGAGATAATGTCTACATGTGCATTTAATACCAGTCGATTCTAATTAATTTATCTTGGTTTGGAATTTTTATATGTCATCGCCAGCAGTTCAAAATTGTGTACGCATTATGCCCATATAATTGAAATTCTATATTCATATCAATATCATGGAATAAATAAAACGGAACTCTGCCAACCACAAAAACATTTTTTTGATAAATATAGCTTAAATGCCTGTTATCGAAATAGAAATTCATGTTCTGGCTTATTAACAATTTTCCATAAATTTCATTTTTGCTAATTATTAAGTGTCTGCGATGGAACAAAGTTGTCTGTTATGTAGAAACCCTACGGGCAAAGAAAAACACAACGTGATCATCATTTATCTTTAAATTAGTTAGTGTGAAAACTTTGTGGATGAAGTGCACGACAGAAAAATCCCATGGGATATATTCCAGATTTTTTATTTTTGTTATTTAATTTGCTTCGTTTCAAATGCGAACGTTGAATTTAATAAAGTACGAATATTATCGAGGTATGTGCGCTTGTTAGTTAAAGAAGTGAGCTCCTTTGAGGATTCTAGGCTGCTAATATCAGTACACAGGACAATTACTTAATAATTCAGCACATAAAGACCTTTTACAGCATTACAGTGAACGAATTTGGCAAGTTAATGAAGTGAAGACCAGTGTAGGTATATCGTTATCCTTACATCAAAGTGAAAATTTTCACCTCAATCCTCGTTCTTTTCTTCGGGATTATACTCTTGTATGCATATACGAGTGTACAATAGTTATATAAAGCTGGTAACGTTCGCTGTACAGGTACACGGGGCTTTTTTGTTTTGGCTTGTTTACTGTACTTGACTCTAACATAAATAGGAAAAATTCAGCGAACCCAGGGAGGCACTTAAAGCCTTCGGGCTTTGTGTACAGGATGTAAGGTCACATCAGTAAACGTCCTTAAATAATAAGTTCAAAACCAACCAAGTGAAACTCGGAGCATAAAGAAGATAGGAATATCAAACGAATCGTGAAGTCTCTGGTCGGAGAATGAAATAGGAGGAATCCGCGCCTTGCAATCAAAAGTCATGGCACGTTTAGTCAGCTACAAGGCGAAAGATGAAAATCGATACAGCACATTCGGTAATGATACCAACAGCAATAGCAATGAGGATCTGGGACACCTGAATCGATTTCAATTGATTGGAAGCCTGAGTAACACAAGACGACGTCGAAAGACTGGTCCGAAGTGCATGTGGTGTCGGTGCACCTGTTGTATCCGCCTGTGCCATAAGTTGTGTCCTTGTTGCTGTCGAAGAGACACACACTGTACCTGTTGTTGTTCACAATGCTCAACTGGGGATGACGATGATGATGACGATATCGATAGAAAATTTGCGCAAATCAAATACGAAATGAGCCTGAAGGAAATAAATAACACCGATACAAGTGATGCCAGGAGGACATCATCTATACAAATCCAGGTTGATGGAGAGCCAATCGATTGCAGTGAAGAGCCATCATTTGCTGGCAGGCGTAGAAGCAGGAAATGGAATTGGGATGATAGCATGAGATCTAATTCTGATAAATTTTTAGAAACCTTGGAGTACGATGAAGTTGATGGTGATAAAAGTTTAATGTTGAAACTTCGAGGGCCCAAACTTCGAGTTTCTTCATTGATTGGAGGTAAATTTCACAAAGAACTGCAACATTTTACACTAGTCAAGATTGACGCGCAACTTGTTTACCGTATCGACTGATGATAACTCTTTATTTATTTGGATAAATTGCCTAAATTGTTATAGCGTGTTTCATTTTAAACTAAACCTTACAAGTGTTGCGATCCTCCTGAAACTGTGTTATGTGGTCACACTGTAATCACACGGAAACTCGCAAAAAAAAACTCGCCGAACTCAAATTTAATGAAAAGAAAACACACCAAAAGGAAAACTCACGAAATGTGCGAAAATGTTCTCTTTTATTTCGGTGGGTTTTCCTTTCCGTCAATGTGCCTGACACGTAAAGCAATAGGGGCTGAAGTGGGCTAGAGCTAGAGGCATGTAATTTTACAGGCTTTTTTAGTCGCGGGGTGGGGCGATCATATCAATTTTTGATATAAATCGGTTAACCGGAAGTAACTAAAATGACGAATATTTTAAAAATCGGAATTTCGTTTTTTGTTAGTTACTCCGAAACTATGTGTTTTTCAGCAGTCTTATGTATGGTTGAAGACCGTAACATTTTGTTTTCTACTGGAGCTCGATATCTCAAACCGGTATTCAGATATACTGTTATTTAAAAAAAAAGTTTTTTGCGATTCTCTCAAAAACCAACGGGTTTCCGGTAGTTTAATATGTAATATAAATTGAACAGAATTCGTTTTGCCACAATTTTGTCTTTCACTATTAAGGAGGATCTCCATTACCATGACTTCTGTAACTGCAAAAAAATGCAGAAAACTAGAGCAAGATAGACTTATATAGATCTAAATAGGAATGACTGAATACAAGTATAAACATAAACGCTTTTCCTTCCAGTTTAACAACTTTATAACAATCATATCAAACCTTATGCTATGAATATAATGTTCAAATTAGCATAGAAATAAAGTTATACAGCTGCATGTGTGTGTTTGAACTACGTGAAAAATGACAGCTACGCTATAATAGCACTTTGGATGTGTCTGTGCTCACTATTCACTTACAGGGACAATGTGTGATTATAGTAGAAATCACTATAAAAAAGTTCAAGTCCGTCAACTGCAACCATAAAATCGCCATAAAAAAAAGAGGGGAAATTATTTTTGCAGTTGCCGACAAATTTTTGCAGTTGATTCTTATCTCCCTTTCTCGCCAAGGTATCTTCACATAAATGTGTCTCTATTTTTTTGCAGTTGGGAAAAGTCATGGTAATAGAGGACCAACTTTATTCTCTAGTTTTACCGTTATTAAAATACTTTCATTAAAAGTTGGAAAAAATCAATTTTTGTTGAATTGCTTGCGGTTTTTCGAAAAAAAACAGTTAAAAGAAGAATTAAAGACATTAAAATTCTCTACAGGAAATCGTTATTATTATCCCAATATTTCAGATTTTGTAAAAAAAAAATCCCATTTTTATATAAGCTAATATTTGAATTGTCGGGTTATTGTGAAAATTGTATAGCGCAGGAACGTAGATTTTGTCTAAGAAAGTCATATGCTATTCACATCAGATATTTCTTTGATGAGTTTTTTCGTGCAAAAATGGATACCAAAGTTTGGCCTTAAAACTTGAGAGCACGAATTTAGAAATGCAAACGTATAAATTTTCGTGCATTGGTCTTAAATTCAGTCAATTTTTAGTTAAATTTTGGTCTGAAATTTATCGATAGCGCTCTCTTCTAAAAACTATATTCATAACCCTACATAAAATCACCATTTACTATTTTAACCCTCTAACCGGAATATTTCCGAGAAAAATTCACTAAAATATGACTTTCAACTTGCGACAGACCGTAACCAAGACAACGTACAGGGCTAAATTTTTACCAGCATGTAAAGCGATAACTTTTGGTCAGTGTAACTGACTTTTGGTCAGTGTAAGACGTTCCGGCGATTTCCGGCGATTAAAATTGTTACCCGTTATAAACAAGCGAATTCCCTGAAGCCCGCCTTAAGGCGGGCATTCCGGTTAGAGAGTTAAGCTCAATATTGAGACGATTTTTTCTGATGTGGGACTAGTTTGCATGTCCGTCGTTGCCGGGTTAAAGTTTTTTATATAAGTTTTATAATACCAAAAAAAACCGTAAATAACTTAAAAAGTTTTGAGAAAAATCTTATCCTTGCAGAACATTCCGTTTTGAATTAGTCTAACACCAGATTCATGATTAGCGATCCCGAAAACCCGCAAATATCAATTTTTCCGAAAGAAAATGGGAAAAATGATATTTGGCTATCCTTGCAGGTAATTCGGTTTCGAATATCTAACACCAGATTCGTGATCAGCGACTTCGAAAATCCCTAATGCCAATTTTTCGCGGGAAAAACGAGGGAAAGGGAATTTGCGTTTTCGTTACAGGTTTTTCGATTTGGATTTTTGAAATTGTAACACCGAATTCGATATCAGCGATCCCAAAAACCCCCGAGTGAGACTTTTCAGCCTCCTCATGTCCTCATGAACAAAAGCGAAAATCAAGGTTTTAACACACCCAAACTCTCTTTACCCCCCGTTTACCCCCTTAGCGTTAAATTTCGAAAAACCCAGCTTTAATGAACGCCTACGGGATAGATTTCAACTTGAAAATATTAAGTTTGTAGCCTCAGGGGTTTGGGCCGGGCGTTGATGAGTGAGTCAATCAATTAGGGTAAACGATTTTATATATGTATAAATATTGCTTTAACAAATCCGACTTAAACTGATTACGTAACGTCAAAAATTGGATTTTTCAAACGGTTTCGCATATTCACAGATTTTTTACAAAATAAAATAGTTGTTTTTATGTAATTATGAGCAATTTTTACACACATTCGTTATTCGAATAGCAAAATTTTTCGTCGTTCGCTATATACAGATGCTAATGAACTCGAAAATGCTGTTCGCCACACTGGACGTTCGTTATATAAGTATACGTTATACTGGGCGTCGAGTTCTATCCTTATAAAACGAGGAATGTTTGCACAACGATCTCGAGAACCCGCCTAACGATTTTCACGAAACTTGGGGGTTAGGGATTTTCGGGGACACAAGGAATCGATCTAGATAGGTCTCACCTCTGAGAAAATTCCCCCTCGCCTGGAATCTTCGAATTGGGTGGTCCGATCTTAATGAAACTTTATACTATTACTAAGGGGGCTAAGGGCTTTCGATTTTTACACTACAAACCTAACTTTACCCTCCCCTCGGTACCCCTCGCCTGGTGTCTTCGAATTACGTGAAGGTATCTTAATGAAAATTCGCAATATTGTTAGGGAGGAAAGTTTTTCGATATGCATTCCAAAAATATCACTTTTTAGATATCTATCGGCAGCAATAAATAGTAATTACAAAACAATCAAGTTACCTGTACCTCATTATACGAATCATGTTGCAATTACAATCGGATTCAATTACTCAGAGACAGAGGCAGAAGGAGGATTTTGAGATCGCCGAGCATGGCGCGGTTAATGTTAGGAAGGGCTTCGTCGATATCCGCTTACCGGTATTCGGATTGGTAACTACCATTTCTCTATATTAATCTTTTTTGTAATGGTCCGATTAAAAGAGCTATATGGATCATTAAAAAAAACGTATGGGAGTTTATTGTGGGTCAAGATTTCTTTTTAGATTATGTTAAAAACGAATCGTGGCGTGATAATAACCCGCATGCTGTAGCAATAACTTTGAAAATCGCAAAAACCCATTTAATTGCCCTAATGTGATGAAAGAGTATTCGATATCCACATACCTATGAATGCGAAGGGGGAAGCTGAGAGACGCACCGAAGGATTATTTTTTATTTCCCAATAACTCGTGTTCCTGATTAAACTTGGCTTACGAATTTGTATGAGAATTGATCTGAATCTCTGATCGAATCATTAAAAACAGCAATAGAAAAAAGTTTACATTAAATCTCCTATAAAATCAAGAAGAAAACGTACAGCCTGTAAACATTTTGCTTTAATATTTTTCTTGTTCATATTTGATTATGCAAGACATCCCCAGGAGTAAAAGCCTTTTGAATGATTTCCGTTTTTCATCTTGTTGAACTTTATCTTATATTTTTGCCTCTGGATATCAATCTCATAGCTGTTATTTTTTTCTTTTCCATTCTACTCGTAGATCCAAAAATTAAATGTCTGTCATTGAAATGAATTCTTTATTTACGATGAAAATTCCACTTTCTGATAAAAAATCATTTTATTAACAAGAAAATATCCTTTCTTTTTCTTTGCATGTCGATACAGAAGAAGCCAACGTTCCAGATGTTTGCAGCTCACCAATAATTGGTACCCGTAATATGGGTGGTGCCGCCAGTCCCATCGCCTCACGGGGCTCAGCCTCAAGTGATCCATGGCCTTCACAATCAGATGAAGATATCGACCGCTTGGTTGCTCTGCACCAAAACCGTAACAGTCTAAGTTCTCTTGGGGTATGCATTACAATATTCTCCCGTTATTTAATCAAGATGGAAGAATCATTTTTAATAGAACAAATCAAATTTACACAATATTTTTGTATTTCTTTTGCAGCTACGATCCGATTCCATGGCTAGTGTTTATTCAGGTGCTGGAGAAGGACGTTATGGAACTGTCGCGGTAAAAGGGCAAGTTGAATTTGGAATGCAATACAACTACAAACAAAGTGCTCTTGAGATTCATGTTGTCCGTTGCAAAGATTTAGCAGCCGTCGACGCCAAACGAAACCGGAGCGATCCTTATGTTAAGGTATGGAATCTCGTCAAGTTAACACGTAAAAAATTTGCTGTTCTGGTTTTAAATTAACATTGTTTCGGTGTTATTTCGAGCATTAATCTGGAGTAATCTGGAGTGAACAGCACATGATTATATTAAATTTCGGAAAAAATATGTATAAAAAGGTATTTTTTAAATATCTCAATAACGGTTGGGATACGAAAAAACCGCTAAAGCATTAATTCTTTGGCTTTAAATTTGGTTATATGCATTTTTTTATTAAAACCGCATAATTATCGAGAAATTTTCAAAAAACTGTATTTGTTGACTCATTCACAAAAAAATTCAAGTCGCTAGCTCAACGCGTTTTCAAGTTATTTAACCCATTCGGTATTTTGATGCCATATGGCATCATGCGAAAAAATTTGAATTATCTTATTTATTTTCAACTGAATGAGAATAGATTTTCAACACTATATTCTCATTCAGTGCACCTTTAAGTGCATTTGTGACCCAATTTTGATTTTTTGAGTAAAAAGCTGGACTACACTGGACGTATTTGTAAAAAATAAAAATTTTTAATTTTTTTTTGTTTTAAATGAATACTAATAGCTTAAACATCATTAATTTGTATAGAGAGAATCTTTAACCCCCATAGAAAAAAACATGTACCGAACGGGTTAAGATTCGTACATCGGACAGACCGACAGACAGATACACGGACATCCTCAGCATTTTTCCTGAAACGAATTTCGTATTTTTTTGGTGCTTTTGTATTAGAAATGAACATTTGACCGGATATTCGGCCAGTAGTCGATCCATGATTTAGTTGCATTTTATGGGATTGTGAAATTAAAGGGATAAAATATTTTTTCTTTCTTACGAAGAATAATAAAGTACAGACAAAACTCGATTTACGCAATGCTTGATTTATGTAAATGCTCGAATTATGAACAAGAAAAAGAGTAGTTTTTATTCATAAATAAAAGTTGTAACAAAATTTTTTTTTAATTCCATTAAAAGCGTAAATATGCTTTTGCTTCCTATCATGTTTTTTGAGACATTCGATTGTTGCAATCTCGCGATTTGTGCAAGTAGCTTAAATTTTCCTTTATACATAAATCGAGCTTTGTCCATATTGTATGAACAATTTTTGGGATATTTAAGGATATTTAAAAGAAATTCTTTTTTCGTTCTTCAAAAGTCCTTAATTTTTTTTTTTTTGTCTAAATTTGTTTTTTGATAGCCCAACAATTTCTAAGTAAACAAGATGCAAACTTTCGGTAAGCAGGAAGAATTGGAAAAAATATAGATTTTAAAATCCAGTCTTTGAAAACCCAAATTATGGTGTCTGCCAAGTTTCATCGAAATCGGGAGGGCTCGCAAAATCCCTTGTGCGATTTCGTATGGAATCACTCTTATGTAAAATTATACTCTAAAGACATTTTGTCTCTAAAAATTTCTCGATACGGTGCACGTTCTTGAGAAAATCACAAAAAACTGTTTCATTTGTATGGAGGAAGGGGGAAGAAATGGTACGATTTTACTAACAATTTCAAGTCTCAGTTCCTTTGAGAGTTGTGGTATTTACGGTCGGATAAACGGACGGACAGGCGGAAATATCTTATTTAGTAGTTTATTTTTATGTCCGATTATTCGACCGATCGTTACAAATCGTAGGTCCAGCGTAGTCCAAGTGGTAAAGTACTTGGTCCGTATTCTGGAGGTCGGTGGTTCAATTTCCGACTGTGGCACGCTGTGATTTTCAATTCCACTCAACTTGCTTTACGAAGTGAGTAGTGATAGTTGCCGCTTGGTGTTAACGACATCATCGGTCTAGATTGCTATCACGGCCTCTGCTGTTGATGGGTTGCAATTTAAAAACCTTACAAATGTTGTAATTGATCCATGGTTCGCAATCCATATAAAAACTGTAGGTGCGAAGGAGAGAGTAAATTTGTTATGAAACCTCAATTGAGGAGGCCCAGGCTCTTCAAGAGCTGTAGCGCCGAGGATGAATGAATGTTACAAACCATTTACTAAATCCAATATAAATACTCCTATATGATTGTCATACAGAATCATGTGGAAATGTGTCACCAAAATTATCGTGACTTTCTCGATGTCTAATCAAGGAAATTTTAGCTAAAGTGTTCAGCCATGGAATTTTAGGAGTGAATTCAAACATCTTGGAGAAAAACCAAAAACAAAAGGCAAAGCAGTATGACGAATTTTAAAATATAATGAAAAATTAATTCTTTTTAATGTTGTCGAACATCGAAAAAACGCAAAATCTTACGGCCTTTATTAAAAAACATTAGTGTGTGACTGCTTCGCAAGTACCATAAAATAAATAAACCGGAAATATTTTTTCAGCAAAACAAGAAACCAAATTCTACTTAAAATTTCATTCAATCAAAACTTTCAAACACGTTGGCCAAGTTTAGCAAGTAGTCAATGTATTAAAAACTTTTAACAAACTTTTTTCCCTCCCCTGTCATTAAATCAACGTTACCCCTTGATAAATCACCCTTGCAGAGTGACTGGTGAAATGGTAGCCAGTATCTTGCCCTTAAAAGCTTTAAGCCATAATAAATTTCCAATTTAGATTTTGTCATGAATAAATTGCCATCCGAAAGCAAAGTTTTTGCCAAGAAGAACTTGAAAATTCGTCAATAAAATTTTCATTCTCTATTGTGCTTTTCGGCGAATTTGTTTTGCATCATCATCAGCTTTATGATTCTATTTTTTTGTGTTTACTAATTAGATTGGTGTACTGTTACCTGTGAAACTTAATACTCGAATTCAACTCTTTTATCTGGTGCTGCACGTGCCATACTCATTAAAACACGAAAAAAATCTCAATATCTACCTATCGGCAAACCCGATTTTAATGATATTTTTGTTTTCTTATTTAATAATAACAGGTCTATCTACTTCCGGATAAATCGAAGAGCGGCAAACGAAAGACCAAAGTGAAAAAGCATACGCTAAATCCGATATTTGAGGAAACTCTCCGATTCCATATGCCTCTCAGTAATCTAGAATCGAGAACATTGTGGCTTACTGTTTGGCACTCCGATATGTTTGGCCGCAACGACTTCCTTGGTGAGGTAACCATCAATTTGCAGGGTAAGGTCTTCGACAACCCACAATCGCAGTGGTATCTACTACAGGAAAGGGTGAGTAAATTTCCCGACAATTAAAATCAATGAAGGGTAGGACACGCAACAACAAAAAATGCTTAGGATCCGTTTATACCTGCGATTTTTTCTTGAATTTCTCCGCGAATTTTATTCAGAATTAATTTGGCGAATTTTGTTCATATATCTCACAATAAATTCACTTAGCAAAAATTGTCAAAATTTTAATTTATTTAAGCGATTTTGTATGAAAAAATTCCGGTCTTTCTGGAAAAAATTTCAGAATTTTGTATAGGTAATGTAAACATTTGTGAAACTTAAATTTAGTGTCGCAGAATAAAATTCGCGGAATAAAGTGTCAGATGTAAACAGCGCCTTAAGGTACGTTTTCGTTGGGCGCTGTTGACGGCGGCCGTCGACGGCGGGTGTCGACGGCAGCTGTTGGACGGCGCCGTTAACTGTTTTGGTTGCAGCCGTTGAACAGTTGTTCAAAGTCAAATCTAAGTGCGCAAGTAAATTTAAAATAAAAATGGATTTGGTGAAAATTCTTTTAACTGAAGCGGAGGAAGAAGAAGAATTTCTTAGATTAATACTATTAAAGTATTTTTGAATCTCGCGAAGAAGAAGGATGCTTTAATCTGCTAATAAATGGCCATTTAAACAATTCTGATGAAAAAGTTACTATTGTTTTGCAGAAATAAAGAATATATTCACTCACAATATACGAATTATCTTAAATGTGGAAATTTCACTTGTGAAAAAATCGAATGGACAGCTTCGATAACGCCGCTAGACTGGTTCAAAAGCAGTCGAACGGCAACAGCTAGCTGTCAACAGCCGCTGACGAGCTGTCGGACAGCGTGAACGAAACCGCCAACATGGTTCTGCCACAAGAGCAGTCATTTTCAACGGCGGCTGTCAACAGTTAGCTGTCAGCGGCCGCCGTCGGTAGCTGCCAACGAAACCGTACCTTTAGATGTCCTACCCTATCATAAACTCAAACAAAAACTTATCATTATTTTTGCAAAATCTAATGTCTCTTTAAATGGATAGAGTGAACCGTTTGATGACGTTGCTGTATATAAAGGTGATATTATTGTTGGTCTAAAATTCGTTCCACCGGATAGTTCTAACTCAAAGCAGAGTACCTCACGTGGTAGTAACTCAAATCTACGTAAATTTGGTAGTATTAAGTCAAATTCTAAAAGTATTGCAACCAAGGGCCAATTGCATGTTCTTGTGAAGGAAGCAAAGAATTTAAGTCCGGTGAAGGCAACTGGAAGTTGTGATGCCTTCTGTAAAAGGTAAAACAAAAAATTTCAATACTTATGATAACTAATGCAATCAATATAAGTAAAATAATTTAAATTATATAAACTACCTTTTTGGATTCTAGTTACCTTTTGCCAGATAAAAATCGAGGCTCAAAGCAAAAAACTCCGGTTGTAAAGAGATCCGTTAACCCAATATGGAACTACACTTTTGTGTATGAGGATGTCACATTACAAGAACTTTCCGATAGGGCACTGGAGCTTACAATTTGGGATCATGACCGATTAGCCAGCAATGAGTTTTTAGGCGGTGTTCGATTCTCATTAGGCACTGGTAAGAATTTTTATTAAGGTAGAATACAGAAAACCCAACACATACTGTAATATCGTCGGCTAAAAGTGAAATTGTGCTAAGTCCATTATACCAAATTTGCCAGGAGAGCAATAAAAACCTTATTAAATCATTTTAATTTTCATTTAAAGAAAACCGAGTCTCATTTAAAGAAAACTGAGCCCAATTTAATTCTCATTTAAAGAAAAGTCACTGTTATTGAAAGAGAATTAAAACGATTTAACAAGGTTTTCATTGCTCTTCGTTTGACATTTTACCGTGTTTTATTAAAATTTGATCCAAAAAAAATTTTTTCGTGAAGTTTTTCTGTTAAAAAATTCTATCCGTGAATTGGATCTTGGAAACCCACTATAGCCGCTTTACCCCCGTCGCACACTTCAACTAAGCTATGTGAGCGAGGCTAGCTATAGTTACATAGCCTAGCTGGGTTAGCTCACCTCGTTGCACACTTGAGCTAAGCTACGCTTTTCGGTAAATATATGCATTTTTGCACTTTATCTGCAGCCATTTTTAGATATAAATTATTTAACGCGATTGAAAATATTCCGCAAAAGAATTCAATTTTCACGTTTTCCTTACACTTTTAGTCCACAAAATACTACACTTTTGCAAACACCGATTCTACACTGTATAACGCCGAAAATATTTATATGTGAGTGTCAGCGATGCCAGCGAAGTAGTTCGCGTAGTTGAGGTCTGAACTACGCGAGCGAGCTTAGTCCGCGTCGCCCATGACTACGCGATGTACTAGGATAACCCCCGTTGCACATCTTCATTAGATGGGTCGCGTTACTATCGAAAATCCACCGACTCACCTCCTTTGGACGAATTTGGTTCGATCGAGGGAGGGCATGCGAAAGGATGAAAGGTTGTTTGTACATCAATATGCGTATTTCTGTTCCTTGACTTGTGAGTTACTGACACAATTGTGGCCCCATATTTATTTAATTGAATATTACGATACGATGGTTTTTTGTACAAAAATTTATCCGCGTGCTTATTTTACAACCCCTCCCATTGTATCTTTAAAATAACATCTGAAATTTTACTTACGCATTACTTTTTTGTGGAGCTAGGCAAAATTTGCGGACTTAAAAGCACACTCCTTATTTCTAGCCTCCTTGTTCCCTATCTCCCCAATCAATTCAGATATTTTTATAAAATTGCTGAAAACTAGCCTTTCTTTTCATGTCCCAGGCAAATATTACGGAAAATCAGTTGAATGGATGGATGCGACTGGCAGAGAGCTGTCTCTATGGCAAAGTATGCTGAATCGGCCGAATTTTTGGGTTGAGGGTGGCTTATCACTACGATCATCTCTGGAAGGTATTCGTGCTGTTCAGTAATTAGAATTTTAATGAGTGTATAATACATAAATTAAAATTTATACTACAAGTGCTTTAGAACGAAATGTCGTTTGTACGTTGAACATTGAATGAATGCAATGGTAATTTAGCCATTATTGATATTTTTGGAACTGGCTTCACAACATAAGCCAGGAAAAAATTTTAAGAAAATGAAAACGATTTAAATATTAATGCTACAATATTATTCTTGGAACATTGCGCTAAACTTTGTGAAATAATGTGAGAAAACAAAACAATTTTAAGCGTATTGAGCGCGCCTACAATTTGTATACTATTGTATTCCCAATTTCAAATCGAAAATACATGACATTTTTTTGTAAGAAAAATTGTTAAACTATTTTCTTTAAGACTACCGTAAAATTTGATAACAGTTGTATAAAAACTGGATGAAGTTAAATCGAAATAAGCGATTTATTTTAAACTTAATCAACAATAATATTTATTAGGCAAAATATAATTGATAACGTTAAAAATGAAACTATCAGTAAACTCAAACAAAAAAAAATAGCAAAGTTGTTGGTTACAGAATATCGTCTTCTTATTACTAATCATTAGAGTACATTATATTATTAACTAAACGCACAGTGGCGTTGTAGGAATGTTCTTTATGCATTACATAAAAGTTTTGGCGTTGATACATTTTAAACATAACTATAGGAAAAACTGTTTAAGAATCACAATATATGATATTTACATACGCATACATAAAATGTTTCACATAATTTTCTAAACTTTAAGAATTAATAGAAAAAAAAAATCAATTGTAAGCAAAAAAAAAATAATAATTCTAAAAAAATTGAAAAAGACATATTATTGAATAAAAAATTTCCGAATATTCCAACTTCTGACACTGTGATGAACATTATAAATTATATAAAAGTGATTTAAATGTAACTAATTACAATTAATAATTGATTAATATAATAAATAATAGATTTATAAAAATATAAATAATAATTAATATACTGGCATAAAAACCCATAAACTACTAGTAAAGTTATTTTTTAGCATAATTCTTAGTGTAAAATTATATTTTCTTTCGTTTAAAAATAATTTAATTAAAGACATCTTTTATTCGCAACATGCGCACGCAATACTACATCTAATTTAAATTTATTTTAATTCTATTTTTCATTTACTTCATGATTTTAATGAAAATTTAAAATTTTTTTATCTATATAATTTGTTTAATTGTAATTACCGTTACTATTAAATATTTATAAAAACTAGGTTTTCTTTTAATTCTTTGCAGTTGTTATTTTCGATCCTTTTTTATTTACAGGAAAAAAAAACTATTACGCCTTAAAAAACTATATTGAATTAGTTTAGCATTGCGGAAAACTCTACAATATATCGGAGTTAACAATCAGGGTATTCACAATCCTCTTTTAATTTTCGGTATTCGGTATTTTCGGTAATATTAAAAGACTGAAAAAATTTTGCTGTGAACATCCCACAGCACAGATTTGAGAACAGCGCTTTTATTTGATACGTGACCAAATCATGAACTGCGAATTTGATTGTAAAATATGTCACATACCTTTAAATCCATGTTTGATGTATTCTTTTGAATTGCTATTGTGGCAACGGCTATCAAAATTGAAAAAAATTGCAGTCCGATGCGATAACCAGCGAGGAAATTTGACAACTAAAAACATTACTAGCGCCACTCGCGGTTGATTCTTGATACCGAATAACCGGGCCGGAAAACACGACTCAAGGCATGTCTACAATTACCGAATCCGGTAATTCATTTTTACATGAACCAAATTACCGCCTCGGTAAAAATCTGTTAAATTTGACTGAATTACCGAGCGGTAAAATTACTCGCAATTTAAAAGAGGACTGTGAATACCCTGAATACAATAAAAATTGTTCAAACTATAAATCAGTGGAAATTTGCCAAATTTTAAAATATTTCAGCGGTTTTAACATCTCAGAAATATATTCCTGTAAATGCTATTATTAGCTTTTAACTGACGAACAAAATAAAACATATACCATATCGCATGTTTCTGAGATTTTAAAACTGCACCACTAAAATATCTTAAAATGTGGTTATCAAGTTTAGGCAAATTACTAGTGAAATACTTTATTTTTTTTTTTGCGAATTTTCATTCTTATCTTCTAAATTTTATTATATTTTCGTAAAAAAACAATGTGGTTTTAATAATTTCAAGCAAATTTAGATGTCCGACACCAAAATTAATGACCCAAATCCGAAGAAATTTTTTTCAAGAAATACATAATATTGCTTATAATTTTTTTTTCGCATTTCAATGCATTTTATCCCAAAAGTACAAAAATAGCTTTTTCGATAACTATGACCATTAAATTTTTTAATTTAGCGCCACTCTGCTCGAAAAAGATTTTCAATATAACTTTTCGATTCAATTGTGTAAGCAAAGGAAATGGAATACATTTTTCAGTGTCCGACTTTTTTTCTTGTCAATAGTCCATCTCTTTTCCACTGATGAGTCCACCTATCTCCAACATTTATACAATTTTCAAACCAAATCATCTTAGGTGTGATAAGGCTTTAAGACTAAGAAAACTGATAGTGCAGTAAGTATCACATCAAAATTTTAGGCGTGGTTTACATCGAATATGGAAAAATTTTCATGTAAATTTGCTATAAACAAATTAGGTTTTTTGACCTTATGTTAACCCTTCTATCATGTTCAAAAAATACACACAAATAAAGAGTGTTTTTTTAAGCCCGATAGAACTTCAAATTTTAAAAAGTAACACAAAAAATTAAATTTTAATCAAAATTTTTTAATTTTTCGAAATATTAATACATGGTATTAACATTTGAAAATAATTTTGGGCATATGGCCACCGTGGCTGTTTTTGACGAAGCGCATTCTGGACGTCCAATTTTAGGCCACTTTTTCGAGCACTGCTGGCCGTATGTCACGAATAACACGAACAATGTTGGCCTCCAAGGCGTCAATTGTTGCTGGTTTATCAGCATAAACCAGTGACTTCACGTAGCCCCACAGGATATAATCGAGAGGTGTCAAATCGCACAACCTTGGAGGCCAATTGACAGCTCCATTTCTCGAAATCAAGTTATCGCCAAATTTTGACAAATTTTGATTTCAATAAATGAAACGCGAGAAATTTGAAGTGAGTGATTTAACCTCAAAAAAGTGCTCCCGGCGTATTCAAGAATAACAAAAATCGAATGCGTTGCAATGCGTTATTCCAAATCGAACGTTGATAGATACTGCGTATTCAAGAATACCGATTGCTCACGATCGAACACTAATCGAGCAAATAAACGTAACGCCGTATTCAAGAATAGAGGTGAGTGTGTCAATCTCGTCACAAATGCCTCTTGTACGCAAATGAGAATTATAGGTCTAAATCTTTAGCCCCGATTGTGTAAATTGCTTCATTTTTAAGTCGCAAAGAACAAATCTCATGCCCCGTGCTTTTCGATGCTATTTGGGTAACCAAATGATCACGACACCGCACGCGAATTTCATTATTATGAAGGCTACGGAATCGTCCCTTCTCATGTCGGGGTCAAAAATCCCTCAAAACGCGGTTAAAAAATCGCAATGTCAACTTAGAATTGCGGGGGTCCCCGCAACTTTTTAAATTCGGAGTTATGGTGTCACCCTCACCGAACTGTTGCCATAAAATTATATAATTTTCCAAATTATTTAACTGGCATTAGCAATACTGTGGTAAATAACCAATAATGGGCCTAAAGTTTGTAAAATAAAAATTCAGAGCAAAAAATGCTCTAAATCTAGAGCAGACCTAATCGAGAAGAAAAAAAAACTTGCATAGCTATTAAAAAATTATTTTTTCTCGAGCACAAAATATGTATTGTATTTTATGTTCCAGTTCCAGATAAACAATGTTCTATAGGAGCAAACCCCGAGGAAAAATGCGCAACAGGTTATATTTGTTAAAAAAATAATACATCGAAAAAAAGTTTTTAGCCTATAAACATTTACTCATTCAAATTATAGGTTTTTGTTTTGAATAGCGCTGTGGCGGTTTTTATGTAAAGTAATTTATGCATTTTTTACACGTGAAAAACCATGAAAACCATAATCCGTAATAAACCGAAAAAAATCAATAACAAGAAATTGACTACATTTAGTAGACATATGTAACTAGGGCTGCCATGGAACCTATTTGTGAAAAGAGAACCTTTGGGTTAAAAAAAGAGATATTGTATAGGAAATTAACCAAATGAAAAAAGAGAACTAAAAGAGAACTTTTTTTAAATGTGAAAATTACAGAACTTAGAATGACTGCACAGAATTATTACAAAAAAGTGGAATTTTTCGTGCCTGTTATTTTCCGTATCTATCGAAAAAAAAAACTGAAAATGTCAAAACTACAATATCAAATGTCAAAACCGGCTATTTCCTTAACCGCACAATTTTGATTTGTTTTGATTTTTACAGCAGCTGATCGTGGGAGAAGAAACTGTTCTTGCTGGCGCATACAATAAATAGCTTTACGTTACAATTATAATGTACAGTTTCGCACTACACACAGAAAATTGTGGAGTAGAGTACTACTATACAATAAATAACGTGATAATTTTAATTCATAATGGAATTTTCGTGGAAAAATCTGTTTGGTTTTTTACGCATAGTATGAACCAAGAGTTTTCTGAAAAAAGAGAACTAAAGAGAACTGGCAAGGAAAAAGAAAGAGGAAAAAGAATGGGGTTAAAAAAAGAGATAAGGTTCTCTTTAAAAGAGATATGATGGCAGCCCTATATGTAACTAACATAGTTGCAAACCAAAAATTTTTTTTTAATGTGATTCGGTTTTAGTTCAAAAGTGATTTGGATTTCTAGTTTTTATTTTGGTTCGATTTGGCAATCTTTTTTAAAAATGGTTTGGTTTTGGTTTATTTTTTTTAGACGGGTTCGGTTTGTGGTTTTGATTCACTAAAATTTCAATGGCTCAGTAGATTTTGGTTCATTTCAACAACCGTTTTGCATCTCCGGTAATTAAATGATCAAAGAACGATAAAAATGATAATGATCTTTGGAACAAACTTTAAAAATTTGATCCATTGTTACAAATAGTTGCAAAAATAATTGAAATCGGTTAACATAAGTTAAAAAAAACCCATCTTTAAGGTATCAAAAAATTGGAAGAGTCGATCACGCACCGAAGCGGAGTTTGAGGCAGTTCATCGCCTTTCGGAGAAAATCGAGCTCTGAGCTAAGGAGTTCAAGACAGTTTTTTGTGGGTGTTAATTGGGTGTTAAAGCTTTCTACGTCGTTTTGTACTAACTGGTTTTAAATATAGTTTTTTATATATCTGGTCTACATATTGCACGGATTCGCAAAGATTGTATGACCCCCCGAACGGGACCGCCCGGCAGGCTAAAGGTTAAAAGAAATGCACCGCAGATTTTTATCATTCTAAGTGAATTATAACTTCAATTTTGTAGAAAAATTCTTTAAGTTGAGATTGTAGTATTTAAGTAGGTCTGTTGCTTTCCCAAAAAAATCATAAAAAAACTCGCTTCATTTTTTTCTTAACATATCGCGACACCCCAAAAATGTTTAGCCGCGACCCATTGGGAGGACAACATTAGAATATAGTATTCACTTACGTATAGGATTTTAAAATTTACAGACGATTTCCTAAAATTTGTCGACTGATGAAAATTAATAAATCTTCACGCATCAAAAATAAATGGACGCTTAGCAGTGGTGGAACTAGGAAGTGTATGCGCAGTCAAGGGATATAATTTATGATGATGAAAATTAATAAATTGATTTGATTCTTTTTTGTCAATACTTCTTTTTGTTTAATTTTGATATTAACACCCTTATTCTGGCATTGTCACTGGTCACAAAGCCACAATCTGCATGGCGATTTTATTACAAAATATGATAATTTTCTAGTGATTTTTTCCATAACAAATGAAAGAGCCTGTTCACATTGGTTGAAATAGTCCGCCTAATTAGGACAGAAACTGTAAGAATTAAGGCAAGGTGAGGAAGTGGGACTGCTGATAGGAAAATCATCCTCAAAACTAAAATCTCCGTTCTCAGAGTTCCGCCTGTCGTGCTTTGATTGGTTGGCTGCCATATTGAATGTGTTCCATTGTCATTATTGTTTCGGTCGTCTTCGATGCAACACATCGCAGTGCAAAAGGCAGCCACATATTACTTGCGATTCTTTAGAGATGTTCCGTTTTCCAAATCTTTCACGACAGTCTGATTGTTCAAAGCTACTGGCTTAAATAGTCTCAATCTGAACACGAGCAATATTTCATCCGTCCTATTTAGGCGGACTATTTCAACCAATCTGAACATGGTCAAATGGGAAGATTTTCAAATCTCAATTCAGAGAAATACAAGGCAAGGGAATTATATCTTGAAAATACAAAAATGAGTTGTCACTAGTCTGACAATTGCCAGAATATGGCTGTAAGTACACATTTCCAGAACAAAACCATGCGCAAATATACTTTTTCGTTATTATTTTTTAGTTTTTTTTGGAGATGTCGTCTTTTTTTTTAAAAAAAAAAAAAAAGAGTTGGTAGGATTATGTATAACAATAGTTTTGAAAGAATTAATTGTCATTTATATTATAAAGTGTATCATTTACATTCTATAGTCTTTACAATTATCGTAATCACAAAAAAAATCAAGAATTCAAAGAATTAATGTTATCAAAAAACAGATATTTTTTTTTAGTTATGCAGTATCAGAACCTGTTCAACGTATGAATTGTTTATTAAAAATATGGTTATTTGAATACAAATATAATAAACCTAAATTATGATATAGTTAAGTAAATATGTAAGCATGATAGATGTAATCAAAATTGTGATCATCACGATTATTATAAAGAGTTAATTAAAATATATTGCTAACAATTACTAAAAAAAACTAATATAAATTAATACTGGAAAATATTGCTGATCCAGATTTTTTTGTTAAAATACGCATATGAAATTATAAACGATCATATTTAAAGAACAAACTTTTATAAAACTGTTATTGAAAGGGACTATTCGCTATATAGGTTTGTTTTTTGTAGTTGCGTCTATGTCGGAAAATTGGACATCAAAATTTATTCATTGAACATGAACTAAAATGTAAATCTAGGAATAAATCCTATGTATAAAGAGGTGAAGAGTAATTTTATTGGAGTGTTTTGTAAATTAAATAAAAATTATTAAAGTTTCGTAAATTTAATAATCCTAAAAAAAAACTTTTCCACAGAAACCTTCCAACTCTACAGTGATAAATTTTGTACACATAATCGATAATTGTATCTTTACCTAATTTTCGTCTAAAATTTAGTTCTAGAAAGTTAAATTAACTGACTTTACAGTTGTGTTCTTTAAATTGTATGTAATTGTGAAAAGTTTGACAAGTTAAATCAGTAAAAAAAATATTTTCAAACAAATCACAGTGGTTTTATTTTATAGCTTTTTAAAACCTTTCATTCCACAAATCTATATCCAAAAATTTGTATTTGTGCCTCAATCCCGAAAAAAGTATAGCTAACATAAAATTTTTACAAGGTTTTGCAGTGCAATCCCGATAAATCAGCCCTTTGGAAAATCATGATAATGCGTTAAAAACCAATGCATCTCGATCCCTGCATAATTCGTACTTATTTCATGGTCTTCCGAACATAAACAATAAGTTCGGGTAACTTCAAGTCCAAAGGTAGGGTGCAGACTCATACTTGCGCTAAGTACCTCTTTGAAAATTTTAGGGGGATGCGGGTCTGATATTGGTCATAAAATGTTTCTAACAGTATTGCCTACATCTGGTGAAAATATAAGACTATGAATCCGTGAAAATATGAATCCGTGCTGAAGCCTATGCGCTTTTGAAAACCAATCGACTTTCACAGGTGAACTGTTGACCTGTGGAAGTCGATTGGTTCCCTTTTGCTCAACTAGGCACGGTATATTTTCAACAGGGGGAAATAAAGTTTAATTCGGGTGGGTAACTTTTAAACAAAGCAATATACATCTGTGACAGGGAATACTTCGTTTCTGGCTGCTGTACATACGGTGTAAATGTTTCTCTATAGTTGCTGAAACTTCACCTGGACTAATTGTAAAGAATTGTAATTTCCTACCTCGAACTGGAGCTGAACTTTCTTCCGCAGTGTACGGGGAAAGTTCACTTGGCCAAAAAATCGACTCCACCTGGCGACTTTTTTTCCCTGAATGTATACGACGACAAAAATTTGATATATGATATCTCATTTAAAGAAAAATTCATGGTTTCGAACTTTCAATTTATTTTAAATTTTTAAAAATAGCGAAAATAAATAGAAGTTTTCGACATATGACGCAAAATGATTCCGGCTTAGAAACCGCCTTTGAGGGACGCCTGTAAAAGCAAGTAAAAATAAGTACAAATTACCTAAAAGGAATAATATACGGAGTATAAAAATTGAATTTCAATTTCAGCAAATATTTATGTTTTTGATTGGACTACTTTAAGCGTAAAAAAAACTTTGCTGAACAAGTTACGTTTCATACATGTAAACAGTAGCTTGCATACCCGTCGTTGCCGGGTTAAGTTTTTTGTACGAGTTTTTGAATACGAAGAAAACCGGAAAGAATTTAAAAACTTTTGAGAAAAATCTTAGGACTCTATGTTGCAAATTAGTCTAACACCAGATTCGTGACCAGCGACCCCGAAAACCCCCCAATGCCAATTTTTCCCGGCAAAAACGGGAAAGGATATTCGCATTATCCTTACAGGACCTTTTGTTACACAGAGACTACATTAGGTTTTATTTCTGGTATACTAGCTGGTTCACCAAAAATAATAGCCTACTAGTTTTTTTTTGCGTGGGCCAATTCTGGTATGACATTTCAGTATGATTTTGAATTTTGACATAATGATAAGCAGCCATATATAATTTCTCGAGAATTTAGTTTCCGCCATTTTAATTTTGTTGCCTGCCAAAATCTGGTATACCAGCGCTGTCTACGAAAATGGTATACCAATGCTGTCTTACCAGAAAAACTGGTAAACCAGATTGGTCCACACAGGCTTTTTAGCGAGCAATTTTGCTGGTATACCAGAAATAAAAGCTAATGTAGTCCCTGTGTTAGGATTTGTGAAAATCTAACACCGGATTCGTGATCAGCGACCCCAAAAACCCCCGAGTGAAACTTTTCAGCCTCCTCTTGAGCAGGATTCATGGCGAAAATCACGGTTTAAAAACACCCAAACCCCCTTTACCCCCTTAGCGGTAAAATTTCGGAAAACACAGCCTCAGTGAGTGCCTACGTGATGGTTGGGACATACTGTGAAAGTTTCAAGTTTCTGGCTTCAGGGGTTTGGGAGTCAGTCAGTCAGTCAGGTTAAACGATTTTATATATCTGTGGTCACAAGGAAAAACCGCTTAACTCGAGTTATGTACTGTTAAAGGTTGGTGCATATTTGAATTCTCCTTATCCAGTTCTATCACATAACTATATACATAGAACGCTCATGGCCATATAAAGTCTAGCACTAAAAGTAAGTCAAAAATTATTGCTTTCTCTGTCCGGCTATATTTCGTTTCAATGACATTTGATGTGACTTTCATTCACTGAACTGAAATTGAAATGTATAGCTACCTAAGGCGCTAAAATTTGAATTTTTTCCGGCGATAAATCCAAAATTTTAATCGCATATTATAAATTTTTGTTGTTTTAATTCTATATATTAATTGAGAGTTAGGGTTTTTGTACCCCCTTTTTGACCGACTTCCACTCAAGTGATTTTGTTACCAAGATGTGGACAAACACAAAACTTAATCAAATTAATATACTGAATATTTTTTTCTTCTCAGTTCATTCTTGTGCCCAATTTCTCCTAAAAATGTTTACTCAAGGATTTCTTTTAATCTTAGCAACCCAGTCATATCAAAATCAAATGAACTAATGTAAAAAAAATGACAAAGTTAAATAGCCGAAACCGTCCTTCGTGTCAAAGTTAGTTTATATTTGATTGAATAAAATGCTGCGTGATTACTTTAAATAAACATTCTACGCAAATATTTATTCCCATTAATTCAGTAATAAAATCATATTTAAATTTCGCAGCCATTTGCTGAGATTTCCAATAATTAAATTGAAAAATTAAAAAAACGAATCACTGAAACATTGCCACCACATCTTCTTCAGTATTTCCACAACTTTCGACAATACATTTTGATAAGCCTTTCTTAGGCCGTGGCATCATGACGCGACAGAATTTAATTCACACAAATAAATTTTATAATCACTTTTAATATTGACTGCAAACTATTTTGAATTTAATTTCAAAACGAAATCGAATCATGTTCTGTCATATGATGACAGTTCAATTAACTTAGGTTATGAAAACCGTCAAATTATATGACAGTTCGAGTAACTTATTAACAGTGGAAAAGTGACAACTACTCAGATTTTATATATATTTGTCTCCCTTTGGCCCAATTTTTTTACTCCACTGAACTGCTAAAAAATGACTTATAAGAGATAGAAGATTGAGCGTTCTATGTATATAGTTCTGTGAGTTCTATATTCTGTCAAAGTTTGGTTTTCATGCTGTACCCCTATGAGGAATGGCAGAGAAAAAACCATATAACCTAAGTCAGTTTTGCTCTCAAAAAAAAAACATAATCAAAACTTTAAACCCAAATTACTCAAAACACGCTTTTTCGACTTAAGCAGTTTTTCCTTGTGACCACAGATATACAGTGAGTGTAAAAAGCCAGCATACAGTCACGATTTTTGAATAAAATACTAAATATAGCAAACACAAATTCTGGTTACAGGATTTTGTTGCCTGAACAATTCTTTACAGATCTGTAAAGAAATAAATAAAAAAAAATAATAATTTATTACTTAAATTTATTACTTTAACTAAAAATATATTTTTTTAAGAGCGTAAAAAGTCACCGTACAGCTATTAAAACAACCAATAAATATGGGCTAATTGACCGTTAGTATTTGGTTGGGTATCCATTAGATCGAATTACTGCTTGAAGTTGCCATTTTGTCCGTCGTCGGTTTCGGCTGTTCGGCGTATAGCGTGACTTCTGATTGAGAAGTATTAAGATGGCGTATGATTTCGGATATTCTTTCTTTACTTCTGGTCTTAGCAGCGCGGCTAGGTTGAGTTGAAGTAGGCGACTGCTCATCAAAATGTAATGGGTCGAGCAATACGTCAGAGTGCGAAGGCCTCGGTCGTGATGAACCTGGCAAGTTATACTGGAGACAGTTTGAAATAGTAATTACAATTGGCCATGAATTGTAATTCCTAATGCTGAATCCGATTGTAATTGCAACATGATTCGTATAATGAGGTTCAGGGAACTTGATTGTTTTGTAATTACTATTTATCGCTGCCGATAGATATCTAAAAAGTAATATTTTTAGAATGCATATCGAATAACCTTACTCCCTAGCAATTGTTGCGAATTTTCATTAAAATACATTCACGTAATTCGAAGACACCAGGCGAGGGGTATCGAGGGGAGGGAATATTCAGGTTTGTAGTGGAAGAATCGAAATCTCTCAGCCCCCTTAGTAATACTGTAAAGTTTCATTAAGATCGGACCACCCAATTCGAAGATACCAGGCGAGGGGTATCAAGGAGAGGGAAAAGTCAGGTTTGTCCTGGGAAAATCGAAAGCCCTTAGCCCCCTTAGTAATACTGTAAAGTTTCATTAGGATCGGACCACCCAGTTCGAAGATACCAGGCGAGGGGTATCGAGGGGAGGGAAAAGTCAGGGGGCATATTGCGGATCTCGAACAAACGCTAGTTCGATCGAGAAACCATGAATTGGTATTGCCTATCTCGATTTTGTGCTCGACATTGCATACCAATTTCTCGAAATTTAAGAGTAGTCGAAACAACATTTTTTTGCATGAATATCGCAAAATTCGCATTTTCAAAGAAAAAAAGTGGGTGCTGGCTTTTAAAAATACATAAAAACCACAAAAAAATGTTCTTTCGAAAGTAATAATTTTTTACTGAACGCACATAGAATAATACAAAATTCTCTTATTAGTGGTTTTTTATAAAACCCAAATAAATATTTAAAGGGTTTTCTAGCATACCACTTGAAAGAATTTATCCGCATAAAGCAAAAAACTGCGAAAAACTTAAAAATATATAATGCATTTGAAATTTCCCAAAAATTTGCCTTGGGCTCGTTCGTTTTCTCGAATTTAATGCCTGATTGCTTATCTCGAAAATCGAGGGTTTCTGACATTTCTCTCTATCGATATTTCTCGAAAGGTCTTGTGCTTTCGAGACGGCAGTTGTTGATTTTAGATCGCAGTTGTTGAAAATGTTCGGAAGAAACACTTTACTGAATAAAGTGGAACAATTAAATGCAACTTTTCACTTTAACACCACAAAAATAAATAAACATTATCTGTCAAAAATATTTCCCTTGGGGAAATCTCGAAATTGCATGTTCGAGATACGTAATTCCATTATCTCTCGAAATCGAAGTTGCCTCTCGAATTCGCTGGTCTCGTTTTTCGAGATCCGCAATGTCTCCCCAGGTTTGTAATAGCAAAAACGAAAGCCCTTAGCCCCCTTAGTAATACTGTAAAGTTTCATTAAGATCGGACCACCCAATTCGAAGATACCAGGCGAGGGGTATCAAGGAGAGGGAAAAGTCAGGTTTGTCCTGGGAAAATCGGAAGCCCTTAGCCCCCTTAGTAATACTGTAAAGTTTCATTAGGATCGGACCACCCAGTTCGAAGATACCAGGCGAGGGGTATCGAGGGGAGGGAAAAGTCAGGGGGCATATTGCGGATCTCGAACAAACGCTAGTTCGATCGAGAAACCATGAATTGGTATTGCCTATCTCGATTTTGTGCTCGACATTGCATACCAATCTCTCGAAATTTAAGAGTAGTCGAAACAACATTTTTTTGCATGAATATCGCAAAATTCGCATTTTCAAAGAAAAAAAGTGGGTGCTGGCTTTTAAAAATACATAAAAACCACAAAAAAATGTTCTTTCGAAAGTAATAATTTTTTACTGAACGCACATAGAATAATACAAAATTCTCTTATTAGTGGTTTTTTATAAAACCCAAATAAATATTTAAAGGGTTTTCTAGCATACCACTTGAAAGAATTTATCCGCATAAAGCAAAAAACTGCGAAAAACTTAAAAATATATAATGCATTTGAAATTTCCCAAAAATTTGCCTTGGGCTCGTTCGTTTTCTCGAATTTAATGCCTGATTGCTTATCTCGAAAATCGAGGGTTTCTGACATTTCTCTCTATCGATATTTCTCGAAAGGTCTTGTGCTTTCGAGACGGCAGTTGTTGATTTTAGATCGCAGTTGTTGAAAATGTTCGGAAGAAACACTTTACTGAATAAAGTGGAACAATTAAATGCAACTTTTCACTTTAACACCACAAAAATAAATAAACATTATCTGTCAAAAATATTTCCCTTGGGGAAATCTCGAAATTGCATGTTCGAGATACGTAATTCCATTATCTCTCGAAATCGAAGTTGCCTCTCGAATTCGCTGGTCTCGTTTTTCGAGATCCGCAATGTCTCCCCAGGTTTGTAATAGCAAAAACGAAAGCCCTTAGCCCCCTTAGTAATACTGTAAAGTTTCATTAAGATCGGACCACCCAATTCGAAGATTCCAGGCGAGGGGGAATTTTCTCAGAGGTGAGACCTATCTAGATCGATTCCTTGTCCCCGAAAATCCCTAACCCACAAGTTTCGTGAAAATCGTTAGGCGGGTTTTCGAGATCGTTGTGCAGACAGACAGACATTCCTCGTATTATATTATAGGATAGGATAGGATAGATAAAAAATGCGTATAGAAAAAATATAAATATATAGTAAACTTATACTCGTAAAATATATTGCATGATTTCATACTTTCATCAAATAGTATTGCGACATAAAGTAAAGACACTATAGTCATTAAAGGATTTTATTTCGTGAGTTCCATTTTATTGTTTGGATTTGTGATTCACTTCCTGTTGGGCACCCAATAAAATTCAACAGACACCGAGTTACTATGCGGTATTAGTTCGACATCGAATAATAGGGATTATTGTGCAACAAATTGTGTTAGATATAACATATATGCCATAGATAGTCGCAATTCTACTGGAATAGGAACAAAAAATGAGATTTCCGTTGCATGTTGATCTATACCCGAATATTTGTTTGGACGTTTACGGATTATCTCTGTGGAAATCTAGTTTGCATATGGACCAATGCATATTATGAAATGCTTGAAGTTGGATTTGAGCTCCTCTTTAGCGTGTTTTATTGATGCCGAAACCAAATAAGGTCACAAGAGACGAACAATGAAAATTAACCAATTTTCAGATTTCCATTGTGTACGATAGACCGGGCCGTTGGCATAATTTATTAGTCCTATATCGAATACCTAAAAACTGTGTACTTGGTGCATATCCAGTAGCAAAGTTTGATCTCTCGTATTTCGTTTGCTTTGCTGCAACAAAACAAAGAGGCTTATATTCGTGAATCTGAATCATTATCTGTCATTTGAATTAATTAGTTTTAATATTGGATTATTATCGAAACACAATTTCCTGGGACGTAAAATTACATTTCTGTTTATGTCGCATAACATATGTAAAAATGACGAAAACCTTTTGGTTGGTATGGGGGGTGGGGAAAGGGGTGTTCCAATTAAATTTTGATAATCCAGAAGGTTGTGTAAAAACCTATTCTAAACAATTCTTTCAAACAAAACATGGCGTTTCAATTTACTGTTTTCGAGGTCTTTGTAAAAGAAACTTCGGTTTGTATGGGAAGGGGAGGGGACAGTGATCCGATTATGACGATTTTTAGAATAGATGTTTGTTTTCAGATCTTACACACCTTTGCCAAATTTAAAGCTCTTCGAACGGCTCAAATATGCGCAGGTTAGTTAAGTCCAAGTACCGGTCAAAAATAACGTGATTGTCAATTTTGAGGAAAACGCCACAACAGGTGGATTTAGTTTTTTAAAAACACATATACATACTAAATTTCAAGAAAATCGGCGGGTAAATAATGGCAGGAGATCCCTAAATATAAGATGAGAGAGAGGGTTCTAATCTGTAAATCTTTTTGACAGTTAAATCGGCCAAATAGTTTTGGAGAAATGGACGAAAAACTAAAAACTGCATCATTTTCGGGGTGCCCCCTTAAACACGAAAAAGCAGATATAAAAAATACGTTTTCCTTAATTATATCCGAGTTTCATCAAAACCGGAGGCGAACACCTCGGATTCTTTCCTTGTAAGTAACTACAGGGTGAGTCACAAGTACTGTCAGTGAAGTTTAGGTATCAATGATATGCACATCTGGCATTTTTCCCCAGCGAATCAGTTTATTCTCTATAGAATAATTTTATTGTTTTTTTTTGTATAATAAGTTATAATAAACATGGACGCGAAAAGAGAGCTCGTTGTGATCTTTCTATCCTTAAATGCCTTAGAGATGTTGGTATCAATGAAAGATTTATCTTACAGACTATAAAACGATTTAGCGAGACAGGTACATGGAAAATTCTCCGCACAAGTGGACCAACGAAAATGGCAAGAAGCATTAATAAAGGGATGAAATACCACAGAAAATAGTGCGAAAGGAGAAAGATTTGAGCTGCGGAATTAATTATTAAATTTTTTTATGTCTTTAAACAAAAAATATATTACGCTTTGAGATCCGTAGGGTCAAAGTGGGTAAATGTAAACAGGGGTAATTGTAAACACTTTTGGTTGTCCCCAAACTGCTATTCCTTCTTAGCTTATCGAGACAATATATTGGAAATTGATCTTTTGTCTCACTGCAGACACGTGGCACAATAGATCTAAGAGAGGGTTCGTTGTGTATGAGCTGTCAAAAAAAGTGCTTCTTTTTAGTGTGATTTCAGTTTTTCTAAGAGTGAAAATAATCATTTTTTAAAGGGATTTTTAAAACATAACAAAAGCTATAATTGCCAATCTGGCAATTATTGAAAACCCGTATGGTGATTTAATTGAACGGCGTATCAAAATTTCATTTGAATTCAAATTTTCCAATAAGATTTTTTTAAATTTATTCCAATCGGATTTTGATGTATGGGAATTTTATGTAGAATCAGATTCTAAACAACTTTTGTTCTTGCACTTTTTTGATAGGATGCACAGTTTTTGAGATATTCGCGAAAAACATTTTCGTTCCTATGGGGGGTACCCCCCTAATGGTCCATTTTTGCCCATTAACGAACTTAGCCTCGCATTTTACGAAAAACGGATCTGCGCAAAATTTCAAGTCTCTAGCTCAATCCATGGGCCCGCAATCCGCGCCACAGACAGACAGACAAACGGACTGACGGACGGACGGATAGACGGACGGACATGGAAAATTCAATTTTTTTTATCATTCTAAACACACTGGTGTAATTCATTTTTGTGTGTGATGATGGGATCTTGGCGTTACAAACGGTAAGGCAAAGTTAATATACCCTTTGGTTTCACCATACGGGTATAAAAATTAGGGGGTAAATGTAAACAGACAATAACTTTTTACAGTTTGTTTATAGACAAAAATTAACATATATAACCTCGCTCAGCAACTACAAAAGTTGAATACTAACACATGGATCAATAAGTCCCGAGACTAACAATGAAAACAACATTTTTTTTGCCAAATTTTTTTTTATTCATCAATATAATCACCTTTTAGGGTGATACAATCGTTCCAACGCTTTTCCAATTTTTCAATACCACGTTTATAAAAAAAATTATCTTTCGCTTCAAAATAAGCTTCAGTTTCAGCGATGACCTCCTCATTTGAGCCAAATCTTTTTCCCTGGAGCATTTTTTTAAGATCAGCAAAGAGCCAGTAGTCACTGGGGGCTAAATCTGGCGAGTATGGGGGTGGGGAAGCAGATGAAAGCCCAATTCGTTCAATTTTGCCATTGTTTTCATCGACTTGTGGCAGGGTGCATTGTCTTGGTGAAAAAGGATTTTTTTTCTCTGCATGTGCGGTCGTTTTTTTGCGATTTCCTCCTTCAAACGCACCAGCAAGTCAATATAATAATCACTGTTGATCGATTTACCTTTTTCGAGGTAGTCAATGAAAATCACGCCATGCGTATCCCAAAAAACTGACGCCATGACTTTGCCAGCTGACTGCTGCGTTTTCGGACGCTTCGGACGGCTTTCGCCAGCTGTGCGCCACTCAGATGACTGCCGCTTCGACTCTGGAGTGTAGTGATGTATCCATGTTTCGTCCATGGACACGTAACGACGCAAGAAATCTTTTTTATTGCGAGTAAATAGCGATAAACAGCTTTCTGAATCATCGACTCGTTGCTGTTTTTGTTCCATCGAAAGCAAACGCGGCACCCACTTGGAAAAAACCTTTTTCATGCTCAATTTTTCATGAAGGATAGTAAATGCACTTCCATATGATATCTGTGTTATCTCAGCAATCTCACGGAGCTTCACTTTACGATCTTTCATTATAATTTTTGTCACTTCACTCACATTTTCCGGTGTAACGGCTTCCACAGGTCTACCCGAGCGTTCCGCGTCATTTGTGTCGGTACGACCACGTTTAAACTCGGCAAACCACCGACAAATCGTTGCTTTTGATGGACAAGAGTCCGGGTAACATTTTTCAATCCATTGTTTCGCTTGCACGGTGTTTTTACCCATTAAAAAACAATGTTTTATCCATTTTTTAAATAAACTACAAAACGACTTTACTCCAACCTCGATAACTCAGCTGTTTCTGGTCCGATCGACTTAAAATTTTGACACGTTTCAAGCAAAGGTTAGTACTCTAGAAAGACGTGGTTACTGGTTTACTACGAGCGTCATCTCTGGGTTAGTCTCGGGACTTATTGATCCATGTGTTAAAGTTGTCATAACTAATATTGCGTTTGTACGAATGACAATCTGGCATAAAAGAATGGACAAGTTCATTCTTTTATGAGAGATTGACATTTTCTGACAGAAAAAATTACAAAAATTATGCCATTTACACGGGAATTAACATAATGACAAGAAAAAAATGACAAATTTGTCATTCGTGTAAACGTAGCATAAGTATGCAGTGTTATGACTTGAGACATATGTCATTTTATTCTACTGACATTAATCTTCAAAGCTACACAAGTTACGTTCCGTCAAAATAACAACGTCATACCGTTAAAGCTGTTTGATAATGTCAAGTTTTGTGCCTGAAAACGTGCATTCGCGGCACGCATTACTTTTTTTCTTTAATCAAAAGAAAAAGGACGCTGAAAGCCATCGTTTGCTGGTAGAGACTTACGCTGGTCATTCCCCAACCATAAAAACATATGAAACCTGGTTTCGACAATTCAAAAGTGGTGATTTCAACATCCAGGACAAAAAAACGTGTCTGGTGGGACCAGATTAGTGTCGTATATTATGAACTGTTGAAATCTGGAGAAACAGTTAATACTGATCGCTACCGACAACAAATGATCAATTTGAACCATGAATTGATCAAAAAACGTCCGCAATACGCTGAAAGACATGGTAAGGTGATTTTGCAGCATGACAACGCGCCGTCTCAAACAGCAAAATCAGTTAAAGAAGTGTTCAAATCACTTGGATGCGAAGTATTACCGCACCCGCTGTACTCTCCAGACCTGGCTCCATCTGATTACTATCTTTTTGCATCGATGGGGCACGCGCTTGCAGAGCAGCACTTCGCCAATTTCGAAGAAGTGAAAAAATGGCTTGATGAGTGGTTTAGCTCGAAGGAGAAACAGTTCTTTTGGGATGGCATCCATGAATTGCCTGGGGGATGGGCAAAATGTGTAAAATCAAATGGACAATACTTTGAATAAATAAATTTTAACTATCCATTGTAAATAATTTTTAGACTCGTATGGTGAAACCAAAGGGTATATTAGATTTGCCTTACCGTTTGTAACGCCAAGATCCCGTCCTCAACACGCAAAAATGAATTACACCAGTGTGTTTAGAATCATAAAAAAATTGAATTTTGCAATTTTTGCGTCCGTCTGTCCGTCTGTGGCGCGGATTGCGGGCGCACGGATTGAGCTGCAGACTTGAAAGACGCCGGATTTAATTTTCCATAGTTTCCATTTCAAACCATTTTGATCGGTGTTTAATTAAAGTAAAAAAATAATATAAATTTTGTTTACAAAATATAAATTTTTAATATGTCTGGATGTGGCTTACTTTCGAATTAAATGGCAAACTTTAGGCTTTATTTTCTGTTTCGCTCTAATAGGCGAACGCCCAATTGAGATTTTTAAATGGAAATTACGCCCTACAAGATGTCGATCTTTCAGTTTGTGCATTCCGAAGAATCGAAGCCCTATTTAGCCTTATTGGGCGACTCTTCGAACAAGGCCTAAACTGAAGTCATTCGGTATTCTCGTCCAGTAGATATGTCTTATAAGAAAAGACGTCTCTGAGCGATTTAAATAGGACATCTCGTCTGATAATAGGACGCATAGCCTTTAGACAGGCCACCATTACCCTCCAGTGCAACTTGGGTGCTCAATAGATCAATTTTTTTTTCTTTCTGTTTTAATTCAAAATGGCTAGAAATGTTGATTTTTATGTAAAAATAAGGGAAATGAAGTGTTCTAATTTTTTTCGTTGTTTTACCGTTATATTCCTTAAGTGGATTTTGTTCGAAAGTAACAGATTCCCGTAGATGAAATACATGGTGTGACAAACAAAACAACTTAATAGAGTACCAAGCGGCATCTAGAGGCCGTAGAATTTAGCTAGTAAGAAAATGTAAATCTGGCAGTACGTGTCCGAAAATAGAACATGGCGGATGAATAAAGAAAACTTAAACAAAATAAATCGCGTTTTCTTTTACACATTAAATTTGGTCCTTCGAGCCGGATCGCGTTTGGTTCGGTGGAAATACAGAAAAAGTGAAACGCTATCGAAGTGAAATGTCCGCAAAAAATATGAAAAACTTCTGGCCTGAGAAAGTATGGGCAAATATAAAAGAAGCCAGCTTAGACACGTGCCAGGCACTTCATTATGTTTTGTTCCAAAAGGAAGGAAACTTAAGAATGATTAGAAAAAATATTAAAGCATTCACGGGGAATCAACTCAGTGCTACAGAGCTGGAAGCTCATAAAAAAAAAGTGAGCGAACAAACAAGCCGTGCAAACTTGCGTCGATTGTGTGAGATTTTTGAGCTAGACGGGAATAGTCAAAACAGTTCGGAGGAGTTGACAGAAATTATTGTGAAACATGTGTTGGATTTTAGCAAGAAAATGTGCAATAGCGTTAACAATAATCCGGGAACAGGGGCAGAATCCGTCAGATCAATGAAATCTCAAAAGTCCCAGAAATCCAAAGGATCGAGGAACTCCGACAGGCATGCGGACTTGTTGGAACAAGAAATTTTACAGCTCGAAGCAAAAGTGTTGTCTCGCGAAGAGGAAGTGCTACAAATACAGACTCAGTTAATCAATGTTGACGAAAGTGACGAAACGATGGTTAACATTGTAAAACGCAATTTAGAGATCAAACAAAAATTATTGCAAAACAGTGAAAGCATGTTAAAAAACAGAAAAGCGTTTTCAGAAATGTGCGCGAATGAAACAGAAGAATCTAACAGCCAAAGTGATCGCAGTGTGAGTGTCGAAAACATATCCGAGATTCGTAGTAGTCCACTACACGAACATGAAGCGGAAAGACAAGAAATTTCGCATTTGAAAAATTCGGTTGATGCAATGCTCGCAAGACAAGCAGTCGGGAATAGTTTGGAAAAATTTGACGGTTCTTCGTGTTTAAAATGGTCGGTATTTCTGGCGCAGTACAGGGCTTCGGATGACATGTGTGCGTTTACCCCACAAGAAAATGTACTTCGGTTAAATCGTTGCTTGAGTGGAGAGGCTCGCAAGACCGTGGAAATGCTTTTGATGACAGCGTCGGAACCGTCGGAAATCCTGGATATTCTGGAAACCAAATATGGACGTCCGGAGTACATCTTGGACGAGCTATTGTCACGAGCTCATAATGTGAAAACGGTGAAAGACTCTGAAGGATTTTTGGATTATTCAAACATCGTACGGAATATGGCAGCCGCCGTTGAGGGGAGTATCTGTGCAGATTATCTAGACATTAAACATATTTTGTCCATTTTGATAGCAAAACTACCTCAGCATTTGATCCTTCAGTGGGGGCAACATTTGACGGATAAAAACATCAGTCGACGTAAGGAGACATTGCGCGATTTGGCAAACTGGTCACAGAAAACTAGAGATATTTTATCCAGATCGTCTGTGAAATTTCAGCAGCTGGATGCGGAAAGCAATGCACATCATGTAGAACGGTCAAAACCATCTCGCCCACCAGAGAAAAAAAGAAGCGATTCCTGTGTAATTTGTCAGAAGGGTACCCATAAGTTGGAGGATTGCCCGTCATTCAAAGAAGCAGACGTAAAAAAACGCTGGAAACTGGCAGAAAAGAATAAAATCTGTTTTTGTTGTCTCAAAATACATAGTGGGTTCTGCAACAGACAACAGACATGTGGAATTAACAACTGTCAGAGAAAACATCATAAATTGCTACACAAAAACAGTCAAACGACACCATTAACAACACACGAATCGACAGAATCCACAGCGAATATTATTGACGGGGAATGGAAAGGAATTTTGAAAATGCTTCCTGTAAAACTAACAGGTCCCAGTGGTTCCGTCAATGTTGTTGCCTTTTTGGATGAGGGCAGTACCACAACGCTTTTGGAGCAAGATATTGCGAATCAAATTGGCCTGGAGGGACCGATTTCACCACTTTGTTGTCGATGGACAGGCGATATGTACCGCCATGAAGAAAACTCTAGTAAAGTCGAAGCTGAGATATCTGGCTGTGAGATTGGAGCTAAGGGTTTTAAGCTGACCAACATCCGAACGATGGATAAACTAAATCTTCCGAAACAGGAAATTGATTTCGATAAACTCATTCGTGAATATCCGTATTTAGCGCAAGCAGACATCTCCAATTTAAGGCGAAAACCACCGATGTTACTAATTGGACAAAACAACGCAGATCTTATAGTTTCTCGTCAAGTTATACAACCTCGAGAGAACGCGCCGATTCTGTCAAAATCCAAAATTGGATGGATGATCCATGGTGCTGTGCAAACAAAAGGAAGCAGTAACAACGAGATGACATTTTCCTGTTGCGAGGATATGGATTTGGAACTCCATGCTATTGTTAAACATTATTTTTCACTTGAAAGTGTCGGTGTAACCAAACTAAAAGAGGATCGTCGAAGATCAAGTGAAGAAGCAAGAGCTGTCAGCTTAGCAGAGTCAACAATAACAAAGACACAACAAGGTTACAGCATTGGCTTACCATGGAAAACTGATGTAGCGGAAATTCCAAACACCAAAATGATGGCAACACAGAGACTGAAATGTCTTGAAAGAAAACTACAAAAAAATAGTGATCTTGCCCAGGCATACGCAAAGGGAGTCGGAGACTTATTGCAGAAGGGATATGCTGTTCCAGTCAATCCAGCAGAATTAGTAAATAGGACCAGAATTTGGTACCTGCCACATTTTCCAGTGTACAATCAAAACAAACCGGGAAAAACACGAATTGTCTTCGATGCGGCGGCAAAGGTTGGCAATGTTTCATTAAATGATCAACTTTGTACTGGGCCAGATATGCTAACAAATTTGATGGGAGCTGTAGTCAGTTTTCGAAAGCACAAAATAGCATTTACCGGTGACGTCCGAGAAATGTTTAACCAGGTGGAGATAGCTAAGGAGGACAGTTACTCACAATTGTTCCTATGGCGCGACTGTCAGCAAAATGATGAACCGAAGGTATATCGCATGAGAGTGATGATATTTGGGGCAACTTCATCGCCTTTCCTGTCACAATTTGTAAAAAACCATAACGCCGCGCAATATCAAGATCAGTATCCAAGGGCTGCACAGGCAACAACGAAACGTTTCTATGTTGATGATTATTTAGACGGAACAGCAGACGAAGCCGAGGCGGTTCAACTTATTAAAGAGGTGATTTTCATAAATCAAAAAGCTGGATTTGAGGTGAGGAATTTTACTTGTAATTCAAAAGTTGTTCTTGAAAGCATTCCCAATGAATTAAGAGCCGAAAATTCATTACGCGAAATTAATAAAGTACCACAAAAGCAGCGAGTTCTTGGAATCAACTGGGATTCGAATACCGACGAACTAGCTTTTAACTTAGAGCATCGTAAAATAGACAGTGATATGATAAATGGGATTAAAGTACCCACAAAAAGGAATGTGCTTGGAATAGCCATGTCGGTGTACGACCCAGTGGGATGGATATCTCCAATATCCATAAAGGTGCGAATTTTGCTGCAAGACATTTGGCGATCCGGGCTTGGTTGGGATGACCCTATTACGGACAACATGTTGTCAAATTGGAATTTATGGATTCAAGAGCTGAATGACATCAGAAACATTACAATCCCAAGACTTTACTTCAAAGATGTATCGGAACCTTTTCGAATTGAATTGCACACATTTTGCGATGCGAGCGAAAGTGCTTATGCCGCAGTCGTATATTTAAGAATACTGACAGTAGATCAGACCAAGGTAGTATTGGTGGCCGGAAAGGCCCGAGTTGCTCCAACAAAGGCGCTGACGATTCCGAAGCTAGAATTGATGGCCGCAGTAATTGGTTCACGACTAGCAACTTGTTTACAGCATTATTTAGAATTGCCAATTGTAAAAAGATATTTCTGGACTGACTCGAGAACAGTTTTGCAGTGGCTTGCTACTGAGAAAAGAGTACAAAGTTTCGTAGCACCAAGAGTTGGCGAAATCCTAGAAGCAACCACGGTCCATGAATGGAACTGGGTTTCAACAAAAGATAACGTTGCTGACGATTGCACAAGAAATCGACCAGTCAATAATTTTAACCAAGAACACCGCTGGTTTAGGGGTCCTGCCTTTCTTTATCAGCCGCTAGTGATTAAAGAAAAGGAAGCACAGGCCGAGCCTTTAACGACAGACGTAGTCATGGTTTGTGTGGAGTACACTTCTGTGGTTCCACGAATGAAATCCTATTATACTTGGATCAGGCTTTTGCGAACTACGGGGCAAATGAAACGCTTCATTGACAATTGCCGAAAAAAAGAAACACATTCTAGAAGAACAGGTTCACTTGAAACAGATGAACTTATTTGGGGTGAGGAACTATGGTGGAAGCACGTTCAGTCACAGTGTTTTTCCACTGATCTCCAAAACGTTAAAGATAAAAAACTAAACAAAAAAGGAAGACTTCAAACCGCAATGCTTGTTTTGGACGACCATGATGTTTTAAGACTGCGGTCTAGAATTCCAAACGTAATGGACACGGCTGATAACAGAACCGATTTGATCGTCCTGGATGGAAAACATCCATACACGACTCTTATGATACAACATTATCATCGTAAATTCGCACATCAGGGAGTCAATACCGTGATAAATGAATTACAGAAGAAGTTTTGGATTCCAAGAATTCGATCCAGAGTAAAGGGCGTTTTCGCCAGTTGTCACAAATGCAAGAAGCTCAAGAGCAAGGCAATGCAACCTGTCATGGGGCTTATACCACCCGACCGATTATTAGCAGGAGAACGTCCTTTCACTGCATCAGGCGTGGACTACTTTGGACCGTTTTTAGTAAAACGGGGTCGGAGCTTGGAGAAAAGGTATGGCGTTCTTTTTACATGCTTAACAACCAGAGCGATTCATGTGGAAATAGCGCATTCGTTGTCGACCGACTCTTGTATAATGGCGATCAGGCGCATGACAGCGAGAAGAGGGAACATCAAAACACTGTGGTCCGACAATGGAACTAATTTCAGAGGCGCGCAGCAAGAACTTTTGAAGGCCTTTGAGGAGCTAGATGCAGACGCCGTGAAAGAAAACCTGGTCAATCGAGGTATAGATTGGCATTTTATTACACCTGCAGCGCCACATATGGGTGGCTGTTGGGAAAGGATGGTCGGCTGCTTTAAAAGAGTTCTAGAAGGAATTATGAAGGAACGGCATACGACGGACGAGGTTCTACTAACCTTGTTTGCAGAAGCTGAGAATTTAGTCAACAGCAGACCACTGACTTACATATCCACGGACGCTGATGACTTCAGAAGCATTACACCAAACGACATTTTGATTGGAGAAGTAGGAACGTCTTCGGAAATCAAGGGCTTCAACGAAAAAGATTCTTTAAGCCGGAAGCAGTGGCGAGTATCCCAGTTTTTGAGCGATTTGTTCTGGAAGAGATGGCAGAAGGAGTACCTTCCTACTTTAGCGTGGCGAAAAAAGTGGACCACAGATGATGGAACGAAAGTCAAACCCGGAGATATCGTCGTAATAGCGGACAACCAGACACCAAGGGGTCAATGGAACTTGGGAATTGTGCGAGACGTGTTCCCGGGACCGGATGGGGTCGTACGTGTGGCAAGTGTCCAAACAAAAGGAAAAACCTTAAAGAGGCCTGTTCACAAACTTCATCGAATCTGTGATGACGCAACGGAGAGTCATCACCAGGGGCCGGAAATGTGACAAACAAAACAACTTAATAGAGTACCAAGCGGCATCTAGAGGCCGTAGAATTTAGCTAGTAAGAAAATGTAAATCTGGCAGTACGTGTCCGAAAATAGAACATGGCGGATGAATAAAGAAAACTTAAACAAAATAAATCGCGTTTTCTTTTACACACATGGGAAGCATAATATTGGTTTTAATATGTAACTAACCGATATTTCTTTAGTTACTGATATTAAGCGATAACAATAGGTGTTTTCCATTGAACATTCGGGAGCGTCCAGGGGTAGATCGCCAAAGGAGCAAGATTTGACAATATCAAGGATACTTCATAACCTAAGATGGACATGAATATATAGTAATTTTTCCGAGTTTTTAAGATTTACTGATCATTTTATTAAGTTGAAACAATTCATTTTTTTGCTAAAATTTAAATGTAAAAAAATTTAAATCTAAATTTAGTCCTTAGACTCTAAGGCTTAGAGGTTCCGCATAGGCGAAGTGCCGTCTTGCGGAAATTTTTGCGCCTGATATACCCCTATATCTCGATACCGACTTGAGCTACCCAGTTGTAGAAAGAGACAAAAATGTAGGAAATTTTATTCTCTCTAAATTCATACATAAGACTACTGTAAAATGCGTAGTTTTGGAGTAAATAACAAAAAACGAAATTACGATTTTCAAAGCCGCCAGTGGATAGGATCGTCCCATTCCAGGACCAAACACCCCTGTAAAATATTATGGCTCTAGCTCTAGTAGTTTTTGAGAAATGTTGTATACAGACTGAAAAATATAAAAACATTTTTGTAATAATGCTACAAACGACTCAGGATTGATCGGGAAATGTTTTTTAAGGCAAAATTAAGAGGTCGAATTTTTTGAAGATTCGTTCTGGGTCTAATTTTCTCTTATGTTGGCAATTTTTCCAAAAAAAAAACTTTTAGCATTTTACACAATTTCTTAAATTTGATCACTTGATGTCTAGCAAATTTAAATTAATTCATTTCCCATTGAGTTTCGTGCGGATATTTCATAAAAACGCTAAGCTTTTCCAAATTTTTCCCAAAAACTTAAGTTATCTCGACTTTCTCGAGGGGTTAGGACTCAAACCTCAAAGTACATAGTTCTTGGTGAACTTTGAGCGAATAGAAACGGATGGAAGATTGAACAATTATTTAGTGCTGCGGGCTAATTTATACGGACAGACGCCAAAATTTGTTCGCGAAAATGCCGAAAAGCTTTTCTTTTTTTTTTTGACATACTCAATTTTGAGTATAAATTTTTCAAATTAAAATTTCTCTTGTACCATTTATTTAGCTTCATATAAATAAAAATTATTATTTTGATGTAATATTTTAATTTAAAATTAGAACCACACCAAAAAAAATCATGTTTTTTAAGTGTTTTGGTAAAGCGCGAATAGAATCAGTTGACTATGAATAATTTCTTCCACTTGCATATTTTCTTATATTGTAAAATCACAATAATATTAAAATTCTATATTTTCAATAAACATTATTTTGTTAAAATATCAATAGTTTTACTAAAGGTTGAAATCGATTCCTCGTGGAAAAAAATTTCGGTTTCGGTTTGTTTTGGCTATAAAACTAGAGTTTCGGTTTGGGTTTCGGCGTAAAAAACTGTTTCGATTGGACACTATTAGAAAGCATTCTAACCAATTTTCGGCCTTGTCGGAAACTCAATTCTGTTCTTTGCCCCTAGATTCATTCCCCTTCCCATTCCGTCATCATTTTGATTAAAACTCTTAAATTTTCCATAACAAAAAGAAAAGAACTTATCTATATTTAAAGGCGAAAATAATTAATTCAAATTTATGTACCTTGAAAATCTTATTTCATACAAATAAAATCGTGATTTTTTTCTTCCTTATTATCTCACCTTTTTAGAACTTAATCAGTTAAATGACCCTCGGAAATAAACACAGACGGTATTTGGCATACATAAATTTTTGATTTACATAATTATGGCAGATCGTTTTGCATAAAAGCTTTATCATACATTTTCTTATGCTGGCATTCTTACCTAACACCTGAAAATTTGATCTGCCTAGCATAAAATTATGGATAAGCAATAAAGGAAATAAAATACCCGATTAGATAAAATCTTTTTGAACTAACTTATATAATCAAGTTTTAAACTTAAAAAAATGTACTGAAAAAGAAAAATAATATTTTGGGTTCTAATATCAGCAATAAAAGCGAGATAAATATTTATTTTTATTAATTTTTTATGCTGTTATCTCGCTTTTATTTCTAATAAATAGAGCCCAAAAAATTATTTTTCCCTTTTTAGTATGTTTTTTTTAATAAAAGCTTTTTTTCAAATATATATTTTTTAATTTTTTATTTTATTTTATCCTTTTTAGTCATTTTGTTTTTGATTAGCATGAAAACGACGCCTGTTTTTCGCTACGTTCTTATATACTCTTTAGTCTTGGAATTTGAAATATCCTCACGGACTTTTTGACTCCAGAGTCGGATTCAGCGACTCCAAAAATTCAGCGGAAACAACCTAATAAAAGTTTTTACTTATTGTCATTAAATTGGATTATGCAAAATGAGGGAGAGAAGGAGGAAAGTAAGTCATATATCGAGCGAAAAGAATTAACTTTTCGTAAGTGATTAATGTGGTTTGCCGTTTAGAAGTTACAAATGCCTTTATTTCAGATTTGCCCTACCTCTACCACCTGCCGGGCATTATTTACCTAAACAAAAAATGCGGGAAACGTATTTTAAATGTATAACTACATCTTATAAAAAATCGAAAATCGGACATCAGATGAAAAAACTCCCGAAGAAAAATTTATAAAAGTGGTAAGAATGTTAGAAATTCTTATCGTTATTTTATATCTTCGTAGAAAATTAATGAAATGCCATCTTTTGTAAGATCATGGAAAAGAGTGACTTAAGGGTATGGCCCAATTACTTTGCTGAAGCATTCGAGGAGATCAAAGCAAGCAAAGCATCTCTAGACCCAATGGGCGCATCCAACTACCAGAGCGGCTCAGCATCGCTCTAGAGCGAAAAAGGTGCTCAGTTACTGAACGCAATCGCTACAGAGCGGCTCAACTGAGCAGCTCACATTTTTTCTGAGCGTAAAAGAACTCCGCTCAGTAGCTGAGCAAATGTCAAATGAAGAATTACAGAACCTCAATTCATGTCTAAAAACGACGACGGAAATACATAAATGGTGTTATTTATAATATTTATAGTTATTTATGTTATTTATAATACGGGAAGCCTCATGGAAGTTCTTGCTGAGCAAACGGGAATGGAAATAGTCGGCGTTGCGGAAAATGTTGGCGAAAGAGTTCGGGAGTGTACTTCGGCATAGTCACCTCAAAATAATCCCGGTTTCTTTCGGGTGCCGCATTCCGGATTGGGGCGACTTCAACTGAAGTATTACACTCTTCAACCAAAAGTGAAATAGCTTCCAGATATATCGTATCAGAAGCACAAATTTCTAACGTTATTGAGATAATTACATCGTGGTCCATCTTGAACAATAATTTCTTTGAATGACAACTCATATCGCACATGGTCCCGTAGACTGTAGTATCTCAAAATCGGCCATTTTGAGAAAAACGCATTCAAAGTTTTCATTTCAAAATAATTGTTTATGAATAATTGTTTTTTCTGTTGTCTGTACAGTAATATTTCAATTTATTACTCTTTTGATAATAATTTACAGATCATTTGCTTCATTTTTTTTTTTTTTTTTGCAATAATAAAAGATAGAGATAGGTTTGTTTTCAACAAAATCAATTTAAATTTTAAAAAATGGGAATTTAAAAAACCAAAAAAAAATAAATTTTAGGACTACGTTTACATTTAAATTTGTTTTTCATTTGATTCAGTCAATTTTCCTTTACATAATGGAATAATTACTCAAAAACACATTTTTTTGAGATACTACAGTCTACGGGACCATGTGCGATATATAAATGAGCAGTGCATTCGGGACACAAAATGCTGCTCAGCTGAGCATTTTTTTGACAGCTGAGCTTCGCTCCAGAGCCGCTCTGGTAGTTGGATGCGCCCAATGTACGCTTTGCTTTGAGTGCTTTGATATCTGGCAATTCTATTGTATTTATATCCTCTGAGTGAAAACAATAAAAATTAATTTATAAAGCATTTACAATCCATTTTGTGTTTTATTCCATCAATTAGGTGAAAAATTGAATTGTCAGAATTGTGAAAGCCCATAAAGCAAAGCGTCTATTTGAGAATTGCTCAAATCGAAGCTTTGCTTGTTTCGCTTTGCTTAAAGCGCTTTTGTATTGGGCCTGCTCTCATAAGGAAACACGAAGTTCAATTCAGCTGTCAAAGCGAATAAAGCAAGCGAAGCAAGCAAAGCTTCTATTGGGCCATCACCTTAAAAAAACGGGTTTACTTGAAAGTTTCTGAAAATTGCCGTGGAAATTTTTGTGGGGATAATATATATTTTTTGTGAAATACTAGCATAATTTTTTTTCATTTTCGTTTAAAAATCATGCATCTACGTTAAGCAGCTTTGAGTTTTTGATAAAAACTTGGTTTCATGCAAAAGCGATTAAAAATTTCATCACAGCATTTTTTTCCGATTCGGCGGTACTAATTAATCGCGTTGTAGGAGGGTTCACTGTAATCATTTTGAAATTTGTGGGCTGGGAAGCCCTACCAATAGACGGGCTCCCATTCTTTTTCGGAAGCTGCCTAATTTTATTTAGATTGATTGGAAGCTTGATCACAATTTCCTTAAGGCCCAACCAAAGTCCTTCCATACCGTTCCGTTTCGGTAAGCTGTCAAAGTTAAACATACAACCAATAACGTTGCTACCCATAGCCTGCGAAAAGGAGCGGAACGTAACGGAAGAGTTCGCAAAAATCCATCTCAAACGGATTGCATCTCCTCAAACCCTAAACTTGACACGCGCACATAGGGCCTTACCAATGACCCGTGACTAACTTAGTAACAGCTTTTGGTGTGTGCGAAACGGACTATTTGCTTGCTAATTCTAGCAAGTTTTCATACATTTATCACAGCGAATTTAAAACTTTTCAATAAAAACTACGATTTGAACCGAAATTAGCAAGCAAATAGCCCGTTTCGCACACACCAAAAGCTGTTACTAAGTTAGTCACGGGTCATTGGTAAGGCCCATAACCTAATGTATTCATATATTTGAATCATTATATTTTAAATTAAAAATAAACCAGAACTGACTTTTTACTTCAATATTGCTTATTTAACAATATTCAACTTCGATCAAAAGACACAATCAAAACAGTGGTCGAAATAGCAGATTCCGAAACGGAGCGGTCGTACTATAGGCAGGTCTCCGTTCGATACGTTTTTACGGAAACGAAACGGAACGGATCGGAAGGACTTTGGTTGGGCCTTCAACCCCACTCGGAAACAGATTTTAAAAAAAATTAAGGAAAAAAAACAGAAACGCCGATGTTAGCTTTTCACCGTCACGTAGTGTTGGCTTTTTAAACCGAGAAAAGCAACAGAATTTTAGTTTTAGAATTTAAAACTTGGCTTTAAATTCTAAAGATTAAGATCTAAGTTAGGTGCCTCGACACGTTACTTGTTCTTAAGGGATCCGTAAACCGAAAAAGGTGGAGAACCATTGATTTAAATGAACCAAATTTGGAAAAAAATCAAGAAATTGTTTTTCACTGATGCGGACTAACTTAACTTCTATACTTATTTTCTTTATAAGACTAAACTCTTAGATATTGGTTAAATTGTTAATATTTTACGTAAATAACTTGAAATAAATCACGAAATAGTAAAGCAAATTGATATCTTTATTTTTTTTAATCTATATGAATATAATTAATTAAAGCTATAATATCTAATGGTGTAAATATCTTGCAATGTTTGTTAAGAGAAATTTTCTATTACAAAAGACTGATTGAAACGATATCGTTTGTCATTGATAAGATTTACTCTCATTTAGTGATGCAAAAAGGAACTAATTTATCATTAATCAAAGTATGGCTCATGTCTGGCGTTACAAACGAAGCGACTCCTCAGCAAGAAGCACACGCGCCCAAAATTGACAAATTCACAGTAAGGGCCGTCGAACCGGTGGCCCTAAAAATTTCTCCAATAATGATCTAATTCGTAATTGAATTAAATCAAGCATAAATTTTGTGCTCGACATCAAATTGTTGTCATTAAAAAATTGATACTGTCAACATAAATTTTCGTCACGTACTTCTAGTATTACGCTGAAGTTGTTTTCGGGGAAGTAGATGGAGATAGGACCTAAGCACCAGCTATTGATAGGCAATTAAACGAGTCTATTTTTTATTCCACACAATTATTGGGTTTCTATGTATGTATTTGTGCGTGAACTAATAAAGGCGGAGCATGATAACTAAACTGGTAACTAACTGACCTTTATGTTATGGGCGGTTTGGAGTTTTCGGATGAAGGAGAAATCCTTATCTATCTTATTGATTTGGAAGGGACGACTTGTCTGGACTAGCCTTTACAGATATACAAAATGTACGTGACCGGTACATGGTTGTTAGAAATAGAGGCATAAATTGGTAATTAGCAGCATGTCAGTCCAAATAAGATTAAGAGCCGTAGCTTGAGTCCCAACCTTACAGCCCCAAGATTTATCTTAATTTGATAACGCCTTTGTGTGACATGAGCTTAAAATGTTAAGTAAACAATTAGTCTGCATATTACAGGAAGAAATAGAAACACGAAAATTAGTTAAAAGCGAACAATAATTAATAAAAAAGTTTTTGTTTTTTTTTTGTTTCTTACGCACAAGTAAAATATAACTTTTTCCTTACAAAGTTTAAAGATAGGTAATTAATTTATAAGGATATAAAATATTGAATTGAATTAATGAACAGGAACTGGATGTATATGTAATTCCTAATTCCATATTTTTTTCACATTCCGTCGGTCCGCTTTTTGTACTCTATTATCTGCTTTTTATACTATATATGAGTATCATATAATACTGTACTAGAATTTTTATACCGTTGATAACGCATGAAACCAATCTTCGGACACAAAAATGAACTTTACCAGGATGGTTAATATGACAAATGATTTTAATTTCCGCATGTCCGTCTATTCGCCCGTTCGCGAAAACTTTCGAAAGGGTTACTTTAGCTTGGAATATATATCCTTGTCTTTGATATATCCTTACGGCCTTCAGAGTCGGATGCAGCAGCCCCCAGATTATTTTTTTTTCCGGAAAATTTTGGTAAAAAGATAAACATGTTCTCCTTACAGGACGACCTTCCGTAGTCCTTACAAACTTCCTAACGTCATAATCGGATTCAGCGACCCCAGAAGTTTCCAGATAAGATTTTTGCCAGAAAATTCTGCAGCACTGGGATTTTTGGCACACATAACAAAGTTCATCGGTAACGAAATTCTCTATCCATAAATACGAACTCTCGACTATGACTCTGCAACACTGGTCCTTCCAAACGATTTTCATAAGGAATGGTATGAGGGGTAGTGATAAACGCTATTTTTTGAGTTTCGTCCAGCTAAGAATGTTACGGGTGAATAAAAACGAAATTATTTAATATACAGGCGCGAAATAAAATGGAGATATGTACGAGGGCAGTCCGATAAGTACTTAGCCTACAAAAGCCTACAAAACAATTTATTTGTCAACATAGTCTCCTTTTAGCTCGATACACTTGACTCAGCGATGCTCCAACTTCTTTAACCCGTCTGAAAATACGTTTTCTCGAGGTCTGCAAAGTAGGCCTCCGTAGCGGCGATGACCTCCTCATTCGACTCAAATTTCTGCCCGGCGAGTGACTTTTTCAAGTTTGGAAACAAAAAGAAGTCGCACGGGGCCAAATCTGGAGAATACGGTTGATGGGGCAGCAGTTCGTAGCCCAATTCGACCAATTTATCCGTGGCGACGGCGGAGGTGTGAGCCGGTGCGTTGTGATGGTGGAAGAGCACTTTTTTCTTCGCCAAATGGGGCCGTTTTTTCTGCAATTCGGCGTCGAATCGGCCCAATAATTTGGTATAGTAGACCCCTGTGATCATTTTGCCCTTCTCCAGGTAGTCGATCTAGATCACACCTTGTGAATCCCAAAAAACGGTGGCCATCACCTTTCCGGCAGATAGGACAGTCTTCGCCTTCTTCGGAGCACGTTCGCCGGGTAAAGTCCACTGTTTCGACTGTTCCTTAGTCTCTGGTGTGTACCAGTGGATCCATGTTTCTTCGACGGTCACGAAACGACGCAGAAACTCCTTCGGATTGTGCTTAAACAGCGTCAAACACTGCTGTGAATTGGTTTCACGATTGCGCTTGTTGTCCGGAGTGAGCAAACGTGGCACCCATCGCGCCGACAGCTTTCTCATGCCCAAAATTTCATGCAGGATATGACCCACGAGGTCTTTTGAGATGTCTACTGTCTCAGCTATCTCGCGCACCTTCAATCGGCGGTCTGCCAATACGAGATCGTGGATTTTTGTTATGTTATCCTCCGTGGTAGCCGTTTTCGTAGCACCTGGGCGTGGCTCATCAAAAACCGACGTGCGACCACGTTGAAACTCGTTACACCAATTTTTGACGGTCGCCATCGAAGGAGAAGAGTCACCATACACAGCATCCAAGCGCTCTTTGATTTCGCTGCGCGATTTCCCTTCCAGAAACAAGAATCGAATCCCCGACCGATATTGCTCTTTTTCCATTTTTCTGAAATCCGCAGACACGCCCGCTTCCATACGCGGTCAAAACAAAACTACGAGTTCGATTCGGCTGAAATTTTGACTGTAGCCGTCTATGAGAATGTACTAAACCAGGCCTGGCCAACCCAAATCGTTCCACGGGCCAATCTGATGATTCATTTTTTTTTGGCGGGCCGCACATGAAAAAATAAAATAGCCGCCATTTCTTAGTGAAATTTTCAAATAATATTTTATGTTGTTTTTTAACAGTCACTTGGTTTAAAAAAAATTTAGAACAAAATGCAAAAAGTCGAGCATAACCCCACGACTCCATTGGGCTTTTAAAAATCATGATTTTTCCTCCACTCCATATTTTGGCGAATAAAGAAATCAGCGTGTGGGCATCTTCAGTCATGATTTTTCATATTTATCGTGTCTCCATAGCGTACTTAGAAATGTCAACCAGGAGGTAATCAGGGCAGCCAACTAGAAATCAGCTAATTTGACTGAACAAATGTCAAAAAAAAAATCCTACTTTTCAGTGGCCGAAAAAATCATGACAGTAAGGAGATTTAAATCATGATGCAAGATTTTTTGAGTCTCCATTAGATTTTTTCGTGATTGGATTTAAATCCAATCTGGAAAAGAGTCTAATGGAGTCGTGGGGTAAGAAAAAAATATTTGCTAAAAAAATATATATAACACATGGATCAATAAGTCCCGAGACTAACCCAGAGATGACGCTCGTAGTAAACCAGTAACCACGTCTTTCTAGAGTACTAACCTTTGCTTGAAACGTGTCAAAATTTTAAGTCGATCGGACCAGAAACAGCTGAGTTATCGAGGTTGGAGTAAAGTCGTTTTGTAGTTTGTTTAAAAAATGGAAAAAACCGAGTTTCGTGTTCTGATAAAACATTGTTTTTTAATGGGTAAAAACACCGTGCAAGCGAAACAATGGATTGAAAAATGTTACCCGGACTCTTGTCCATCAAAAGCAACGATTTGTCGGTGGTTTGCCGAGTTTAAACGTGGTCGTACCGACACAAATGACGCGGAACGCTCGGGTAGACCTGTGGAAGCCGTTACACCGGAAAATGTGAGTGAAGTGACAAAAATTATAATGAAAGATTGTAAAGTGAAGCTCCGTGAGATTGCTGAGATAACACAGATATCATATGGAAGTGCATTTACTATCCTTCATGAAAAATTGAGCATGAAAAAGGTTTTTTCCAAGTGGGTGCCGCGATTGCTTTCGATGGAACAAAAACAGCAACGAGTCGATGATTCAGAAAGCTGTTTATCGCTATTTACTCGCAATAAAAAAGATTTCTTGCGTCGTTACGTGTCCATGGACGAAACATGGATACATCACTACACTCCAGAGTCGAAGCGGCAGTCATCTGAGTGGCGCACAGCTGGCGAAAGCCGTCCGAAGCGTCCGAAAACGCAGCAGTCAGCTGGCAAAGTCATGGCGTCAGTTTTTTGGGATACGCATGGCGTGATTTTCATTGACTACCTCGAAAAAGGTAAATCGATCAACAGTGATTATTATATTGACTTGCTGGTGCGTTTGAAGGAGGAAATCGCAAAAAAACGACCGCACATGCAGAGAAAAAAAATCCTTTTTCACCAAGACAATGCACCCTGCCACAAGTCGATGAAAACAATGGCAAAATTGAACGAATTGGGCTTTCATCTGCTTCCCCACCCCCCATACTCGCCAGATTTAGCCCCCAGTGACTACTGGCTCTTTGCTGATCTTAAAAAAATGCTCCAGGGAAAAAGATTTGGCTCAAATGAGGAGGTCATCGCTGAAACTGAAGCTTATTTTGAAGCGAAAGATAATTTTTTTTATAAACATGGTATTGAAAAATTGGAAAAGCGTTGGAACGATTGTATCACCCTAAAAGGTGATTATATTGATGAATAAAAAAAAATTTGGCAAAAAAAATGTTGTTTTCATTGTTAGTCTCGGGACTTATTGATCCATGTGTTATATAAATGGACTTATGTAAATATAAATGTATATATACGAGTAGTACTTATGTAAAATAAAACATAACAAAAGCTACAATTGCCAATCTGGCAATTATTGAAACCCCGTATGGTGATTTAAGTGAACGGCGAACAGTTATATCAAAATTCCACTTTGAAGTCAAACTGTCCAAGAAGATGTTTTAAAATTTATTCCAATCGGATTTTGAGGTATGGGAGTTTTATGTAGAATCATATCCTAAATAACTTTGGTTCTTCTACTTTTTAGATAAGAGGCACCGTTTTTGAGACAAAAAACGTTCGAGAGAGCAACCGAGTGAGGAAGACGTGCTTTGATTTCCTGCAGAAGTTAAATTTTTATTTTATTTGAAAATTACGTAATTCTTTTTCTTTTGTGTGGCCTTATGCGCCAGTGATTTGTGAACATATTTCATAATGCACCTGGATTGTGGTTTATGTAAACAAAGTTTGAGAGGTGAAGCTAATAAAGTTCTCTGCCAAGGGTTTTGTAAAAGGTTTTTCCATACGAAAAAGTGCTTAAATTTATCAACTTATGACACTGATCTCTTTATGAAGAACGAATGTGTAGGATATACATGTAGAGAGTGCTTATCAGGAATTAGTGCGTTAAAAAATAACATAGGGGCAGTATTCGAAATTTTAAATTCTAATAAGATTGAAATTCTTGAATTTATCGGTAAAAAAATGAATGAGGTGTTAGAAACGGTAGTTGAATTACAAAAAAAAAATATAATTGATGGTGTTAGTGAAAATAAAACTAAAACATTTAATCGCTTTGAGGATACTCCGGTAAATAAAAAAAAAAAAAGAGAGTGGAAAAATATCATATGCAGATAGGCTCAAATTGCCAGTAGTGGTAAAACCTAAAATCACTCAAGAGAGTAAAAAAACTTTACTGGATGTTAAAAAAAAAATTGATGTTTGTCAAATGCCGGTGAAAATTAATAGTGTGTACGAACGTAATGATGGCTCAGTGGCCATTTGTTGTAGTGATAAAAACTCAGCTGAAAAAATTGAAAGTGAATTAAATGAGAAGCTTAAAGATGATTATAATGTTATTGTGCCTAAAACAAAAAATCCCAAGATTTTAATATGCGGGTTTGATGAAAATCTGGAAAAGGAAAAGATTGTTAATGCTATAAAAATTCAAAATAGTATTTGTTGCAAAGAAATAAATTGTTTAAAGATTTATCGATCCTATAAAAATACAAACAAATTTAATGCATTAATAGAAATTGATGGTGAAGCGTTTAAAGTAATTATGAAAAAGAAAGTCTTAACAATTGGCTTCAATAGTTGTAGAGTTTATGAAAAAATAAATGTCCTCAGATGCTATAAGTGCCTTGGTTTTAACCACACTGTTGAAAAATGTACGGCAAATAGTTTGGTATGCTATAAGTGTGCTGGTACTGACCATAAAGCAAGCGAATGTGTTAGTGACATTGTTACTTGTGTAAACTGCAAAAAAGTAAAAGAGAGTTTGAACTTAAGTGACGAAGAATGTGATACCTCTCATCATGCGTACAGCAATATCTGTAAAGTATTGCAAAAAAAGCTTAAAATTGAGTCAAATAAAATTTTATATTAGCAATTAAATAATATCGAGATATTTTATATGAATATCCAAGGGCTATTTAATAATTTTGTGGAACTTGAAGAGCTAATATTGAGAAGAAGTGTCGATGTGGTTTGCTTGAGTGAGACTCATTTAACAGAAGATGATGACGGAGATTTAATACATATTAATGGTTACAATTTTGTTAGAGTGGATAGCCACTCGAGGCATACTGGTGGTGTTATTTTATATATAAAGGACTCCATGAGCTTTGAGACCATTAATAGCACAAGTTCGGATCAGTCAATGTGGTGGTTACATGTAAAAATATCCTATGCCCGTAATGTATTTCATGTGGCCGGGTTATACCGATCACCCAAACATTTAAATCTACACTCTGATTTTTTCGTTAAAATAAACTCTTATATTTGTCAATTAGCAGAGTTAAGTCAGAATGCTATAATATTAGGAGACTTTAATATAAACTGGTTGAAAGATGATAACTTTAAAATAAAAATGAGTGAAATTTTTGAAGAGAATTTATTTAAACAAATAGTAAATGATCATACACGTATTTCTCAAACTTCAAAAACATTAATAGACTGGGTTGTGTCAAATTGTTATGAAAAAATTGAAGTAAAAATTGAATCAAACCTAAAAATAAGTGATCATGAAACTATAAAAATTATGTTTCAAATTAAAAATGACAAAACAGTTAACGATGACTTTAAATCAACAAAGATTCTACGATATAATAAGGATAAATTTAGAAGTAAAATTGTTAGAAATGATATAATGACCATTTACTTTGGTGATTGTGACTTTAAAGCAAGAAATTTTAGTTTATCATTGCATAATATTATAAATGAATTCATTGTTACAAAATCGTTATATGCAGTGGATAATGAATGGTTTACAAAAGATCTTTTAATGTTAAAACTACAAAGAAACAACCAATATAACTTAGCAGTATGGACAAATAGAAGCTACGATTGGTATAAATATAAATCGTTAAGAAATCTGTATACTGAAAAAATTAATGAAGCTAAAAATAAGTTTATTCGGGATAAAATTGATAATTCATATGACCAAAAGACTATGTGGCGTAATATTAAAACTTATGTTTTTAATAAAAGACCTTCTGAAATTAAAGAAATTAAATTCAATAGTGAAATAATTAAAGATAATGAACTAATTGCCAAGAACTTTAATGAGTATTTCGTAAATAGTGTATATGATATTCATAAAAATATTCATAATATGGTTTATAGCAATTTAATTGAGTCAGGTAATAACAATTTTAAATTTAGTTATGTAACATTAACCGAACTAAAAAGCACCTTAAAAAGTATGAACAACAAGAAAGATAATAACTTCGTGAATGTGAAATTACTGATTGACTCATTTGATCTTATTGGTGAAAATTTTCTATCTATTATTAATAAGTCACTAGAAAGTGGTTGTTTTCCAGAGTTTTGGAAAGAAACAATAGTTGTACCTGTAGAAAAAATAAAAGGTACAAAAAAATGTGAAGAATTTCGGCCAGTGAACACTATTATGTTGGAAGCCAAAGTTATTGAGAAAATTGTTAAATCCCAGTTTGAAGAATACTTGGAAAGGTTTGGTTTAATATCCGAAAATCAATCTGGCTTTAGGAAAAATCATAACTGTGAGGCACTAATAAACTTAGTAATAAGCAATTGGAAGATGGCGATCCATGATAAAAAAGTTATTGTGGCTGTTTTCTTAGACCTGCAGAGGGCTTTCGAGACGGTTGATCGAAACATCCTAATAAAAAAACTTGAATGCTATGGTGTGAAGGGAATAGAGCTTAGATGGTTTGAGTCTTACCTCAAAAATAGAAGACAAAGGACAAAAATCAACGGTATTGTTTCAAATGCGATTGATGTTCTTATTGGTGTACCACAAGGCAGCGTTTTGGGTGTGTTGTTATTCCTACTATATATCAACGATATGGAAAAATCCATTCGAGTCTCTAACCTGGTTTTGTTTGCAGATGACGCTTTGCTGTATTATTGTTGTGATAATATTAATGAATGTGTAGATGTTATAAACAAAGATTTAGAGCGTTTATGCGGATGGTTTAAAATGAATAAACTTAAATTAAATACAAATAAAACAAAATGTATGATACTTAATAGTAATGCAAATGTCGATATAATAGCTAGTGGTGAAAAAGTAGTGAGAGTAGATGAAATTAAATACTTAGGTGTTATTTTTGATAACAAACTTGATTTTAAATGTCACAACAATTATATATGTAAAAAAATCGCTAAAAAACTATATTTTTTATCAAAAATCCGATCTAGAGTCTCATTTATGAATGCTATAAGAATTTATAATATTATGATAAAGCCGCACTTTGAATATTGCTCATCAGTACTTTTTTTATCTTCTCAGGAAATGTTAAGTAGGTTACAAAAACTACAAAATAAAGGTATGAGAATTATCTTGAGGGTTAGCAAATATACTTCAATCAGTTTTATGCTAGAATCTCTAAACTGGCTATCTGTATATCAAAAAATTGTTAATAATATATTAGTGATTGTTTTCAAAATGAAGCATAACTTATATCCAAAGTATCTCTGTAATAGATTAGTTTATTCTGGAGACGTCCATAATTATGGATTAAGAAACATTTTTAGTTTTAGATTAAATTTTTTTAGAAATGAAAAAACAAAAAATATGTTATTGTATAAAGGTCTTAATTTATTTAATAATTTACCCAATGAATTAAAAAATGAAAGAAATTTATATATATTTAAGAAAGCACTTATACCTTATGTTAAAATTAGTTTTTAAGAATAAGATTTACGTAAAATTATAATGAAAAAAAATTGTGAATTAAGTAGTAAGAATTACTAAATAAATAAGCTATCTAATATCTAATAACGTTTTCATTTGTTATGGGGGGTACCCCCCCCCCCCTAATGGTCCGTTTTTGCCCATTAACGAACTTAGCTGTTATATCCGAAGAAATTATATCCGAAGAAATAAACCCTGTGAGAATCATATAAATAACGATTCTCACACGGTAACTAATACGCGAATTCAACAATTCCCACACGCGTCGGTCAACGTGACCGAAACCCACAACAATAAAAACGCGACGCTGTCAGCACATTCTAACACGTTAAAGTGGATTTCCTAGAAATCCCTCACGCCGTAGCAAACCGCTAATTTCTGAACGAAAGGGATCGCGAGTCAGTCTGGCGTTACCGGTCGAAATTAATAGAAGTAAATTTGAACATTAAAATAATCTAATACTTGGATATATATATATAAATAACTTTGTGTTTCAATATAAAAATAACTTTATGCCTATAATAAATAAAGAATTAAGTTAAAAAGGAAACAAGTGTTTTACTCTTAGCCTCGCATTTTACGAAAAACGAATCTGCGTAAAATTTCAAGTCTGTAGCTCCGCGCCACAGACGGACAGACGGACGGACATGCACAAATTAATTTATTTTATCATTCTAAACACATTGGCGCAATTCATTTTAGTGTGTAATGACGGGATCTTGGCGTTACAAACGGTAAGGGAAAGTTAATATACCCTTTGGTTTCACCATACGGGTATAAAAATTAAATTGTAAAATTGCATATAAACTTTATGAGCAGTTTTAGTATTTTGTTACATTTTTTTTTTTTTTTGTAAATTTCAAATCATTTGGCGGGCCGCATTTTCAAACGTCTCGGGCCGCATGCGGCCCGCGGGCCGCGGGTTGGCCACTAAACGATAGTAAATTTCTCCTGCGATAGTGGCGCCATCAGGCGGTGAGGCTAGATAGATAGATAATATGAATGGAGTCGATGTAATCAACCCCTAAGCACTTAGACCAACAGTTGGGTCCATTGTGCTTTGTTGTGGAGATCTGGCTATTACTAGCTTACTCATGTAAGAATCTTCTGGATTCACTAATGAAGCTGTAAATTTTATTCGGAGGGATCTTACCGATGTCCAGTGGTTTTAAGAAGCGGCTGCCAAAGGTGTTTAGTCTGCGGTTTTGGAAGAAAGGACACAAGCAGAGATAGTGTTCTGCAGTTTCTTCCTCTGCGTCGCATAGGTTGCAAGAAGGGTCGCTCGAAAGCCTGATGTTGTGAAGGTGGTAGTTGAGTTTACTGTGACCCGTAAGTACGCTGACCAGCGGTCCAATACCAGTTCTCCCCAAACCTAGTACTTTTTTGGCCGTGGTTGGATTAGGTTCACAGCCAAACTTTTCAGCTTGTCGTCCAACAGTTTCATTTGCCCACCTCGTCTTGTGTTGCTGTCTGCTGTATATATGTATCATTGCTTTGATTGTTGCTACTGAGATTGGAGCAGGTCCTACAGGTATGATATCAGCACCCTGTCTTGCTAATTTGTCTGCTTCTTCATTGCCTTGGATGTTGCTGTGTCCTGGGACCCATATAAGGGATACAGTACCCAAATAGCATCGAAAAGTACGGGAACATGAGATTTGTTCTTTGCGGCTTTAAAATGCAGCAATTTACTCAATCGGGGCTAAAAATTTACACCTATAATTCACATCCGCGTAAAAGAAGCGAAAGAAGTCACGAGCGCGTCGCACCGATTAATAATGCGTCTGCAAAGCCACAATTGCTTTAGTGGGGAAATTGGTGACCCACGGTTCATCTTTGGGGCAACATTCGCTTCATGAAAATTCCTGCAGCGATAGAGCAGCATTTGATGGTTTTCGGGTCGAATTAGTCTGCCACTAAAGTTTCATTAAAGCTGAGAAACACCAAAAAAAATTGATGCCTTCAGCCGCCATATTTCTCACTGACATTTGATGGAAACGATTTCGTTTCGAGAATTAAATTTCTTATTTCAGGCGAATGACTGAAGGATATTGCATAAAAAGTGGATAGCATACATTTTTGAAACAGCATAATTTTATTGGCATCAAAATTTCATTGCAAAAGAAAAAAAAATTTTACCGATAAAATAAAATTAAAGAAATTTTTGATTAAAAACAAAATAATTCGATGGCCCATTAAAATCTGTTTAAATTTCAGATCCAATATTGTCGAAAAATTTTAATGGCAATTAAAATCACGACATGCAACCGGAAGAAAAGTCCATTATAAAATAACACTCCACAAAAGTTTCCATTAATTTGTCGCCATTAGATTTTTCTCGTTCGTCTTCTGCTTACGTTTTTATTTGTTCATCTCTGTTTACTAGCAAGCATTCGAGGGAGAAAGAAAACCCGCTCGATGATTTGTGTAATTGTGTGATATAATGCCGTCAGATGACGCTCGCGCATGAGGCAACTAATTACGTCCCTGTCGTTATAATTGCGGCGCCGCAAACCGCTGAAAAGTGTTCCCCACTATGGGTGCCGTTGCGCGTCTCGTTGGCATAACTAAAGACGTGTTTGCGACATAAATTGCTTATCGCCGCGATTTGCATGGTGACGAAATATGGGGATGAACACCATAATTGCTGCTTAAAATGCTATTTGGGTATTGTTACATGAAATCCTTTGAAGGTTAAGGAAGCATTCTTCCACAAGTTTTGATTTCATCTCTACAGAGTTCAACGCCATTAATGCCGCTTGACTGTCAGAGAATATGTTGATCTCTTCGCCTATAGGATTGTTGTTACGAATTAGCATTGCGCAAGTGGAAATTGCTACTATTTCAGCTTGAAACACAGTAAAATTTTTCCCCAGAGGGATAGTTTCAGTAATATTATCGTATGCGGGTCTAGGATGAAAGACACCAGCACCCGCCACCTCATTTCTGCGTGATCCATCAGTAAACCAGCAGTTGCTTGTGAGAGGAATCATTTGACTGTTTCGATTCCATTCCTCTCTTGTTGGAAGAATCACCTTAAATTTCTTACCAAAGTGTAATTTTGCAGTATGATAATCAATAGGCATTTCTACCTCTGGTATCTTATTCGTTAGGTCATTCCAGATAGAAATGTGAGATTTGCTGCAGTTGCTGGATTTCCTTTGACCAGTAATGCTGAGTCTAAAGGCGCAGAGCAAAGCTTGCTCCTTGATGAATAAATCCAGTGGTAATAGGTTTAAGATAACCTCCAACGCAGCTGTTGGGCACGATCTCATCGCACCAGTAATACTAATACACGCAAGTCTTTGGAGCTTATTGAGTTCGTTTTTGACAGAAGAAAGAGTTGTTCTTTTCCACCAGATTATAGCACCATAGGATACCATTGGTCTGATTACAGCAGTGTATAACCAGAGTACAATCTTCGGAGATAATCCCCAGGTACGGGATACGGCTCTTTTACATTGTACAAAGGCTGATATCGCGGTGAGGCTAAGTACTTATCGGACTGCTCTCGTATCTATAATTCCAAAAGAATTGGATTAAAATTATCGTTCCTAAAAATACTCAATCGCTGTAGCCAAATTCATCTGGATTTAGTACTGGATTTAGGAAGCTTCAACTAACTAGACGTGTATATTTTTATAATTCGATTTATTTACTCAACAACTTTCGACTTATCACTGTAACTTTTCTCCACTCACTCCGGACTCAGAACCAAAATCACTTCAATAATTTTGGTTCCCACCTGTGCGAATCTTCAACTCATGCGCGATCGTATTGTGTCTGCGGGTTTCGGATGTCGAGGCCATCGCTACAAGTGCGATGTCTGCATGTGCTGATTATTTGATTATTCGGCAACTAATGCAGACATTTCCCATGTGTGATTATGAGAAATGGCCACGACACAACAGAAAGCCACTCAGGGAAAAAATTTGTCTGGCAAAAGGGTTTTCCATGGAATTTTCTAACACTTTTCTCTCCCCTAGAAAATTTTATACGTACAACGGAGAGACCGACAAACAGAACCTCATAATTTTGTCTGCTAGGTACGCATTTCGCCCCTGTTTTCGAGCAGGTTTCCATCATGACTACAATACTTTCCCTCTTTAGAAGAAGAAAGTAAAAAGGAAACATAACAAAAATATTGGGAATCATTCTCATCTGTTGGATTATATCTAGTCTAGATGAAAGGAAATAAAACAAAGAATTTTGATAACTTGGTTTATTTTTAACCACTTTCCAAACGGAGATACAGAAATTTTACCTCCTGTCCCTGCGCTCTTCTCCACCCACCCAAAATTCCCACCAAAAATTTTCCACAAGAGTTGCTTTAAAAATTCCCAGAAAATATTCCAAAAAATTTCACAAAAATTTTTCCGAAAAATTCCAAAAAACTCCCAAAATATTTCTACTCCAAAAATTTCCAAAAAATTTACCCGTATCCCGGCCCGCCCCTTTCACTTCCCCACTTCCCATCTACCCCCCTTCGCTGTCACACCACAACTTAAAAAAAATGCTTACAAGCATATGCATATTAATCACGATTTGCATATGAGCAAAAGAATTTTCTTATCTCAAACTACTCATAAGCAATTCACTTGCTCGCGGTCAAATCAAATGCTCATACTCACAGGTTTTTCAAATTACTCATGAGCAGTGAATCGTTTGAAAACTCATAAGTCTTATAAGAGTATTCATGAGTACTCCTGCACTGAGATTTTATGTTGATGAAACAATTGATTTGGTGTGGTTAAAAAATTGATTTTTGTGTTTCTTTACCAGATAATAATTTTCCCCTAAAAAGTATGAAAAAAAAATTAAAAATATATTTTCTTTTAATAGAACTTCATCGGTTCAGATAGATTCGGAGACTGAATAACTTCCAAAAAATATAGTAGTGAAGTACATATAACGTTTCTAAAAAAAAACAGTAATTATGTTGATAACAATGCCATGTATATTCAACACCCCTTCGGGAATATTCAACACCTCTTCTCAACACTATACAGTTTATACAAAATAATAATTTAAATTAATGACAGGGGTCTAACAAAACTCACCTAAAACAAACAGACCTCCCTACAAATAACACAAAAACAAATCTTTTTTAATAATTTTTATTATTATGTCTATATTAAAATTGATCCAAATAAAAAACAATTGAAATGAAAAAACTTTCGATAAGTACAAAATTATCTTAAAATGCACCTTATAAATTTCAATAATTTTTATAATACGATTACATATTACTACATAATTAGCATGAATATTTTTAAATGTGTATTTCTTTTGCATAGCCAATTAAATTGATTGTTTAGTATTTAGTTATCTGAAACTTCCACATTCCTATCCTTTTTTATTATTTCATAAAATTCTCGTAAGTTTTATTACTTTTGTTGCAATTTATTTGTTTTTTACGGTTATTTTGTTTAAAAAATTTCACTAGCCTAATTAAATTTTAAAAAAATTTGTACAAGACAAAATTTATGAAATCGTTTTAATAAAATTTGCTTTATTCAAAAAATATTTACTGTTGCAAATAGCGATTTATAGAATCCATGCGAAATTTATGAAAACCTAGAAGCCCCTCTCATCTCATTCATTTTGGCTTAGCTTATTTTCTTTTACGGGGAACCCTAAACATTATAGTAACCTATGGAATTATAATATCATTTGTGAGTTTAGACCACTTGCTTTGATAGGGTTTCCAGTTATTTATATTTTAACTTAAATCATAAATTGGATAAAAAAATCGGGAAAATTCTGAAATGGATATTTCTAAATGTGTAAAACTGGGCAAAAAAATGTTGTATAAAACCCATACCAATTTTCCTCAAAAATTCGATATTCTTGAATTTTTTATCACATATACAGAGACCCTGAAAAAAAAATTTGAAAATAAATTCAATATTTTTTTGTGTAAACGGGCACCTATTATTTAAAGATATGGTTTAATTGAAACTACAAAATTAACATTAGTTTTTGATAGCATGAATTATAATTTTTGATACAACTATGTAAGTGATAATATTCATCACAATTTATATTTATCACAAGGAAGCTGAAACAAATTTCATTTTTTTTTTTAAAGTTAAATTAATATGAAGCGTAAAATTTTATAAATTCGAGTCAACTTAACCTAAATTTGAAACAAGCAAGTACAATCCCCACATATTTCTGTTATAATTAGAATCGAACCTCAATAAGTCGAATTGTATTGTGCAAGACAAAAATTTGAATTATAGAAATTTTTTTGGATTCATCACATATTATCCACACACTGTGAAAATAAACGATAAAGGTTTCAATTTTGTTATTGCCACGTCTCCTCTTTACATTAAACCGAAGAAAGTTTGACTTATCGAGTAAAACTTGGCTTGAAAATGCAGAACAAAATGGAAGAATAAAATGGATACACTGTAAAAAAAGCTTTAATGAAAATGTATAAAATAATTTTATATATTTTCGTATTTTCTGAATACAAAGTTATTATTACGATATTTATATCAGAATTATGGATTTATGACAGATACCTGGAAAAACGCGCTTGCCTTTCAATCTAATGGCCTCTGGTTCGAATCGGCTCCAATCATGTCAAATTTCAACTTAAAAATGTCGGTTATATAAATCCTACAAATATTTCAAAAAAGGATTTCCATGGCTAAAATCCCGGATGTTTAGCTTTTTGAATTTGATAAACCTTGGTGCAAATCAAATTTCTTTCCAGTCTATATTTTATCAAATTAGCCATTTTTTTAGCTGGATAATAAAAAAAATAATTTTTGGATATAAAAAAAATAAAAAATAGTTATTTTTTTATCAAACAAACATTTTTTGTGTAGAGAAAAAATCAAGTTAATTAGGAATTGGAACTATCGAGTTTGGCTTTTCAAAGTCTAACTGCATTTTATTCACTACGTCTCCTTGTATCGCCATCTACTTTTAGCTCTAAGGCTCATCGTGAGCCTTATGGTTCAACCACAGTGCAGGCGGCAAGCGGCAGCGGCGACGGCGGGCGGCATGGCGCCGCCACACATACCGCCGAGCCAGCTACAATGATAACGGCACCGTCGGCATATGCTTCTGTCAAAATTGAAACATCAAAACTTATTTAATTCGTCCGCTACTTCGCTCCATTTATTTTCCTTGATGTCTATCCTTTTATATTGAGGATGGGCCAAATCGTAGAGCATTGGATTTCCTTTCACGAACTCGATTAATTTTTTCTCCATTGTCGGCATCTTGCGAAATCAAAACGTCAAAAAAACTGCATAGAATGTGGCGCCGAATGTGGTGGTTGTCACAAAACAACGAAGAAAAATCGGCATAGAATGTGGCGCCGAATGTGGTGGGGTTCATAAAACATTTTGGGCGGCGCACTATGGGGCCAAAGTGCCATTCGGCGGCCAAAAATACATAACTTTTGAACGGATCAATATTTTTGAATGGGGGTTTTTTGGTTGGCTAGATAAATGTCCAAGCTTTATTTCCTAACAATCTGATCACCCCCTCCTCTCCCCTCCCACACCCATATGCATTTGAAATCAAAAATTATCAAAATCTCGAGAACGGTTGGTCGTACAGAAAAAATCATTAATGACGAAAATATTTAGAATGCCATTTTACATATATCGTCAGTACATGAAAATCGAATAGGAGCAACTTCAATACCCTATATGATGAAATGATCAAAACTATAGTATTTGTTGTTGTAATATTTTTTTTGGTTTTGTTTTAAAGTTGTTTTTTAAATGTTATAAAAAAATATAGCATTTTTAAATACAACTTTTTTTTAATACGATTATTTTAATACAATTTGATGTTGAGGAAAAATTATGTTCTAATAGTGTCTTGATCTACGTCGCATTTTAACAATTGTAGGATTTCTTGATCTTCCTCGTCATCCAATTCATCTTTTACATTTGTCCATTTAGAACGCAGAGAAGCCAAAAATGGATCTGATGATAGAAGTAATATATTCATCAAATCTTCATTTTGGTTGATTCTATCGTTTTTTCTAGTGTTGGTTAGTCTAAAATGTCTGTAGTCTTTATTTTTCGATTCATGAGCTTCTTCAGAAAGCTCCCCAAGTGGTAAAATGCTTTTTTCAATTATCAGCTTGCCATGGAAAAGCACTTTATGCATTGTTGCAGACATATTTCTCCAATTGTAATGTCTATTATACAAATCAACTGCGGACTTGGCATATGATTCGAATTTATCTGGATTTACTGCCTGGTTGCTTGAAAGCACCGATAATATAACTTTCAATCGTCGAATTAATGTAAATTTCTTAATATTCTGTTGTAACTATATACATATGTATATCTATAATATTGATTTCTATTGCTCTAATTATTCATAGTTTTGTAATTACTATTTATCGCTGCCGATAGATATCTAAAAAGTGATATTTTTAGAATACATATCGCAAAACCTTACTCCCTAGCAATATTGCGAATTTTCATTAAGATACCTTCACGTAATTCGAAGACACCAAGCGAGGGGTATCGAGGGGAGGGAAAAGTCAGGTTTGTGGTGGAAAAATCGAAAGCCCTTAGTCCGCTTAGTAATACTGTAAAGTTGCATTGAGATCGGACTACCCAATTCGAAGATACCAGGCGAGAGGTATCGAGGGGAATTTTCTCAGAGGTGAGACCTATCTTGATCGATTCCTTGTCCCCGAAAATCCCTTACCACCAAGTTTCGTGAAAATCGTTAGGAAATTGTTTAATTAAAACAATTTCCTAGCATATAAGACGAAAAATCTTTGTTCTTTGTTATGACAAAATAAGCCATTTTTTTAAAAATAATATGTAAGAAATCAGACTTTTGCTTACGGTGACCAGAGTTGCAGGTAGTAGCATATGAAATATGGATATTTTGAAAGGTATTGACCTTGGCCATCATGTCCAACTGACGCCTGACCGGTACAAGCCGGTACATTTTTTGCAGAGCCATGTATATACAAAATTTCGCGAAAAAAATAGTATTTTTAGAATGCCCAGAATTCCGGGATAACAATTTTAAGAAAAAAAATGTAGTACTACAAATTTTTAATTTTTATTATAATTGCCTAAATATGTCCTCAGGTTGATGATAAAATTGATTTTTCTGTACTAAGTGACTTAATAAAGTTCAAAAAATTTGTTGAAAATTCGAAAATTGAAAAAACCAGAATTTTTACCAACTTTGACCCCATGGCGTTCGGATATTACTTGTCCCAGGAGAGTGTCCTTTTGGATTTCTAGGTTCCTAAGAATTCTCAACGCAATGACATAACCGAAATCCTTCAAAGGCAGAACTCAAAATTTGTATTTTTGGCCGCCGAATAGCACTTTGGTCCCAACGTGCGGCGGCGGCAAGTTTGACTTGGATTCAAACTCGGCGGCGACGGAAAAAGTGCGCTGCCGTTGCCGCTGTATTGTAGCAGCTCTCGTTGCGCTACATTAGTGCAAAAAAAATGCCGCCCACCGCTGCCGCTTGCCGCCTTCACTGTGGTTGAACCATTAGACTTATCGCTGCTGATAAACTACTAGTTATTTCTTATGAATTTCGCCTGCAAATTCCTAACAGAAGGTATCAGTTCCGAGATACGCTAAATTACATAGCAGGATTAGTATGCAAAACATGTCCCCGCAGATATCGCCTTAAATTTTTCACCAATTGTTAGCATTAGTGTATTTAGAAATTTTCGTTGGTTTTGAATAAATCTTTTGCCATTTTGGTTGTATGATTTGCAATAATATTGTATCCTGTCACTGAAATTATTCCGAAATTAAGCAGTAGAATAGCAGTTTCAAAAGCTTTGATTACACTTGCCGAATATTCAGAAATCAATTTCTTGTATTCGGTGAACATCTGAGTTTTTTGATCGGAAATTCTTAATTCACCAATTTTATCCATAAGTGTGGAGTCACACTTAATCGACGGAGATTCCTGGAGAGTCCTTTTAAGGACCTAATGTTTGAAGTGATTGAACGACCCTTCAATTGCAGAAGATATTTTTTGAAAGGCGAGCCTCAAGGGAAACTGACGAGGTATAGTTGTTTCAAAACAAATGCAACAACATTTATTGATTATAGAGAGGGCGGTTATATTTTTTCATAACACATGCATTGAAAATATGCCTTTCGATGCCTCCGTAGCGGGTCGAAAGTTGCGTTTTCGTCCCTAGGGGCGAAATTCCGATCAGCTGGCCGAAAGTGTGTTTTCGCGACGTGTTTCTCGTACCACAGAATACAGAAGACAAACTTCATAGGCAGAAAATACTAGAGTAAGCAGTACAGTCATATATGCTTCTAACCGAAAATTTATGAATGAAACTGAACGAGTGTGAAGTTAGCTGCACGAGCGAAGTGTGATTTAGTTGAGCAGCATTGCCGATTTCCATTTTTTTTATGTTGTTTTTTTATTTCAGAGGAGAGAAATTTAAAAATTAAAATCTGTTTTGACCAATATTTCTTAGTAATAAAACAAATTTATAGAATATAGTTGTTTTGTTTCTTTTAAAACTTTACTTCTGTTGAAGTCAGGGCTCCGCCCCTGGACTCCGTATTGCGCTGCTCTCCAAGACCCCGTTCACATTGGTTGAAATAGTCCGCCTAATTCTGACAGAAACTGGCAACATTAGGGCAAGGTGAGGAAGTGGGGCTCAGTCCCACTTCCTCACCTTGCCCAAATGTTGCCAGTTTCTGTCAGAATTAGGCGGACTATTTCAACCAATGTGAACGGGGTCCAATACGGAAATCGCGTTTAAATGACATCTCAAGGCATATTTTCAATGAATTTGTTATGAACAATTGTACACGCAACTCGGAGCGACTTTCGTCCCTTGTTGCGTAATATACTATTGTTTCTGATGTTTTTAAAAAACTACTAAAGCGATTGTGATAAAATTTTGCAGTTTCAAGAACTAAGCCTTGCTATTTCCGACAAACGCGATTGTAAAAAATTTCAAGCCTCTAGGTTAATCCTTCGAAAGTTATGATCTTCACGGAAGGTCAGGCAGAAATCAAAATATTTTATCATACCACTCACCCTGGTGTACTATGCTCAAAAAGTATCGAGACTGGTGTTATAAAATGAAAAAAAAAATTTCTTCTAAATATATTTCATTGTCTTCAAAGTAATCTCCATTTGATACAATACACCTAATGCCAATGCTTTTCCAATTCTTAAAACAACCTAAAAAGTCACTTTATGGAATAACCTTCAAAGCTTGCAGCGATTCACGTTGTATCCCTTCTACAGTTTCAAAACGGTGTCCACGGGCACGGAGCGGTCTTTTGAGTTTAGGGAATAGCCAGAAGTCACATAGTATTAAATCAGGCGAATACGGTGACTGCGGGGCGACATATTAAAGAAATGTATTAAAAATAAAATAATAATTTTTTAGCACTGTGTATCAGAAATAAAAGCAAGAAAAATATTTATTTTTTTTTCATCCTTTTAGCTCACTTTTATTTCTGAAACACAGCGTACAAAAATTATTTTTATACCCGTATGGTGAAACCAAAGGGTATATTAGATTTGCCTTACCGTTTGTAACGCCAAGATCCCGTTATCACACACAAAAATGAATTACACTAGTATGTTTACTGGTGTAATTCATTTTTGTGTGTGATAACGGGATCTTGGCGTTACATGGACCATCAGGGAGGGGGGGGGGGGGGGGGGGGGGGGTACCCCCATACGAACGAAATCGTTTTTTGCGAATATCTCAAAAACGGTGCACCCTATCAAAAAAGTGCAAGAACAAAAGTTATTTAGGATATGATTCTAACATAAAACTTCCATACATCCAAATCTGATTGGAATAAATTTTAAAAAATCTTATTGGAAAGTTTGACTCAAAGTGGAATATTGGTAAACTGTTCTAATTTTGATACGAATATCACCATACGGGTTTTCAATAATTGCCAGATTGGCAATTATAGCTTTTGTTATGTTTTTATACTCTATATGATATATAATATAGGAGTACATTAGATTTGGTATACCGTTCGTAACTCATCGAACCAATCATCGGACACAAAAATGAACTACACCAGGGTGTTAGGTGTTATGACAAAATATTTTGATTTACCGCCTGTCTATTCGTCCGTCTGTCCGTGAACACCATAACTTTAGAAAGGATTGAGCTACCGACTTGAAATCTTTTAGAGTTGAGCTGGAGTTGCCATAAATAACAAGGCTAAGTTCTTGAATGAGCACAATCAGACCATTCCTCTTGCCCCATACCAACACAACAGTTTTTCGCGATTTTTCTGAAAACGGTTAGTCGTATTGAAAAATTTATTAAGGTGAAATGTATTTAGAAAAGGATTTTACATAACTTATCCATACATCAAAATCTAGTTTAGCCACTTAATCCCCGCTCTTACATACAAATTTTTTCCTATTGTTTCAAAAACGGCGCATCGTATCAAAAAAAAAATATTAAGACGACCTATCCCCGTCAACTTCGACTTATCGAGGTTCCAATCTAGAACAATCGTCTCTACGGTTATTGCCGAAGACTTCTTCAAAAATTTAATATAAACCAAAAAAACCACTTTTCTTTGGTCTGTTTGGGTCATCTCAGCGATTATCTAATATGAGGTTGGTCAAAACTGGTACAAAATGCAATTCAAATAACGATGAATCTTTCTATTTGCCTGAAAACCCCATGTTGCTTGACTTCAATCAGAGTTACTTTCAGTAAACTATTTTGATATCTTTAGGTAAAATAATTCTATTAGCATTTTAAATCAAAAAAGCTTAAATTGAAAATTTATTCATTTCTATTGAACTGTTTTTAGTTATTACTAAGGAATTATATCTTTATCACATTCCTCATTTATATATTATGGAACATTCACTTTGACAAGCGTATCTCGCCTCCTTCCAAATTGATAAACTTCCATATAAAAATAAATATGATTTTAACAGAAAACAATCTATTAATTTGAATATTAATAATTGCCACTGATTAACTTCAAAGCTTTAATCTTTTTTAACACAAACTTGTCTTTTACATTTTTTTAGCATAAATAAATACATTTTAAATCTTTATTATTGGATGGGAATGTAAATTTTAGATATTCATTTTAGAAAAATAGAAATATATATGTACAACAAATGCTTTCACATAATTCCTTTGCGATTTACCGGACTATCTATCTCCTTCATTTTCACCTCGATATAATAACTGATAATACACATTTTTCCAAAGAGCTCACATCAGTTTTTTCCGTCAATTGAATTTCTCACTACCAAAAAGCAGATGCAACAATTTATTTATAAAATACTCTTTACATACTGATATTTTGCTTTGTGTTTTTAGCAGATCATTAGGATTAAAACTTATTCAGCGAATGCAAATTTCTATTTTGTTTATGTTTCCTGTACTTGAACTGATAATAAACCGACTTCTTGATTACTTATAACGGAAAAATCCAAATGTTTTCTCTATGTGATAAGGTCTTTGATATTACTTTTAAAAAATACCACATTTTTTTTAAATTACAGCAATATAAATTTATATATATATAATTTTTATGATAAAAGGCATCTTCTAAATTTTTATACAACTAAGTATTTTATTTAAATATATATGTTTATTTTAACTTAATCTCACACTCCTTCTGTAATTGAATGCATAAATTCTCCAGTGCTCCTGTGCTTTTAAGCAGTGAAATAACTCAAAATTTAAGCTGAGCTTTATATTCGCTTTAATAAACGCAGCCTTGAAGTATCAAAAAAGAAAAAAAAATTAAATTGTACTTTTGATTAAAACAATTGTTTCTTTTATTATTGCAAGTAACAAGTTTTCAAAAGCATTTTTAAACCATTTCCAGAAATTAATGCGTAAAACTAAAAGAACTATGAAGGTTGTTTAATTTATCCTGTACACAAGCAAGAACAATGGACGATGCAAAAAAAAAATCATATTTTAAGATTCAAAAAAAAACTTATATAGAAATAACGTCATGCAGCCTAGATGAAATCAGAATAAATCTAATGAACTTCTTTTACAGATAACTGATTTCTCCGCCGATTTCAAAAACACTTTTCGTTCAAGTTTTTCAATCATTATTTAGCTTAATGCCAAGTAACAAGGGATGAAAAAATTCACATTTGCAGCCAAAGCTTGATCAATACAATTTTACTGCAGCTCTAAAAGCAGCAATAAGTTATATCCGTGGCCAAATAGCCTTAATTTGGTATGCTTTCTGTTGTGACTCTGTGGTTCTCCTTTGTTTGCTCCTATGTGACCAAAAAACAACCCGATACAAGCAATATAGCTCTAGAGGCTAGTAGAAAAATTGTTGCATCGTTGACTAATGTGGGAAATATCTGTCACAGCTGCAATAGCTTTCTCTGAGTTAGAGAAGAGTACTGTCAGCATAGAGAGAAATGTTAGGTTTTGTGAAGAAACTTTTGTTTAAAAACAATAGAAACAAAAACAAAACTCGTCGCGGCGTCTGCATTTAAAAATTTTTGTGCAAAAATAGTTATTACGCACAAAAAATATGATTTAAACAAAACAATATATTAATTTGAATATTAATAATTGCTACAAAGCAAAAAAAATATTATTATCACGCAAAAAAATGTCTGGACAGAAACAGATAAATTGTAAGACAATCCTAACAATTAAAGGTAACGAGCTTTTGACAATATTTAAAATGCTTGCCCAAAAACCACCAGTTGCAATTCACGCACTGATCATGTAGCTATTCCAAAAATATGTTGTGATCAACACAAAATATCTCGAGAAATACGGAAAAATGCATGAAAATCCTTAACGGAAAAAATGAAGGAAATTTTATTTCCTTTAAATTTGGTTAAATGCATTTTTTCATAATAGCGCAGTTTCTGAGAAATTTTCAAAAAACTTATTTTTTTTGAAATATGTTGAGAACCGTTAGAGATGCGTATAAACCGCTAAAGCAAAAAATTTAGAGAATTTTATTTCCTTCGTATGGGAGGTACCCGTTATAGCTACCGTTACTTTTTCAAAAGTTGATAGAAAACTACGATTTTCGTAAAACTCAGTTACAAAAAATTTTAAGTCGCTAGCTCAACGTGTTCTCGAGTTAAAAAGCGGACATACCGACATCTTATTTCAAGCATGAGGTGCCGGCTCATAATTAGACTGGATGTGAGCCGGCTCCGTTTTTTCTGCCGCATCGTACTTAGAGCAACTATGAGGGCATCAGTATTATCTTCATCATCCAGTCTATTTATTCAGGCAGTCGCCTTGAACTGAGATCGATTGACTTTCCATATGCATTGGCCAACAAATAACGGCATCATAAACTTCATTGATGAATTTCCTGCCGACGAATCACAAGTCTTGACGGAATTTCAATTTCTCTATCGTTTCGTCTATGCGTTCAATCTGATTTATTTTATTTCTGCTTCCATCAGATTGATTCGATCATGTATTTCCTTAGTCCAAGTACCCAGTTCTTCCTTGAACTGTGCTTGCCACTTGTTTTGTAACTCTCCTTGCACTATTTTCGGATGGGCTCGTTTGAATATTTGCAGAATATAACACGAGAGAATTAACAAATAAATGTCTTTATTTCAGTTTTTCAGTTTCTTAAAGAATCACAAACTTAAACTATAGTACCTACTCTATTTCAATAACTCAATATCAGATCTTAATTCAATAATTCACAATTTATATCACTTTACAATTCTGTGGCAATTAGCCAAAACTGGATTAATGCATTTTTCAAATTTTCAACTAAGCAATTTAAAAATTTCATGAAAAACACGATATGATGAAATTTTTAATTTGTTCGTTAATTAAACATTTATTTTAAAAGTTAATTTAAACTTTAAAAAATCAGCAAGAGAACAGTTTTGTCATCTCATATTTTATATAAATTTTTAAATTGTTTGGTTAAAAATTTAAAAAATGTATTTATCAAGTTTTGGCAAATCACCACAGAATTATTATAGGAAAATTTGTCCAAAAAAGTTTTTTTTTTTTTTTTAAATTCTTAAGATTTAAGAATCTAGGGTCCATAAAATTGAAGTGGTGGAAGGTGGTTTTTTTGGGTGGAGATGGGAGGTGGATATTCAAGAAATTGTTTTTTTTTTTTTTTTTCAAATGTATCAAGAGGGGTGTCATTTGACACGCTTTTTGGAATGCTAAAACAATTAAAACAAATAGATTTTAATAGACATACGTTTTTATGTTGTAAAGCATGTAAACAGAGAAGTAAAGAGTAGATAATAAGTTAGGTAAGTCTATCCTGCGAGGAGTCCTGAAACACTGTAAAGCTGTTTCTGTCAGAAATGTACAGTTACAAACTGGCACCCAATCAAAGTTAGAAGAATCGCTCTTTTTAAATCGCTGTATTTTCCAGAAGCTGTATTTAAGTTGGTATTTTGCTCTTGTAAAGAAACTTGCTCGACTTCGCAATATACTTACATAAAAAGTGGTGTCCATCGCTATGTCAAGTTTGTAAGGGAGGAGAATGTCTAAACATGGAAGCGGAAAACAATACTCCAACTACCCATCCCGTAGAGGAGAACGACCTTTTATAAAAAAATTTCCGCAACTCCAATTTTTATAAGGCCTTATCACAGAATCCGATACGAATGGTTCGGATCGTAAACTCAATGTTGTTGTTGGTATAAAACACTAACAACAACATTGAGTTTACGATCCGAACCATTCGTATCGGATTCTGTGATAGGGCCTATAGACTTATTATATTCTTAAATCCCAGGCCAAATGTGACCTATAACCAAAATTTTGTGTGGGAAGGAATTTTTTTTATGAAAAAACCTGTTTTTCCTACTCTAAATACACTATTTTTTTATTAGCACTTATCTCTACACTATCACTTGGAACACTCTAAAATATCCAATCTCATTTGATTCATAATTCAGAATCAATGCTAGTTGACTTTGAGGCTTTATTTTACGGGTGTTTGGCAGCACGAGAAAGTTTTAGAAGTTTCTTGATCCTTTCAGAACATGCTCGTAGCCTAGAATCTTCGCCATTTGTCAGGAAAGTTCTAGTGGGTCGCCGTTTTTCTGGAATATTCGTGGTTCTGGCTGCACTGATAACTCGGGCTACCTCTTTGTCGGAAATTGTGTTTTAACCTGGGAAATGAGAAACCCTAATCGCAACAGTAGTTGGAAGCATTATTTTGAATTCCAAGCAATTTTTTTCTAGGTTAACTAAAAACTCCTTTTTAATCATTTTTAAAAAATTAGAGTATGGGCCGGGAACAACTATTATATAGAATATACTATAGAAATCGGGTTTTTTATCTCACTTCCCCTTTCTGCTGTCATACACTCGACCAAAAAAAATCAAATAGAATTCCCTTTTACAATACATACAGAAAAGTGCTGGCACTTTTGTTTACATTTTGCATGACATTTCATTGCAACATTGATTCATTTCATTGCAACGATTGATTTTGATGGATAATCACATTTTAGCATGTTAACATTGCATAAATTCACATGAAAATGAATAAATCACAAATTCACCACTATTTAGTGAAGGAATGTTCCGCTAATTCCATTAAAAACTCAAACAGAAAGTTTTTGCGAGTCCCATCAACAACAGAAAGGTAAAGTATAACGAAAGATCGACAGAATTGCACATGAACGGGCCTTAAAACAATTAAAAACTAAAACTAAATTTAATTTAACACCTTTCAACACATAAGAACATTACTAATTTAATGGAAATATCAAATTCTCCATAAAACATTTCCATTATCCGATTTTGTTTTGATTTGTTTTCATTTCAAGTGACAGATGGGAATCCATATTGCCACACACCACCAAATCGCTCAGTGTTCATGTCGGATGTACGCTCCCAACACAAAAAATTTTGTTAGAGCTTTCCATTCTATAATAGTAATTGTGCAGTGGTATGGGGTCTTGGTTTTTTCGCGTATTTTTAGAGGGACGGATCTGCGAAACTGTGACACATTGTTATAAGGGAGGCAGGGGGTTGAAAACAGCCAAATTCTCTTAGACGTGAGCCTTGCTTTGAGTTACGCCAATTGATTCCCGCCGATGTGCGCATACGCATTCGATTTCGGTCCCATGGAAATCAAATCGAAATTGAGTGGGCTTATTACAAATCGTTTACACATATTCCATCTAGAACTGTAATTCAAAAACTTAATCACCCCTATTCCCGTAACCGGGGGGACATGTATACGCCACGCAAGTTTTATCTCGATCGAATTAAATTTTCTTATTCTAGTAGACGTAGAAACGCAGTTTTATTCAGCCCCGCGCTGACTATTTTGACAGTTTTGCTGATTTGATACGCATGAAGTTTTATTTGTTCAATTAAATGATTGTACTGCGTCTAGTTAGTTTTTCCTGACCTTCAAAACTTATATTTAGTTAAAATTCATTGAATATATAAATAAAATTCACATTTTTATTCAAACTTTCTATTTAATTGATTGGTCCCGCAACGATTTACTCGCGGGAAATAAATATATGGAAAAGTCAAAACATTCGCCGGTGCGTTTAGTGTAATACCGAAAGTAAAACGTTTTCAGCACCACGGCACACGCCGGGACAATTGCGTTTAGCAGAATGCAAATTTTCTGCAGGAAACGCCAAATCCCGCGGCGTACACGTCCCGCCGGTTACGGGGATAGGGCTGAATAAGTAAACTTAATGAGACCATCAACTTGTCTACTTCTGTAAAAAGGGGAAATATAAATCAAATAAATAATTCAAATAAATAATAAACAATCAAGCGAATGCATTAGTTATTTCTCATGGAAGACGCCATTTTGTTATCTCAGCTTCCATTTTAGCCGCATGGAAGTTGAGCAATGGTCAAGTCGGTCTTCGGACGTACGGCGGCCCCATGGAAATAGAATAATCATTAGCTGCGTTCCCGATCCATGAAAAACCTACTGCGGAGTACTGCGGAACGCTCGCATCTACACATCCTCTCATTCCGAATCTTAGGATTTGCTTGCAATCATCCAAAAGTGCGTTCCCGACAAAAATTACTGGCAAGTACTGCGCAGTAGTTTTTACATGGGTCGGGAACGCAACTATTGTGTATTCCTTAAGACTTTTTATCGAAATTAGTCGATAAAAGCAACAAATCGAAACGCCCCGATGTTTGAGTCGACAGTGAAAATATTATGAGTAAAAAAAACTGGTAAAAATCACAAAATGGACAGTCAGCATTTTTCTTTACTTAGTAGCACGTCTGTCATTCATGACTCATTATCGACTTGATAACTCGAAATTTATCGCCATTAATCTTGATAAGCCGAACCTGGATATCTCCAAATCCGTAATAACTCGAAGTTTCGTCTGTCCCATTCCACTTCGACTTATCGAGGTTCCAGTGTAATAGAAAAAGGCAGCAAGGATTTCGCAGTTTCGTTTTCACTCAATTTAACTTTTGTTGGTTTTTCAAAGTACGGTTTTCCGTGAAACTCGAGCCACAAAAAACTAGCTGTGCAGCAAAATTAAGATTAGACCAACGCGTCGCTGCAACCATGACGTTACGAATGGATCTCAGCCAATAAAATCATTTTCCTGTCACTGACGCTATTGCTACCAATCCATTATAGTTAAGTTTAAACGTAAACAAAAAAAAAAAGATTACGCATTGAATTGATTGGTTTACTTATAATTATATTGTTATTAACCGAAAGAGACTACAAGAAAATTGGCCTAACTGAAAAGTGCAATAGAATCTCTTTTCTTTCTTGACGATAAAATCCATTGGAACACATAAGAGATCTAAATAAAAAATAAGTACAAACATGCTTAAAATTAAATATCAATTCGAGTCACAGTATTTTTAACATAATAAAACAGTCCAATATGTTTATAAAAACATTATCAAGAATACCACGGTGTACATTTTGATCGAATCCCATTTTCATTGATTTTGTATTAGTGCATAAGAAAATGATGATCAGTTATAGTGGTGCTAAGCATCCAGATGAAAAATAATATCTATTGAACTCATGAGTGATTATATTCAAGCATAAAAAAATGTCAGGCATTATTCATAAAATAAAAGTCACAGTGTTTAGTTTGAAATGTTCAAGACAATGATCTTATTACATTATTTACACAAAAATATAAATGGAAATGTTATGTATAATCAATCAAGCATTATTTTATATAGAAAACAATATTATTTATATTATATAAAAACATATAAAAAACTAATTGAAAAATATTAGAAAAAAATGTTTGTTTTTTTTTTCATTAAATGGAATGTTTAGTAGCGTAAAACATTTCTATAAGAATATTTTAAACGTATTAAATGATATTATAAGTAAAATTAAAACAAATAAAGGCGAAGTTTCAAACTTGCGTTACGCACTGTGCGTATTTCTCAAGTTCGCTTTTCAAGCCCTTCACTCGGTCAGTCTCCTCGCGTAGCGAACGAACCAGCTCCTCGATTGTTTGATTCTGTTCTTGCACAATTCCCTCCAGTTTTATTACTCGTTGTTCCAGGTGCGAGACACGCGAACAGACATTGTCATGAGTAACCGCCGACACACTACTAGACGTTAATTTCGCCGGGGCTGGTGTTGGTTCTGCATTTAAGTTTGATCCATTACCGCCTCCAGTTCCTGATACCGATGTTGACGATACTCCTCCCACGGCTGGTCCTATTGACGTACGATTAGCTGGTGAAATACTACGATTTCGAATCGATAAGCTCGTTGGTCGTGACTTTGCATCATCGATTGTTGAAACCGAAGTTGTTGAATCAGGCGTGGGGCCAACTTTAGATGTGATCGAGGACATTGATTTGGTCATATCGCTACCTGTAGATTCCCTCCTCACATTCGATTCGAAACTAGTAGTTCGTGTTTCATATGAAGCCGTTGTTCCAGTCTGTTCTATCGATTTTCGCTGGCTTGCTGTGACAAAAGCCGTCATCGATGATCTCGACATATCAACTTTCTCCTGCGGTATCGTTCTGGTAGTAGCTTCTGGTTCAACTTTAACACGATCCGTGGCACGGGGTTCAATATTGGGTGATGTCTTTTTCGCTTGGCTAGCTTTTAATTCTTCCATCCACGGGGCTTTTCGTTTCTCCCACTCCCTGGGCTTCGGTTTGGCCAGCTCCTCCGCGTCAAGAGGTTCACTTCTACTATCATCGCCTGATAAATCTGCGTAGCCACTACCATTCATATATATCGGATTATTGTTATTGCTCTCTCCTATGACATTTATGGCAGCTGAGGGTGGCCTTCTTTTCGGTGCTTTCGCTCGACCTGCTCTCATATCAGCCAGCATTGAACCTCTCTCAACGTTATCAAAATCAAGATCGTCCTTTTTCAATTTCTCGCCGATAATTCCCTTTTCACTGTTATCAGCCACTTGGGAATTCAATTTACTACTGCCCACACCATCCATGCTATCATGCGAGACAAGCTTGTTTTCCACACTTTTCACTTTTTGTTTTAGTCCAGACAATAAGTTGCCAGCAACACTTGTCACAGTTGTGGACTTTTTGACCGGAACGGTTGGTTTCTTTGTAAGTACTGGTGGTGGAGCCTTTTTATCATCCATACTATCTAAACTCTTTCGTACATCAATTGATTTCGTCTCTATACTTCGTCTTGCTGCTTTGTTTTCATTGTTTGATAAGTCGAAGTTTTTATTCTCCAAAGACTTGCGCTGAGCGGCAACATTACCTGAAACAATGCCAGTCTCGTTTAAAATATCATTTAAGGAATCCCTCGATCCAAAACTATCTTTACGGTTAGAGCCTTGTGATGATGATCCACTTCCAGATTTCTTAATAAATATTTTTGATGAACCAGGAGGCGGTCGGTCCGGATGTGATGAATCTTTTAATGGGGAAACTGGAATATTTAAAAAAAAATCCAAATTAATATGCTTGCAACAATTTATTATTCGTTTTTAAACATTTAAAAACAAAGCTTTTATACAACTACAATTATTTCTATAATTTGAAATAGTTTCAAAGATATACAGCGTCAATATAAATTAGTTTCGGATAAAATAGGTCTCCGAATTCTTTCAAAATGAAATACAGCGAAAATTTAACCTTGTCTCCTCTGTCTGCTGGAGTTTACTACACCCCAAGCACATTAAAACTTTAATATAAAATTAACGGGTAGACCGAATCGAATTTTTTGAAAATCCGACATCTTTTTTAATACAGAACTAGTCGAAAAATACGCTTGTAGTTATAAAAATATTTTGAGCTCTTAAATATTATTTTAGCTAACACAATATCTAAAATTCTAAAATCCTATTGTATTTCTATTGTATTTCAAATGCAAATCTCTTTAAAATCGTTCTAATTGAATTCTAAATAAAACTACAAAACACGATTAGCTTGTACAAAAAACTTCAAACTACAACAGAGCCATTCTCAACGAACATGATACGATTGGTTCGAATCGTAAATTCCTCTAAATTTCAAATGCAAATGGCTTACAACAAACTTGAGAAGACTTAGTTGGTATTATCTACTGACTCTGAATCGAGTTATCTTAGATTCAAGTCACTGAGCTTGACCGCCAACAATGAGTGTACATCAGACACCAACTTATTTTTATATATTACTATGATTTTGAATTACCAGCCATTTAGTTTTAATAAAAGCGCCTTTTTCAGGGGCCCTATCGGCGAACACGAATCAAAACGTGTGGTACACGAATTCGAATAAATGGTATCATGGAACACGAATTCGTGTGTGATTCACTCGTTTTGATCGTGTATTTCATTCGATGACATTTTACTTGACAAGTGATGGGTTCGAAGAATATTGTTTTGATAAAATGCAAGTTTTTTTGTTGGTACTTTGGCTAATTTTCTCCAAATTATATTTTATGTTGAGAGGGCATTATTTTGTGTGCAAGAAATATACATTGTTTACCTTTTAGGGCAAAGCTTACAAATCACAATTTGAAATAATGGTGGTCTGCATGAAAGAGCATAGAAAAATATATGGGAACAGAAATACGTGCTCGTAAGATATGGGAACAGAAATACGTGCTCGTACTATTTGACATATAAAGTCAGTGTGAAGTTAGCTGCGAGTGTGAAAATCGAGACAAACTGCGGCAATACTAATAACACGATACGATCGAGTTTGGCGATACCAATTCAAAATAAATCCGTGTGCGCAAATCGTATCGTGTGTCGATTCGAATCGTGATCACCGATAGGCCCCCTGTTTTTTTTTATTGGAGAAACGTTTTGATATTGGGATGCAACTTTTTGGAGAAGGGGGTTGCGAAAATATCAAATAGAGCTAGGCTCTCCATAACACTGATTCAAGGCAAAATCACCCCAAAAACAAGAAAAAAAAATATAAAAAATATCCCAAAAATAAAACACATAAAAATTATGGAATCAAAAAAATATCTGGTAATTTTTGTAGGTATAATCATAGATTACAAACCCGGGATCCAGGTTATTTTTTGATCCCGACAACCCCGGTTTTGGAAACTACACATCAAAAGTTACATCGTACCCGGAAAAAATACCCACACCTGGGAGTTCATCTAAAATGTAATTAACGATACAAACAAGCACTCTAGTCAAACCTAATTATAGTAGAATCTCGATAATTCGGAGCCAGATAATTCGTATATCCTGCTAATTCATATGAACTTGCCGGTCCGTTGAAAAAATCCCGATAATTTGTAAAAAACCAATGCATTTCGATCTCTTGCACAATTCGTATTTATTTTCGCCTTCGAGGTCGACAAAACGTTTTATAATTCATATTTTCAAATAAAAACTCTCGTTAATTCGTATGTCTTTCAATTTTGGATTACTTTTCTCTGTTTTCTTCCAATTTTGGTTTACTTTTCTCTGTTTTCTTCCAATTTTGACTTGTCCAAATTGACTTGTCCAAATTGACTTGACAGTTTTTCGTTTCTTAACATGTTCGCCGAATTACTCGGCGTTCGGGGAACAGCGTTGTGAAAAAAACAAACGTCGTTACGAAATTGGCAACTCGGTCGCGTTTTGCGCCGGTGCGAAGAATCAAATGATAAGCCACTTTTGTTTTAACTATGCTTTCGAAAAGAGATAATAAGTCTGTTTCAGTAAATCAACAACAAGAAACTATTAAAGCCGTGTCCAACGAGAAAAAAACAAATAGAAGTGGCTAAACGTTTTGACGTTCCTCCATAAAACATATATAATATGTATTTTTATTCATGTAAATAAAACTCTCGTTAATTCATATTTTTTTCTTTTTTTACCCTCGATAATTCATATTTCCGCTAATTTGAATAGCCCGATAATTCGTGTCGGTCCCTTGAAATTATTGGGATTCTACTGTGGTATCATAAATAAGATGGAAAAACCATAATCTATTTTTCAATTATTAATATCTATTATAAATATTATTTGCTACAACCATTTGTCATTTTTTCGATTACACGAAGAAATACGTACACATATTGTCTATTATAAAAGTCATCCGATCACCAGTAGTTAAATACTTGCGTTGTCCAAAATATATCAAAGAGTTTTGCAGTACTATGTTACAAGTGAATTTATTCAATCAATATTTAACCATTTATAAAATTTATTAAAGAACTTAAATTTACATCTGACTTTGGTGTATAGTTTAACAAGGATAGGATCAATTAAAAATTGAAAATTAAGGAATTCTGATAAATTCATTATTCTTATTCTACATTTAACTCCAATATTGAAGGTTTTTACTTTATATTTTTTCTATTTAATCCGATTCATTTTTTACTGAGTAAAAACCCCTCACACTAATAACTCTCATAAAAGGGAGATATTCCAATATTTCTAGTTTTCAATTGGTTGCCGCGTCGTCTATCTTATGGTTCAACCACAATGACGACGGCGGGCGGCATGGCGCCGCCACATATATCGCCGAGCCAGCTGCAATTATAGCGGCACCGTCGGCATATGCTTCTGTCTTGCGAAATCAAAACGTCAAAACGTCTGCATAGAATGTGGCGCCGAATGTGGTGGTTGTCACAAAACAACGAAGAAAAATCGTCATAGAATGTGGCGCGGAATGTGGTGGTTTTCATAAAACATTTTGGGCGGCGGCGGCGAGTTTGACTTTGTTTCAAACTCGGCGGCGACGAAAAAAGTGCGCTGCCGTTGCCGCTGTATTGTAGCAGCTCTCGTTGTGCTACGTTAGTGCAAAAAAAAATGCTGCCCGCCGCTTGCCGCCTTCACTGTGGTTGAACCATTAAATGTAATTCTGAAAAACACTTTTTGTCACCCCGCTAATCAGATAAAAACTTAGTTCTTTTAATATTTATATTGCAAAAACTAAACTGTGTTCATATTACATAAGTATATAAATTTAAAAAAATTGTTCTTACCTTCTGACGGTACAATAGATACAAAATTATCCGGAAAGACGCCGATTTTCCCTCTAAGTTCACCTTTCCACCATCCCTTATCGGGCAATTCTCTACTAATAACTGTAATTATATCTCCAAGTTGTAATTCTAATTCGTCCTCATTTTGAGGTTCATATGGGAATAATACTCGACAATATTCTCGAATTGGTTTTGGTGGAAGTAACGGTGCATCTTTATCTAAACTTAATGGCGAACTACTTAATAAATCTTCTCTTGAGCTATGTAAACTAGATCTATTGTTGTCTTGTTTCGTTGAATTAGGTCTTTTATTAGCTAAAATTGGCGAAGCTTCAATCGGCTCTACAAAATTCGATGGGAATACACCAATTTTTTCACCCAATCGACCACGCCACCAGCCTTCCTCAACCTAAAAGTATATTTTATAAATATTAAGTAATAAATATATTTGATTTTCGATTTTTTTTTACCTCGCCCAAAACTTCAATGATGTTTCCAACAACAAGGGAAAGTTCATCGTCATTATTTTGGGTATAACTATATACAACTTTACATCGCCGGTTAGCCGTAACCGATTTATCCCTAAGAAATTTAAAAAAAATGGTAATAACAATAACTTAAAAAAAAAAATGTTTTGTGAACATTTTGCTGTAAAGAAATTTGAAACACATTTAAATGAGATTACAGGAAGGGGGGTGAACAATATTTGAATGGAGAAGAAAAGTTATCACAAATGCAGACAAATTGAGTAATTATACCTTAGTATAACAGGACTTTTTTCATCAGCATCGAGAACTCGAACGAAATTATCAGGGAACATTCCACTTTTACCGCTTGACCCTATTGAACCTTCCCACCATCCTCCGGGTTGAATTTTAATACTGTGTATGATGGCACCTTTGACCAGATCAAGTTCATCAGGCTCCTTTGCAGTGTAATCGTATTCAACAACCGCTGATACTAAAATTAAACAAATAAATGAAGAATTAAAAATCTTTCCTTAAGAAAATTAAACAATATTTATGTTATTAGTTGTGTTAAAATCGGAACCCAAAACTACAGTATATACAGTATAGAAACTTACAACAAGCTAGTGAAAAACTTGTGATTCGATTCATAGGCTCTATGAGAGTACAAAATCTATTATTTTAAGTTTATAGTGTTGCCAGAGTCAAATTATCAAAATAAGAATCAATTCTCGTGTCATAAAAACCCAATGGAAAACTAAATATCAGCAGCATAAATTATTATGAACGATTTTCATGTTTCGCTTAAATTTTATGAAGACAGAAAGCTGATTTTGGATGCATATTTATTTGGCAATGCCATTTTCTCATGAAAAAACGTCAAGTCAATTTTTGCGACGACTTGATCGAAAATAGTAGCAACACCCTACTATATTTGAAGTGTATTTGATTTCAAAAGTTTGTGCCTACCGCAATTTATCCAGTGGAAATGTAAAAATTCGTCGAATCACATGTCGGTGCAACACATGAAATTTTTGTTCGCCGTCTATTTTCCTACACGACACATATTTATATTTATAATAAACATTGCTATAAGTGCGACAGTGATACTTACCATATATTTATTATATTATTTAAAATAATTGAAATTCAAACCAATGAATTGAACAAGTGACATATAACTTTCAGAGAGAGTGAGAGAGAATCAGCTGATTTCGATTGGCTTCGGTTAACCTTACACTGTCGAAAAAACGGAGTCAATCACGCACTGAAACGAAGGTTGAGGGAGTCCATCACCTATCGGGCTACGAAGTTCACAACAATTCCCTGTGGGTGTTAATTTTTAACAATTTTTCGGTGTTAAACCAACTTATTAGATGGGCCAAAAAAAACCTCGCAAATTCTCTTTTTTTGCAAGCATTTGAGATGTTTTGAGTTTTTTTCGTGTTTTCAAAGTTAATATTGTGACTGTTAACAACTTTTCTTGCATGTATCTGCCGGGACTGGAACATGGGACCTCTAGAATCGTAAACCATTTGCCTTCCCAATAGGCTGTTGAAGCCAATTGGTAAGCCTCTTCTAAACGTGAACATCCTTTACAATGAAAATAACTCCCAAAAGGAGTTGGAGTGAATTTTTGACTGCTTTTTGGAGTTAATTCAAAATTGAGGTCAAAACGGTGTTAAAATGAATATTTAGCTCCGTAAAATAAAAATGTAAAAATAACTCCGCGCTACGGTGTTACATTTTTTCTAAATAACACTGCGAGGTGGTTACTTTTAGCTATGTTTTGAGGCGGAGTTAATTCGTCCCCGGATTTTTTCGAGAGTGTAGATCTACTGTGAAAGTCTCGCGAGTTTCCATACAGTATGATACTGTGCTTAAAAAAGCACGCGTCGTCGCCTGGGTAAGAAAGACAATAAGGGTGACTAATTTTCTGTGCCTATCCAATTTTTTCGATTACTTCATTGACATAATTTCATGTAATTATAAAGAAGTATCGCGAGAAGTCGAACCTAAAAAAAACTAAGGCTGTTTCAGTTTTCGAGAAATTCGACTGGATACCTGATTTTAAGGATTTTTGAAGACGACTGTAGGATGTAGAAATATGAAAAACAAACTTTTAAACGGATAGCTGGTTTATTGAAATAGAAATCTTCATCGTTACAGGTCAACTACTATTGTTTAGGAAAAAAACTTGTGATAGTCTTTTGTTTAGCGTTGTTGAGACTATCAAAAACAGCCTTTTCACGTAATCTTTGGATAGCCACAACATCGCTGTGACCCATTTTTTTTGTTTTTCATCCATTCCAAAATTTTGTTTAAATGGTTAACAGCTCCATTATCAGTTATTGATGTTTGCCTTGGTGTTTCAGTTTTTGAGAGATCAATTTCGCTACCGGTGTCTGATTCTACAATTTCTATTTCCGGGTGGTAGCTTTTCGACACTACCTAACAAAAAAAAACCACTTTTTTGTGTTGCCAAAGATTTTACAATCTTTTTAGGGTTAAGCGGCCCCTACACGTTCAATCAAACAGTCAATCATGCTGTAGATCTACAGCAAAAAGCTTATTTTCAGTATACGCTCAATCATGCACGCAAGCATCAGTTAATTCGAAACAGCCAAACCGACAGCACACAGCACAAATATGAATTTAAACAATTTTTGTCCTTATATTTTTCGCTTTTCGTCTTCCACAACTCACTTCTTTGTCTGTATAACTCGAAAAAGGATTCCCAAAAAACTTTGTCTTTTATATGCGACATCTTTTCACTACTAAAACTTACGCTGAAATGACGAATTTATTGACAGCTTCGCCATACACATTCAAGCATGCTGTCATTCACAAAGCTCCCTCGAAAAATATCAAAATGATTTTGATATTGGCCAGCATGCATCGAATTTTGCATGACAGCATCATCATAGACGTTCAAAATGCTGTCACAGCATGTGATGATTGACTGCAAGATTGAACGTGTAGGAGCCGCTTAATTTGGCGTCGCTCGCTAATTCCGAGACAAACCCAAAAAGATTATTTTTTCGAAACAATTCCATATAAATTGAAAATTTTGATTTTTAGGATAAGTTGACATCGCTGAACCCGAATCTAAAAACAGTTTGGCTGGATTCACTCTAGTTTTTCAAATTTGATTTTTTTTTTGTAGTTATCGAAATCACAAAAACTGGAACAAATTTAACAAAACTATTTCCAGATTCGGATTCAGCGGTATCGAATTACCTCAAAATGATTAAAATATCCATGGCAATAACAAAAATAAAAATTTTCAGTTTATATAAATTTTTTTCGAAAAATATAATCTTCTTTTTTGTTTTTCTCAAAACCTAGAGCCGGTCTCGCCAAACCACTTGTAGATTCGGAATCAGCGACGTCAAATTATCCTAAATAGATTGTAAAATCTTTGGCAGCAAAATGGCTGTTGTGCAGTGTTATATTCCTGGCTGCAATCAATAAAAATTGAGTAACCCATTTGAGATAGCAGACGGCGGAATCGACCCGACACGAAACATGTATTGTATCTTGAGAATCACTCAAACGATTTTCATGCGATTTTTTGCTAAATGTACGTTGAGCACCGATGGCTAAAAATTGGTACAGGAATTCTTGTTAGGGTTGACTATTGTCTCTAAAGGGACTTTAACCGGACTTTTATCAATATGTAACTCGACTCTCAGCTGACAAAGTTTTGACAGAATATGTTCAATACATGAACACGATACGAAATAAAAAATACAATTTTATGTACTTAAAAAGATAGTAAATAAAATGAATAGTTTCCGTAAAATCGTTAATATCTGGAGAACGGCTTGAAGTATAAAATTCTAATGAAAGACAAGTATGGTATAATTCAATAAATCACAAAAAAAAAACTAAATTCGGACATTGGACAACTCTAGTTAACTGATTTTAACCAAAAAACAAGAGGGGAAAAGGGTTGATGTTGACTTTGCAAAGCAGAAAATTGTTTGAGAGTCGAGTTATTTAATAAAAACCCGGTTAAAGTCCTTTTAGCGGTCCCGGAGATAGCAGGGAAGGGATTTACTGAATAAAAGAATGGGTAGGGAGTAATGTTAGTTGAGAAAAAATTGTTCGATGCAAGACTTATTGAATATATATAAACAGGGGGTGAGGGGACTAAGACGGAAAATACACTTTGGCGCTCAAGCTACATTTAGTAAAAAAACAGCATGAAAATTGGTTAAGTGGTTCTCGAGACACAATGAATGTTTCGTGTCGGGTCAAATAGACACGAAACGTCCCAAGTGTATAAGTAAATCTTAACAGTGCAGAAGGGTTAAAGTACGAATTATAAATGTGGTAAAAAGTTATGCAAAAAAATTGTGTGAAAACATCTAATATTGTGCACATTAGTATCAATACCGAATATATAAAAATTTGTACTAACTAAACAATTCTTGAGAATGTTTCACAGCACCAGAATTTTGATCTTCTGTTTTTGTTTTTTGAAAAGTAGCAAAAATTTCAAGGAACTGCTGATTTAATTCCGTCTACAGATGAATGTCTAAAAACGAAACAAAAATCCAATTTTAAAAACAGTAAAAAAACCAATCAATATCGAAGTAATGTGTAGCAAAAATAATTGCAATTTTTAGATCGAAATTTGAATACAAATGAACATTAGACAATTTCTACCAAAAATATCTCATAATACAAAAGGGAGGAAAATTTTTCGTCAACGTGCCCCTAGTGCTATTGGCCTTTGTAGATGTCGGTTGTGTAGTTATTGAACGAACTTAACGTTGTTTTGAACTTAAAAATAAGAAAAAAAAATGCTCACATTTATTAAATATTTTGAAATACAACTGTGTGGGAAACATTTGTTCCATGTTTGAAGTTAATTAGAACTTTTTCATTGACCAAAATCTTCTTTTTTGAATAAAACACCGAAAACCAATCAGGTTGCACATTTTACGTTCATTCTCTCCTCCTTGTTTCGTTCACTTTTCGTGAATCGATTGACGCGACATTTAAATAGAACGGCAAAATATTCACCCCCACTAATGGTCTGTTTTTGCCCATTAACGAACTTAGCCTTGCATTTTACGAAAAACGAATCTGCGTAAAATTCCAAGTCTCTAGCTCAATCCATCCGTGCGCCCGCAATCCGCGCCACAGACGGGCGGACAGACAGACGGACAGACAAGCAAAATTCAATTTTTTTATCATTCTAAACACACTGGTGTAACTCATTTTTGGATGTGATGACGGGATCTTGGCGTTACAAACGGTAAGGCAAATCTAATATACTTTCTATTTTTTTTTTCTTTTAATGCATTTTTTTAAATACAAGCTTTTTAAAACAAAAAAAATCATTTTTTTTCGCCCTTGAAATCTGGGAACCATATTTTGAACTAGTTACAACACGTTAAAAATTTCACGTTAGTTCTCTTTGAATGTGAAACTTGGTTTAAACGTTAACAGTAATTACTACCGGAATCTGTATGATTCATGCCTTAAGTCGAGTTAATATGCAAATTTATATTCATATTGCGATGTCTGTCGTCAATGACTCACACATTTTTGCCCGTATGGGTTTTGGGTTCCTCTAAAAAGAACTTAAAATTGTGAAGAAGAACGAACGTACTCTTGTATATGTTCTTTTATCATAAATGATGGATTACTACTGGTTAGTCACTAAAAAATCATGTTTGCCATGTACAACATTAATGTTTAATTTTTTTACAGAATGGACATAAAAGAGACTTTTTACGCTTGTGATTGTTTTTAGTGATACTTCACACCATTGGCAAATGCTTTTTGATGTTGAAAAAAGCGTTATCAAAATTACCTTATCAGCCATTCTTTCGTACAAAACTAACAAATATTTTTCCACTTTACATTCAATGATTTTCTGATTTTCAGGCTAATGACTTTTTTCTCTTAAAAGGCTACACGTTTAAACTCTTACCGCATGCATATTGCATTTTCATCTTTAACTAATCGTGTGTGATGTGATTACGTAAAGGTGATACAAAATTTGTTGTATTAATACTTGATGAAATGTCAATTTTTACCAGTGAGCGCGAAAACTTGATGATGCGTAAAAACTTGTGTTATTAATTAAAGCAGAATCGTCCACCTTCGGCTCACTAAGCTCCTAATAATAATTATTCGATCTTCTATTCCAGAGCTCTAGCAGGGTATACTCTCTTCTTTCGGTATTTGCGAGAACTTTTTTTTGTATATTTTATGCCATGAGCTTAAGTAAATTGCCTCTAATGCCGAAGCACAGCTCAAGGCATTCATTCATTCAACCATTCATACAATCCATTCACACACTGAATACTCCCCTCATCACACTGCAACAAAGACTTGGCGCGACACTACATAGCCTTATCGACCATTGTGTCCAGTTACATAGCTTTACATAGATTTGAACCACTGCTCGTTGGATTACAAGGCAAGCACTAAGCACCAGTTAATAAAATAAGACGAAAAAGTAAAAAATAAAAATTTCGAAAATTTATTTAAACTCAAAATTTTGTGGTCGACTGTGTTTATATGACGTCAGTTTGCCACTGAGAACTTGAGAGCGCCATGACATAGAATAAGGAATATATAGAAAAAACTCTGCCGAACAAATTTTTGACAAATTTCCCCTTCGAAGGGGGGAAAAATGTCCCTATCATTCACTAGCTACGGCCTAAAAGTTAATTACTTTTAGACTAGGGAGCACGAAGCAGAGAGAACATTTTCTAATCATTTTCGTCGTATCTATTCAATGAGATGGAGGAATCGAATGGATAAGTTTTTCCGTGTTACATCGGATCCTCTTGCTTCATCTCACAGTGGAAAAATTTTCTCTAAAAATTTGTTCTAAGAGTTTATTCTCTAGATTATTTGTTCTCTGGCCATGATTTCAATTTTGTTCTTGTGTGCAATAGGATACCCAAAAATTCATAGTAGTGGTAATTCAACACATATAAATCTCCGAATTGAAGAGTAAATTCAATTGAAAGTGTGACTAGAGGATCACGGATCGCCTTATTAAGATCAACTTCTGCAACGACAGCCAGAATAAAATTTCCTTGAATTGTTTCTGGCTTAACATCTTGCTAGACACTTTATTTTCGTTTATTTAGCTCGCTTACTCCACTAATATTGCAAAAATCAATAAAATTCTACCAAAACTAACAATAAGTAAAATCGATTTCTCTAAAATCTTCTCAAACTTTCATTATCATTTCATTTGGCTGAAATCGATCTACATATTGTAGTGAAAAGAAAGTTAATCACTAAACTCTAGCTAACAATTATTAAGTTATTAGACATGAAGCTAAAAACGATTGCTGACATTTTTATCGAATTACATACAACCACAAAAACACTTGCGGTTTTTAAGTCACAGTCAAGTAATTTCTGTGGAATACGAAGCTGTGACATGGTATGTCTAAATAAAAGCCGATAACGCTCAATCATGGACTATCTTTAAATTTAGATGTCTCATACAGAACAAACACTGTCACTGAAGCCTTATACTGATTACGGTGGTTTGTCTTTCAACATAAAAAAAACGAAGATAATAACAATTGTGTAAAAACGTATACGATGATATTCGATGATATAAATATAAAGTGTAAAAAAATTGGAGTTGAATCATCATAGATTAATAGAAAAGTCGAATCAAAACTGACGATATATTCAACAATTTACTAAACAAAAGACAAAATGTATGACACCAGGGTGTTTGGGATGACAAAAGGTTTTAATTTGCGCCCGTCTACCCGGACCATGAAATTGAGCTGGAGACATGAAATTTTCTACAAGTAGGTTTCTCGTAAAACCAATGCTAATTCTTGAACACGCACAGCGGATCCATTCCTTTTCCCCTCCTCCATAGTAAAAAAAAACATAACAAAAGCTATAATTGCCAATTTGGCAATCATTGGAGACCCGTATGGTGATATTGGTATCAAAATTCGAACAGTTGTACCAAAATTCCACTTTGAAGTCAAACTTTCTTATAAGATTTTTTAAAAATTATTCCCATCGGATTTTGATGTATGGGAGTTTTATGTAGATCCATATCCTAAATAACTTTTCTTCTTGGACTTTTTTGATAAGATGCACCGTTTTCGAGATATTTGCAAAAAACGTTTTCATTCGTATGGGGGTACCCCCCTAATGGTCCATTTTTGCCCATTAACGAACTTAGCCTCGCATTTTTACGAAAAACGGACCTGTGCGAAATTTCAAGTCTGTAGCTCAAGACGGACAGACAGACGGACAGACAGACGGACGGACAGACGGACGGACACGCAAAAATTAATTATTTTTATCATTCTAAACACACTGGTGTAATTCATTTTTGTGTGTGATGACGGGATCTTGGCGTTACAAACGGTAAGGCAAAGTTAATATACCCTTTGGTTTCACCATACGGGTATAACAAGATGGAGTTCGTACCCTGGAACCAAAGATTGGATAAACAGAGGTTTGCAATCTAAAACAAATTTTAGGAGCCCATAAAATTCCCGAGGAAAGCAGAATCTTCAGCACGGTGTGCAAACGGTGATCTTCGCCTACCTCTTGAAGTGAAATTGTCATAAAAATTACTAAAAAATATTTAAACAGCAGATTTACAATTCTACAGTGTTTTCCGGACATTTTAAATTTTCCATAAAAAAAGTCATGTTGTTGCACATCTTTAGTTACCTAATCTTTGCTGGGACTTGCAAGTTCGATTTTTAGAGTAGCAAATTTGTTTCGCTTGCTTGACAGAAAATAGCTACAGCCAGATCTAGCTACAGAGAGGAAAAATACTTTATGACACCGGGAATAACTGCCGCTTTTGTGCTTTATATATGGAATTCGAGTTCTTATCTCCAAAAGGTTAAAATTCAATGTGTAAACTGCTGTAAATGATGTTTAACAGCAGCCAACAATAACTTTAGAAGCACCACTTCTCTAAGAGAATAAATATATTGTAGCAAATACGATTTATACAATTTCTAATTCTTTAAAGTGCAGAGGTTTGTACTTTTGCCATCAAATTACGCTCATTTTAATTTTAAAAGGGTGACATATGGAAAATGAAAAAAAAATCATTAAACATTTTAGCACTATGAAACACACACATAAATTACAAACTATAATGAAACAAAGAAATATAAAACATAAACTTTAGAATTCAATGTTTTCAAAGAACCGCTACTTGCAGGAAAATGATCAGATGATCATAAGGTAAACAACGATGGTACACAACTAAAGAGAGGTAAATTTGAACGTACAAAAACCCACGAATTTCTCCACCTTCAGTAAAAGAAGTTTATTGAACCGTTGACTTAAGTCTTTCCCAGTAACCAGTTATTTTGACAGACTGGGCTAAGCAGCGAATAAGGCACACCAGTAAATCGTAGATTGTCAGAGCACAATCGTCAGGGAATGTCGAAAAAGTAACGATGAAGTGTAGAATCTTCGAAGGTGAAAAAGTCTTGACACGACATCCGAACCACTATGTTAAAGGAACAAAAGCGACAGCATGACAACGTACGTCACAACTCAGCAATTTAATGCTGCCATGATTAAATTGAGATGAAATATATTCGCCTATATTAAAAGACCCCCGAAATATTGAATTTTTTTTGATTATGAATACAAAAATACTAGTAAAAAACATGCCATAAATCGTGGGTAGTTTGATTCAGTTTGAAGCCTGTAAAAAGACTCATCAATGACGACTCACGAATCAGACTTAAATCTGTAGCCGAATTTATATAGCTTTGTTCGTTTGTTCATTTTCGCTCATTTTAAAAATGGGTTAGTAGGCCAAATAAAAGCATCACTGATGGCAATATGCAAAATAAACGATGGCAATATCCAATCCAAATACGACATCATAGCGAACGAAACTTTTTCGCTTGCAAAGCATTTCAATTGGTAAAAGTTCAGTGGGAGTTACTGTGATGATCGGTTATTTGCACGAGATTATCTACAAAAAAAATTGAATTGGCAGTTCCGGGATCAAAACTACAATATTTTATAGAAATTAACTGAAGAAAAGATTAAATAACTCTTTTCTTCGATCCGAATCGATTAAGAAGCGGAACTTGATTGTTTACTGATATTCATTTAATTCAAGCAGATGTACAACAATGAGACAGTTGACTGAATTTTAACCATAAATAAAGCAATCGTAAATTCATCATAGATGATGGAAAACATGATTTGCTCTGTATCTCAATTGGAAAGATTTTTTCATTGAAATGGTAAAGTTTTTAAAATAGAAAATTTACAGTAGAATAAAATCATTTATGAAGTTTTTCTAAATAACAAATCGACTCTTACGAATCGTTGAAGTTTTCCAATTATGCAGAATTTAAATATCCAATTTAAGCGTCTTAGGACTATAATTAAGGTGATCATATTTCCTTCGTGTGAATCCGGGACTGATTACTAGTTGAGAGCGGGCCTATGTCCTGTGGCCAAATTGCACTGTCTAGTAATCTGAAAATCAATTTAGGCCACAGAGATAAAGTGTAACGGGTGTTTTATGTTTTCAAAATACAACAACAATTGTGCCCCAAGTAAAACTTTGAGAAACGCACAGCTCATGGTCGAAAACTATCTAATCAAATGTGCCTGAGGCGAAATTTTTTAAGAAAAAGCAATAATTTCTGAGAAAACTCCGGCGCAGGAGAATTTTTTTTGGATTTCGAGATCATATTTTTGGGGAGAAGAGACAGACGCTGGGACTATAAGCGTCAAGCAGATAAACGAATACTCCAATTCTAGCTCTACGAAAAGGCAGCTGAAAAATAATCAAAAAGAATGATTCTTTATTATTCTTTTTCATTTTCGAATGGATTATTCTTTTTCATTCTTGTTTTTACGTTGCAACCCATCAACAGCAGAGGCCGTGATAGCCATCTAGACCAGGGGTCATCAAAGTAATGCTACATTTACACGAATGACAAATTTGTCATTTTTTTCTTGTCATTATGTTAATTCCCGTGTAAATGGCATAATTTTTGTAATTTTTTCTGTCAGAAAATGTCAATCTCTCATAAAAGAATGAACTTGTCCATTCTTTTATGCCAGATTGTCATTCGTGCAAACGCAATATTAGTTATGACAAAAGTTGAATACTAAAGTTGTCATAACTAATATTGCGTTTGCACGAATGACAATCTGGCATAAAAGAATGGACAAGTTCATTCTTTTATGAGAGATTGACATTTTCTGACAGAAAAAATTACAAAAATTATGCCATTTACACGGGAATTAACATAATGACAAGAAAAAAATGACAAATTTGTCATTCGTGTAAATGTAGCATAACTGTCGCTCCCTTTACAATCAAAATTTGTAACCACTACACATTAAAATATAGCACCGATTCCAACTCCAAAGCACGGTTGAAACCGCAACATACAAGCATTACAGCACACAATAAAAGGTCGATTATAGGGCTACGCTGTTAAAGCCAATCTGTGTGATGAGCCAGCCGAGCCACTAACTGATGATGCCTGATCTAGACCGATGATGTCGTTAGCACCAAGCGGCAACTATCACTACTCATTTCGTAAGTAAAGTTGAGTGGTCTTGAAAAAATCACAGCGTGCGACAGTCAGAAATTGAACCAACGACCTCCGGAATACGAGCCAAGTACTTTACCACTTGGACCACGCTGGAGATCAAATCCAATAGCTAAAACCGGTTTCAGTTCATTCGCGAGATAATCGAAAAATCTGTTACAGTTCATTCGCGAGATAATCGAAATAAAATTCTCTGTGCAAAGAATCATTTGCGAATTTTGTTTTACACAATTTGATTCGCGAATTATTCAAATGAAATGCAAAAGAATGTTTTTTTTCGATTCGCTAATTGAAATTGTTCCGCACCCAGTTCGAGACATATGAAATCTTTGAGGCTCTATCACACCAAAACAGTAATGGTTTTTCCGGGGAAAATGGAAAGGATATTTGCATCATTACAGTCTCTCCTGCCAATATTTGGGCAGCGGATTCAAATTCAGCGACCTCAAAAAACCCCCGGATATCAAAATTCAGCTCATAAAAATCACTTTTTATAGTTTTGACCAAAAAACAGACCAAAGATCCCATAGTGACACATCGCTGTTTACATTGGGCATGATGTATTTGTTTTTGTAAAATAAAAAGAATTCAAAAATCCGAAATTTGTACTACATAGTCCCCAAAAGTCATGGATAGCGTTAATCATACATGTTCATAAGAGGCAAATACAATCTGATAACCGGGGTTTTACAATTTGATAAGACTTAAATGTTTCTTCGAAATCCGCATTTTTAAAATCAACTATAGGTTTTTTATGTTGTTATCAATTATTTGATGAAGTCAGTTATCTAATTCAAATGAATTTTATTTTTCTACCGGTATCAAAATCAACACACCTAGCCCTACACTATCCTATACTTGATATCCAAAAATCGCAATTTTTCTGTAATTCGTGTAAATGTAAAACATGCCCAATAAATGCGCCGGAATGTAATATTTTGCAATAAAAAACAATTTTGAATTGACAAACAAAACTTTTAACGCGGAAACGTTTTAATTTTATTAAATACCCACACTCAGAAAAATGGAGGCTAACTCGACGACCTACATACGGCGTAATTGGCCTCGGGCAGGCGCGCGTTCGCCTGCATGTGGGCAAGTAAAACTGAGTTGACCTGTGGTCGGAGAAATTCTGAAATTAAGCCACCAGCAGGTGAAGTAGGGCATTGGGAGCTGCACGAGTTGACCTTAGATAGGTTAACTCTGACCGCTAGCTGGCTTACAGACACCTCTGTAAGGTCAGAGTTAACCTGACAAAAAGTTGACCTGGACATTTTTCTGAGTGTACATAGACAATAATTGCACCAAAATCGATCTATACCAAAGTTACCTAAATTGCGAAGCTATGCTTAGTCGACAAAAACCTCACGTCTTCTCAATTCACCGCTCGATAATCCGACATACATTGTAATTCGCCGTTGTTTTTGCTGCTTGACTGTACAATATAAAACTCGTTATCCATGGGGGATGGCGCCCGATAGGAAAGGGGGGTCAAAATCGGAGAAAACCCGAAATCGTGGGGGTTTACTTTGGACTTATTAATCTTTTTCTTTGAATCTGATCCTGAAACCCGTTTCTGTAAATGAGTATTCTCTGTCAAAACTTCTGGATTTTACGTCATTTTGACGTCATTTTCCATTGAAGTTTACTCGATTTCACCACAGTCGAGTTTTCTCGATTCTAGTGTTTCTAATGCAGGTTAAACCCTTTTAACACGTTGACTGCCAGACCAATTTTGCAAAAATGTAAGGGAGATGCCAATACATGTAGACGTATGTAGAATGTACGTATGTATGAATGTATGCATGTAGACCCAGCTATCGAAAATGATAGCCTTGGCCGCTCATGAATTATTGCCAATTTTCACTGGCTATCAAAAATGATAGCCATGGCTCACTGGCTATCAAAGATTATAGCCATGGCAGTCAATGTGTTAATGTGTTTTTAATACTTTTAGCATATTTTCTTACAGTTTTCAGGCAAACGCGCTCCAATATAATAAATATGTTTGTTTTTTACACAATTTACTGTTTTAATCCATAACATTTAATATTTTTTATTTCAATATTTTTTAAATCGTGACATGATGCTTTTTTTCACTAAAAACACTAATTTTCACCACAACTTTTGAGACCTTTTTTGAACAAAAAAAAAATCTGATGTGAACAGCACATGACTTTCTTATATAAAATCTACGTTCTTGCGCAATTTACGCGTAAACTATAATCTGGCAAATATAATTTTAAAAAATTTGAAATATCTCGATAACGGTAAAAATATCGATTTACGGTAAGTCAGAATTGTAGAGAATTTTAGTAACTTTAATTCTTCATTTAACTTTTTTTTAAATACCGTTAGTTTGCAAGCAATTTGCAAAAAATCTAAAATTCAAAAAGTAAATAAAATTATGCAAAAATCGAAGTTCTATTAGTTAATTTCATAGTTTTAACCCCTTGACATACAAATAACACGGAACCTTATGCGTCCGAAAAATACAATTTAATTTCGCTCAATTGAACAGTGATGTGGAAGCTGATAAGGAGTACATTTTATTTTGAAATTCGGATTTTTACTGCTGAGAAGGTGGTAGGGTGGAGCATCTCGAACTATATAAACAAACGAGAATCGACGCACGAGTGAAGCAACTAAGTAATCTAATTATATATTGCACGGCGTCCGCTGAAATCAGCTCGAGTCAGACTTGTCAAAGTCTATAGTGGCACATGAAATGAATGACGACTGTAGCTCGTCATTGTATGTCAAGGGGTTAAGAATGCTTTTTGACACTGAACTTTTTGTTATTGAAATAGAGCAGTTATCAGCTCTGGAAGATACGGGGTCATCTAAATAGCAACAATATCAATAATTACTCAGCTCGGGAATCAATTGCTAAGCGATGCTTTCCTCGATATCGATTTTGATTGAAATTACTCAGCTGTCAAAATGCTTACTATTTTTGAATCGCTCATGTAAATAGGCACTTAGGGATATCGAGTGTAGGAAATTGGTTGTCTTTAACTTTTGTCATACATAAGACTACTGAAAAACGGGTAATTTCGGAGTAAATGGCAAAAAAACGAAATTGCAATTTTTAAAAAGCCGCCATCTTGGTTACTTCCGGTTAACGTATTCCCACCAAAAGTTGATAGAATCGTTTCATTCCAGGACCAGAAATGCATGTAAAATTGCATGACTCTAGGTATATAAGTTTTTGAGAAATCTTGTACACAGACTGACAGAATACGGACAGAAAAACATTTTTGTAATAATTTGGGCTGCCAAAAACATGCATTTGCATATTTCTTCTCGTTATGATTTCGGCCCGGGAGTTTTTTATTCATCCGAATCAATAAGTTTAGAAGCGAATGAAGGCATATAAAGGCCTATTTGATACGTTAATGCATATTGCATATAAATTCATATAATGCATATTTACCGCCTTATTCTGGCAAAGGTCACTAGTCACAACTCAATCACAAGAGCGAGGTGAATCACAAGTTGTGACTTTTTGGTATTCTCAGCGTTCAGTCACAATTTCGACTGATCTCAGCTACTGTCAAAACTGTGACCGACTCACAAGCAGGTAACAAGATAAAAACAAGACAAAAAGAAACTATTTCCTGCACTATTTAATTGAATGTGATATTTCCAGAGTACAACGGAGACGATTTCTGGTCAATTGACAAACAAAGAAGACTTTTTTGCGAAATAAGAAAATTTTTATTGAAAATGTTCAGGTTTCCAATAACATCCCACCTTTTTTTTATAATTGAACACGCACGGCACACACGCACTTTCTCCACCATTTTCACAGATTTACAAATATTAAAATTACTTTAAAAACTAACAAAACTAAAAACTAAACTAAACTAAATAATCACAAAGCGGCTGTCAAATTTATTCACCATTCTGGAATTATACTGAGGTGAATTATTTGTTACGTTTCTTGTGACCCAACGCCAAGAATATGGAATACTCGGTCAGTCTCAAAGAAAGTAACAAGCCGATCGTCTCTAACGAGTTGTGACTTGGACCAGTCATAATGCCAGAATCGGGCTGTTAGTTGCATATTTCACAACTTTCATGAAAACCAAATTTTTTTTTTGTACAATTCAAATTCTTTTACGAAATATAATACAGTATTGTATTCATGAAAAATTTCGACCTCTTAATTTTGCCTAAAAAACATTTCCCGATCACTCCTGAGTCGATTGGAGTCATATTAAAAAAATGTCGTTCTGTCTGTCAGTCTGTCAGGCTGTCATCTTGGTTGTTGATCAAAAATGGCCATTTTAGGTTATTGTTTATGATGGGTGTAAGATGGTTGATATCAAAATTTGGTTTGTTATCAATAATATCAAAAACGGCTACACGAAATATATCTTGACAGTTAAAATAATGATATACTATTATAGGTTCAAAGAACCATGCAGGATTCGACGATTTTTATGCCCCCGGGCTAATTTTTGAACCAGTTGGGGTTTCAGTTTCGTTGTACCTGCATTGGAAAGGTAATTTGCTCTAGTTTCATTGCCAAAAGTCCTTTTTTGGAAGGGAACTGCAGGGGAATGGTCAGCTGTCATCTTAGACGCAATGATTTTTCCATCGCGTCTAAAATGGCAGCTGACCATCCCCCTGCAGTTTCCCGCCAAGAGCTTGTGTCAATGAAATTAAACCAAGTTTCCTTTCCAATCCAGGTACAACGAATGTGAAACCCAAAAGTTAGTCAAGGGGCATTTTCGTGCATCGTTCTTTAAGCCATAAATGATTTCGCTTGGGCATTTCAAATATTTCCTGCGATTTGTTGGAAAACGGTGTACCGTATTGAAAAATCTACAAAAAGCAAAAATGTTTAGGACATTATTTTACATATTTTTATAATTCATCAAATTTGAATTGGACCATTTGTTCACCCGTTTCCCATGCAAACATGTTTATTTTATCACAAAAATTTTCAATTAAAGAAATTTCCAAAATATATTTAACCGTTCGAAGGTCGAATACAAAAGATAGTACTAAATACAACTATGGGAAATTGGTTAATTGTTATAGATGGTGAAAGGACAAAATTTGCAAAGCAATATTAGCTCATCATTTCTATCATCACGTCACACCCATCCAATCATCGCATACGTGTATTGAATTTCACATACCAAAGATTCATACTTGCGATCAAATAATTTTGCTTCCTCATTGAACCAAACCGACCTGTATTATAGCCAGACGGAAAGAGGATAACGTAAACACAAGGATATAACACACTGTGGCCGGGTTTATGCTATTCAAATAGTTTTATATCTTAATTTGAACAGATGTGTGAATGTGTGGAGTGATAAATCATCACTATACACCAACATCATGACTTTGGCCATGTTTATGCTACCTTGGACATACAGGGGCACAGTTAAAACGAGGTCAATGGGAAATTCACGTTTTTTTAATGATGAATACACAAGATCTTTGTGCGGGTGAAATGCATCAGAACTGTGTTTTTTGTCAAATCGCTGACTGCAGTCTCGAAACCGACAAATCCCAACCAATCATAAAGTGAGCAGCTCTACTTTTAGCTAACTAAACACTAAACTGCGTCATTGATCCAAAGAAAGAGCTTCTGATAGAGAGACTTGTGGGCTCGCTGAACGATTAGATATGTCAAATGCAAGAAATTCAAACCGGAATATCTTGATTTATAGCATTTTTATTAATGGTGTAAAAATAATCACATACGAGTAGTGCCAGAAATTCTAGAAGAGCTAAACGATTTCTTTTATCTATATATCGATTGAAGCAGTACAAATGTAAGATTGCCAGTTGCCACAGATTCTGCTCTAGCCCACCTGTGGGCAAGAAAAGACAAACCAAACTCTAGCTTAGACTCTGCTTAGCTTCCATGACCAGAGTTAAGAATACTAACATCAAATTCTTTACTTTGTTCCACTTTACAATTTTTTTGTTCGGCTTTACCAAAAGTTTTTACAAGTTCACAAGATGCAACGAAATCACGTTGACCTAAAAACAAAAACGCTGAAGCTTCAAAGAAATTCGGGCAGTTTTAACGATTTAAAGGAGTGGTGCCTCCACTCGTCTATTCCAGTTTCGCAATGGTTTACGCATTTCCCCCTGGGAGTCCCTCAACTACGGAAGATTGTCATTACACTTACCACCGCTTCGAATCAACGTATCCATTTCAGCAAGTTGTTAAAATGTCCTGTTGATGGAGCAAAGTTAAACTTGGAAGTGAATTTCTAGGTGACACTTTTAACTGCAGACACCAGCAAACTTTATGCGAAGTTGAAAGATAGAAAAATAGTTTCATCACCACTTAAACACACAAATTTTCAGCATTACTGAAGCAATTTACACTTTTCACTTAATTTTTATTCATATTTCCGAAATTAAAACCCCATTTACGTATTCCGCAGCCCTGCCCGAATGATATCATTTTTTATTGCAACTCGATGGAACAAAAACATGAAGCAAGCGAATGGCGGACCGCACAGAGGGCCACATACTGCATTTCAAGCCGAAAATATCTCCCCAAACGAAAACTCTACACACAAGTAGAGGGACTATTTGTAATATAAAGTAATCAATCATTACGATTAGACTGTTCAGTCAAGTCCATATTTCCAATTTCCACCGCGTTACAAAGTTTGTGGACCCCTGGAGGGGCAAGAGGGGCGAGCGACGGCAAAAAAAATATGTACCCATTTTGGATAGGGAATGCTTGTCTCTACCCCTCCCTATACACGAAAAATCTCTAGCGTCATTGTCGCTAAACTGAACTCTTGCCAGAAAGTGGCCATCATAAGTACTTAAGCCTAGTATGCAGTTCAAGTAAAATTGAATTTTAACGAAGTCTCCAAATGGGTACATTTTAATCGCAGCAGAAACTGGAAAGAAAAAAATTTGTGGAGAAATCAAATTGACAGATGTCAAAGGCGAACAAGAAGATTTTTACTTTTTTTTTAGTTTTTATTTTAAAATAAATGAAATGCTTCACAAGCACAAGAACAGAGCATCGCCGTCGATTAGAGTTAATCCCTATTTAATACAACGAAAAACAATGCGTCGCTTTATTACAGACGTCAAAAATTTTTAATTTAATGAAGAAAGTGTAATAATACATATCCCTATTTCAGTTTGCTGATATGTTTTGTAATGAAAAAATATTCTAGGGAAGCTAATTTATTTTTTCAACAACAAAAAAACAATGCTTTGTGCTCTGTACGTTTTTTTACTCGTTTTGTGAAATCATGGCTGGTTCGAATTAGGTCCACAATTTCAAACGGGCTTTGCACCGAACGCTTTACCTCCCTTGCAGCATCCACAATTCATTAAATTCCATTTTGTGTGAAAAAAATTAAACAAAACACAGTATGCACGCAATCTGTCAACATTTTACTCGAAATTAAATGTGCCGAACGATAAAAATGTTCGTAAAATAAGTGGAGACTACAACAACGCCATCTAGTGTAGTATAGTGTAAAATGAAATTTTCACATCGTTTTAGCAGCGAACTGTGTACAGCTTAGCAAAATTTTCAGCCTGGTGTTAAATTTATATGGAAAATTCAATTTTACTCGAACTGCGTACTAGGCTATAGTCAGTAATCTATTAATACATGTGATTCGAACAGTACACTTACATTTTCGAATTCGGATGAATAGCCTTTCTTTCGGATGAATAGACTCTCTTTATATGTAGGCTCACTAGGCGGCTGTTTTAACCCCTCCTCCCTCTCTAGTAAATAATCTAGAAAGTGGACTATAACCTAGAAAGTGGACATGGGGACATGCAAAAATGGCCGCCGAGCGCGAAAAACTCTAAAATGATTAATTGTTACAAATAATTGTGTCAAAATAATTGAAATCGGTTAATATAAGTACAAACACTCATGCCTGATGTGTAAAAAAAATTGGAAAGATGTAGTTGTTTTAATAAATTTCAATATTGTTTACAGACTATTCTAATCTGGAGAAAAAACTGTTCTAACTGGCCTAGTAGACTCTTCTAATTTGAGTTAATAGTTAATTAGAGTTAATAGTAGGACAGTCTGTTAAGCGCTGATGTTCACTATGTTATAGTCTCTCTACCATCTAGATTATAGGCTCTCTACTGCGCAGTATCTGGGTGTAAGTTGAAAATTCAAAAGTCTATTTCAATACATTTTGCAACTCATTAGGAAACAAATTTACTCAAGTTTAGATGATTTCGATTTTGACAAATTGATTTTTTGCAAATATAATTTCTTCAGAAAATGTAATTACAGCTACAAAACTTATTTTTAAGCCTAGTATGCAGTTCGAGTAAAATGGAATTTTCCATACAAATTTAACACTGCGCTTAAATTTAACCTCAGAAATTTTACCAGGCGGTACGCAGTTCGCTGGTAAAATGATGTGAAAAACTCATGTTGCAATGTTGCCTCACTAGTTGGCGTAGAAAGTCTCCACTTGATTTTACCAGCATTTTAACTGTTCGGTACATTAAATTCGAGGTAAAAATTTGACAGATGAAAATAATAGAGGTTCTGTTTCCAGTTTTCTTAACGAGTGTGGTTTTTTAATTGTGTGTGCTCGGCTGTCAATGTTTTTTTCTCCACAAACAGTTTTTACTTCGGTTTTAATGTGCCAATTTGGAGACCGCGTTAAAATTTCATTTTACTCGAACTGCGTACTAGGCTTTAGAAGTTAAAAACTAATAATTAAAGTCTAGTACGCAGTTCGAGTAAAATGAAATTTTAACGCGGTCTCCAAATTGGCACATTAAGACCGAAGTAAAAACTGTTTGTGGAGAAAAAACATTGACAGCCGAGCACACACAATTAAAAAACCACACTCGTTAAGAAAACTGGAAACAGAACCTCTATTATTTTCATCTGTCAAATTTTTACCTCGAATTTAATGTACCGAACAGTTAAAATGCTGGTAAAATCAAGTGGAGACTTTCTACGCCAACTAGTGAGGCAACATTGCAACATGAGTTTTACACATCATTTTACCAGCGAACTGCGTACCGCTTGGTAAAATTTCTGAGGTTAAATTTAAGCGCAGTGTTAAATTTGTATGGAAAATTCCATTTTACTCGAACTGCGTACTAGGCTTAAAAGTTGGGGTATTTTTTGACATTTTGCATGTTAGCCTGTTGATACTTATTCCATCACTGGTTGATTGAAATGTTTTCAAATTTACAAATTTCGAAGGTAGTTTTAAGAAATTATGTGGAAAAAACGGGGAAAAGATTACTTACTGTTCAATCACAAACGACAGAAAAAACACCAAAAAAGCTCCAAATGAGATCAGGGTTTAAAATCAGTGATGATATCCACGAGTATTTTACGAAAATACGACAAATGAAACTGCTTCTCACTTATCCTGAAAGAATAATCAGGAAGAAGTCGAAAACTCCTCAAAGCTTCTATATCGCTGAGAAACGTGTAGCGCAAGCAATATCTAAACATGTGATAAAAAGGGTTCCACCGAATGCAACATTAATTGAAGTAAATCCTGGACCGGGATTATTGACCCATTACCTTATCTCTAGCGGTGCCTCCAACATTGTGCTCTTCGAAGAATTACAGAATTTTTACCCAAAATTGGAGGTAATTTTCGTATTTTTGTTGAAAACTACTAAGAAAATCTTTACAGGAAATTAGAGCAAGATACCCCGAAAGGATTAAAGTTCGAAATCAAAATTTTGTAGACATTTGGAAACTCGCTTTCCAAGATAAACAAGACAACAAGTCGAGGGTAGATGAAATGCTTTCAGACATACCAAAGGAAGAATATAGCAAAGGTACAATAGATATTTCAAGATAATAAGATAATCATTTATCCCTGGGCATTTATTATTACATTTCAATCCTAATAGAAAAAATGTTGATTGGGGTCGTTTTTAAAGTCTTTCTGAAGAAAAGAAATCGTTGATTATTCCAAAAATAGAAGAGAGACTTAAACTTTAAGAATCACGAACTGGCAACCATGGTAGGCATCATAGATCCATTGTCTGGTAAAATATTTTCGAGATAACCGATGCAGATTCTGTTTAGAGAAAATAAAAGAAGAGCACCCTCACCAAGACCAGTCAAGAATCTATTGAGAGATTCGAAGACTAATCAAGGAAAAGTCATAATAACCTAAGGGTGGCAGGCTTGTAATACAAAGCCTGTTTGTCTGCTAATCTGTATATAATATTTATCTAAAACTATTAGAGTTACCGCTATGAAATTTTAGGGCCATGTTTCGTGACAAATAATACAATATTTTCCACTGATAATGTAATTTCATTAATGGCCTCCGGGGTTTTCAAAGTTTGAAGTTTTTTTTTAAATTTATTCGCAAGCCTCATGGATTAAGTAATTTAAATCGCCCCTGATTGCTTCTGCATCCTCTCTAGGACTAATTAAACAGAGTCAGAATCGTTAAATAGATTCAGCGGATAACAGAGAAAGGGGTTCTAGGCAAGTACAGATCTTAAAAGTGAATTATATATTCATAAAAAAAGTCTATCACACCCAAATTCAAATATTCTTAAAATTGAACTTAAAATGGTAAAAGATGATTTTTCGTTGATGAGATAAAGATAAATATATTTCGCCGAAGAGAGCGACACGATAAATTTTAGAATACAAAACCAAAGAATCCAGAAAACAAAAACTTCACTTTAGTAGAAAATAAAAGCTAATATTGATATTAATTATTTAATAGATTAAAAATTAACTTAATTAACGACATTTTAAAAAATATTTGAAAAGCGAATTATCAGGAATGTGTCCTTAAAAACAGAATCTATATATATAAAAATGGATGTATGTTTGTTGGTCTGTTTGAGATTACAAAACTCAAAAACTACTGGACCGATTTTTACGCAGTTTTCTGCAAAATGATCTGCGTTGCCAGGAGCAGGTTTTTAGCTATTTTAGATTTTTAAAATTCGAAACGGAAGGTCCTGTAACGATAACGTTTTTTCCCAAAAGCTTTTAAGTTATTTATGGTTTTTTGGCATTCTAAAATTTATACAAAAAACTTTAAGCTGGCAACGTAGGGTCTGCTAGTAGCTTCTAATATGTTCGGCTTTATTCCTGCCATTAAATCCGATCTTACGATTTTGGAGGCTGAAAAGAGCCGCTCTGTGGACCGGGGCCAATGCAGTAGCGGTCAAAGTAGAATTTTGAACGATTTAAGGGTATCTTACCAATTTTTTGTAACAATAAATAAAATTTTTAATCCAGATGTTACAAGTACTCACAATTGCACCCACTCAACTGTCCCTGCGGGCCCACGCAGCTGATCGTCCTTTCTGGACAATCGGGGGATTCATTTTTTTTGGAATGCGCATCTCATCGGCGTATGGTATGAGATGCGCATTCCATAATTTATATGGCGGTATAGCCAGAAAGAAAAACACTGACAGAAAAACAAAATACTTAAAAATGTTCTTTTTTTTTAGATTTGACAACATGGTTATACGGAGGAATTGGTTCAATAAATTTTTTTAAACACCTCTTAAACTCGATAATATTTCAAAATAGTTTTTTAGCGCATTGTAGATGTGAAATGTTTCTTGTCGTCCCACCACCGATTTTCATTGTAAGTTTAAAATTGTATACAAACAAAAAAAGGAAATTTTAGTCATTTTTGTTTTCTTTACCAGCATCTAACTTGCAGCAGTGATGCCGGATATTTATTTTACAGAGCCTCAACGATTCTATTTCAATTAATATTCGAACATGAATTTATTTCAAAATTACCACGCAAGTCATTTTTACCATGGCAATATGAATATAATTTATCCAAGGAAAAAAAACTCACTAAGGTTGGTGTTTAAAATTTTATAATAATTACACAAGGCCGCGTTTCATTAGTCACCGCGATTAACTGAAAATTATTCCAAAAGACATATGGTTCACGCGAAGTAAACTTTACTCGCGTTCAAAAACACCAAAGTCGAGTTGCCAAAGTTAACATTTTCAACTTGGCTCCAGAGCAGAGTTGAGTAAAGTTAACTTTACTCGGGCATTTCGACACGCGAGTAAAGTTCATTGCTCTGAAGGAATAGTTTTTTATACCCGTATGGTAAAACCAAAGGGTATATTAAATTTGCCTTACCGTTTGTAACGCCAAGATCCCGTCATCACACACAAAAATGAATTACACCAGTGTGTTTAGAATGATAAAAAAAATTGAATTTGGCATGTCCGTCCGTCTGTCTGTGGCACAGATTGCGGGCGCACGGATTGAGCTAGAGACTTGAAATTTTACGCAGATTCGTTTTTCGTAAAATGCAAGGCTAAGATCGTTAATGGGCAAAAATGGATACGAAGGAAAACGTTTTTTGCGAATATCTCAAAAACGGTGCATCTTATCAAAAAAGTGCAAGAACAATGGATATTTAGGATATGATTCTACATAAAACTCCCATACATCAAAATCCGATTGGAATAAATTTAAGAAAATCTTATTGAAAAGTTTGACTTCAAAGTGGAATTTTGATACAACTGTTCGCCGAGAAGAAGGCAAGAAAGAAGAAATAATATCATTTTGAGAAGAGTGCTGAGAGATGAAAGTAATCCGCTTAATATGTCTCATGCATGGTAGTTGTGATTAACGATTTTAAGTCTGGATGAAGCTCCATGAATTCTATAATTATATTAAATTGGTTCCTCGTTGTTTTTGTCAAATTTGTCAAATAGACAAATAAAGTAAATGTATATTTTTAAAAGTATTATGACGTATAAATTACCATTCATAGGCTGAGAAAAATTAATTTCACGTTATATATGCAATAAGTGTAATATTGTACTTGAAATTTATTTTTCTCAAATTATGAATTGTAATTTTTGCATCATTGTAATTCATCCTTTTTAATAAATTTGCTGCAGAATTAGTGTTTTACTGCATTGTTTTTCTGTGGTTTTATACTCAAATTTTTAGTAATTTAGATTTACTCGAAAAAAAAGCTTCGTTTCTAAAATTGTGAATTACTTGTGACTGAAACCGAGCTTTAAGTTAGAGGAAAACTGACTTACAGAATACCAAGTTCTCTAAAATTTAGAGGCAAACTAGTAAATAAAAGATAATACTCGGGTACAAAAATGTAATTCTACGAATTGCAATAGATGGCTCTGCTGTCAATTTTTTCTTCTACTTACACTCCTCTAACTTAGAGCGATTTCAGGATACCAATACACTCTAAATCGTTACAAAATCCCAGTGCAATTTTTTTTGCGCATTCGATATAACGCCAAGTCTTAATTCCGGGCAGACTTTAGAAAGTCAGGTTGAGAAAATTTTCGAATAAACGAATGAATTTGACTTGCAGGGCGACAACATCTAAACGGGAATTCGATTAATACACATGGCTACTGCGTCAGCACGCTTCTTGCTGTACATTTGTTGATTTTTCCCTTTCAACATTTCACTTAAGCGTCATTGACACCTTTCAAGTAGACTGAAAGCAAGTACCGGAAATACACGGAATTTGGCGTAGTGTGAACCGCTTGCTTATGTGTGAGTAACTTGTTTTCAGTCATTGGCCGCGTTCAGACGTGGTGGAAACTGGTTGACTTCACCAACTTTCCACTAGATTTTACTGGCCAGACGCTATCGGGTGTATGCGGGGAATTCATCTGCTGGCTAGGCCGGGTGAACTTGGTTGAAAACACATACACACATAGAGTTCAATGCTGGGGGTTCACAAAATGTTTCTTGCTACACGCACACATTGACATAGCATGTGTAAATACACTGCAGCGCAAAAGTTGAAAAACACTACGTGAGAACGCAAGCAGAGTTTTTCACCCAGAGTAACTCGGTTGATTTCACCTACGTGAGAACACGGCCATGGAAATGAATAGAAAGGCTTTCTTCTGGCTGAAACGAATATACATGAACACCAAGCCGCATAAAAACGACACGGTTCTACGTGTGTGTGTGTGTTTCGATTCATTTTATATTTCCCGTTTTGCTGGAGAACGTCTTAATATTTCATAGAAAAAAGAACACGGGTCTATTATCGTCGTCTACAAACAGTTTCATATGAAATTCCTAAATATTTTGACAAAAATATTTGTTTCTAGAAAATTTTATGTTATTGTTTCACTTGAAAGGGAAAATTGAAATGTGTAGATGGCTGAATCTGGCTGAATGTTTAGTGGCTTTCAGTCTACTTGAAAGGTCTCAATGACGCTTAAGCCAAATGTAAGCACAGTGGTTTTCTTCAATCCATAAGTTACCGGCTTAAATACCACACTAAATATTCTTTTGAAGAACGGTGCAGAAAAGAAAAATATGAACGCGAGGGCATGGATCTACCCGATTGAAAATGAGCAAAGATGAAATGTGTGAAGTGAAAGGGAAACATCAAGAAATGCACAGAAAGAAGCGACCTGCCGCATTTGCCTTGTTTACCTTCGAATTCTCCTTTTAGATGTTGTAGCCCTGCAGGTCAAATGCACTTTCCAAAATTGTCTGAACCTGTCTTTCCACACTTGTTTATATGTGCGTTTCTTTAAAGTTCCGTCGAGGTTACGAGCGGCGCATTTCTCCAGTTGTCTCCGATCAACCCTGGCCCGAAAAACTGGTGCAAATCCATTCGATTGATGAAAGGCCTGAAACCGGCTAATATTTATTGCCTCACCATGAATTCAGGCGGGAGTAATTGATTCATCATAAATTCACATTGCGGATTAAAGTTCATAATTACAAAAAAAGAGACGATTAAATTAGTAGTTCAAGATGATGTGAAATTTATTTGATTTTGAACATAAAATAAGTTTGTAATGTAATTTTTTTCTAGCTGAATGCTATTGATCCGGAATATTTATATCTGATACGAATAACACCGAGAAAAGATTTGCATAAATGGATACCAGTGGAAGATTTGCAGGCTTTTTGGTATTTTGTTAGGCAAAACTATATTAGCCGGAAGAATAGAATTATACCAAACTTGGAGTAAGTATTGATTCTTTACCACTAAAAAAATACTTTTAACTTAAATTTTATTAAAGGAAATGGGTGCCTGGTTGTGGACCACGATTAATTACCACAACAACATCACAAATTCAACCCCACCAGGAATCAATGACGAACAAAGTTAGTTTACCTCCACTTTCTGTGCCTAGTAGGGATATTTCAAATCAAGATTTTTACCCGCACATGAACATCTTTACTGAATTCGGTGATCTGACCCCAATGCAGCTCTTAACATTATTTTGCCAGTTTAAAAGCTGGCCTGAATACAAGGAGAGCCCTTTTTTGTCATCTTTGGAAACCAGTTTATTAAAAATGGAAACATCATCTGAAGAACATTCTGAAATAATGAATTTAGGGGATGAAGACGATACTGAAATAAATGAAAAAAAGTGAAATCAATAAAAAATATTCCTTTCTATTTTCTATAATTTAGGGTGTAATTCTGAACTTTTACGCAAACCGCTTAAGGACATAAAATCTTAAAACCAGTTGCGTTTTTCGCTACATATGTACTGGGAGTTACCCGCTTAGTAGCAACTCTGTTAAAAACTCAACCGCTTACGAGTACAGAAAAGTTTTGCCAAAAAAACCAAAAGACCCGCGTAGCAACACATTTGTTTTCATCAAGTGTACAAAGAAGGTAAAACTAGAAAATTGCCAAAAATATATCGGTTTTATGATATTTTCTCAAGTTAGGCTCATCGGTCCTCATTATTGCTTTTTAGGTTTTAATTGAAAGCATATTTATATTGTATTGTGTTTTTGTTCGTTTATTTTAATCCGACGTTTCGGTCACGGTGGTGACCTTCTTCAGGAAAATGCGTTACAAAAATATTCACTAAAGTGCAAGAAGCATTACTATTTTAAATTTGTTTTGAAAAATAACTTACAGATTTGGATAATTTTAAGAGGTTTGACGATCGTGTTTCTGTTTTTTGTTTGACAAGTCTGTTTTTTGTTTGACAAGATGAGCCTAACTTGAGAAAATATCAAAAATTAAATACGGTCGACATGAATACATATAACATATCGGTTTTATATTTTGTGCAAATTATGGTATTTTTTATGTTCTTTACTATTTTTTTAAAATATCAAAATAAGTATATAAAATACCACCAATGTAGTCAGGAAAGCTTCTGACTTCTGATCTTCAAATTGGGTGACTTTTGACGGATGTGGGTGACTTTGGAACGAAATGTCGGTTTTTATATTCTACTAGCAGACCCTACGAATGCCAGCTTAAAGTTTTTTGTATAAATTTTAGAATGCAAAAAAACCATAAATAATTTAAAAACTTTTGGGAAAAAATATTATTCTTACAGGACCTTGCGTTTCGAATTTTGAAATTTCAACAACAGATTCGTGATAAGCAACCATGAAAACCTCCTAAAGCCAGTTTTTGCGAGAAAAATTGGAAAAAGGATATTTGCGTTATCCTTACAGGACCTTCCGTTTAGACTTTTTAAAAACTATTACCGGATGCGTGATCAGCGACCCCGAAAATCCCATAATGCCAATTTTTCCGGGGAAATTTTGGAAAAAGAATATTTTCGTTATCCTGACAGGACCTTCCGTTTCGATTTTTAAAAATCCCACTGCAGAGCTGTGATCAGCGAGCTCAGAAACCCCCTAATGCAATATTTCCTGGAACAAATGGGAAAAAGATACTTCCGTTACCCTTACAGGACCTTCCGTTTCGAGTTTTGAAAATCTAACACCGGATCCGTCATCAGCGAACCCAAAAACCCCATAATGCAATTTTTTTCTCGGATAAAATGAGAAGGATACTTCGTTATCCTTACAGGTCTTTCCGTTTCGAACTTTGAAATTCCAACACCGGATTCGTGATCAGCGACCCCAAGAACCCCATAATGGCAATTTTTCCGGGGAAAAATATGGAAAAAGGATATTTGCGTTATCCTTACAGGACCTTCCCTTTAGCATTTGAAAAATCGAACATCGGATTCGCGATCATAGACCTCGAAAATCCCTTAGTGGCAATTGCATCAAGAAAAATTGGAAAAAAGACATTTGCGTTAATCTTGCAGGACTTTTCGGTTAGAATTTTGAAATTCCAACACCGGATTCGTGATCATTTTCCGGGGAAAAATGGGAAAAAGGATATTTTCATTATCCTTACAGGACCTTCCTTTTCGAATTTTGAAAATATAATACCGGATTCGTGATCAGCGCCCCCAAAAACCCCCTTATACAGATTTTTCCGAGGAAGAACGGGAAAAAGGATATTTATCCTTACAGGACTTTTCGTTTCGAATTTTGAAAATCTAATATCGGATTCGTGATCAGCGCGCCAAAAACCCCCTTATACCGATTTTCCGAGGAAAAACGGAAAGAGGATATTTATCCTTACAGGACTTTTCGTTTCGAAATTTGAAAATCTTATATCGGATTCGTGATCAGCGATCCCAAACATAAAGCCAATTTTCCCGGGGAATAACGGGAAAAAGGATATTTCCGTTATCCTTTCAGGACCTTCCATTTAGAATTTTAAAAATCTAACACCGGATTCGCGGTCAGCGACCCCGGAAACCTTATGCCGATTTTTCCCAGGAAAAACGCGAAAAAGGATATTTGCGTTATCCTTACAGGACTTTCCGTTTCGAATTTTAAAAATCTAACACCGGATTCGCGGTCAGCGACCCCGGAAACCTTATGCCGATTTTTCCCAGGAAAAACGGTAAAAAGGATATTTGCGTTATCCTTACAGGACCTTCCGTTTAGAATTTTGAAAATCTAATACCGGATTCGTGATCAGCGCCCCAAAAACCCCCTTATACCGATTTTTCCGAGGAAGAACGGGAAAAAGGATATTTATCCTTACAGGACCCTCCGTTTCGAATTTTGAAATTCCAACACCGGATTCGTGATTAGCGACCCCAAAAACCCCATAATGGCAATTTTTCCGGAGAAAAATGGGAAAAAGGATATTTGCGTTATATTTACAGGACCTTCCGTTTCGAATTTTGAAAATATAATACCGGATTCGTGATCAGCGCCCACAAAAACCCCCTTATACAGATTTTTCCGAGGAAGAACGGGAAACAGGATATTTATCCTTACAGGACTTTTCGTTTCGAATTTTGAAAATCTAATATCGGATTCGTGATCAGCGCGCCAAAAACCCCCTTATACCGATTTTCCGAGGAAAAACGGGAAAAAGGATATTTATCCTTACAGGACCTTTCGTTTCGAATTTTGAAAATCTAATATCGGATTCGTGATCAGCGACCCCAAAAAACCCCATTATGCAAATTTTTCCGGGGAGAAATGGGAAAAAGGATATTTTCATTATCCTTACAGGACCTTCCGTTTCGAATTTTGAAAATCTAATACCGGATTCGTTATCAGCGACCCCAAAAACATTATAGGTAAATTTTTCCGGGGAGAAATGGGAAAAGGGATATTTTCATTATCCTTACAGGACCTTCCGTTTAGAATTTTGAAAATCTAATACCGGATTCGTGATCAGCGACCCCAAAAACCCTATAATGTAAATTTTTCCGGGGAGAAATGGGAAAAAGGATATTTTCATTATCCTTACAGGACCTTCCGTTTAGAATTTTGAAAATCTAATACCGGATTCGTGATCAGCGACCCCAAAAACCCTATAATGCAAATTTTTCCGGGGAAAAATGGGAAAAAGGATATTTTCATTATCCTTACAGGACCTTCCGTTTTGAATTTTGAAAATCTACATAGCTAAAAACCTGCTCCTGGCAACGCAGATCATTTTGCAAAAACCCGCGTAAAAATCGGTCCAGTAGTTTTTGAGTTTTGTAATCTCAAACAAACAGACAGACAGACAGACAGACAAACAGACAAACAGACAAACATCCATTTTTATATATATAGATATGAGAATCATATAATAGTAGAATTAATTTTTGTATACCGTGTATTTGAAGCATAATAATCGTCGGACACAAAAATAAATTTGCCCAGGGTGTTTGAGATGACAAAAGATTTTTATTTCCGTCCTTTCTTCCGTAAGCACAAACTAATATAGAAACTTGAAATTTTTCGCAAATACGTTCCTCGAGAATGGTTCTTAATTTTGTCTAAAAACATTTCCCGGGCACGCAGTCGATTGGAGTATTATTACAAAAATGTCTTTCTGTCTGTCCGTCAGCGTGTGAGTCCGTTAGTCTGTTAGTACAAGATTTCTCAAAAACTAACAGAGAAGTTTTACAGGGATGTTTGGTCCTGTAGTGCGACTATCCTATCAAGTTTTGGTGGAAATCCGTTAGCTGCAAGTAATCAAAATGGCCGATTTTTAAAAATCGCAATTTCATTTTATGCGGTTTACTCCGAAACTACGCGTCAAAAATTGGTTGGAGCCCTTCCTGACACCAATTTTTCAAGTTTTAAAAGTAAGACACGAGTTAAAAGGTCATAAGAGGATATTGCGTCAATCTACAACAAGTCTGTGTATGTATGTGATAAACATTTCTGAGATCGACAAGCTCAACCGACTTGAATACGGTTTTTGCATTTGAAAAATTACAATTGGATTAATGTAATTCAATTGAATTTATAAAAGTTTTGACTGAATTTTGTATTGTGTATCTCGCTTGGAACTAGGTGACCTTGTAAACGTGCGTTGCTTTACATTCCTTTTCGATGGTATTAATAGGCAATACAGAAATGAACGTTGTGTAATGGCCATACAATATAATTTTCTAAAAGCACACTATTGCCAAAATAGAAATATCAAGATTTCAGTGAATTAATTTTTGAAAATAATCGGAAGAACAGTTACCCAAATAAATAGAAAAATACATGAGCCATGTAGTCCTCTGGAACTCCCCGATTTAATGTAAGTAAGAAATGAAAAACTCCATTCTTGTTCACCTATCACTTGAAAAATATAAGTGAGTCGATCGCTCGTCCAGATGACCAACTAACGAGAACAACAATACCAATTTTTTGCCCATCACCTGAACGAGTTGGCATCGTCTCCTGGGTCAGAAAGATAATAAGGTTGCAAGTTTCGATCCCGAGAATTTAATTACTGAATTTTTTATCAGAGTAACAACATAGATCTTTGTCGCTGATCTGTCCTCGAAGAATATGGACAAATACTTATAAATCTGAACCAAACCAAGTAACACAATTAAAATATTTTTACTGTTTAAGGGAAAATTATCGTCCCAAAATTTGTTTTAGGTCCATGCCATTTGTCTAAATCAATTAAACTATAACGCAGTAAACATAACAAAAGCTATAATTGGCAATCTGGCAATTATTGAAAACCCGTATGGTGATATTCTTATCAAAATTCGAACAGTTGTACCAAAATTTCACTTTAGAGTCAAACTTTTCAACAAGATTTTTTAAGATTTATTCCAATCGGATTTTGCTTTATGGGATTTTTATGTAGAATCATATCCTAAATAACTTTTGTTGTTGCACTTTTTTGATAAGATGCACCGTTTTTGAGATATTCGCAAAAACCGTTTTCGTTCGTATGGGGGGTACCCCCCTAATGGTCCATTTTTGCCCATTAACGAACTTAGCCTTGTATTTTACGAAAAACGAATCTGCGTAACATTTCAAGTCTCTAGCTCAATCCGTGCGCCCGCAATCCGCGCCACAGACGGACAGGCAGACGGACGGACATGCAAAATCCGATTTTTTTAAAAGCTTTTATTTAGCTTGCCTTCGTGTCTGTTTGCCTGTTTGTCTGTCTGTCAGATCAAATCTTTCAACCCAATTTTGACCCACTTCCACTTGTCCGATTGACTTGAAATTTTGCACACTTATATAAGTCCGATGACAATAAAATATTTTCACTACTTCGTCCTTGTAAGGATAACGGAAGGTCCTGTAAGGATAACGTGATTATCCTTTTCTCCAAATTTTCCGGAAAAAATCTATTCTGGGGGTTTTTGAGGTCGCTGAATCCGAATCTGTCATTAAAAAGTCTGTAAGGATAACGGAAGGTCCTGTAAGGATAACGTGATTATCCTTTTCTCCAAATTTTCCGGAAAAAATCTATTCTGGGGGTTTTTGAGGTCGCTGAATCCGAATCTGTCATTAAAAAGTCTGTGAGGATAACGGAAGGTCCTGTAAGGATAACGTGATTATCCTTTTCTCCAAATTTTCCGGAAAATCTATTCTGGGGGTTTTTGAGGTCGCTAAATCCGAATCTGCCATTAAAAAGTCTGTAAGGATAACGGAAGGTCCTGTAAGGATAACGTGATTATCCCTTTCTCCAAATTTTCCGGAAAAAAATCTATTCTGGGGGTTTTTTGGGTCGCTGAATACGATTCTCAAGTTAAAAAGCCTGTAAGGACATCTCAAATGTAAGGATATATATTCGAAGACTAAAAAGAACAAAATAAAAAAAATAAAAAATAAAAACTTTAAAAAAAGCTTTTATTAAAAAAGAATGCACTAAAAAGAAAAAAAAATTTCTGGACGCTGTGTATCACAAATATAAAAGCTTTTAAAAAGCGAGATGAAGCATAAAACAATAAAATAAAAATTTATCTCGCTTTTTAAAAGCTTTTATATTTGTGATACACAGCGTCCAGAAATTTTTTTTTTCTTTTTAGTGCATTCTTTTTTAATAAAAGCTTTTTTCAAAATTTTTTTTTTTATTTTATCATTCTAAACACACTGGTTTTATTCATTTTTGTGTGAGATAACGGGATCTTGGCGTTACAAACGGTAAGGCAAATTTAATATACCCTATGATTTCACCATACGGGTATAAAAACTTTGTAGGGTGTGGTGTCTAAAAAAAATCGAAAAATCTTAGAAGCTATGACCCGAATCCCTTCGCGGTTCAACCTCTCAAATTTCAGTATCAGAACCGCTAATTAGATTCGAAATTCACAATAATGGACCATAATTAGGAGTATTGACGTTGAAATAGTTATCGTAGTAAAATAATATAAAATAATACTAATTGTTGAAGATCTTCCCATGACCCTGAACGCGCTCTTTTGCGATTATAATAAAATCAAAAATACACACACCATTTCACTAATATTGTTTCACTTTTGGCTTTTCTGCTTTTCGAAAATCACTCCAATTACTTAAAATAATCACTAAGCCTTTTTTTATTCAACTTCTGTATAAACAAACCATTCTGAAAGTGTTAAAAATGAGCAGATTGATAAGCTCACTAGGTACATTTTTGCTTATTTCAAATATTTGCCCAAATTTAATATTTTACACAAAGGTTAGTACATAAAAATTGTGTTAAAGTTGCAAAAAATGTTGTTTACAAAACTAACAATTAATACTATTTTACGACGATAACAGCCATTTTAATAGTAAATGTAAATACCCCTATTGCATTTTTAAAATATAATTAAGTTTCGTGGTAATCTAAATTGATGGTTTTGTTGATATTTTCTTCCAAATCGAAAACTTTTCTTGTCGAAAATCCGGTTGACCGGGTTTTATTTTTTGTCCAGTCAGGAAAGCGATCAAAATGGAAATATTGCTCGAAATTTAATAAGGGAAACTTTTTTTGAGAAATATGACTAAGAACAATTTTCAACGTATTTTAGCTTCCATTTTGAATTTGGAAACAAATTAGATTCGTAACCTCAATCAACGAAAGTGTAATTATCCACTAATTAATTAATTAACGGCGGCAATAAATCCCATTCAAAAATCGTTAAAAAGCGTGGCAAGTAGAAGGGGGTTCCAAAAGATGAAATGAGGCTTGACGCTTTTTTAATAGACCGCCCTTAAATCTTTAGACAAATTAGAGTCTAACAAATTTTATTTGTTGCTCTTGATTACAAATTTACAAAAATCTATTTTGATCATGAATTTTGATATTACTCAATGCTATCGAATTTTTTAGTTAGAATTGAACATACCGGCTCTAAAATTACCAAATCAAGTTGAAGGTTCTTTAACATCTCAAAAAATAAAACAAATCAACCGCATGTTCAATATACACATACGTTACCAAACGTTACGGTTATTTGTTGTATAGTTCCCGCTTATTTTACCTGGAAATTGCAAAAAAACCCGTAGTTTTACGAGAGAAATACATTGGAGGCATTTCACACGCGTTTATTGTCATCAAATGTAAATATAAAAAGAACTGACTTGATTTTAGTATAAATAATATAAGTATGTAATTAAAGAAACATGGAACAGATCAATAGGTCAGTGCTCATATATGAAAAAATCAAAAATTCCCAATGATTATCACTGAAACTGGTTTTAATCGCGAATAACAACCAGTTTTCATGGAAAAACATTCACGGGTTTCAACTTAAGGCTGGAAACCCGTATAATCACTAACCAATATTGCTACATAATTTAATTTCGGATTAAATTTCATTTTAACAAATACTTTAAAAATTAGTTTATCGCCTTAAAACCAGTGTGTATATTAAAATAAGAACTAAAATAAGAATCACAGGCTAAGTAATGATAACAGCAAGAAAAGAGATGGCACCAAAAAGATTCATCTTAATTGTATATTATCTGACAAATACTGCCTGAATCGGTGATCAATAAAGTAAGATCGGTCATCGATTTGTGATATATACGACTTTAGTGTAAATTCAAACGTCGTTCCTTGTACTTCTAATCAACACGAATTGAAATTATCTATAAAATGTTGACCCAGAGACATTATTTTTTCATAAGAAATTTAGTAGTATTTCTGTGCTTCGCTGGATTTGTTATAAGTCAAGATATTGGGTACCCTGAACAAGATGTTGATGACGTCAATAGACAAAATGCGAATGTAAGTTAAGATTTTTTTATTTAACAAAGATAATTATCTAATTGAATATTTTACAAAGAATCGAACGCCAATTTTCATACCGAAACTCTGTAAGGACAATGAATGGCTATATCCTGGCGACCATGACACCGATTGGGTTTGTGATTGTGCCCCAGGTAATAAGAAAATTTCTGCAAATAAAATTAACAAGTGATATAATTTATTAATTGAAACATTAGCAAAACTACAATTTCCCAGTTAGAATCGTAATACCTCAAGGTCTATATAAATAGGTTTATAAGACTTTAAAAGCAATAATAACTTATGGGAATTCCCATCGGAATCATACATTCCATTTTCCAAAGATTTGAAATTGTTTTGATTGAATTTCGACGTAAAATTCAAAGTTTTCAATCCATTTTGAATCGGTATCCAATTCCACTTAGATAAGTTGATTGAATTTCATATGTTGGCTATTTTGATCTCACTGATCACTTAACAGAAAAATTAGGTTATTGTGCTCCTAAATCCCGTGAAATGGGATGTTGCGAAAACGCATAATTGGCCAGTTAGGTCTATATTAGAAACAGACAAAGCATTACAATCAAAAAGTGCGTAATGGTTTCATTTCTTACACATTTACCAACTGAAACATTTAAATAGAGAATATTGTCAAAAAAATTTCATGATTAAATACCTTCCTTACATTTGTTTTAAACTTAAACATTTATACAGTCATTGGTTTTCAGAAAAAAACACCTATTCATTACTCACAAAAGTCTAAGATTTAAATAAAAAATATCCATTTTACAGAGCAGTTAACTTTATTCGCATTCCTAAACGCCCGAGTAAAGTTTACTTTTCTCAACTCTGCTCTCGAGTTTTTTTGGTGTTTTGGAACGAGAGTCAGTGCGAACGCACACGCTTCTTCTCATCGCGGCAACTTTTGGTCCTCAAAATGCCTTTCCAACGTACACGCTTCTTCACTTTTTAGCAGGAAAAACTTGTGTACAACAAGCGATCGCTCATGTGTGTGTGGTTCTCATATATGTGTTGTATTTCCAGCTCATTCCCTTACTAGCTAGCACCGAGGCAACATCAATTGCCAAAATAGAAACTGCCAAAAATAGAAGAATAAGGACTGGTTATTTTGTTATTAACCTACCTATCTGAAAAATAAAACTACCTGCAATTGGAATTTCACTATTTGCATTCAATTTTTGTTTATTTGGGATATGTTTACGAGTTACACCATTTCACTAATATTGTTTCACTTTTGGCTTTTTTGCTTTTCAAAAATCACTCCAATCACTTAAAATAATCACTAAGCCTTTTTTTATTCAACTTCTTTATAAACAAACCATTCTGAAAATATGGTTTATAAACAAACCATTCTTTTTCACCTACCTGAAAAATAAAACTACCTGCAATTGGAATTTCACTATTTGCATTCAATTTTTGTTTATTTGGGATATGTTTACGAGTCGGTGGCTAAGCACCGACTGATTCTATTAAATTACGCACACATGCATGCTGACGTGCTACACGAGCGACTTCGTTTGTGTGCGTAAAAGAAGACGAGAAGAACACTTTTCGAGTGGCGACTTGTCCCCTCTTGCCGCACTCGTTTCTTTCCTACAATTTGGTGAAGTTGCGGCATGCTGATGACCGAAAGTTGCTCCGTGTACGCCCTCGCTCAGGTTTACTTAACGTAAACCGTATTCAATTCGGGATGACTTTCACCCTTGGAGCACAATGAACGCAACTAAGGACGCTTCGAACTGTCACGCAACGCAGTTCAGGAGCGGTTGAGCACAATAGAAGCGTCGTCTGTTGCGTTGTGAGACAAACACAGAACAATTAAAAGTGAACTAAAGTAGAAAAATATATAAAAAATGGATAATTTTGAAGCGATAATTTGATTTGTTGGTCTTTATCTTTGTTATTTGTATGTTATTGCACTAAGGCTATCAATTTTTTCTCGAACGATATTTCCCCAACCTCACTTTATGAACTGTCAACGCAGAATTGCTGCGGCAAAGTTTGGCAACTTTTGCGTCGATGGTTGCGTTCAATGCGTTCACTATGCTCACTCAAGAGCATTTCTGTGAAATAAACTCGTAAGTGACATTTGGATGCGTGATGGTTGCGGCTTGGTTGCGTTCATTGTGCTCTAAGCGTCAGTTAATCACGGTCGACCGTGGTTGACCACGGTTAGTAATGGAACGCAGTCCTGTTAAGATTTTTAGTCGCGGTCTGCCAAATTTCTTTGGTATGCAAATTCTGGTAAAACAGTTCAGTAAACGAAATATCATTGAGCAAGAAATCACAAAATACGATTGCCAAAATATCGGCTTTAAAACGTCTGGAAGTGGACGATACCAGTGACGTTTCTTCTATTTTTGTTCCATTTTTTTTTTTATAATTTACCAATTGTTGTTCAATAGTCGGTATACTCTGAAGTTTAAAGTAATCTTCGAAACTGATTGTGTCCTCTTTTCCGAACACACTCTTCGTGATCTGCACTCGAAATGCAATATCGACTCTTTTGGCTTTGAACCGACTCGAATGTTCTCCAATTTACAGTGAATCCGAGCAAATTAAAAATAGAGAAAGTCCATAATGAAAATCGTTCGACCACACACAAAGTTCAAAAGTAGCAATCACACACAACAATGAATTTGGGTTCTCCAGAAAATGGTGAACATAGGTTAATTATAGTGCGGTAGTAGACAGCCTACTGAATGACAAATATATTCGAGAAATGCAATTGACGCAGCGTGCTGCAGCGTTGTGCGTTCACGCAGTGGAATGTATGCAGCAGCGTTGGTTGATGACAGAATTGATGCAGCCCTATAGTGCAGTGTTAAATGTCATTTGAAAAATTTATGATTGCGCACACTTCAATCTTCAAAGAAAACTCGCATATGTAGATAAGCATTATTGCAGCATGCAGCAACGTTTTGATTTTTCAAAACGCTGCGGCGATACAGACGCATGCGTTGCTGCTGTAGTATCAATTGAGTCTGCAGCGATAAGAATATACGCGTTTGATGCATGCGTCGTCGTTACTGCGTCAATTGTGTTTCTCGCCTAAGATTGCATTGTTCCGCTGATGTGCTCTATATTTTCCCGAACGCAGTCAGGCAAAAGGGTTTTCAAAACAGAAAAATCTCTCATTGCTAATACTTTCTGATTTGACAGTTGTGCAGTTGGTCCATGCATATGAGAAGAATTTAATATTTATGATAGCTTATGGATGCACGATCGAAAAACTGTTGGAGAAACCATTTTCTCAATTAAATACCCAGAAAAGATTGGAATTGATCAATTTCGGTAGGCCGACACTATCCGACTTGACTTGCAAAGTAGCGACGAAATGAAAACCTTTTAGTAGGTATTTTCATCATTAAAATCCAAATTCATTTAACAGCAACTTAATATTGAACACTCTACTGAAAGCAGCATACTACGTCACTGGAATCTACCCTCCGCCCTCTCAAATCTACCGTCTTGTAATATTTTGAATGTGCTTTCTCTAGGCATACCTTTTCTCAAAAACCATTGATAACGCGCGATATATCATTTCCCGAAGGTTTAATTTCCGCCACTTTTTGGAGATACTGTTCATATCTTCTACCAGAAGTTTCGGGATACTGGTGATATTTTTTACCAGATATGATTCTGAGACTAAAGTTAACCATTGCAAGGTCCAAGCATAACAGGGCGTTAGGTTGCGGGAGGGTGGAGGCTTTGCGACCTTTCTGTAAAAACGTTTCCTGCAAATCTTCAAAGAAATTCCAAGAAAACCAAAATTAAAGTCAATCCCAGTTTCGAAAACAAGAAATGAAACAAAACCAAAATTTCGTTCTTTTATTTATACAGGGTCTTTCATTAGGCGCTTCCTATCTTTAAATTTAAATAAATAATTTAAATAAAATTTTTTATTCATTTGAAAGGCCTATCGATGCCATTATGTATGGAATATAACATCCTGCCAATGTCCGCCGCGGCTTCGCTGGGTGGCGCGCACCCGAAATGTCCAATTTTCCATGACTGTGGCGCATAAATCAGGCTGAATTTGACCGATGGCATGGGTTATGTTGTCTTTGAGGGCCGCTGTGGTTTGTGGCTTATTCAGATAGACCTGTGACTTAAGAAAACCCCACAAGAAAAAGTCTAACGAGATCAAATCTCACGATCTCGGTGGCCAGATCTCATCACCTCCACGTGAGATGACAATGCCCCCAAATCGCTCGTTCAGAATGTCCCTCGTGGCTTGCGCTGTGTGGCATATAGCGCCGTCCTGTTGGAACCACATGTTGTAAGTATCCATATCATCCAGTTTAGGCCACAAGGAGTTACTTATCATCGATCTGTAACGCTCGCCGATGACGGTTATGGCAATTCCAGTGTCGTTTTGAAAAAAATACGAACCGATGTTCCGCTAGACCAAAATCTGCACCAAACAGCGACTTTCTCGGGATGCATTTGGTCCTGGTGTATCTCATGTGGATTGGTATCGCCCCAAATCCGATAATTTCGTTTGTTCACATATCCATTCATCCAAAACTGAGCCTCACTCTAAAGATGATTTTTTACGCCGAACGTTACTCGAACGGAGCACTGATTTTTGAAAAGAAATTTGATGATTTGCACATGTTGTTCAACGCTATAACCTTCCATGATGACTTGGCGAAATAGACTGAATAAATAACAGCCAATTCCACAGATATGTCTTCAACAATATGACCTCTATCAACTGTTAAAGTTCGGAAGCCCCTATTGGAAGACCCTGTATATGTAGATGAAAAAAGTTCATTATAATTTCCATTAAAAAAACTTTTTTTTTTCAGGATATATCTATCATTCGCCTACTCAAAAATGTCATCTAATATATCATCAGGGTCCGTGTAACACTAGTGAATACCTGTTTTTATCTAATGGCAGTATAATACCCGAATGCGTAAGAAATCCATGCGGACTTAATGGATATGTGCAATTTAACAACTCGTGTCATCAATTCGGTACCTCGGGTCCCTGTTCAAATCCAGAACTCTCCAATGTAGTGGGAATCAACACAACCACACTTGAGATAACATGTGTTCGACTATCGCGTGTCATTGGCACAAGGTTTGACGAGCCAGAAGAGGATCCGCCTAAAACTGGAGAAGTTATACCATGTCCGCTGGGATGTCGCAGACATTTAAATGGTAGCTGTTGGAGAGAAGTGAATTAAAAACATTTTATGATGTTTATATTTTTTTTTCTTTTCGCACAGAACGCAATGTAAGGCAGTAAACATGTTATTAATAGTCAAATGTTTATTTGTGTGGAAATTTTTTTATTATGTTCTAATAAAATTATATGAATTTATCTTATAAATGTATATACATCTATCCATTATACACGTTGTATTTAGGATAAAATATTTCTTTTAGAATGTATTTTAAGGTATACGAGATCATTAGACGAACAAAAAAATATATATTGTAACGAAAAATTAAATTTTAAATTATTTTTAAAAAGAAAAGCAGTATCTTGATATTAAATGTTTTGAAAAAGTTTTTAATAGATTTTAGGCGCTTTTAGACTTTTTTTTCAAAAATTGTTATTTAATTGTCCAGGTAAACAAAAGTTTTCTCACTTTTTGAGAGTAAAATCCGGCCAAATTGAATCATTTAAAAATTAATTATTTCAGTTACTCAGGCCAACGGCAAAGCGTACCAAATATATATTATTTTTCTATTAAACTTAGGAAAAGCGAGCAATTTCCGGCGAGATGACTTAAGGTAGGTAATATACATGTTGATTTTCTTAAGCCGGCCATACATTATAAGACTTGTTGTACAACTTTGTTCTGTTGTAGGCAATGTTGGATCGTGTATGGGCCGGTTGTAGTACCAAATAGGTTCGACAAACGGTTGGATAAATTCTATTGATTTTTTGTGGGCGTGGTTTTCTGCTGTACAACCCGTTTGCCTGTGTTTGATATCATTGGGCGCATCCAACTACCAGAGCGGCTCTGGAGCGAAGCTCAGCTGTCAAAAAAAAAGCTCAGCTGAGCAGCATTTTGTGTCCTGAATGCACCGCTCATTTATATATGAGCTGTCATTGAAAGAAATTATTGTTCAAGATGGGCCGCGATGTAATTATCTCCGTAACGTTAGAAATTTGTGCTTCTGATACGATAAATCTGGAAGCTATTTCACTTTTGGTTGAAGATGTTAAAAACTTCAGTTTTCCCCAATCCGGAATGCGGCACCCGAAAGAAACCGGGATTATTTTGAGGTGACTATGCCGAAGTACACTCCCGAACTCTTTCGCCAACATTTTCCGCAACGCCGACTATTTCCATTCCCGTTTGCTCAGCAAGAACTTCCATGAGGCTTCCCGTATTATAAATAACATAAATAACTATAAATATTATAAATAACACCATTTATGTATTTCCGTCGTCGTTTTTAGACATGAATTGAGGTTCTGTAATTCTTCATTTGACATTTGCTCAGCTACTGAGTGGAGTTCTTTTACGCTCAGAAAAAATGTGAGTTGCTCAGTTGAGCCGCTCTGTAGCGATTGCGTTCAGTTTTTTCGCTCTAGAGCGATGCTGAGCCGCTCTGGTAGTTGGATGCGCCCATTGCATCGTTGCACGACCGCCTGCTTTTCTCGTCTTTGCAAAACTAATGTTTGTCGAACCAGTTGTATGAAATGTCTCTACGTGTATGGCCTTCGCCAAAACAAGTTTTACAACATGGTTTTAGAACAAGTCTCATAATGTATGACCGGCTTAAGGGAATAGTAAGACTCGATTAGCGTGATTCAAGGCGAGACACGCGCCTAAAAGCCCCTACAGACTGGATACATGTCTATCGACATGTCTTAAAGCAAAAACCAACAGACTGTCTACATGTCGATAGACATGTAGTATGGACATAGGGCTGCCATGGACCCTATTTGTGAAAAGAGAACCTTTGGGTTAAAAAAAGAGACATTGTATAGGAAATTAACCAAATGAAAAAAGAGAACTAAAAGAGAACTTTTTTTGAATGTGAAAATTACAGAACTTAGAATGATTGCACAGAATTATTACAAAAAAGTGTAATTTTTCGTGCCTGTTATTTTCCGTATCTATCGAAAAAAAAACTGAAAATGTCAAAACTACAATATCAAATGTCAAAACCGGCTATTTCCTTAACCGCACAATTTTGATTTCTTTTGATTTTTACAGCAGCTGATCGTGGGAGAAGAAACTGTTCTTGCTGGCGCATACAATAAATAGCTTTACGTTACAATTATAATGTACAGTTTCGCACTACACAAAGAAAATTGTAGAGTAGAGTACTACTATACAATAAATAACGGGATCATTTTAATTCATAATGGAATTTTCGTGGAAAGATCTGAGGCCTTATTACCGAACACGATACGATTAGTTCGTATCGTAAATTCAATGTTGTTGTTAGTGTTTTACACTAACAACACCATGGAGTTTACGACTCGATCCAATCGTATCGTGTTCGGTAATAAGGCCTCTGTTTGGTTTTTTACGCATAGTATGAACCAAGAGTTTTCTGAAAAAAGAGAACTAAAGAGAACTGGCAAGGAAAAAGAAAGAGGAAAAAGAATGGGGTTAAAAAAAGAGATAAGGTTCTCTTTAAAAGAGATATGATGGCAGCCCTATATGGACATCATTTTAGAAAAATCACCAGTGCGACAAAGTCCTCTGTTGATGAACAACAGAGGACTTTGTCACTCTGTTGATGTGTTTCTATGCTGCAATTGGGTTCCACTTGCTTAAACTTTGTTAATAAATCATCCCAAGCCTTATTTTTAAAATTTTTGTTTTTAAAATTTTCAGATTTTATTTGCCACAACACCGGTAGACTTCGATAGAGTTCGAAAAAATCTCGCCAAAATTCATTATTTGCTATAGAAGCCATCACAAAACAATTGTTTTCCTTCAAGGACTCTCAATTTATTTAGATGTGAACACTGCGGCTCCGTTTTCACACTGATGTTAGCAATCAAGTTGGCAAACCGACGTACAGACGTTAAGACATGTAGCCAAACTTGAAGCCACGCCCCCAGAAATTCAAAATATTTTGATTTTGTCGACATGTAGCTCAACCGTCTGTCTACCAGCCTACAGACGCTTAAAATTCAGTTTTCACGGACATGTCTACAGACATGTAGCTCTGTCTGTAGCATGCTTAAGAGAATCGACCTGATAACTTGTTAGTAAACCAACCCAGCTAATGGCCGGGATCTTCATATTTTGCTTAACTGCACAGTTGAAATTTTGGGTATGAAAATTATACTTTTTTGATAAATTTTTCCATATAAAGTCATTTTATACCAAAATTGATATAGAATTAATAAATTATGAAATATTAAAATCATTGATAAAAAAAAGTATGAATTTTATGCTGAGTTTTATAAACAATTTTGATTTGGTTGAAAAATTTAATGACAATTTGATATAAAATTTATATATCAATTTATAAAATCGCAAGATCAAAAATTTTTTTCCGTTTGCTGCGATATAATTAGCGTTTCGTAAGAAATTTCATACTTCATATTATGTATAAAAATTATTAAGAAGAAACAAAAATATGCTATAAGACAAAAAGTAAATGAATTTGTACAAGTAAATGGAAATACAACTGTAAAAGTTTTAGATTAAAACACAATAAAAATATAAATTCCCCGCTACTAAAAATTTACCCCTACTTTTTAAGAAAAAATATGAAATTTTATATTTAGGGGATTTATAGAATTGATCAAATTTCATCCACGTTATTTATAAAATTTATAAATTTGGTTATGGATTTATATACAATAGACAAATTTATTTATAAAATTTATACCCAAATTTTCGACTGTGTGGAAGATAACCAAACGCCAGACAAAGATAATCCGAAGATATTTTTAACTGGCTATCTTCATGAAAATTTCAATTCGGTTCAGCACATCTCTAATTAAGGTGGAGTGTACACACTATATATAATCAAACAATATATTTATACCAACTATTTTGACGTCACCTTAAATGCATTTTCTATAATTGTGTATCTTTATTAAATAATTTTGGAAAGGAGAGAAACAATGCAAATTATCCGTTACAGCTTTCTAGTAATCCACATCCTTTATATCTTTTTCGCGAAACAAAGAAGCGAAGAAATCAATTATGGCGGTTTAAAAAGTGAATTCAGTAAAACAATCAATCGCAGCATTACGGTTGTACCATATGCCAAGTGAATATCATTGATATATGGAAGAAACCAGTGGCGGCTTTATTGGGGAGGCAACGGAGGCATTGCCTCCTCATAACATTTTATAAAAATGTTTTTCTAACGTATGCCTTAAATTTTTTATACCATAATGAACTGTATAAAAATCTGTATGTTCAGAAAATAATAATTTAAAAGAAAATCCTATTCTCTAATGTCGAATTCTCTAAAACATAAACTACAAATTTTCTTCATAGAGGCTAGCCTCCGTTTCGTACAAATTCTTTCATACAGATTTTGCTAAGAACAAGCATAGCCACATATAGAATACGAACACCAATCTCTGTTTCACTTTTCCCCTCCAGAAGAATAGGTCTTCCTACATAATTCGGAATACGTCTTCCTACAAAATAAAAAATTTTATAGAACTAAAAAAAACTTTGCCTCCTCATTTCAAATATACACGAGCCGCCATTGGAAGAAACAGAAGTGGTCCTTACATCGAGCTTTGAATTAATAATACGCATTTTAGTTTCCCATATACTAAAATTGCTAGTGGGTTTTTGGCAAGCAAATGTGTGGAAAAATCAAAATTCTAGGAAGGAAATTTACAAAAACTTTTCAATTTCCCAACAAACACTATTTCACAAACTCCACTAATCAACAATGTTGATTTGGTGTTCGTACGTAGAACTCACTAGTGAGAATTCTCACTGTTTAAAAAAAAATGGCTATGCTGCTGTTGATGCGAGTAGATGTCGCTGCTGTTGATGCGAGTAAGAGTTTATCGTCGAAACAATTACTTTCAATTTGTTCCATACTTAAATTGTTTAAATCGTAAACAAACTTTTTTGCGAAATGACATTTCCGCGCGTTGCCGCATGTAAAAGTAGAAATTCGACCTACTCTATGCGGTTGCCGCATCGGAAAACGTATTATTAGGGGAGTACTCATAGCATCCCGTTGATTTTACTCGAACTGTCAAAGTGACGGACGCATCGACGTACGATTCAGGTTCTACCTTAATCCCCAATGGCCGCGTTCTGACGCGGGTGAAGTCAACCAAGTTTGTCTGGGTGAAAAACTCTGCTTGCGTTCTGACGTGGTGTTTTTCAACTTTTGCGCTGCAGTGTATTTACACATGCTGCGTCAATATGTGCGTGTGTCGCATAATCTTTTATTTTCTTGGGAATTCCCCCTACCATTAAGCTCTATGTGTGTGTGGGTTTTCAACCAAGTTCACCCGGCTTAGCCAGCAGATTAAATCCCCGCGTACACCCGATAGCGTCTGGCCGGTAAAATCGAGTGGAAAGTTGGTGAAGTCAACCAGTTTGCACGTCGTCAGAACGACTTGATCGTTGAGTCAAACAAAAACTTGTTTGATAACTAATTATTTTTCACTTTCGTGTTTTCTAATTGCTTGACAAAACTTAAGTTTAAAAAAAACACAACTGACTTGTCCGTCAGGCAAAATTTGAATGGCTTATCCTTTTTTGGATGTTTCTCTCGTTGATTTTAGCTGTTTTTTTAATGATCCGATCAGAGATCCGGATTAACTTTCATACAAATTCGTAACCCAAGTCTTATCGGGACCATGATCTGATTTGCTTTCTGAGTTAATGGGAAATTAAAAATTTCCCTTGGTGCGTGTCTCAGCTGATGTCTTGCGGTTTCATATGTGTATGGATATTTGAGTACTATTTCCATCGCATGAAGGCTATTACCCTAAAACGGGGAAAAAAACCTGGTGGCGAGGAAAATAACTATACCTATTCTAGCTGGTAATGACATGGGTTTTGAGGGGTTTTGCGATTTTAAAAGTTATTGCCACAACATATGGGTTACTATGGGCGCGTTTATACCGGTGCTAAAGTGGCAGTTTTTTCAATGTAGCGCCGGTCTAAACGCATTCTACTTTAGCAATGCATGCCAGTTGAGCAGTAGGTTTTTGGCGATGTTAATTTTTAGTGCTGCTATTTTCAGACGGTATGAACGGAATTATATTGTGACATTTTGTATTTCGCACTGTTTGCGACGAGTTCCGCAGAGAAAATGCAGCAAAATCCCTGCAGATTGGCAGTGCCATCTTAGCACCGGAATAAACGCGCCCTATGATGCCACGGCTTGTTTCAACAAAGCACAAAATCCAATTTAAACCCACAATAAACTCGCTTACTTTTTTTTAATGATCCATATGGACCTGTTATCCGGATCATTAAAAATAAGCAGCTTTTGACATTCCTTAGTTCGAATTTCGAAAGCCCTGCGAGTGGGTGGGGCCTTCGCCTTGTTTTAATATATTTTGTCTTTTTTCTCGCTTGTTGAGTCGCATGGACATGATCGCGAATAAAGCGACGATAAGTTTTGCAGCCTTTTAGGCGTGCTGAGTAACGAAAGGTAAATATTTCAAAAGGGAACCCTTTAATTCAAATTATGACTTTGTAAAGTGTTTAAAGTCATAAACATATTTCCTTATTGACTCTGTTGTATTTCATTCGAATTGTCATGGTAAAAATTCAAATTTTAATTGCGTGGTAATATTATTCGTGAAGCTGGTTCAGCATATTTTTTAATTTAAGTTTTTATTGGGGGAGGGTGTTGTCGCGCCCGAACAATGAATTAACAGATTTAATTTAGAGATTTATGCACCTACTTTTTCTCGAACTCCATTAATGTAGGGTTCATAGTATCGATCAAGATCAGTCAATAAATAGCTTTGGTCCAGACAAGTCGTATTTCATTTAGTTCTCCTATTTAAAGTCCTACAGATTCAGAAGTGGAATTTCAGGACCGTTACGCGCTATTCTGTCTATTTTTCAATACCGTTCGTTGACTGGTGATCAGACGGGATCACAGAGTTTTTGTTTGACCAGACGTGGTCGAAGAGTTTTTGACAATATTTGAATTAAGAAGCTAATTTGATATTGGAAAGTACGGTATCACTATTGTATTGTGACTGAAAAAAAACAAGAGAGAATAATTGGCTTTGTCTGGATTGGCATCTAAATTTTGTGAGTATTTAAATTTTACTGTACCATGGGCGAAAACATTGATCAGGAGATAAGCATATTTTTGGAGTCGGCAAAACTCGAAGTTCTAAAAAGCAAATTATCCGCGCTAAACTTACCAACGGCAGGTTTGAAAGCACAAGTAAAACTTCGGCTTGAAGATGCTTTAAAGAACTTGCAAGCAGAAGAAGTAAGATCAATCTTATCTTTACAAGACGACGATGAATTACTCTTAAGCAACGGTGCCAATCACAGTTCCGACGAAGCAACCGACACTAATGTCGATGGGGATCAAATTTTAGATGCTGAAATTGACCGTCTGAATGATGTTCTGCGCAAGAAAAAAGAAATCATGCGTTTAAAAAAGGAGTTAGCCGAATTGGGTGAATCACCAGAAGTTCATGACAAAAGGACTCCCACGAATATCGGAACCATTGCTCCGTTATTCAACTTTCGTGATATTGAAGAATCCGTCCCCAATTTTTCTGGCGACGATAATTTTTCTATACATAAATGGGTACAGCAATTCGAAGAGTGTTCCGAAGTTCTGGGTTGGGACGAGAAAGCGAAATTCATCTACGGTAAACGTCTTCTTAATGGCACAGCAAAACTCTTCGCTCGTATTGCGCCTTATAAATCGTGGTTTCAACTAAAATGTGCACTAATCGGAGAATTCGGAAAACGTGTATCTAATGCCGAAATTCATAATCAGTTGCGAAATCGCCAAAAGGATGCCAATGAATCCTGGTTACAGTACACGCTGTCCATGCAAGAAATCGCCGCTTATTCCGACATTGATGAAAATGACCTTGTCAACTACATAATAAAAGGAATTCCGGACCTTGAAACGAATAAGTTGCTTCTATACAGTGCTAATAACATTGTGGACTTGAAGGTGGCGTTTCAGAAATACGAAAGGTTAAAACGCAATCAGCAGGAACCAGCAATGAAGCACTTTCCACAATTTCAACACCCAACATCAAAAATTCCATCTTTGGTGCGACAAAATGTTAAGTGTTTCAACTGCAATGAGTTTGGCCATGTTAGTCTTAATTGCCCTCAATCAAAGCGACCAAGAGGAGTATGTTATAAATGTGGCCAGCCGGGTCATTTATCTAACATGTGTCGCCAAATCAACCCGGTGATGAATGTCCAGCGACCTGATTTAAGTGTACAAAGTGCAGATGACATCAACCAAGTGACTCCAGCAGCTGCTAACGGTTTAAGCAACACCTTCGAACGGCAAATTCAATTCAACTTTTGTAAATATGGTGCGAGCAGTAACTTAACTCTTTCGAGCCTACTGGATTCGGGAAGCCCGATAAGTTTCATCCAGGAGACCTTCTTACCAGCCTTTTTGTACCATAAATCGCCGATGGAAGACAACAGATATTGCGGAATTAATGGCAGTCCTTTGAGTATTGTTGGTAAATCGTATTGTTCCATTTATTTTAACGGAAATTGTATAAACTTAGATTTGTTTGTTGTCAATAAAGATTCAATGAAATATCCTGTCATTTTAGGTAGAGACTTTATGTCAAAAAGTAGTTTAGAGCTGACTTGTAGAGATATTGAATACATTCAGGAGCAGGAAGAAAAAAATTCATGCGTGGAAAATCGAACAGACACGTACCAAGGTAATGAATATTATTTCGAAGGTGATTCTCAAGAACAAATCTTCAATATTGAAATACAGTCACCAATTAATGATAAAAAAGAATTGAATATAAATCCGACTTTACTTTAGATCATGTCATCAAAAATAAACTTGAAAATATTTTGGACTCACAAGCTTTTCCAACTCACAAGGGTTTTGATATAAAACAACGAGAAAAGCTCGTTAAGACTGATACAATAAATAACGATCGCGACTTTGTGGCTATCAGAAATAAAGCTTGTGAACCCATTATAAAAAATCAAGAAAACAATAAACTTCAATTCTATAAATCACACAAAACATCTAAAAAATATAGCATTGGCGACAATGTAATGATAAATACATCCGTAACGATGGCGGGCATTAACAAAAAGCTTTTGCATAATTTTAAAGGACCGTGTAAAGTAGTTAAAATTCTTAAAAATAATCGACATGTGACTGAAGATATCGAGGGTTTGGAGATGAGTAGGAACCCTTACAAAGCAGTGTGGTCTTCTAAAAGTGTGAAATTATATTCTGATACGTAATATTCTTGATTCGTCAAATTTATTCATTGTAAATATTTTTATTCGATTTTGGACGCATGCAGTTGGCAGTAAAGATATTTAATTTAAGATAGTTTAATTTCGATTAACGTATGTTCAATGTCAATTTGGCATAAAATCATAGAGTGATTATAAATTATAGGTAAATTTACCATTCGAAATGAAATATATATTACATTATTCAATTTACTGTAATCAATAAGAATTAATTAATTCATTCAATCAAATTATTTAAAAGAAAACTTTAAATCAGGAAAAAATGATTTCAAATAGAAAGGTAGAAAGACCGTTCGATTTTTATATGTTCTCAAAATTGTATTAATTAAATGTAGCAAATAATGTAAATAATAATAATGTCAACTAGTGTAATCGGGTCGATTACAAATGTCAGGTTGGCCGAGCTGTAGGGTTCATAGTATCGATCAAGATCAGTCAATAAATAGCTTTGGTCCAGACAAGTCGTATTTCATTTAGTTCTCCTATTTAAAGTCCTACATTAATTTTTTTAATTTATATTTTTTACAGTCAATCCCTCCGAAAAAATACTTTCTTCCAAGGAAGCCATCTTCCCCTGGTAAAACTATGGAAGTTTGCCTATTTTTGGACCGAGAATCTGCCGCTCCGCTTCATTATTTTCGACCTAAAAATATCGAGCCGGACTGCAGGGATTGGGCCTCATTTTGCAGAGAGGTCGTGTACGATGGAATGGTAAGTATTACTATTTAAGTTATTTACATTCAATTATCATAACTTCAATTGATTAAACTCTCATTTGATTGCAGGTCAAGAAATCTCTACCGACAGGAGGACCTGGATCCATCGTGGAAATCGACGAGTCGAAATTCGGCAGGCGGAAGTACCACCGGGGCCACCAGGTAGAGGGCCAGTGGGTTTTTGGTGGCGTAGAACGTGGTACGGGGAAAGCCTTAATGTGTGCTGTGGAAAAACGCGATGAGACAACTCTGCTGCCAATAATAAAAACGCACATAAAGCCCGGCACAACGATTATTTCGGACTGCTGGGCTGCGTACCGGAACCTCGAAAACGAAGGGTATGTCCACCAAACAGTGAATCATTCTCTTCATTTTAAAGATCCGGAGACAGGCGCGCATTCCAATAGCATAGAAGGTACTTAGCGGCACGCGAAAAACTCCTACCCGGGATACAACCGGCGAAAGGAGTTTTTCGCGGGATCGATGGCCAAGTACCTTTTCATGCGGGAATGCCGCCACGGCGAAAAAGAGGCAGTTGCGGAATTTTTCAGACTCGCCGGCACCCTGTACAACGGCGAAACCCCAATACCCACTGCGGAGCCCTCTGATTCAGAGGAAGATGAGGAGGAAACATTCATCCACATGGCCAACTCATATGATGCGTTCACCGAAGGCCATGTGGATGAACATGGAAACGTGGGGGAGGACGACAACTTTGTAAGTATACAAATAAATTTTAAATGCATATTTATTTAACTGTCTATCATTTGTATATTTGCAGAATCATCGAGCGTTTCAATAACGATTGAGTTATTGCCTTATATTTCTGAATTATTCCCTAAGATATATAATAAATAAAAAGATTGGATAAGATATATAATAAATAAAAATATTGGAATAGTTATTCTGCAGCAAATCATTTTATTCATATTCAAAAAAACATAACAAAAGCTATAATTGCCAATCTGGCAATTATTAAAAACCCGTATGGTGATATTCGTATCAAAATTCAAACAATTGTGCCAAAATTCCACTTTGAAGTCCAACTTTCCAATAAGATTTTTTAAAATTTATTCCAATCGGATTTTGATGTAAGGGAGTTTTATGTAAAATCATATCCTAAAAAACTTTTGTTCTTGCACTTTTTTGATAAGATGCACCGTTTTTGAGATATTCGCAAAAAACGTTTTCGTTCGTATGAGGGGTACCCCCCCCTAATGGTCCATTTTTGCCCATGAACGAACTTGGCCTCGCATTTTACGAAAAACGGGTCTGCGTAAAATTTGAAGTCTCTAGCTCAATCCGTGCGCCCGCAATCCGCGCCACAGACGGACGGACGGACGGACATGCAAAAATTAATTATTTTTATCATTCTAAACACACTGGTGTAATTCATTTTTGTGTGTGTTGACGGGATCTTGGCTTTACAAACGGTAAGGCAAAGTTAATATACCCTTTGGTTTCACCATACGGGTATAATCAAATATTTTCTGCTTTCCATTACAAAATGTATAACTTTTGAAAGCCGGATAACTTGGTCCACAGTGCTGGAATTAATAATACAAGGAGCATCACGTCGCCTGAGAATTTAAGTGTCGTATGTAGTTTTTTTCGAGTTTTGAATTGGGATCAGTTTCTCAGTTTTTCAAAGCTGCTTTTAAATTTGGTGCAATTTATTTTTAATTTTCTTAAAGACAAATACTAATTCTGTATTCGATTTAAATTTGAAAAAAATCGGTCCGCTGGAAAAAGAGTTATAATAGTTTAAACTCAATTCACTCAAAACCAACGAAAATTACATACGACATTTAAATTCTCAGCCGACGATCAGTAGTTTTAGTGTTAATTAATATCCAAAATATGAAATTATCAATTAACGACTAGAGAGCCTTTAACCTAGAGAGTGGCCATGCTACCTTAATAGACTGTGCTACTGAGTAGGACAGTCTATTAACTCCAATTAGAACAGTCTATTAGGTCAGTTAGAACAGCTTTTTTCCAGATTAGAACAGTCTCTAAACAATTTTTCAATTTATCAAAACAGCTATGAGTTTCCAAATTTTTTTAATACCTCAGACATGAGTTTTTTACTTATAATAACCGATTTAAGTTATTTTCACAATTATTTATAACAATGAATCAAATGTTTAAAGTTTTTCAGCTCGGCGGCCATTTTTAGATGTCCCGATGGCCACTCTCTAGGTTATAGGCTCTATATTAACGACTAAAGAATATTTTACTGTTGCTGTCGCCGTAGGATATGGTTTCTTGCCTTTAATTAAATGTCACTGTGACTCTCCCTTAAAGGTAGAACCTGAATCGTATATCGATGCGTCTGTCATGCGTCCGTCACGTTGACAGTTCGAGTAGAATCAACGGGCTGCTATGGGTACTCCCCTAATAATACGTTTTCCGATGCGGCAACCGCATAGAGTAGGTCGAGTCTCTACTTTTACATGCGGCAACGCACGGAAATGTCATTTCGCAAAAAAGTTTGTTTACGATTTAAGCAATTTAAGTATGGAACAAATTGAAAGTAATTGTTTCGACGATAAACTAATAGAAGAAGTGCAAAACAATGAATTAACTCCAGATTCGTTGCCGTACCCAACTGTCACCGCATCGAACTGTCAACCGGACGCATCGACATACGATTCATGTTCTAGGTCAGTGGCGGCTCGTGTATATTTGAAATGAGGAGGCAAAGTTAAAGTATGCCAAAAAATTGCGGAATTATATAGGAAGACCTTTTGTAGGAAGACCTATGCTTCTGGAAGGAAAAAGCGAAACAGAGATTGTATGAAAGTATTTGTATGAATCGGAGGCTAGCCTCTATGAAGAGATTTTTTTACGGAGATTGGTGTTCGTATTCTATATGTGGCTATGCTTTGCTTAGCAAAAGCTGTATGAAAGTATTTGTACGAATCGGAGGCTAGCCTCTATGAAGAGAATTTGTAGTTTATGTTTTAGAGAATTCGACATTAGAGAATAGGATTTTCTTTTAAATTATTATTTTCTGAACATACAGATTTTTATGAGGCAATGCCTCCGTTGCCTCCCCTATAAAGCCGCCACTGTTCTAGGTTAACATCATGGCCGAATTATACAAGGTCTGCTGGTTATTTTTCGACAGCCACCATTTTGCTACGTCATCGGCAAGAAATTCTTTGTAATGTTGATTGTGCGTACGGAGTTGTTTAGCTAGATTTGAGAATTAGGGAAAATTCCCAATCAGTCTTATAAGAATTTCTTGCCGATGACGTCAGAGCCAGAAGCAACTGAGCTGTCAATCAGACCTTGTATAATTCGGCCATGGGTTAACATTCACTAAGAGATCTTTCTCACAGTAACAGCTGTCGGAGATATTTGCTTATATGGTTAATATGTGCCAAAACAGTGCGATTTCGGGAAATTTCAAAGTCGAAATTTACCCATAAAACGACGTCGGCCCCAATTAAGTGCTACTTTTTTGGAACGTGCAGACCCCAATTGTGTAGTGTGAGGTGTTGTTTTTTAAGTTTACCGTCTCGCCGGTAAAGTAAATTTGTGCCTCCACATCAAAAGAAAATTATACAGACAGTTAGTCTTTTCGTTCTAAATCTAATTCTTGAAAAATTCGAAAAAAATCAGTGCAAAACGCAAATGTTACACTTTTACCCTTCAAAGTTAAAGTTGAGAGCCCCTGCAGCAGCAGCCAGTTGTCATTTATGCCAAACACATATCTTGATCTTTATTTTACCGATCGCACGAGAAATGAAAGGTTGCCAACTCGTGTTTTATGTAAATGTAATCTGATATTATTTTGGCGCGAATTTGTTTGATTGAGTCGTGAAGTGTGATAATAGTTGCGTTTTTTTAATATTCGGAAGCAGTTCAAAACAAGCTTTCCATACAAAATCCTGCAGCACTTTTTCATCTCGAACAGCGTTTCGAGCAAAGGGAAATTTTATAGGGTAATGTACGGTAATGAAATGCTGCTAACTTCAACATAATAAATCTGAAATTTTATTCTCAATTGAGGATTTTGTGTTGGTGGTTTGTTGATTCTGTTCAACAGCCAAATAGTTTTAATCATGGGAGATAGCGAATCGTGATTATATCAAGAAAATATAGCAGTAACGGCCTACTGATGTAACCAACGTGAAGTTAGTTGCCATTCGAACTCAATGAAATTTCCCACTTACCTGGATCGTTTTTTTAATGTTCTGTGTTCTAGAACATTAAAAAAACGCAACTAATATATTCTGTTTTCGTTTTATGTGGTTGCTTTATGGTGGATCTCCATTACTGAAGCATTCGACATGTGCAAAAATATAGAGACACACTTACGTAAAAAGGCCTTCGTAAAAAAGAGAGAGAACAACGTGTGCAAAAAAAAGGCAATACGTCGCCAGATGTCGCATTTGTAGTTTTTTATAGGATGCACACGTCGCCAGCGTTTGTAGATGATGTTGAACGACTTTAACTTTTCCTATAAAGATCGTGTGCAACTATAAAATTAAACTCACACATTCTCCGTAAACAAATAGTGAGGTCCAATACATTTAAGTTGTGTTTTCACATTTCTTGTTTGACTGCTGTAAAATTACGCATAGTGGTTCGCGAATCACTACTTGCTTCTCAATTAATGGCCCAACCATTTGGAGAAGCTCTTCAAATTGTGTGGCCGTCATTCGCAAATATTTGCAGAAGAAACTCGGATCGCGTACACAACGTAATGCTCCAAAAACGCTCACAAATGCCCCATTTATGTCCCGATCCTTGTAATATTCATGAACCCAGAACTTTCTCTTTTTTTTACGACACGGTCTTTATTGTCACTGTCACTTGTGCTATCTTCATCGAAAATTATATCGATCAGTAATTTTTTGTTATCCGAATCCATTTTATTACAATATTTAAAGACGATGTCAACTGTCACACGGTTGAGAGATTTTTTTGAAGTCAAGCTAATGTTTGAAAGTTGAGTGTTGTGGTCATGGAATAAGGTTCAAATTCCTATGACGTATATCCTATAAAACTACCTATAAAAACATCGCGTTCGTCTTCTGTCTTTCCCGCTGCCAATTACAGAGATTTGTCTCTTTCTATTTATATGCAATTTTTTGCACACGTCGAATGCTTCAGTAATGGAGATCCACCATTAAGGGCTCTCTCCATTGCCAGGATATTTTAGTGTCAGCTCTACTGTCGCGTGTAAAGGCCGTGTTAGTCTCTTTCATTTTTTATACAGTAATCCCCCGCTATACGGACTTTACTTAAATTCGAAGTTACGGACATGACTAATATAGGAGCAAATTCGCTATACGGATAAAAAAATTCGCTATTACGGACAAAAAAATTTTTTTTTTGAATCACAGAAAAAAATCAAGAAAAAGTCCTCCATAATTATGTTGTATTTATTGTAAATGTACATACTTAATTTCTCCGAAATTTCTGACAGATTTTGTGTATACACAAAAGAGAATTAAAAAAAGGCCATAAAAAACTGCAGTGCGGTGTATTTTTAAAAAATCTATTTACTATTCTTAAGCGAGAACTCCAATTGGGCAGATGCAGCAGCAGAGGGAGAAGCAGAGGCAGCAGCAGAAGCAGAATCTGCTTTCTGTCCCACAATGAAATTTGAATTCTGGCGAAACTAGCAGAAACCTATGTAGAAACAGCTACGTTTTTTTTGTCCGCGGCATGATTTGTCCCATAATATTTTGTTGGTTTTAACATATTCAATTGATTTATGCTCCATTTCAAGTAGTATAAATATTTTTTTCTATAATTATATAGTTTTCTCATTATTCTAGTGGTTAAATAATTATTTTAATATATTATACTAATCTGTTTCGTATTACGGATTTTTTGGTACGCATCTATCTATTTTTAATACGATCTTATACTAAAATAGATGTCTTTTTACGGACATTTCTATTGATTGGAACAGATCTATTTATTCCCAGTACAATCTCATACTAAAATAGGTTTCGTTTTACGGATTTTCGATATACGGACAGTTTCCGTATCCCGGCCGTCAAGCGGGGGATTACTGTACTCAACAATGAAGTGCCCATCAGTGTGACTGGAGTGTCCCCATGAGGACTCCACCGTCTCTTTAAGGTTTTTTTGTTTCCGTGTCCTTTCCCTCTAAAAAATGTCTTTTAAATATTTCTATAATGCGAAATTGTATTGTACTTTAAGCTCCGCGTAGCGCGTTGTTACGGGACAGGCTTAACCCATTGGTCGCCGTGTACCCGACAATCGGTGATTCACATGCATACTGGCATGTATACTCGATTCACATGCATACTTTGAATCAATTCAAAATATTGTAATGCTTTTAAATAGCTGATTAGATATATAAGTATGTATATGAATAATATAATATAATTCTGTATCAGCATACTTTATACACAACTAATTAAAGAAAGTGGCTACTCCACTGCAAGGCAACTCTTAACACGTTGGCGGACGTGAATGCTATAGCATTCATTTTCATAGTGATGCAAAATGACGTGAATGCTATAGCATTTAAATTTTAAAGCCAATTTTTATTCATTTAATTTTAAACCTTAAGTTTTTGTAATTAATATATCGTCGTGGATGCTATAACATTCATTGTAAATAAGGGTTAAAATACGATGTTCTGACTACTCTTATAATATATGTCTAATCAGATTTCGGATATTACAACTAGTTTCAAAAATAATTGCCTGTATATTTTTGCAGCTCCCTGAAATTTTTAGTGTCCGCCAACGTGTTAATACCATTATCGCCTTTTATTTTTTCTTACAGTTATCGAGCTTTTCATTATAGTTATCAATTCGGATCAAAAAAAATTTGATCTATAAATTTATTCGTGTGGTTTTCGAACATAATCTTATAATTCTTAACAAGTATGTTTTCGCGATGGAGTTTATACCAACATTTTGTATACAATGGTTATAAGGATTTCTTTTTGTATAAGTACTTAGTTTTTGGACAACTTTCCAATAGATCGAGCGCGTATTTGGAAGCCCTGTTGACTCCGTCGTGTTAAACCAAATGGCGGCCTTTTTGAATGATGTGTTCTATGTTTTGTGGGTATTGTGTGGTTCAATAAATAGAAAAAATTAAGCAATTTAAAAAAAACATGAAGATGTTGTGACAAACGTATAATTACACGATTATATTTGTGTCTATTGGGTTCAAAACGAATCTATTCCATTTTTGAAAAAAATTAAGTTACGATTGATTTTGGTTCCTATTGTTGGTTCCCACGACTTACTTAACCATTCGTTATGATCAAAACGGTTTTATGCCGTTAAAAATTTTAAATTTTAAATTGTTATGAAATTTTCATGTACAATAGTTTAAGTTTCGCACAGTCTTTTTACTACATATCTATTGAAATAACGTTTTCTCAATATACACGTTTACGAACACCGCTGCGCTATCTATTTTTTTCTTTTAGCTTTGTATGAGAATCTAAACTCATTTACTATAAAGTAAATTTAAATATATGATTGCGGGTAGCATATTTTCATACCAGCGTTGCGTTTCGTAGGCTGCCTTAAGACGGCGTTGATTGTACTCCTAGCATTATAACTAGCTTGCACGCTAGGTTGGAACGCAGCAATTAGGAAAAAACCCCTTTTAGTGGGTATTTTCATAGTAAATTTTGATGTATCTTGCCCGTAATCATGTGGCTTCTTGAATATGTCAAACTCCTAGTGAAAAACTCAATTTTCCCACGGAATGGAAACAGTTCTAGCTGAATTAAGAAAAATGTTAAATCGTACAGAAGCTGTTGAATTAGAAACAAGTGATGTGATGTGAAATGGCTATTGAATTATGTACGAAAGTGTATTGAACCGCGCAAATTAGTGAAGAACAAATCTATTGGTGTTACAATCTGATTTTTACAATGTTTACGAAAAAATCTCATGCAGACGTGAAGAAGTCCACTTTAAAGATCCAGGACTGCAAAAAGGACTCAGCAACACGTTTGCGTCATCTTAAATTGATTTTAGGTAAATAAAGAACAAAAAATTGGAGTATATTCGATCTTCATTTGCCTGCATACTTTTCCATGAAGAAGTTAGTGGGTGGACAAGAGTTTTTTTTTCATCATTTGTGTATATTAGCAAACACCTTACAAATACATCCGCCACGCCATTGAGAAGGCACCGCTTCACTAGCGGTATTCCAACGGATGGGTCGTCGTCATCAGCACCGGTGCCCTTCACTTCCCTGCTGCTATAAATTCCAAAACATTTATGGCCTCTTTTTGCTCATTCGAAAGTTTACAAGTGACTTGTGCTTGTATTCAGTTGTTTACACCTGACTCCCGTAGTCTTGTATATGCTAAGAATACATGACTGACTCCTATCTGTTTCGGGGCTTCGCACTCACCATTTGCTCAGAACAGACAACGCAACGGAATTGCAAATTGCCGCGATGAGTTAGAAAAGAAGTTCCAGATATGTTCAATTTCAATCATAAATAACATTACACGCAAACATCAAGGGGTTTTTTCCTCGAATAGCAAACATATTAAGCAAATAAATCAATTAGACAACCTTATTGATAAAATCGTTATAACTATAAAAACTTTTACAGTTTATCGTTAAGAACGATAGAAAAATAATTGCCCAATTGAACTTTTTTCTAATTATCAAAAGATGATACAAAGCAATAATTGGTTTTTCATTTATGCGCTATACTTTCCTTTGACTTTCAGTGCATGCAATATGAAATCAATGCTAAGCAAATTTTAATTTTTCTGGGATATATTTTTTTAATGCATCGCTAAACGATAAAACACTTTCCATAAAGTTATATGGGGCACTTAAAACTCGAACAATGTATCTTGAGCTTTTATTGTATGTGATCTTCTGGCGTGCTTAAATATTGTTTTATTTATATATTATTTAATCAAGGCGTTCTGTTTAAGGTTCCATTTGCCATAGACGAGTAAAGTTTATCATGGCCTACTGGACCACATGGCGATATAATCATACAAATTTGTTTAGGAATTAAAAAAAAATGCTTTTTATCAAGTATTGCAAAGTGTTTTGAGTATACGCTGAAGATAACCACGCGTATTTCTTTTCAAGTGCAAAACATTTAAGTATTTCACATATGTAAACGAGACTAGGTCATCCAATGCCAACATTTATTTAATGTCAATATTTTAATTCTTCTAATAAAGGTTCTGTAAGCAAAAACAATGTTTATGAGACTTTCAGTAACTTTTCGTAAAACCAAATAATTGTTCAAAAAACTGGTTTAAAGCAGTGTTGTTCCTCTACGCGTAGACTTTGATTATCTACACTTCAGTGTAGACAATAGATTTGGGGTAGACAATGTAGACATTGGCGTAGACAATGTCGACTTTGCGTAGACAATGTAGACTTTCTCATATCTGTCTAAACAAAGCCATCAGTGAGTCATATATCTAATCCTATACTATATAGGAAATGGCCAATTACAAGAAATGGCGAGGCGCTGCTGTCCCTAAAGAGTTAAATTTATATGAAAATTCGCTAACTGGGCTCCTCAGCGACACCAGCGCCGTACCTATCGTACGTGCCCACAGTGAAATTCTGTTTTTTTTTTAAATATGGCAGGAAGGCTTAAAAACAAAGCATTTAAAGAGCTGGGCTTTGAGGTCAACAGCAAATACTCCGCTTTTTGCCTGCAGTGCAAACATTTTTTACAAAATACTGCCGAAAGCCGACTAAGACGGGATTTGGCGATTGCTTCCTGGAAATTGTGCTTTATTAAGTTAAAATAATTGAAGAAAATGAGATTTTAAAACTAAATCAGCTATTCTTTATTTTATTGATTGTCTACATTGTCTACGCGTAGAGAATAGACCATTGTCTACAGTAATAGTCTACGCGTAGACAATGGTGTAGTCTATATCACGTAGACTACGCGGCACAACACTGGTTTAAAGGCATCGTATGAACCGAATTCGGAATCCTGTTTAAATTTAAGAAAATTTTGACGTAACCGCAAAAAGATTCAAATATTTTTGTGGTAAGGAAAATCGCTCTGTTGCCGGACTATGACCTATTACCAGAAAAATCGTTAAAAACAAGCTTCCAATTAATCAAAATGATCGGAAAATGTTGTTAATGAAATCTGTTAACTTATTTTGTTAATTAAACAATCAAAAATCAATGTCACTTAATTTAGGTTTTTATCGAGTGCAAGTCACGATTCAAAGCAAGGTTTTCTTAAGGTGTAAGTTAAGAATTTGTATTTTTTGTTTTTAGTGTTTCATAATGAGGTTCAAGTTAATTTTTTTATTAATTTTATATATTTTTTTTAATGATAAACATATTCTTAACTCAAATCTAACGTAATTTATAAAAAAATCTCAAAAGTGCTTAAAATAAAAAAAACTTCCGGTAATAGTTTTGGTAATAGCCCCAAAGAAATAAGTCTAAAGGCGTTAAATCGCACAATCTCGGTGGCCAGTTAACCATGCATTCAAATCGCTCTAGCAACTATGTGGCATGTGGCATGTGGCATGTAGCATCGTCGTGTTGGAACCACAAGTCGGTATCCATGTCATCCAGTTTAGGCCACAAGAAGTTACTTAGCATCGATCTGTAGAACTCACCGTTGACGGTTATGGCAATGCTAGTTTCGTTTTGGAAGAAATAAGGACTGATGATTCCGCCGGACCGAAATCCGCACCAAACAATGACTTTCTCGGAATGCATTTGGTGCTGGTGTATTTCGTGTGGATTACAAATTTGATGATTTGACCACGTTGTTCAACGCTATAAGCTTCCATGGTGATTTGCCATATACTACTGAACAATTCACAACAAATTTGGCAGATGTTGCTTTAACAACATGGCCGCTATAACCTAAAAAACTTCGAGCGTCCTTATTGAAAGACCCTTTATTTCCGGAATATAAGTTTTTAATTATTTATTACAATAAGTTAAGTTAAAAATCATATTCTGGTAATAGAGTTCAAAATTCCGGTAATAGGATTTAATTAAAGCGGTTTGTTTAACCCTCATCATTTATAACCCAATTTTAATTAAAATCTGTTGTAAAACATTCAGTTCAGCTTTGATTGAAAAAAAATTCTTTAATTCTTCTAAAATGGCCAAATACCTATTCTTAAAAAAAACTTTAATCATAGGGCATCCTATTAGTCCTGAGAAAAAAAATCACAAATGACCCAAATACAATATGTGTGAGTTTTTCTAAATACAAGATTAGGGTTAAATTAAATTGGTTATATAAAAATTGTCTGCCCAAAAACTGTTGAAAAAGCTAAATAACATTGGTTGTGGCTATAATATTGTTATGTTGTGTTTGAGTTAAGAATTAAAATACATACGAATTTCTTATGGTGTTGCTATTAGTTGTTAACTCGTATATTTTCTGTTACATATTTTAGTGACATTAGATTGCAAAAATAATAAAATGTTTTATCCTCTATTAACAGACTTTGAATTAATTTGCTTATGTTTTTTATGTAAATTACCGTATTGAAAGCTTTATGTTGTTATGTTTTTTGTTTTCTCATATTTTTTTGTGTGTACTTGTCTAAATTGAATTAGCTTTTTGTGTAATGCATAGAAATTTGATTTTATATTAATTTGATTTTAATTTTTGAATTAAAAAACTTAAAAATAAAAATTATATGCTTTTAACTTAAAAATGTTCTATACTCCGGAAATAGGCCTCTTAATTTCCGGTAATGGGACAGTGGATATTTTTATAGTCCGATATAATTAGAAAAAACTTATTTTAGAAAATCATTTAAAAACAATTCACTGAACTCATTTTTTATAAATTTCACACGTTTAATCAAATTTAGAGACCCCATTTTACTGTAAAATACAACATAAACCTTTTTTTTACTATTTAATCAAATTTTGTGAATTAAAATAGGTAAAAAATATCAGTTGTGGTCAACACAAAACTTTCTTCTACAAAATCTACGACCCTGCGCAATTTACGCTAGAGCCCTGTCGCGTTGTCAACCTAAGACGACCTCCCAATAAATTCTTGGTTTATTCAAAAATATCAAAAACGTACAAAATTTGAGATAACTTGAGAACTGTAAAAGATATAAATTTACGGTAAATGGCAAAAATGTAGAAAATGTTAACATCTTTAATTATTCTTTTAACTGATTTGTCGAAAAACCGTTAGTTTGCAAATTATTCGCAAAAATATGATTTTTTACATATTAATGAAAATATCTCAATAACGGTAAAATATAACGGATAACGGTAAAAGACAAAATTGTGCAGAATGCCATTCTCATTAATTCACTTCATACATTCAGTCAGCAAAAACCCGTTAGTTTTCGAGATAATCGCAAAAAACTGTTTTTTTGGAAATAACGGTTTATCTCGATAACAGGTGGAGATATCGAGTTATAGCTAAAGACAAAAGTGTGGGAAATTTTATTTTCTCCAAGTTTTGTCATACTTAAGGCCACTAAAAAACGCGTAGTTTGGAAGTAAATCGAGAAAAACGAAATTGCGATTTTTGAAAAACCGCCATTTTGGATACTTCCGGTTAACGGATTTCCACCAAAAGTTGATAGGATCGTCCCATTTCAGGACCCAACATGCCTATAAAATTTCATGGCGCTAGCTCTATTAGTTTTTGAGAAATCTTGTACACAGACTGACAGACAGACTGATAGACAGACTGACAGACAGACAGACAGACTGACAGACAGAAAGACATTTTTTTAATATCACTCCAATCAACTCAGTAGTGATCGGGAAATGTTTTTTAGGCAAAATTAAGAGGTCGAAATTTTTCATGAATACAATACCTACTTTATTATACTCCGTAGAAGAAAGTAAATGTTGTTGATGGTGTTTTTAGTTTGAATAGTGAAAGTGATGAAATAATAAAGTAAAAATGTGAAAGTTCTTACAAACTTCAATTTGTGATACTAGTATTATTAAGAAAAAGGAAATAATTTGAACTAGTATATGACTGCTAGCAATATATTTAACTTTAGGAGTAAATTTCCGCGTTCATGCGATATCTCATCTCATCAAAATTTCTCGTGTAAACGCCAGTGCCAAAATTTTGCCTACAACGCAATTTTTGTGGCATATCGAAAAATTAAAATACCTTTTTTAACTAGATAATCATAAATAAGAATTGAGACAAACCTTTTCTAAGCATACAATGCGTTTTATCAGTTTTTTGTAGAAAGGGAGGGGCGCCACATACAGGTTTTGCCTCGGGTGCAGCTTTGCCTTGGATCGGCTCTAATTAGGTGCTGCCGAATCCATTTTTATTGAAATGTTACATATTTTGCGATAAAATGAATGGTATCAGCAAAGATTAGGTAAATAAAGATAAGAATCCTAGAACAAATTTTGGGGTCGCAAAAGAATCCGACAGCGGAAATGGAATTTTTAGTATGCCTTGCAAAACGATTATTTTCATCAATATTTTGACTCTTAACCGTCAAAAAATCAATAAAAATATTTCATTTGCATGCTAACGCATTGACATTCATTACTCTCCAGTATTTTGCATACATTTTAAAAGTTCTATGAATAGTTCTGTTGTTGCTGATGATATCTTTAGTTATCTAATCTTTGGTATCAGTAAATAAGCCCCACAACTATAGTTATGCTAGAAAATTTTCATGTTTAATCTCAATCTCTTCGCTTCAAAACAGCGATCCGAATTTGGTACACTTACCTTATTTGTTAATTATGTGTGCTGGTTTAAAATCAAACTTTTTTTTCTTTTGAATATAACATGTGAGAAATTTTATTTTTTATTAATTCTGAGCATTTTTTTCAATAATCAGCTTAAAAAGCCCTTTGTCAGATCTTTTAAAATAAGGGGTGGTCTTGCTGTTGTGACGTGTTTTTTGAGGGGTAGTGACGCGTAGCATGTCGAGGGGTGGGGGTTGAAAGCGAAATTTAGCGTAACGTGTCGACATACACGTGTCTTCCGGTTGCGGCGAATTTTAGTCCTCAAAATGCTTTTCCGACGTACACGCTTCTTAATTTTTAATAAGAAAAATTTGTGTACAACAAGCGATCGCTCATGTGTTTGTGGTTCTCATATATGTGTTGTATTTTCAGCTCATTCCCTTACTAGCTAGCACCGAGGCAACATCAATTGCCAAAATAGAAACTGCCAACAATAGAAGAATAAGGACTGGTAATTTGTTATGGCATTTACTTTTTCCTACCTACCTAAAAAATAAAACTACCTGCAATTGGGATTTCACTATTTGCATTCAATTTTTGTTTATTTGGGATATGTTTACGAGTCGGTGGCTAAGCACCGACTGACTCAATGGAATTACGCACGCATGCATACTGACGTGCTACACGAGCGACTTCGTTTGTGTGCGTAAAAGAAGAAGTGAAGGACCACGATTACACAGGCTTACATCGTGTCTTCACTTGGGATTTTTCATCGCAGAGATTTTATAATTGACCAATCAGAGCTCGAGTTGATGACGATATCGCCGTCAAATCGAGCTCTGATTGGTCAATTATAAAATCTCTGCGATGAAAAATCCCAAGTGAAGACACGGTGTTAGTGTGGCGCCACAAATCGACTCTTTACGGGCGAGGGACTAAAAGTCAGACAACGGTTTTGATTGAAGCATACGAGCAACACCCCGGTTTATCTGACATTCACAAACATGGAATTAAATACAAAAAAAAACTTTTCACAAACACGAAATTAAAAACAAAATAGCCCAATTTCCATTCGTTTCATTTTCTTTTGGGTTCAGCTCAACCTGTGTAATCACGAGAGGTTCAGTGTGGAAGTTCAGTGTGTCTGCGTCTAATCGTGGTCAAGAACACTTTTCGAGTGGCGACTTTTCCCCTCTTGCCGCACTCGTTTCTTTCCTACAATTTGGTGAGGCTGAGGCATGCTGAAGACTGAAAGTTGAAACGTGTACGCCCTCGCATAGACAGCAAATGTGTTATATAGTGCTATGAACCGCTGACGAGAGATGTCATTGGAAGTCAGCGTGTTTTTACTAATTTGGTTGTGTACTTAAGTTTTTACTTTCCTCTTCCATAGAGGGAAAGTATTGTATTCATAACCAAGGTCGACTCGAGGCTGATAGAAAATTTCTGATCAGTACAAAATTCGTTTTAGGCAAAATTATGAGGATGTCCGTGCATCTGTCTGTCGGTCTGTCCGTTTCACGTATCTTAAACAACTCGAGAACGCATTGACCTAGCGGCTTGAAATTTTTTGTAAATAAGTTTTACGAAAATCATGGTTTTTTATCAACTTTTGGAAAAGTGGCGGTAGCTATAACGGGTACCACCCATACAAATATTTTGAAAAAATACCGTTTAACTGAAAATTTTTCAAAACCTATACGCGTTTTGGAAAAAATGAATATAACAAAATTTTAAGGATTTAAAATTTTCTACATTTTTGCGTTCACGATTTTATTTGTATCTCTAATGCGGCAGTCACACGACGCTGGTTTGCCAGCGCTAGTGGCTGTTTGGCTCTCAGCAGCACAGTGTGAACCCTAGTGCGTTGCTACTGCCAGCAGCAGCGTGATGATTTCAGCAGCGCTAGTGAAGTGTAGACCGTTCTACTTTGCCAGCGCTACTAGGGATCACGTGACCCTATCGCATGGTTTCTGAGCTGTCAAAAGTCTGATAAGTGGTAAAGTTTGTTTATTGTAAGTTGTTATTTTACGTTTATTTATTTAATTTTGTGTGTTACGTTTATTATTAAAAAAATCTCCCAGATTGAAATGTCAAAATACTGTTTTGCTATTTGCCAGCGCTACTAAAGTATAAATCGTCTGAACCCTCTCAGTACGCTGGCTGCTGTTGCTATTTGACAGCGCTACTAACCATCAGCAGCCAGCGGCTGGCAAAACAACGTCGTGTGACCGCCGTATAACGGACGGTTATCAAGATATTTGAAAAAAATTCAGTTTTTTTGAAAATCTCTCAAACGCATGCATATAGCCAAATTTTGTAGAACATTTTATTTACTCTATTGATATTTGCGTATCTTTAACGGCTCTGAAGATATTTGAAAAAAAAATATTACTATTTTTAACATATTTTTCCGAAAATAAATATTGCAGAGGAAAGTTTTGTGTTGATCACAACTGATATTTTTTATTGTTTTTATAAAGACGAAATACTTACATTAAAATAGTTACTATTAAGAAGTTTTCAACAAGAATTTTATTTTCAGAATATGTTGATACAGAGGAAGCGAAATCCGTATTCGAGACCAACTATAGCCATGTTTATTACATTCTATATGATACATTTGTGCAAGCAGAAACCAATCTAAGGCAAAGAGGTGAGTTTCTTTAATTAATTTGTGTATTGTGGAACGATACCTTTACATACTTGGTGTAGTCAGAAAACCGTAAAATTTATGTCAAACTTAATTCGAGTTCTTCTTTTAAACGAGATATTTTTGTTATTTGTTTAGTAGATTTTATATTTTATAAACATTTTAAATAAATGTGTTGATATTAAATAATTAATATATTCTTTATATTTATTGCGAACAGAATTAGCATTTCATCTTGGTGAGTTCCAAACACTAATTTAAGGAATGCGTTTTTTTAAATTTAGCTTGCCTTTATGACTTTCTCATAATAACTCAGTATTATTGAATTAAAGAATTGAAGTTTAAATCATTTGCATGGGTTTTTTTCTGCCTTCATAATATAGATTTTGCTTTATGGTCCGAAATAATATTTTCCTTTTTAATTCGTTTTACAATTGAGGTGTTAAGTGGTTCCAAAGTTTAGTTGTGTGCGAAATAAAGAAATTTTTGTATACACAGGGATTCTAATTCGGATTTTTGGATTATTCGGCCAATTTTCATTATTCGCATATACGGATATTTTTATGTTAATATATTTGTATTCGGATATCCGAATATTTTATTTAAAAGAAATATGATTATTTTAATTTCATGTAAGCTTGCTTACGTAGAAAAAGTTTGCTAACTTTTAAAATAATGGAGATCCAAATAATTCGGTGAGGGTCGAATGCATTTGAAGAGTTTTTGTATGGTCTGTCAAATTTTTGGAAAAACCCGGTTTTCGGTTAAACCGGTTTTTAAGACTTCGGTTTAAACCGGGCCGGTTTAACCGGGTCCAAAAAACCGGTTATTAAAACATCGAAAAACCGTTTTGTTCAAATTGGGTAGGTTAGGTCTGAGACGCAACAAATACACTATAATACAAACAAAAACGTGAAGTGTCATATAATCCATTAAGGCCCGTTTGCTGAAACAAGTCATAACAATTTAAGTTGTGCTTAGCCTACTTAAACCATAGAAATTCTGGGTCTTAAATAATTTAAGTTGAACATAAGACGCTATCACTTGTTTCAGCAAACGGGCCTAAGAGGCCATAAATCATACTAATATATAAAAATGAGTTGGTGTCTGTCTGTCTGTCTGTCTGTCTGTCTGTCTGTTCCTCTTTCACGCAAAAACGGCTGAGCCGATTGACTTGAAATTTGGCATGAGTGTCTGTGATAGTTCTGGTTCCAACATAGGCATACGGAAAAGTAGCGCGAGGGGTGGGGGGAGCAAGGGGAGGGGGTAAAGTGATTTCGAAACTTAGTTTTTGCGCTATGTTACTCTTTCGCGGGGAAACTACTGAACCGATTGGCCTGAAATTTTGCATAGATGTTCGTCGGGGGTCCAGCACCAACATAGACCCATTAAAAAGTAGCCCGATAGGTGGGGGGAGTAAGGGGAGGGGGTAAAGTGATTTCGAAACTTAGTTTTTGCGCTATGTTACTCTTTCGCGGGGAAACTACTCAACTGATTGGCCTGAAATTTGGCACAGATGTTTGTCGGGGGCTCAGCCCCAACACAGACCCATAAAAAAGTAGCCCGATGGGTGGGGGGGGAGAGTAAGGAGAGGGGGTAAAGTGATTTCGAAACTTAGTTTTTGCGCTATGTTACTCTTTCGCGGGGAAACTACTGAACCGATTGGCCTGAAATTCGGCATAGATGTTCGTCGCGGGTCCAGCACCAACATAGACCCATTAAAAAATAGCCCGATAAAGGATAAAGTGATTTCGAAACTTAGTTTTTGCGCTATGTTACTCTTTCGCGGGGAAACTACTGAACCGATTGGCCTGAAATTCGGCATAGATGTTCGTCGGGGGTCCAGCACCAACATAGACCCATTAAAAAGTAGCCCGAGAAGTTGGGCGAGTAAGGGGAGGGAGTAAAGTGATTTCGAAACTTAATTTTTGCGCTATGTTACTCTTTCGCGGGGAAACTACTGAACCGATTGGCCTGAAATTCGGCATAGATGTTCGTCGGGGATCCAGCACCAACATAGACCCATTAAAAAGTAGCCCGAGAGGTTGGGGGAGTAAGGGGAGGGAGTAAAGTGATTTCGAAACTTAGTTTTTGCGCTATGTTACTCTTTCGCGGGGAAACTACTGAACCGATTGGCCTGAAATTCGGCACAGATGTTTGTCGGGGGCTAAGCTCCAACACAGACTCATCAAAAAGTAGCCCGAGAGGTGGGGGGTGTAAGGGGAGGGGGTAAAGTGATTTCGAAACTTAGTTCTTGCGTTATGTTACTCTTTTGCGGGGAAACTACTTAACTGATTGGCCTGAAATTTGGCACAGATGTTTGTCGGGGGCTCAGCCCCAACACAGACTCATAAAGAAGTAGCCCGAGAGGTTGGGGGAGTAAGGGGAGGGGGTAAAGTGATTTCGAAACTTAGTTTTTGCGTTATGTTACTCTTTTGCGGGGAAACTACTTAACTGATTGGCCTGAAATTTGGCACAGATGTTTGTCGGGGGCTCAGCCCCAACACAGACTCATAAAGAAGTAGCCCGAGAGGTTGGGGGAGTAAGGGGAGGGGGTAAAGTGATTTCGAAACTTAGTTTTTGCGCTATGTTACTCTTTCGCGGGGAAACTACTGAACCGATTGACCTGAAATTCGGCATAGATGTTCGTCGGGGGTCCAGCACCAACACAGACTCATTAAAAAGTAGCCCGAGGGGTGGGGGGAGTAAGGGGAGGGGGTAAAGTGATTTCGAAACTTAGTTTTTGCGCTATGTTACTCTTTCGCGGGGAAACTACTGAACCGATTGGCCTGAAATTTGGCATAGATGTTCGTCGGGGATCCAGAACCAACATAGACCCATTAAAAAGTAGCCCGATAGGTGGGGGGAGTAAGGGGAGGGGGTAAAGTGATTTCGAAACTTAGTTTTTGCGCTATGTTACTCTTTCGCGGGGAAACTACTCAACTGATTGGCCTGAAATTTGGCACAGATGTTTGTCGGGGGCTCAGCCCCAACACAGACCCATAAAAAAGTAGCCCGATGGGTGGGGGGGGGGGAGAGTAAGGAGAGGGGGTAAAGTGATTTCGAAACTTAGTTTTTGCGCTATGTTACTCTTTCGCGGGGAAACTACTGAACCGATTGGCCTGAAATTTGGCATAGATGTTCCTCGGGGATCCAGCCCCAACATAGACCCATTAAAAAGTAGCCCGATAGGTGGGAGAGTAAGCGGAGGGGGGTAAAGTAATACCGAATGCAAGTGCTGGAATTTTTTGTTAGTTTGTTAACCCGTTCGGTAGATGTTTTTTTCTATGGGGGTTAAAAATACTCTCTATACAAATTAATGATGTTTGCGCTATCAGTATTCATTTAAAACAAAAAAAAAGAAAAAAACCAAAAAAAAATTAAAATTTTTTATTTTTTACAATTTACGTCCACTGTAGTCCAGCTTTTTACTCAAAAAATCAAAATTGGGTGACAAATGCACTTAAAGGTGCACTAAATGAGAATAGAGTGTTGAAAATAAATAAATAATAAGTCAATTCAAATTTTTAACTGCGTTGCCATATGGTATCAAAATACCGAATGGCTTAATCATTTTCCGAAGAGAAAAAACTAACGAACAGCATGCAGGCTACCTAATTTTTAACCAAATGAATTTAGTTTTCCTAAGTTTTTTTCTGTTCACGCTTTTAGCCGGGCGAAGCCGGGTCCAAATTCTAGTGGCACAATATAATATTGTATTTGGTTTAGAGTGCCTAAAAAGAAGTGTTTCTAACAAATCAGTTGAACGAAAATTGGTTTAAAATTATTTTTCCGTACAAAAACAATGATCGGTTTTTTTGAACGATTTTTGGCTTAAAAAAAAACACCGGGTATAACCGAGCAAAAAAAAAAAACACCGAAAAAAAAACAGTTAACCGAAGCAAAAACACCAGGTAACCGGTTTAACCGGTTCTTTTTTGACATCCCTATCTGTCATAACTGTAAGCTGCAACATTTGAATCGTCAATTTCTTCAGTTATTTAAGTTAATCATCGAAATAAAGCAAGCCTAACTTCCAAACTCGAGTTATAATACCCTCTTAAAAAACTAATATATTTTGGATACGGAAAATAAAAAAAATCCTACAAATTTATTGAAAAATACGTAAAAAAACAGTGTTTCTTAACTCTTTTCGTTGGCATACCTCCGAGCGTTGTATTTTTTCGCATAAACTGTGGTATTGTAAGAAAAATCATTGCCTAGCACAATTTTTTTTTTTGAAAAATGACATTGAAAAAAATATGGCCCTGCTTCTTATAGACTTGTGATACAACAAATGTCTCGCGAACCAATTCAGCTAAAATTACGTTTGATTTTTCTCATTTTATTTATCAAAATTTTGACAAGAGATTACACTTACAAATGAAGAAATTTGGTATTAAAATGTCTGATATGAACAGCATTTCGTTATTGTGCAGATTATACAATGATCCGGCGAATAAAAACTAGTTTTCATAAACACATAATGTATTTACAAAATCTGAATTATCCGGATAACGGCAAAATTTATAGATTTATGAGAAAATGTAGAGAATTTTAATATCTTCAATTCTTCCTTTAACCGTTTTTTTTTTCGAAATACCGTTAGTTTGCAAGTTTTTCGCAAAAATTATATTTTTATTTTTTAATGAAAATATCTAGATAACGGTAAAAGATAACGGATAACAGTGAAAAACAAAGTTCATTTCACACATTTAACCACCTAATTTTCTAGAGAATCGCAAAAAACTGACTTTTTTTAAATAAGGGTATATCTCCATATCGGTTAGAGATAAAATTTTCGAGATATTCAGATATCGAGTTATAGTACAAGGCAACAATGTGGGAAATTTTTTTGGAAAACGCGTAGGTTCGGAGTAAATACCAAAAACGAAATTGCTTTTTTAAAAACCGCCATTTTGGTTACTTTCAGTTAACGTATTTCCACAAAAAGTGGATAGGATCGTCCTATTGCAGGACCAAACATGCCTGTCAAATTTCATAAAGACAAACTGATACACACTTTTGTAATAAAGCTTCAAACGACGCAGGAGTTTTTTAGACAAAATTAAGAGGTACGATTTTTTTAATGAATACAATACTTTATTATAGATACGTATAAGATAGTAAGATATCAGTTGTGTTCAATACAAAACCTTCCTCTGTAATATTTAGTTTCGGAAAAAATATGTAAAATTTTTTTTTTTTTTAAATATCTTGAGAACCGTTAAAGATACGTAAAAAGCAGTGTTGAAAGCTTTGTTTTGTTATTTCGTTCTTTTCGCTCTTAAAAGTTTCGCTCCCAACGACAAGAACGTTTACTGCGGTTTCCGACTCCCGTTCTCCAGAACGAAAATGATGTGCAAGCGCAATCGTTCATTAAAGAGAGAAAGTTTGAGCTCCACGTTTTGAACACTGGTAAAAAGCGTTGAAGGAAAAATTCAGGAAATTTTATTTTCTTTAAATTTGGTTATATGGAGTTTTTCATAATAGCGCTAGTTTCCGAGAAATTTTCGTTGAGATCCGTTAGACATACGTACAAACCGTTAAAGCAAAAAAATGTAGAAAATTTTATATTCTTTAAATCTTGTTAAATTCATTATTTCCCAAAACACAAAAGTTTCGATTTTTTTTTTTAAACGGTATTTCAAAAAAAAATGTTGTATGGCAGGTACCCGTTAACAGATAACGATAATCAGTTAAGAGATTTCAAGTTTTCACCTTTAGATCAAGAACTCGTTAGAGAGCATATAACAGCACAAAAATCTACACCAGTGGTTCTTAACCTGGGTTCGATGGAACCCCAGGGGTTCAGCGGAGGTCAAAACACACACTTTTTGTTTTTATGTGAAAATCATGTTATAATGGTTTTGTTCTTTGTTCTTAATGATTTTGTTCTTTAATGGTTTGTTCTTTAATGGTTTTGTTCATTTTGTGCACCTATGTATAAATACAATTTTTTACCTATATTTTGAATTTGAAAAAAATCATATTTTATTTTTCCAATTAAGAAGGGTTCGGTGAACGCGCATATGAAACTGGTGGGGGTCAGTACCTCCAAAATGGTTAAGAACCACTGATCTACACCATCTTCCGCTCCTTAACCCCTTTATCTGCTATGTATTGTGTAAGAATTTTAATAGTGATTCCGGTATTGGAGGGCGAATTTTACGCACTAAATAAATGTATGGGACGCAATGAGAGGGGTCCAATAAATACAAAAAAATATTGGATTTTGAGTACAATATTTTTGTAAGTAATATTATTCGTCGTATAGAATTAAGTAGGCTAGAAAAATTAGTTTTTAATTTTAATATTTACCCAGAGATCAAAACAGCGCCAACTCAAAAATTTAGATCCATTACGATTTTTGTTTTAAATGCATTTCCTGTACAATTAAGTAAACAGTAAACTCCTTTTATGTACAACGACACGACAATCAGTTTTCATCATTTCTGAAAGTTTTTTTTTGAGTTGACGCTGTTTTGATCTATCTTATAAATATCAAAACAAAAACCAAATTTTCTTAAAAAAAGGGTTTTAAGTTAATCTGTTATGATATTGCCATTCTAGCTATTCATTCTTTCGTTTCGATAATTTGCTTTGTTTTTCCAACATTTTACAAAAATCAAGAACAAAAAACAATTTTCATTTGACTTTCTTTTTGCATATAAATATCTGTTTGTTCATTAATAACAAAACATATACTGAAAATTTCTTTAGTACACAAAGCACACCGTGAAGAATTGGACGGTTCCTTATGGCTCCTAGAAAAGATACTCTGCCTATTGCCGGAGCTTTTGGCCAGAAGATGGCAGTGTCATTCCCTTGGGAGAATAATGAGCAAACTTCTGCATCCCGGAAATAGCACAAAGCTTCGACGAGAAGGCGTCAAGTATTTTTTTAAACATTCAATTATTTAATTTATGTTAAATCTTGTGTACTTTTAGGTACTTTTTATTGTGGTATCAATCTCTTGGAGAAAATGCTCCATCCTATGTTCATTCCATGTTTGGTGAATTAGTTCCTGGAATGATGGTACCGCAGAAAGGTACGAATGGTCCATCAGAAATTGAATTCAATACTAGCGATTTTTTGAGTCATCCGAATATGAAAGGCGAATTGGGTGGCTCAGTTTTCCATGATACCAGTGTCCATCCTGTCCAGAGCGCAGAAATATTTCCACTACTACCTCCTACCGCAAGTGAGCGGTCGGCAGCTCCCGATCCGAGAGATGGGCTGGAAGTTCTACTTAATAGCATGGTACAAGCGACCGCACGATTAAGGTGGCGTGATAATTCGACACAAAGGCATATGAAGTGTTTTGCATTCTTACTCCAGCGTTTCAAGGAAATCTATTTGCCAGTATTCTGCCCATATTTCGACTATCGCACGTCAATTTATGATCCCAGATTGAATTTACCAGCCATGAGATCAGTTAGCAAAAGAGAAGAAGTAATGAGCTCTTGTGTTGTAGTTCTCATCAATTGGATCTCAAGGTTTACTCATGAGCGCAGCTTAAACACAAAATTAGATAATATTCAGGTTGAGGAAGACGTTGCTGAGTACTCTAGCTTACTGACTAACTTGCGATACACACAGTCGATTTTGGTTCGCGATGTTTTGTATTCAACCAGAGATAATGTCAACTTTGTTCATGAAGTCTATAGGCAGGCTTTTCTACTTGGCTTTACATCGAAATCTCAAATCGAAGCTATTCGAACGGCAATCACGATATATAGAGATTGGATGACTGGAATACCACCACCGTTTCTATTGGAATCTGATGAAAATGCACCGGAATCTGGCACACCGCCGAGAAGTCAGCGATTACGAACAGATTCATATCTTGGAGCGATAACAAAAGAGAATTTACTAGTTCGAGCTGGACTACAAAACGTACTTCAAGTTTTCGTTACGAATGCGGCGAATGTATTTCTTATACAAACCGGGCATCTGAATATTGCATTGCCCTCAAAGTCACGGGAATATCGATCTACACCTCTCAATGAACAAACAGATATCTGCAAAAAGGTACTTAACGTCTATCGAACTATGGTTATGAACACAAGAATGGAACCGCGTACATGGGAGCAACTTCTTCTCGTGTTACTCCAGATAACATCAATAATTTTGGATCAGCCAAATGCAACGGGTTCGAAATCGGGTAATTTAGGCGGACGTTTGGGGCAGGCAATCTTTCAAACATTAATTGTTACATGGATCCGTGCACATACAAACGTCCCAGTTAATGTGCAACTATGGGAGAAGTTTTTAGGTGTACTATCGTCGCTCACCTATCGCGATGAATTGATAATCGAATGGGACAAAACAATGCAAACATTGACCAGAGTTCTGGCTCGATATGTTTACAATTTGAATTTGCAAGACCTTCCACTCGATAGATTAGCTGAAAACAAGGGCAAACGACGTCGAATTGGAAGTGTCTGGCAACAGAATTCTAAAGAAGCTCGAGATATTCAATCGTCAAGATCCGCTGATAAGAAACAAGATTCCTTAGATGACCAGGCACCGAATAGCTTATTAAGCAGCAACCAGAATCCAAATCAACATCGAAGTGTGCCCGGAACACCTTCATTAAATCGGAGCTATAGCGAAGGCAGCTTGGCACCATCGAGAAAATCCAGGGGACGTAGAAGGCTTAAAAGTTCTGCTAAGATTCCAGTTCTTCCGACCAGTGTTGAGCATTCATTAAATTTAATGCTAGCAAATAGGCCAGTTGAAATTAGCATAAGTTCAGAGACATTGAATTCCACCCGGATATCGCATTGTAGCCAAGGTGATACGCTGCGTCGAGCGCTATCATTGGACTCGGTCCATCCGACCAAAAACAGTGACACTACTGAAGAGGATGGTGAGAGTGGAAGAGGCTCACGATCTCCATCGCCAACGGTATCCAGTGGAATTGAAAGTGGATCAATTAAAGACTCTCCCATGCAAATCGATGTCCTGGCCGTAGATTCATCAAGTGTCGACACTCAGGAGGACAGTAGCTCTTCAGATCGTCGATCGATTATTTTGGGCGGCACAGCCAGCGGCTGGTTACCAGATGTTGCGGCAATTATGTGGAAAAGAATGTTGGGAGCATTAGGAGATGTGAATCGCATTCCAAAACCGGAGCTTCACGCTCAGGTGTTTAAACATTTGCTGGACATGTCGACGAATTTGGTAAAGATTAAGCAAAATCAAGGAATATCACCCGATAATCAGAGTAGCCCCCCGCCCCCGTCTTTAATTCCACCTGTCGGAATTGTGACGCCGTGGTGCTATGGCGCTCTAGCTCTCGACTCACAGTACAAAAAGGGCAAACTCTGGGCTATTCAATTACTATGCACACTATCAAAGCATGGAATTATGAATAACAGCAATCAATTGCCGCTGTTCTTTAATGTTCTACATAAGGCGTTGACTGGTGAAGATCGGGATATTGTTTACGCGGTATTGAAGCATTTGGATGGTCCACGGTTTCTTAGCTTATTGCTTCCAGGTCATACATTATTGTTATTGGATTTGGTTCATGCATCAGCGATTTTATTGACATCTCTCGAAACAGGCAAACACACTCCGCGTGCAGAAGTTGCTTCTCTTCTCGGCTCACTTCTTTGCTTCCCAGCAACGATTTTACCCAAGCCTGTACTGCAGCCATCAGAGCAAATCGAGTTGATGGAGTGCCCGGATATTCAAGATCACGTACTTAATATTGTCCTAAGGTGTGCTCGCCGTGAACCATCTTCAAAAGCGCGTTGCATTGCTGTTTCCCAATTGGGCCAATGGGTCCTACAGAAACTTTCGAATCCGACTTACGCGAGGAAGGGATTCTCACAGAATATCCCACACCATCAAAAATCGCATAGTAATAATCAGGATGTTGAAATTGTTTTTAATCCACGGATCAAGGAGGTGGTTCAGACTCTATTACAAGCTCTACAGTTTAAGCATCGTGCAATTGCGCGGGTCGCGTGCGATTCTTTAAAACTGTGCTCGGAGAGGGGTAAGGAAATTGCATCAATAGAACGACTGCCACACCTCATAGTTACGGCATTGTGCAAAGCTCTGGAGATACAAAATATCTCTCATCCTAAAGATTCGGACAAAATAGTTTTGACATCGTTAATTTTGTGTCTCGGTGAATTTTGTATGGTATTACCATTGAATATCTTGTTGGAGCCAATTGGAAACGATAAAAATGAGAATTTGATATTAAGTGTTTTACGAATATTACATCATATTGCAGCCGGCACCAGATCAGATCGCATAAAATTGTTAACTTCTGATGAAGACTTTGATATGCTAATAACATTAGATGATGTCAACGATGGGAAAACTTCTGAGCCAAGTTATCAAACTGTAGAAACAACACAGAATTGTATAACAGCGATCCGGTTATGCGCTAAAACTGTTGCAATGCATTTAGTGACACATTTAGGGCATTTCCCAATGGGTATCGGTGCCTCGAGATTAAGTTCTTTAGTCGAGGAACAAGACGACGTTTATTTCAATCTGCTGCAGCAAGCCACTCAAGAGGTACACGGAACCAGAGATTCCGTCGATTTGTCAGCACCACAAGTTCTTAATGCTTCAAACATACAACTTTTTATGTTGACGAATAATTTGGTGGCAAGTTTTATAGAATTACCAGCCCTTAAGTTGCCCGGCGGTGGAGCTTCTGCTGGCCTAGTAACAGCAGAGAAACAAGTACGCGTGTTATTGCGGGATCTGAATGGCAAGGCGTGTTGGGATGCATCAATTTTGTATCGAGAGCCAAAAATCAATCGAAAAGTTTCGGACGAAGCGATGAGCGTCGATCGTTATGAGGCATTGTCTTCTGTTCCACGAGCATTCCAAATAGGTAAAAGTATACTGGGCAATGTTCCATTGGATCCGCTTACATCGACTATTGGGATACAAATCAGTACGCCCAGACATACTTTGCGTCATCGACCACCAAATGAGTTGCCTGTCGCTAAAGACCTAGCACCGGATCTTGATCAGCTCGATGATGTAAGTATTAAAAAGTTATTCTGTTTACTTGCTTGCACGTACTATAGAAGAGGTTTAATCTCGAGATTTGCCCCCGAAATATTTTTTGGGCCCTAAAATAACTGTATAGAAGGTCGTCAGTCTAAAACGAAACTCGAACCAGGGGCGGAATGTGATCAGGTTTATATACGGACATTATAGTGCTTTAATTTACTTTTTTTTTTTATCGAAGAGCAGAAAACTCCGCGGCCATAGCCAAAAATTCGCTTCCCTTCATAGTGTTCCCAGCTGAGAAAATCATATAAAGTTGCAAAATTGTCGGCAAATGACGATACTATTCAACCCTTAAGGAATGCGTCTGGTTTCGTTTGCGTTTGTGACTTACTTAACATAAGGTTCGAGATCACGACTCCTCTCTCTCTCGGCACTACAACCGGTTTCCGTTCTTGGCCTGCCGATTCTACCCACCACCACGAATTATCTTTCAAAGACTTCCTTGTGCCTGCCAATCTGCGATCTCCTCATCCTCTTTGGCCACACATTAAAACTACCTTTTATTAAAAAATGGATCAAAACCGATTCAGCGGTTCAGGCAAAAACAAGGGAGAGGGTTAGCGGTGACAAGTTAAGTTAAGTGCACACGATATGATCACTGTTCATATTTTTGAGCAAAAAAGTGTCCCAAACGTGTTCATATCGTCTGAACACCATATTTTTGTGTTCATACGTATGAACACAAGGCATATGAACACATTTGAACATGCCGTGAGCAAACGTATGAACACGACCTGTTCATACCGTGTGAACACTATTTTGGGACCGTATGAGCCCAGTTTGTAAAATTCGGACGTATGATCACAGATATGAACACACTGTAACATTTGAACATGGGCTAAGTTTTCAACATGTTCAAATGTAAAATTTTGAGTCAAATTTGTACGTAAATTGATGTTTTCTGGTTTTTATTTGGGTCTAGTAGGTTTTAGATTTGTGGCGTGGATGGCTCAGTCAGCTAAGTGCTTGCCTTGTGATTCAATGAGCAGTGGTTCATATCCCACTCAGGGTAAAATAATTCGATTCGAATTTAGAACTTTTCTGTTCATGGACTTTAATACATGGAACAGTTTGGTCTTCACCTCCCGCCGCCCGAATGCTCCTTCAAGCACAAATGTTCAAAAGTGTGCTCAAATGTTCTTAAAAATTGTTCATATCTGTAATTTGAACAAAACGTTCATATCGTCTGAACAGTGTTCATACGCGCAGAAAAAATATGAACACAATGCATTTGATTTGAGCACATATGAACACACCTAAAAATTTGAAGCTTTGGGACAAAATGTTCATATCGTGTGAACACCTTTCATATATTGTATGAACATATGAGTATTTGAAGCTTATTAGCAACATATGCGGTATGTTCATAAATATGAACAGTGATCATATCGTGTGCACTAAGCTTTAGGTATATTTAAGTGGTCAGGAATTTTGTTGAAGGCACGACATATTCAATAGTGAAAACCCTATTAAATCTCTTAAGCTATCTAGAAATAATAGGAATGTATTTTTTTAATGGCTGATGCTTGTCGTCCAGATCCTTTATTGAACACAGAAAACTATCACCCAAATGGTTGAACGGTTAGTGTCAGGGGAGACTGCCGAAAGAGAAAATCTGTTGAAAACCAACATGATTTAATAATTCAAAATTTTAGAAATTACCTCTTACAATTTTTTTTCAGTTGCACTTCGCTAAGTCGAGAACCTCTATAGTGCTGAATTCCTCGATAACTCGAAGTTTTTTTTTCATCGCCTTCCGGGTCTAGATATGAAGGTTCTACTGTATATAAGACTGAAATCTATTGTCTATTATCTAACTTACAAACAGATAAAACCATCTTTTATTAAACCACTTCCTACTTATTTTCAGCTTCTCCAATATATCGGCCATACAAGTCCGGAATGTTTAACATCAGCATCATCAGCTTTGAATACACCAAATATTTCACCACTTGGCAATCAATTAGAAGCTCAAACAATTTCAATAATTCTAAATCAACGTGCAATAGAACAGGATTATGTACAAAAGCAAAATGCAATCAATTTAAGCAATCGCGATAGATTAGTTGTTGATAAGGGATATGATAGTTTTTCATTTGATACCGTCAACAGTAGCTTGATTAAAAGCGATTTACCATTTTTATATAGTCGACTTCTATTTAGCCAACTGGGTTTAGCTGGCTGGGAACGACGGAGTCGAACACATTTACTTAAGCGAACTGAGAAACTTTTGCGAGAACTTCGCAATGTCGATCTTCAAAAGTGTCGAGAAACGCATAAAATGGCTGTGATATATGTAGCTAGTGGACAAGAAGATAAAAATAGCATACTTAAAAACTCATGTGGTAGTAGTACTTATGAGATGTTTGTGTCGGCGCTAGGATGGGAAATTGAATTGGAGACGCATAATGGTTTCCTCGGAGGTCTGCCACGTCAGGGATGCGGTGCAACTGCGCCTTACTATGCAACACCATTTTTGGAAGTGAGTTATTCGCATCGTCTAGTTGTGTGAAAACACGAATTAACATTTCCTTTAAATATTCTTATAGGTAATATATCATGTCGCAACAAGAATGCCAAGTGATACACCAGAAGCAATCTTAACTAAAACACGTCATTTGGGTAACGATGAGGTCCACATTGTATGGAGTGAACACTATAGAGAATATCGTCGAGATATCTTACCAACCGAATTCTGTGATGTGCTTATCACAGTTTATCCGCTAAAGAATGGCCTATTTCGTATAACAGTGAATCGTAAACCGGATGTTCCATGGTTCGGACCACTTGCCGACGAGAGTGTGGTTAGTGGGGCATGTTTAGCTAGTCTTGTTCGAGCAACTGCTATAAATGCAAGCAGAGCCAAAAGATCATCTCTATCATTTTTCCAACAATTGTAAGTTATAATACATGTTAAAAATTGTTTTTGAGTCTAACGTATGATTTATTTGTCTTATATAGCTATGAAGAACGAAATCGTTCGTTGGAAACAGTTTCATCGAGATATAAAGAGAGTACAACATTCGAGGAATTTGCATCACGCGTGTACAGCCCAATGCCGATAATAAGCAATAATATTAGTTCGAATTCATCTGGAAGTGCTCCTTTGGCAGCTGCATTAATCGATCATCACAGAACATCACTGAAAGGTAAGAAAAATTTCTTACCTGTTCTCTGACGAAATCAGCAAATAATATGAATAAAAATAGACACACACACACAAAACCGCTGCATTTTCATAGGGCTTGATGTTCATATCGTCGTTGTACAAGAATAGTATCCATTGCGTCACTGTTTTGGGATTTTGAATTATTATAACTACGTGAACGAGCTTTCTTTTCTATTTTTTGTTTGCTGAAACTACCGAAGTTCTTCGATGTCATCCTGCCATAAAACTAAGTTCAAAATTACATAAGTTTATTGCAAACTGAAAATTTTCAAATTCGATTTTCTCGAAACCAAAATCGACTTAAGCCTGAGTTACATTGCGACGACAAGGCGACACGAGACGTCGACGAGAGTCGTCGGAGTTGTCAAAGTAATTTTCAACGTATGCTTTTGTATTGAATTGATTACATTGCGACAATAACGCCACCAAAGTTTGAAAAATTGAACTTTTGTCGCGACGACATCGAATGACAGTTGAATTGTTTGGTTAGGTTTGGCTACTTTGGTTTGGCTACTTTAGCTTATTACCACAGATATTTGTTACAAGTTGCAATATTTAAAGTTTCGGAGAAAGTATGTAGAAATTAATATGTTTTTCAAATATATCACGAACCATTAGAGATGCGTAAAAATCGTTCACGCAAAAAATGTGGGAAATTTTATTTTCTTTTATTTTGGTTATTTTCAAAAAAGTATCAGGCACCTGTTACATCCGTTATAGTGGACGTTACTTTTCTGAAAGTTGAAAGAAAACTACGATTTTGGTAGAACTCATCCAGAAGAAGTCGCTAGCTCAGCGCGTTCGCGAGTTATTTAAGATATGTACGAACAACGGACAGACAGATGCACGGACGTCCTCTTCATTTTGAGTCCGCGCATTTGTCAGAAAGTTTCTATCTGCATTTTTATGTGCTTAGAATAGTTGAAAGATCAGTTAGAGAGTAGAAGGTTTTTCGCAATTTTGGTTTAATTTAAAAAATGCATATAGGTAGAAATTATTTTAAAAATTTCCGCCACTGGCGAGAATTTTTAAAGTCAAAGGTCAAATACATCCTTAAATTGACCTAACAATTGCGAGAGCGACGTATCTGCATGTTTTGTCCTTTGTTAGGTCCGGATTTTGCCCCCCATATTCCAAACACTGCAAAGAACCATGCAAGAAATAGCGTTTTTCGTGCCTCGGGGTTAACTTTTGAACCCGTGTAGTTTTCACTTTGGTTGAGTACTTTTTGGAAAGGGGCACAGTCTCTAGTTTCATCCATATATGGCGTCAAGAGCCACAGGATTGCAGGGGGATGGTTTTTTCACAGAAATCATGGCAAAAACAGAAGTTGTGCCCCCGAGAAAGTTCGTTAACCCCTCGGCATCCCCCTGTAATTCGGTGGCTCTTGACGCCATATATTGATGAAACTACAGACTGTACCCTTTCCAAAAAGTCCTCAACTAAAGTGAAAACTACATGGGTTCAAAAGTTAGCCCAGGGGCACGAAAAACGCTATTTCTTGCATGGTTATTTACATCGAGCTAATGGCGATTTTGGCGTCCTTCTATTTGAAATGGATTTTTACCGAATGATGTTTTCAATTCTTTATCTTCAAACTTTTTAGGTTTATTAGCGCGTTCTTTATCTTCTGTATCTAAATCACCATATCTGAACCGCACAAACCTTATCGGAAACGTCTATCAAATACGCTTCTAACAGCAAACGACTACTTTCTACTGCATTATTATTAATTTTCTTTCTTTTTTAAATTATTATTAATTTTCTTTATTGAGCCAATAACTTACAAATTAATACACAAAAGAGAAAAGAATCTGATTCATAAGTCAACTTAAAATGTGCTAACTTGTACATCGAACTTAAAAATATAGGCGAAAATTATATAAATCAAGATTGAGCTTTAGATAATCTACTATTGGTTGATGAGTTGCTCAAGAGTGACTGTTTGGTGCGGTTTATGGGCTGGCGGCATCATCGGGCCGTATTATTTCCAAAATGAGGCTGGTCAGGCAGTTACTGTGAATGGTGTTCGCTATCGTGAGATGATAACGAACTTGTTATGGCCCGAATTGGAAGATATGGATGTGGACGATATGTGGTTTCAACAGGACGGTGCCACTGGCCACACAACTACCGAAACAATCGCTCTTTTGCGCGACAAATTTAATGGCCGTGTTATCTCACGTGGTGGCGATGTCAATTGGCCGCCAAGATCATGTGATTTGACACCGTTGGACTTCTTTCTTTGGGGTTATTTGAAAGAAAAGGTGTACGTCGATAAGCCAGCAACAATTCAAGAGCTAAAGGATGAGATAATTCGGCACATTAACGGCATAGAACCTCAATTATGCCTCAGCGTCATCGAAAATTTGGACCATCGGATGGAGGTGTGCCGCCGAGGTCGCGGCGGCCATTCGATTGTGTATCTTTTCATGGTTCAAATTGAGTTAGTCTGAAATTGAGAAATGTCAAATGAAATGCAGAAAAAAACTTGACGTTTAGGTGTGGTTCACATTCAACATCGGCCCTTAAAATTTAACCACCCTTTACATATTAAATATTATAGCCCAATTTTTATTAACTTTAAATTTTGTCATATCAATTTAAAACGCGTAGTTTGGGAATCAATCACGAAAAAACAATTTGGGATTTTTCAAAAGCCGCCATATTGGTTATTTGCTGTTAACGGAATTTCACTCAAAATTAAAGCGACATTTTGTGATATGTTCTTGTCTACTTCTAGGTTGGGTTCAACATTCTGATTTAGTAAATAAGGATATGCAACATACGCAAATTGTGAACGCATCGCAAATTACAGCAGCTTTGGACAATCCATCACCTCGGCCCTCCCGCAAACTTCATCCATTTAAAACAGTGCCCAAGAAATCAATCCAACATCAAGGTAATACACCACCAGAAAGTCCGACATTGCCTGGGCGCAAGTTTAAATAGCACATATTTTTATAAATTTATTTTAATTTAATGCTATTTATTTAACATGTATTTAATTTTTATTGGATTTAAAAAGGAGAACATTCCTTTGTCTTTTAGCATATTAAAGATATTTAATTTACATTTAATAAAAATCGATAACTTATTCTGGAAAGTTTTCACTATATTATCATCGCGAAAACTTTTTTTTTTGTCATTTTGATGAATGTAAATTTTTTTAAAACGTGATAGCGAAAACACAATGGCGCGTCAACGCGTTCGTAAGCTTTGACATATCAGCGCACCAAGCACGCTTTGACAATTGAATGCTTTGAAGCGTCTGTGCTAAAACCTAATAACGCTTCGTAAGAACTCCATGCTTCACTATTTTTATTTCAAATAAAATGGAAATAAAGAGTTTATGTGAATCAAAAAGCATTTGGAAGACATAGAATTTGTTGCAGGAGTAGCACACAAAGCACACGAATTTAAAAGAACTGTTGATGATGGTGGATTCAAGACATAAATATTGAAAGAGATGCGGACGACTTCTTTATAAAATAAGTTATTTAAATAAAAGTGACGATGATCCTTAGCATCTTTTAACGTCACTAGAATAATCGGCGAATATATTTGAATTATTTTTACTTTATTTTTTGTCTTGTTATTCCGCATTTTCACACAATTTCGATTTTAGATTGCATAAATATTAATTATTTTTCTATTTTTTAATTAATCGTTCCATAAATGCATCATTTGCCCCACCATTTTTCAAAAATCACTCACAATACGCAATTTTCATTCAAATTTCAAAGCACCAACGCGCCTGAAAGTAGAAAGTAGATCTACTCCAAGCGTCAGGGCGCTTTGAAGCGTCAAGGCGAAGCGCCATTATAAATCGTCCCATAGTAAGCCACGGGTTTTACTTTTGAAGCGTCGAAATGTCAAAGCTTACGCACGCCTTGACACGTCATTGTGTTTTCGCTATAACTTCCATTATTGTTTCGAGTCATGACGCTGAATTTGAAAAAAAATCTTTTATCATTGTTATTGTATCTAGATTTTTTGCATATGACTTAAGCTGAATGATTAAATAAAATTATGATTAATTTGATCAATGTCAATTGATTTAAATTTAAACTAAAGTTGAAATACTTTTCACATTTGAAGCTATTAAATAATGTTGTATTATTTTTGGGATTTTTTTAGAAAATCACTTTAATTGATATTTAGAGCTGAATTCTGAGCACGTTATGTAAGATATGGCAAAGGCAAAAGCATGTATGAGCGCAATATAAAAAACCATTTCTGGTAATAAAATACTAAATCCGACTTCACAGCGGATTGATTGTTCGAAAACTGATGAATAGCCGTTATCGATTTTTTCTAAACTTTAATTTTTTTAAATTATGTCAAAATTTATATAAATATAAAATATTACATCGATTAATTATTGATTCATTACAAAGACCGTTGTGCAGCTATTTTATTACATATTTTTTGTATTTATTTCTGAAAAAAAAATCAATCGATTTTCATAAGAAGAGCATTTTTAAAACGCATTTGACCAAAAGTTACACAGTTTGTGTTAAAAACAGTTATTTATTTCTCAAATATAATAAGGAAAAATATATAAAAAATTCGAAATAAGAAAAATAAAATAAAAATGTTCGTCCATTCTACAATTGTTATTTTTTTAAGTTATAAAATATTTATAAATTGAATTATTGTTTACTACTTTTAACAACAAAAAATGCTGCTTATATTAAAAATTGCTATATAACAGTATTAAACTTAGACCATTAATCAAATAAAACATAGATTGCGCCACGAGAAAATGACGAATAATGAATAAAACAAATTTCAAAATAATAAATGTAATAATAATTGCAATAATAAACTGTAGTGAATAACAAACGTTCAGATTAGCAACTTTCGCTATTGTAAAGTTGATTTAAAATTTGAATTATCGCTCTTACGGCCAATTTATTCACTAGGAGTTAAATCGCCTTAACTCCCTTAACTCACCTTTTACATGGAAAATAACACTAGCTAACTCCCTTAACTCACTAACTCGGCTTAACTCCTAGTGAATAAATTAGGGGTTAATGACGTTATTCTCGGAATGTCGAGCCTACTGTCGCAATCTTGTTTTCTTTGATTTATGATCCTAAACTGTAACTCGTTTTTCCACTTTTACGTGCTTGTGACAACAAATCAACAATTAAAATATTAAGGCAAGATAACCTATAGTTACAAATTATAAAAAGCAAATTTAATTCATAAATAAGTAATTTTTGTTATAAATAAAAATAAATTTAAACGTAAAAAACTGATCATAATGTAAATTTAATTAAATAAATCCATCTGTAATAGTTGTAATATATTTTTAATGCGAATTTTCATTAAATTCATCTATTTTTTAGCATATATATGGGGATATTCATTCAAAGTATTAACTAGGCTGCCGTTTTTGCAAAATAATACTGATCGATACACATTTGGAAACGACAAAACACACGGCAACGTTTTTTGCAATTCTACTAAAATTTTTTATGCATCAATTCGCCCAACTAACATTTCGAGCTTTGATATGTCATTTCGTGCTTTGCCACAGACGGACGGACATGCTAAATTCAACTTTTTTTTATCATTCTCAACACACTGGTGTAATTCATTTTTGTGTGTGATGACGGGATCTTGGCGTTACAACCGGTAAGGCAAATTTAATATACTCTTTGGTTTCATCGTACGGATATAAATATAGCCCTATACCTCCAGCGTAGGGGAAGATTTCAAGTGTTGAATTTAGGTGTAATCTCCGATCGACTACCGTTGAGGTTTTTTCTCCATTAAGTCCATATAATTCATCTGACGATTATATTGCTGTATGTATAGCCATAAGCTTTAAAATTACACTCTTTTATAGGTATAACCAGGTACGTAATCCCCCATCGTAATCCCCCGCTATACGGACGCTCGTTTTACGGAAATTCGAAGTTACGGACATGACTAATATAGGAACAAATTCGCTATACGGATAAAAAAAAATCGCTATTACGGACAAAAAATTTTTTTTTTTTGAATCATAGAAAAAAATCAAGAATAAGTCCTCCATAATTATGTTGTATTTATTGTAAATGTACATATGTTGTATTTATTGTAAATGTACCAACCAACCAACCAACCAAATGTACATACTTAATTTCTCCGAAATTTCTGACACATTTTGTGTATACACAAAAGAGAATTAAAAAAAGGCAATAAAAAACTGCAGTGCGGTGTATTTTTAAAAAATCTATTTGCTATTGTTAAGCGAGAACTCCAATTGGGCAGAGGCAGCAGCAGAGGCAGAAGCAGAAGCAGAAGCAGCAGCAGAAGCAGAATCTGCTTTCTGTCCCACAATGAAATTTGAATTCTGACGAAACTAGCAGAAACCTACGTAGAAACAGCTACGTTTTTTTGTCCGCGGCATGATTTGTCCCATAATATTTTGTTGGTTTTAACATATTCAATTGATTTATGCTCCATTTCAAGTAGTATAAATATTTTTTTTCTATAATTATATAGTTTTCTCATTATTCTAGTGGTTAAATAATTATTTTAATATATTATACTAATCTGTTTCGTATTACGGATTTTTTTGGTACGCATCTATCTATTTTTAATACGATCTTATACTAAAATAAGTTTCTTTTTACGGACATTTCTATTGATTGGAACCCATCTATTTATTCCCAGTACAATCTCATACTAAAATTTCGTTTTACGGATTTTCGATATACGGACAGTTTCCGTAGAACGCATCCCGTTCGTAAAGCGGGGGATTACTGTATAACATTTAGAAAGAGAAATATTTTAGGAAGAAGCTTTCGACTAAAATCCAGCTTTATGTAGAGCTATAAAAAAAACTATCAAAGATATTTAAAAAAACAAAAAATTCACGTCATCGGTCACGGCATCTCCCGGACCGATTTTTACAAATTGGACACTACATTCAAAATCATGAACCTCAAAAACCCCCAAAAAGTCTTTTTTCTGGAAAATTTTTGAAAAAAGGATCACATTATTCTTACAGCATTTTTCGCTCCAAATTTTGAAATCAGATCCACGATCAGGAACCTGATAAAAATCCCCAAAAAGCATTTTTCCCGGGAAATTTTCTTACAAAAGGTTACATCGTTATCTTCACAGCATCTTCCAGTTCAAGTTTTAAATTTTAACATCAAAATATCAAAATTCCCGTCGGACTGTATATGTGTGTAAAATTTCAAGTGAATCGGATATGTGGAAGTGCGTTTAAAATAAGGCCAGAATAATAAAAACCAGTGTTAGGGATAATCACCCTTTTTCTGGCGTTAGGCAGCTAAACCTAACGCATTCGATTCGACTCGCTACGCGATCGGTGTTCTGAAAAACGGCGTTTGCTGTTTAAAAATACGGCAAACATCGCATGCAAACGCAGTGTCAAAAATTAGCTGGTTGTATTTATTTCTTCGTTATGCAAGTGAAAACGTTTGATTGAACTTTGAAAATGGATTTAACACTCCCATTATATTTGTTAATGTGGCAGGACGCGGTAAATTTACTGAAAAACCAAAGAAGGTTATTGAGAGATTCTTCGAACGAAATGAAGTTAAGTGAAGACTCGTAACTATACTTTCATTTTGTCGATTAATAGGTCAAATTGTGAAGTATTTGTTAAACTTGGAGTTCCCCTCCTATTTGAATAAAACGCTTTATTATTCATGATTCATAAAATTGAAAAAATATTTGCCCAACTTGCATTTTGTCAATCACAGCCAACACCAAACGCGAGAAAACTCACGTAAGCAATTTAACCTCAAATATCAGCTCCCGGCGAATTTCAGAACAACGAAAATCGAATCGAATGCGTTGCTCCGCTGGATATCGAGTACATATCGAACAAACTAACGTAACGCCGTATCTCAGAACAAGGGTGAATACCTTTATTTAGAAATTAGTTTGAATTAATTTCGGTTGTAAGCAACACAAACACTGTCGCCGAAAAATTTCACTTCCTAGTAACTGAATCATACAACTAAACAAATACATAGTACAACATCTGATACGTAGGCCAAATACTTTATTTTTTGAAAATATGTTAGATAATTAAAAGACAACAAAATTGAGTGCATTTAGAAAGTGTATATTAGAAGAAAATACCTGAGGCCTTATTACCGAACACGATACGATTAGTTCGTATCGTAAATTCAATGTTGTTGTTAGTGTTTTACACTAACAACAACATGGAATTTACGACTCGATCCAATCGTATCGTGTTCGGTAATAAGGCCTCTGGATTTTTCAGTCAGATACTTTCAGTTTGAATACAACCGTGAAAAGATGTGAAATTTTATAAATTGGTACTATTTGGCAACGATAACAGCCTAGTTAATACAAGGGGTTTCCAACTAGTCACTTTTTTGTACATCTCGATAATCTTTAATAATATTTAGTGTCTTTGGTGCAGATTATTGGGATTATTTGTTGTAAATTATTGGAATTACTATTAAGATTTTTAAAGATTGCTAGATTATTTGAAGAAATTTAGAGATTATTAAGATTATAGAAATTGTTTTTGAGAATATTGGACTATTTCGAAGGATTTTTAGAGTGTTTTATAAAATGTCGTGCTTCCAATAATTGACGGTAGATGTCATAGCTTAAATTCCATCGCAGCGAAGAAGAAAATTTCAATGATAGCAAATTTTATTTTAATTCAACCTTTTATCACAAAAAAATCGAATATTTAACACAGAAAATTATGCGTATCCATTAGCTGATATAATTCTTTTTAAATAAGTAAGCAAATTCCCTACGTTTTCATTTTCGACCATTTTCCAAAATAATCAGGGTATTCACAGTCCTCTTTTAATTTTTGGTATTCGGTGTTTTCGGTAATATTAAAAGACTGAAAATATTCTGCTGTGAACATCCCACAGCACAGATTTGAGAACAGCGCTTTTATTTGATACGTGACCAAATCATGAACTGCGAATTTGATTGTAAAATATGTCACATACCTTTAAATCCATGTTTGATGTATTCTTTTGAATTTCTATTGTGGCAACGGCTATCAAAATTGAAAAAAATAGCAGTCCGATGAGATAACCAGCGAGAAAATTTGACAACTAAAAACATTACTAGCGCCACTCGCGGTTGATTCTTGATACCGAATAACCGGGCCGGAAAACACGACTCAATGCATGTCTACAATTACCGAATCCGGTAATTCATTTGTACATGAACCAAGTTACCGTCTCGGTAAAAATCTATTAAATTTGACTGAATTACCGAGCGGTAAATTTACCCGCAATTTAAAAGACGACTGTGAATACCCTGAATATGTAATCTCCATCGACAAATATCTAGAAATATTTCAATACATGCACGTTATATTCTGGCCATAATGTCACAGAAATAAACAATTGGTTGAGTATAAACACGAACGATTTTTTCTGCTGCGAGTTAGAGTTTGGTAAATTGGTTTTGGTAATTTTCATTTCGCTTTTAAAAAATAACCCCTTTTCACCAGCGGTTTGAAAATATCAACTTTATCACAAAATACAGACGAATTTAATTTAGTTTAGATTGCCTTTCCGTTAATTTTGAAATTTATTGCATTTATGTGACATTTTTTTTGTTAAAAATGTCCAATTTATCCTCGAAAAAGTAACAACAAAAAACTGCTGGCCGACCGGCTTTTATGTGGCAAGAACCTTACTTATTTTTTCTGATTTCCCAGTCATTATTAGGTTTATCGTACCTTTTATTTTTTAACAATAAATTTTCGCTAAATGTGCGTTTTTCATCGAATCTCACCACTCCGAGACTTTAATAAAATATTTGACAGATTAAACTAATAGAGTCGACCCTTAAGTTAAAAAGAGACAACTAGATATTCAGACGATTGATTATTATCGAGATTATTTTAAAGATTATTGGAACTATTAGCGACTATTTGAGAAAAAATTCGGATTTTCAAAGATCATTATTTTTTATTTGAAGCTATAGTAAGATTATCGGATTATTTATTTTTGTACGCCGATTATTATGAGTATAATCGGTAACCTCTTGAGTTAATACTTTTGATGAGTACCCCGCTATTCGAAGGAGTGGACCTCAATATTAGATTGATATTAACACAATTAGATTGATGTTAACACATATAATCTACATATATTGAAAAGGTGCATTAAAAGTACGGCATTATGTAGGCTTCAGGACCAACAACAAATTTGTCGGCTAGTAATGTAGTCTTCAACATTTCCGCATCAGGCAAGTATTAGATAAGTTCTAGGCATTTCATTTTTTGTCGTAAGTACAATTGGAATGCCCTTCTAATTATATATTTAGTGCGCCACAAGCAAAATTTTTTGAAAACCAATCGCTCATTTGAAACAATAGCGTCATAACTAAAAAAAACACGGGAATAGTGTGATTTGCACTAAATTCATGAGTACAACAATGTTACAAATGATGTCCCATGGCGAGTATTTATTGTAGAGCTAAAACGTTTTGTCAGATGAAAGAATATGTCAAAACGGGTCATTCAGCATTATTAACACAAAATATGCCGTAGGCGAAAATTTTCACATATTTAGTGTTAAATATACCTCTCAAATGACCCTACGCCCAACAATTTCGAATTGACCGTGGAGTCGGTATCCAGTTTAACAACCCTCACCCGATCCAATAATTTGGTTTCCAAAAATCATTTCTTCTTATAAAACAGTTTAAAGTTATTTGATGTCAGTTTGTTGAATTTATGATGACAACGAAACGAATGAATGCAACAAAAATTAAAATTAAACGTTCAATTCAGCACACTTTTTGTGCAATACAGAATATATGTTAACTGTATTACTGTAATTCAGTGGTTTCCAAACTTTATTTTACCACGGCTCCCTTAAAAATCAATTATGTTTGCTACGGGGTAAGGGGGTAGCATCAGCAGCATAGTAGTTAATATGTACCTCTATATGTTACGTATTGTATTAGCTGCACGTGCACTTTTTTTGTCAATACTGGCTAATATTCGCGCCTCCCCTTAGACTAGTCCACGCCTCCCTAGGGAAGCGCGCCTCCCAGTTTGGAAAACGCTGCTGTAATTGATCATTGTTTATTTATTCAAATGTTTGCACTGGTAAAGATATTTTATAGCTAAAAAAAATCAAGAGAGCCCTACTTAATATCTACAACGTGCGAGAACTATTCGTATATTCGATTTAGTAATGCATCGAACCAATTGTCGGAAACAGACCATCTGTCTGTCTGTCTGTTCGTCCGTGAAAACCATAACTTGCAAAAGGATTGAGCTTGAAACTTGAAATTTGGTATAGTTGCGTTTCTCGTAAATGGCAAGCCTAAGTTCATGAACGGGCAAAAACGAAACAGTTTTTTTCAATTTCCTCGAACATCATGAGTCGTATTGAAAAATTTATAAAGGTAATCATATTTACATATCCAGTTGGACCACTTCTACCCCCCTCCACCAGACAAATTGATTTTTTTCATAAAAATGTCTGTGCTCATATCGAGTATTTGACTATTGGCCCCTGGCAATTGTAGTTTTTCTTATGTTTAGCAATTGCATCTCTTGAAATTCAACTTTTCGATTCGGGAATCAAAAAGAATAAAAAAGAATCATTCTTTTTGGTTGTTTTTCGGTTTCGTTTTCGTAGAGCTAGAATTGGAGTATTTGTTTATCCGCTAGTCACTTATAGTTCTAGCGTCTCCGTCCATCCAAAAATTTCACCTTCTCCAAATTTTCGCCTCCCCACAAAAATGTCCATCCCTATTTCAAAAAATTGACTTTTGTTTTAAATAACGTTATATCTCGAAAACGGCTTGAAATACGACTTTTCAAGTTGATGGCTTCACAAAAGGCGATAAACTTGAAAAGTCACTGAATCAACAGACGGAATTGCTGCCAAGATTACGGTTAGTAAATAAATATTCCAATACGACCTATAGCATGAAATTCTTCAAGAAAAGTATTAGAAATCCAACAGGTCGAGATAATTAAGTAATTAAGTACTTAATCAGTAATTGAAAATTATATTAAAATCTGAAAACCATAGCATAATCGAAATCATGACGTTAAAATATTCAAGAATTATTGACGGTAGATAAACAATGAAAATCGTGTTATATAGTAAAAAAGAAATACTTTGAATTTCTTGAAATGCCTCTAGGTGTGTTTTTTTTTATTTCCATTCAAAAATAATAGCCAAAAAATGAAAAGCATATTTAACAGAACCAGTAATAAATCATCAAGCAAATTTATCAAAATGCAGGAGTGTCCTTTTTTATCTGTTTTTTTTCATTTTTTCTGCTCATAAGCACCAATCTTTAATCAGTCCTTAAGTTAATAGATTATGAGTCACCACACACAGCTGCCATTGCAAAATGATTGGATTGGTTTCCCTTTCTATGAATTAGAAAAAAATGTAAAGTAGCTCTCAACCCTCAAATAAACATTAGGTATAATATAGTGGCATTGTATCTCCCCCAAAAAAGAAAATATGTAAAAAAAAATCGATAAAACGCGATAGATAGATTGCCGCCGAAAAAACTATTCACCAGAGAAAGTCTGTCGTCCTTTAGCTTGACTAAACTAGGTTTACAAGTTTATAGGCTCTTGCTTTTCGTCTATAATACGCTCGTACTATGTGTGATTGTATGTTGATGGCGTTCTTCAAATGATATTCGTTATTCTATGGCTATGGAATGTTTTCCAGTATATTTTATGCTAAGGCAACCGAACCAAATTCAGAATTGAAGTCATCATCAAGTCAGGCTGGTGCCAGTAGTGCCGGTGTGTCTATCTCGTCAATTGGTTTCGCTTGTTTGTTTATTTATTCAATATTTCAGTTTGTTTGGCAAACGCTCGCAATCAACGCTCAAGTTCATCAATATGAAGTAGTGGTGAACTTACCTGTACTTACCTTTAGTGCATCATCTACACAAATTATTATCCTCGCAATTTTAATCACATTTTTTAATTATTCAAAATTGACAATCAAATGTGCTGTTTAATGCTTGTAAATTACTAAATCTTGTATTTAAAGTGTTGCGAAATTTAGGTGCTCAAAGTGATTACAGAAGAGCTGTGATGGGAAGTGATGCTGATAAATACGCAAGATGGCTAAAACACATGCAAAGTAAAGATTCTTTGTTACTTTCTTATACTTAATACATATAATACAGTATTGTATTCATGAAAAATTTCCAGTTAGTCTGTGTACAAGATTTCTCAACAACTTCTAGAGCTAGAGCTATGAAATTTTACACGCGTATTTGGTCCTGGAATAGGATGATCTCATCAACTTTTGGTGGAAATCCATTTAAAAATCGCAGTCTGGTTTTTTGCTATTTTCTCTGAAACTACACGTTTTTCAGTAGCCCTATGTATGACAAAAGTTCAAGTTCCTACACTTTTTTTTTGTTTTAAAGAGTCGATTTATCTATATCTATAAAAATTGATGTTTTATGTTGGTCTGTTTGAGATTTCAAAACTCAAAAACTACTGGACCGATTTTTACGCGGTTTTTTGCAAAATGATCTGCATTGCCAGGAGCAGGTTTTTAGCTATGTTAGATTTTCAAAATTCAAAACAGAAAGTCCTGTAAGGATAACGAAAATGTCCTTTTTCCCATTTTTTCCCGGAAAAATTGGCATTAAGGGGTTTTTGGGGTCGCTGATCACGAATTCGGTATCAGATTTTCAATATTCGTAACGGAAGGTCCTGAAAGGATAACGCAAATATCCTTTTTTCCGTTTTTCCCGGGAAAATCGGCATTTGGGGGTTTCCGCCGGTGTTAGATTTTTAAAATTCGAAACGGAAGGTCCTGTGTGGTAACGTAAATATAATTTTTCTAATTTTGTCTCCGAAAAACTGGCTTTAGGGGGTTTCCGTGGTCGCTGATCACGAGTTTAATGTTGGAATTTAAAAATTCTAAACGGAAAGTCCTTTAAGGATAACGCAAATGTCCTTTTTCGAATAAGAGCCAAATCTGCTGAGTGTAGAACCGAGCTGTTAAACTCAATTCTATTTTAAACCGCGGTTTGATTTACAGAAACAAAGTCACGATAACAGTTCTTTAATACTAGCACTGAAAGAACCATGCAGGATTCGACGATTTTTATGCCCCCGGGCTAACTTTTGAACCAGTTCGGGTTTCACTTTCGTAGTACATCCATTGGAAAGGTAATTTGCTCTAGTTTCATGGACATAAGCTCTAAGATGGAAAAATCATTACGCCTAAGTTAGCCCGGGGGCATAAAAATCGTCGAAAAATGCATGAAAAAATCAGTACCCCTAAGATGGCAGCTGACCATCCCCTGCAGTTCCCCGCCAAAAAAGAGCTTATGTCCATGAAACTAGAGCAAATTACCTTTCCAGTGGATGTACTACGAAAGTGAAACCCAAAAGTTAGTCAAGGGGCATTTTCGTGCATCGTTCTTTAAACACCTTTAATTTGCAAGCAGATATTTTATCTTATTATAGTCTTTTCCATTCAGACTACTCTAAAATGCAAGGCTGCCAAACTCAAGGGCTACTAATCGGGGATAGGTAAATGTTATGTTCCTCATTAAACTTGTGATCCGCAGCGCAAACTTAGGCCCGGATTATAGAATACGCCGCGGATCGTATTCAAATCCGACCCGCCTTGTTTTCAAAAAGCGTCCGCGTCGGATTGGGCATTATGAAAAGCGAAAACGGAATTCCAACTTTTCCAGTCAAAAATTGACAGTCGGCAGAAAGTTCTCATTTTTGTAATTTCAGTCGAACTGACACTAAAAATATTGCAAAAAATTTAATTGAATCGAATTGTGGAATCGAAAAAATGGGAAGTTTGTGTTTTTTTTAAACTATATGGTAAGAGAAAAAGCCGAAGAAGTATTTACATTGAGACTACAAACGCGATTATAAGGAGACGATTTTCTCGATTTGATCTTGCTCATAACGAGTAAGAGTTTTCTTAATTTGCAAAAAAATAGATGCTTTCGGCAATAAATGGTACAATAATTATTTGCATTATTTTTCTTTATTTTTATTCTCTCATAAATCTGCCACAATTCACCGAAAATCAATTTAAGCCAGAAATCCGCCACCTAAAAGCACACGGATTTGGATTTGACTGATCCGCGTCGCATTGAATCCGCTGGCATTTTTGAGAATAAGGCGAAAGCGGATTCTATAATACGAAAATGCAAATCCGCCACCAAAATTGGTGCAAATATTTACTATTTAACCCGTAGAGGTACAGAAAAATAGTAAATATTAAAAATTAACACTTTTTCTTTGAGACTAGAAGAAATTTGACACTGACGGGTCAAATTTTTAACTGTGTATTAAATCATATTCCATCACGCATGAGACTTTGAAATGGCAATACGAAAGTATTGCCATTTCAAAGTCTCATGCGTGATGGAATATGATTTAATACACAGTTAAAAATTTGACCCGTCAGTGTCAAATTTCTTCTAGTCTCAAAGAAAAAGTGTTAATTTTTAACACTTATAAATATCACTTTAGCACCTTTGAAATGTGTAAAAAAATAATAACACATTGAAATGTTAGGGTTACACCTTGTTGGGAGTTAACTGACTTTAACACTTTCGAGTTTCAAACAAATTGGGACTTGAATGTTTTAAAATGAAATTCTTTATAGATCTGAAGGTAATTGGAAATGATGTAGTATTAAGTTTTATTTTCTTAAAAATAATGTTACTATACAGAAAGAAAAATATGGCAAATTTAATCAAAACGTCTTGGATAAATAAGTTAAATATGGGTTCAAAAAAATATTGAATTAAATTGAATGAAAATTAAAATTGTTATTATATTTTTATTTTTAAAAATGAAAATTAAAATTGTTATTATATTTTTATTTTTAAAAAAATAAAAATATAATAACAATTTTAGTTTTCATAAAAAAAGTGAAAAAAAAATCGAGTCGAGATCGGGACTCGAACCCGCTCAACGGATTTTTTTCTGTTTTTAGGGTTTTTTTTTAAATTTATTATTATTTTTTTTTTAAATAAAAATAATATAATTTAAATAAAAATTATAAATAATAACCATTTTTATTACTAATAATTAATATTGTTCAAAATAAAAACAATAAAAACCATGTTGCATTTTAACTATGCTCCGCCAAAGGAGCAAGCAGCCCAGTAGGCAAGGCGCGCAGAACTCACAAGCGAAAGATGTCAGCAGAAACCAAAAACACGATGGTTCGAATTCCATACGGTGCTAACGCGAATTTTTTTTTCTTCTTTTTTATTATTTTTATTCATTTTTTTATTAAAAACAATGAATAATAGTTAGATGCATTTCATGTAAGTCTTTTAATTCGATAAAAATGAAAAAAAAATTACCAAATTGATTTTGTTTTTCCCAAGACTGATAAGTGTTAAGATTTTTTTAACACTTTAAGTGTTTATCTAAAATGACACTTAAAAGTCTCAATGATTCAACACTGGGATCCAGTGCTAAAGTAACACTTTTTTAGGTGTGGACACCATGGAACACAAAAATGTGTTAAAAATTTCTAACTGTGTAGGATTAAGGATTAAGGACGTCCAAAGGTTTTTTTTAATTCAGGGCAACATAATGCAGTTCTAGAAAAGCAGCGCTAGGACAGATTAAAAAAATTCCCCTGAACGCCTTAAATAGAGGATAATGTCTGGATAAAACAGATAAGCTACAAAATTAAATTCAGTCATTGCAGTCGCTGCGCTTGAAATGCTAAGAAGAGCTAGTGCAGTTATTCGATCTTGTACCATGGCATTTCTAAGTTCACCAGACGATTTAGACCCGGGAAGCGCGGCAAAAATTTTCAAAAGCTAGTATACTTGTGGAAAAAATGAACCATTTTTCGTTCACATTTCTTGAAAATTTCGATTGTAGTAAAAATTACAACTAATTGCTTCCAATTTTTATCTAAATTCTTATTCCAAACCATCTAGATTTTCGTTTTGATGGTACATCTGTTAAATCTCTTTCAGCTATTCCTTTGCTTCGCTTATTTTTTTGTAAAAATTTTGATTCTCAAAGGGAAGACGGGGTTGAACCCCCTTTATCTATCCCTGCCTAGACATAAACATTGCGATTCTGATAAACTTTTTGACTGGATCGTCGCGACAAATCTCACGCGAACTTGCTTGGGCTATGCTGATAGTCGACAACAGCCGACCGAATTTAAACTTTTTTCCTTCTACAAATGGTTTATATCCGCATAAAGAAATTTGAACTCCACGATGCCAATCAGAACAACACGACGCCGAAATTTTATTGCTGGTGAGATGCACTTACCCGTAATAAATTATGTTCCCAATAAACATGATATTGTAACAATATTTTTCTTCAAATTTAACGTGAGGTTTTTATACTTATATCGGGCTTTAGGGTTCGTTTACTTCTGATACTTTATTCTGCGAATTTTATTTTTCGACACAAAATTCATGTTTCACAACCGTTTACACTACAACATAGCATGAGTTTATTCCTGAAAGACTCCCGAACTTGAATTTTTTCATACACAACTGCCGGAATAAATTCAAATTTATGAATCACGGGATTAATTCTCAATAAAATTCACTGATAAATTCTGAATAAAATTTGCGGAGAGATTCAAGATAAAATCATAAGTGTAAACGAGGCCTTACGGTCGACATCTAGAATTTGTAGCGGCTTTTATGTTCTTTGCTTTTTTGTGCTGCTTTGCTAAAACCAACGAACTATATTGGAATATGAAAAACCATTTTAGGTAAAAAAAATGTCATCTATTAAATTACAATACTTTTATCATCACAATGCTTTCTAATGCAAGGTGTAACCAAATGAAAGCTGACGTAGGGGAAATATGCTTAAGATGACATGCAAAGAAAAAACATATATTGTGATCAAAATTTAAAGACAAAGAAAGTAAATTTGTTTAACTCTTTCAGACCTGATGTCCCACCAGTGGGACAATTCCTCAAACTAGTTTTTACAGCTATCCGACGTTGAAATTACTGTTTAAATCCTTGAATGAGCCTTTTGTTAATTACGCAACTCCATAAAAACCAATTATCTGACTTTTTTGTCAGAAATATTTCATATTTTGTCGGAAGCAAACAAGTAATGTTAAAAAAAAATTGAAATTTAAGCTGTTTTTGATCTCTAACATAAGAATCTCACATCAAAAAAATTATTTCACCGCCAGAAATAATTCAGGTCTGAAAGGGTTAAAGAAATTAATTAACTAAAATAAAAATTGCATTTTCACAGCATTAAAAACATAATACTGAACAAAAAAGGTATATTTTTTTTATGAACCTAATGTGACATACTATGCTAGTCTTCGCATAACTCACAAATAAATTTCTTTCGGTTTCTTGATACATCAGCACATTGTGTGTAATACCATTTGGAACATATTGGCAGGAGATCCATTGTTCTTCTGATTTCGATTTTCTGAATAAATCATTACAGTAGATGCACGCTACCTTGTCATCATCATCCTCTTCAAAATCGCCAGTCTCGTCATCTTGATGAGATAGGTAATGGCCCTGATGAATAAAAAAGCAGCAATTACTTTTGCTTAAAGTGTGAAGTTAAAAGCATCTACTAGTTAGCAAATGCTTTAAGAAAAAGCAATTGCTTTTTTAAGGTATTAATAAAATGTTTTTACTTTTGCAACGAACACACACTGAGATATCTAAACGGAGTCTGTTAAAATAACGGTTAACCAAAATAACGGTTAACCAAGAAAACCGTTAACCAAAAAACCGTTATTTGTCATATCTATCGTGGTTTGGCTTAGTTAATATCATTCGTGAAAGTGAACTGCTATGAGTGAGATTGATTCGGAAAGTTCTTCCGAGGAAGACAACAACAGTCAAATGACTTTGACTCTTTTAAGAACACAAAATTCTTTTAAACACATCGCAATTACCTAATATTAAAAAAGAAAAGGAAAGTGCCACAAAGAATTTCATAAAAGAATATGAGAAGTCATTTGACAAGCAAATAACGTGCAAACAATCACAGAAAAAAATAAGTAACTTAAAAGCGACTGTGAAAAAAAGATTTGACAAAAATATAACGGGAAATAAACCAATTAAATATAAATCGTGGGAAAAAATTATTTTCGATCTTATGGAAGTTACGCGAAGCCCGGTTTTCAATAAGATACCAGGTAAATTAGTGGAACTTTTAAAGCTGGTTTTTAAATATTTATTGTTTAATAAAGGTGCAAGTGTCGGTGGAACATCAAAAGATCTACACTCCTTTGTAACAAATGCATCAGATATTGATATTGGTGATACCTCACAAGACAAGGCATTCGCTGCTTCCAACTGCTCCTCTTCGCCACTTTCACTTGATGCTTCTATAATTAGCATGCCACTGCGCTACCTTCACTATTCTTCAGTAAATGCTAAACAGATCAATCAAATAATTTTTTTATTCATATGATCTTAAGCAATTGCTTTTTAAAATTCAGCAAAAGCTATAAGATAATGGCATTTACTTTAATGTTAAGCAATTGCCGAAAGTAAAAGATAAATCAAGAATTTTTATTCATAAAGAAGCAAGTAATTGCTGAAAAATATTAGGAAAAGCAATTACTGCTTTTTTATTCATCAGGGCCAATAATACCCTTTTAAGGTGCTTGCGAGTTGTTCTTTTAGTGCATGTTTATTTATTTTCATAACACATGCATCGAAAATATGCCTTTCGATACCTCCGTAGCGGGTCGAAAGTTGCGTTTTCGGCCCTAGGGGCGAAAGTGCGATTAGCAGGCCGAAACTGTGTTTTCGCGACGTTTATGAATGAAACTGAACGAGTGAAGTTATAGCTATACGAGCGCAGTGTGATTTACAATAGTTGCGCATTGTCGATTTCCATTTTTTGTTATGTTGATTTTTCATTTCAGTGGGGAGAAAAACTGAAACAGCTGATCAGCACTTTTGCATTTCACATTGTATTTTGCGTGTGATTTAGTTGAGCATTACCGATTTCCATTTTTTGTTATGTTGATTTTTTATTTCAAAGGAAAGAAATTTAAAAATTAAAATCTGTTTTTTACCAACATTTCTTAGTAATAAAACGAATTTATAGAATATAGTTGTTTTGTTTCTTTTAAAAATTCACTTCTGCTGAAATCAGGGGGCTTCGCCCCCCGAACCCCCTGACCGGGGCTCCGCCCCTGGACCCCGCATGTGGGGCTTCGCCCCCCAATCCCCCTTTTGCATTACTCTCCAATACCAAAATCGCGCTTAAATCTCAAGGCATATTTTCAATGGATTTGTTATGAAAAATTGTATACGCAACTCGGAGCGGAGTCACCGATTTCACTCGTGTGATATCTGCCCTCGCTTCGCTCGTGCAGCTAACTTCACACTCTTGAAATCGTTGACTTTCGCCCCTTGTTGCGTAATATACTATTTTCTGAAGTTGCAATTCGAAAAAAAAATATTCGAATAAATATAAAAGCTGTACAGTAATTTCAAAGGTGAATTCGCATTTTCAAGACGACATAACACCAGAAATTAATGATATACTGATTTGTGTTACATTACTGACTTGGAGCACAAACTCTCCACTGTAATATTTTTATAGTATTTTTATATACACAAAAAAAACAAAAAACGTCGCTCTCCAAGAAATAAATGCAAACTGACGATTACTACTCATTAGGGTGGAGCGAAAAACACTAAAATTGTCGGATCGGAACCGTTGGGGTCGCAAAAGTTGTGTCTTGCTCTCAACAAAATATAAAAAAAAATTGAGCTTCCTGCGATGATATCTTTTGCCCCCGAAAGTTCGTCAAAGTTTTGATTTTTTGGGGAAAAATACCGAAAATGTCAGGTGTTGAAGGCAGTCTTTTTTAGTCCTTATACTGTTTCTAGTATACTAATTTTTTATGTAAGGCATCCAATTTAGATATAAAACGTCTCTAGTTATTAATCCGTTAGACCTAGAACTACTAAGAAACAAAAACAATCACGCAAAAATGTCGAAAATCTAAGTTATATGAATGTGTGTTTCTCGAAGGAATCTTTTTCAACTTGTCACATCTACAAGATGCAAAGTCACTCTTCGCCCGCTCTCTTTAAGGTAAGCGACTCAGAACTCACCACGAGAAGGTGGCTGCACTTCGAGTTCCACCCACCACACCCTACCCAACTAACCAACCACGGGTGTTTTTGCTCAGATTTATAATGTTTTTTGATGTTGAAGACTGGCATCCCTATTTTTGTGTCCACATACTTCAGCTGCTGACTCAGTCACAAGTTTGACAGTCCTTTCAACAGCCTGAGTGTGGCAGGGAAGGTGTTGAAAAAGAAACCTGTCATCTATACCTTCTCCAACTACAGATTTCAGGTCTTCAATAGGGAGATTAGCTAGAAGAGGAGGTTCGGTAATATCGAGCTCAGACCAATGGATTAAGTCAATGTAATCCTTTGCAATAAAATTAATTGGTACTGTATGAAAGGTTCTTACTGGCTTGTCAGCATCATTATGAGACGAACGAGCCTTTATGATTCGGCGTACAGCAAGATCACGCACAAACTGTCTCTCATCTGCCACCATCGCCAAGAGAACGTTTTCAGGATGGCAGAAGAAGATATTATGGCTGATAACTCGGTCAACCAGATGTCGCTGATCTTTGGGTAAGAATCGAGAGTCCTGTATTAAGGCCCAAATGTGCCTCGCACCCTCAGGTCAGGAGGGTTTACATTTAATTCGAAACCACATATACTCGAACAACATATGTGGCAAGTGCTTTAAGCGCATTAGAAGGTGATTTAGTTGCAACATATAATCTTAAAATACGATTAGCGGCTGTTAACCACATAGAATGGGCCCAAGTCCCTGGGCTCTTACGGGACATTTCCAAGAGATAGGATTGGTCAGAGCTTAAATCACGAATAGAAATTAAAGGAAGACTACATTCAATTGGTTCAAAATCCACCACAGGTAAATTTTCACACTTCAATAATCCCTTTCCAATGGGACCTTTAAATGAGTTAGGACCAGAAGTCCCACCATCCAAGAAAGAAAATAAGTGCTTAACGGCAATTCATTGAAATGTAATAGGCATATTAGCCATTGCAATGGTCTTTCAAGCCTGACCTCGAGTAGTTTAATGACACCACCTTTATAACCGGTGTTAACATTTGTGCCATCAGATCCAACTGCCTGAATGTCATCACACTCTGCGTTCTTTCCCTCCAGAAACCTTATTATATTATCACAAAGAGATCGCGCGCTTCCAGACAGGGGAGTTACATGAATGACCCCAGTACTCTGAGTCGGGTTCCTTAACGAGAGAAATGTGCTCTTCATTTATGCTACGCCTGTAGTACCTGTCACATTCTTTAGAGTTGAAAAGAGTCTTGTCTTTCCTACCATCGAAATAAATACCAAGAACTGGTGATTGGAGGGTTTCAGACTTTTCTCGTAAAGTTCTTCTGATCCTGAGCCTCTCACGCCTAACTCTATGCCGATCAATAATGGAAGAAGGGTTATATGCAGATATGACCCCAACATCTTGGAGAATGGCGCTAGCAAAAACACCCGTGGTTAGTTGGTTGGGTAGGGTGTGGTGGGTGGAACTCGAAGTGCAGCCACCTTCTCGTGGTGAGTTCTGAGTCGCTTACCTTAAAGAGAGCGGGCGAAGAGTGACTTTGCATCTTGTAGATGTGACAAGTTGAAAAAGATTCCTTCGAGAAACACACATTCATATAACTTAGATTTTCGACATTTTTGCGTGATTGTTTTTGTTTCTTAGTAGTTCTAGGTCTAACGGATTAATAACTAGAGACGTTTTATATCTAAATTGGATGCCTTACATAAAAAATTAGTATACTAGAAACAGTATAAGGACTAAAAAAGACTGCCTTCAACACCTGACATTTTCGGTATTTTTCCCCAAAAAATCAAAACTTTGACGAACTTTCGGGGGCAAAAGATATCATCGCAGGAAGCTCAAATTTTTTTTATGTTTTGTTGAGAGCAAGACACAAGTTTTGCAACCCCAACGGTTCCGATCCGACAATTTTAGTGTTTTTCGCTCCACCCTACTACTCATAGTACCATAGTTAACCCTTTCGGTATTTTGATGCCATATGGCATCATGCTAAAAAAATTTAATTGTCTTATTATATATTTATTTTCAACACTCTATTCTCATTCAGTGCACCATTAAGTGCATTTTTGACCCAATTTTGATTTTTTGAGTAAAAAGCTGGACCACAGTGGACGTATTTGAAAAAAATTAAAATTTTTAATTTTTTTTTTTAAATTTTTTTTTTGTTTTAAATGAATACTAATAGCTTAAACATCATTAATTTGTATACAGAGTATTTTTAAAACCCATAGAAAAAAACATGTACCGAAAGGGTTAACAATTACTCAGCATTTCAAAAACAATGATGTTAGGTTTCTAGAAGATATGTTTTACGAGAAACTAAAACTATGTCATCTTAGCAAGTATGCCATCTTAATCATATTTCCCCTATACAGTAGAACGCGCTTAAATGCAACACGCGTAAATGCAAAACTCGTGTAATTGCACGCAAAATTTGTGCATGGAGGATTTTTAAGGCATTTTTCATATAAATATACACGGATAAATGAAACACGCTTAATTGCAATACTTACTTAAATGCAACCATTTTCACATCCGCAAAAGTATAAATTATATGAAATTTTACACGCTTAAATGCACATGTGCAAAAATGAAATGTAATTACACAAAAAAAAGTGATTATTGTTATTTTTATTTGATAAAACGAATTCTTAATTAGGTTCTTTGTTTTTGTGTAGCCTTGTTGAATTTAAATGTTTATTACGGGAATATTAAAGTTGCATGTTTATCTTTTACTCGCATAATTGCACATTAATGTGCATTTATCCGTGCTTCCGTGCTACGTATAAATGCAAAACACGGATAAATGCACATAAAATTCTGCGAAATTCGATGTGCATTTAAGCGTGTTCTACTGTATACATAAATGTTCAACAATAAAAACAGGAACTTTCATTTGAAATGTTGAACCGAGGGTGCCTTCTTTCTTACACTATACATATTAGTATATACTAAGTATCTATTTGAGTCTTCAAAACATTACATCAGAATGGAGTAGGTACATTACTGAACAAAAAATCTTAAGAGCGCGTCTTGATTAGAAATAATTATCTCCACAGATTTCCGGGACAAAAAATGTCTTGTTTAAATGTGTACTGGGCCGATTTTGTCGAAAGATTTAATTCTTAAAAAAAAGAACAATATGAGAATAATGGCCTAAATCAAATACGTCTTTGAATTTCCCTGAACACTACCGTTTTTCACAAAATGTGTTATTATTATACACATCGAACTTTAAACACACTATTTTTTCATGTATAACATACACTATCCATTAATATTTGACTACCCTGACTTCACTTTTCGGTCGCTATTTGTTTTGTACATTCTGTCAAATTTTCATCTTCAAAAATTTCCACCGCGATGTTTTCGTCGATGCCTTGGATTTTTGCATACAACATTTTCTAGAAAAGCGGTCTCCACTAGAAATTGCAATGGCAGGACATGGACGAGCGCATAACTTATTTTCAATCGCGACGCATTTGATTATTGTCAATTAACAAGTGATAGTTGTGTAATAGGCTAAGTTAAACTACTGTTTGATAAATAATTTTAAGTAGGCAAGAAAAAAGAAAGTTTGTTTTAAAAATTTAATTGCACGGAAGATTTTGAAGTCAATTGACGGAATATAAAAAATTGTAAAAAATAAGATTGTAAAAAATATAAAGAACTTAATAAATTAGTCTATTATAATATCAAGTGTGGGGTATAAAGCGACTAATTGATAGTCCAACCAGTAAATATAATTGAATTCTGTAACGAACGTAATTTTTTTTTTGAAAATGCCTCGTAAATTTTTGAAATGCGAATTAATTGCATTATTAAATCAAGCTGGTGTTGAAGTGGCCTCAACAACAAAAGTCACTAGACTACGAGAATTGGCTCTGGAAAAAGGCATTGCAATAATGTCTACTGAAGAAAGCGAATTTCAAGAAGATGGCGAATCCTCTGAAGACGGTGAAACCTCTCAATATGGTGAAGCTTCAGGTGAAGTCATTGACCGGTTTCCCACTAGTCCTCAAACGGGTGGATTTACTCCAGTTTTTCGGGCCAGGGGTAATCGGAGACGACTGGGGAAATACGCCGCTCGAAACCTCGGCGCAACTTTGAGGAAACGCACACATAAATAAGCTACTGGTTCTCTGTTCGGATCAACTAGAAAAATGTTCTTGCGTGACACGCACACATTGCAATGAGGTGTATAGATATTCTTTTGAAGAACGAAGTAAACAAGAGCAATGGGAACGCGAAGGCATGGATCAACCCGTTTGACGAAGCGCAAATAGGACAAGTGGGAAACCGGCCATTCAGAGTGATACTGTCGTCCCAAATATTACTAATTTGGAAAAAACTCTGCGAGCTCTGCAATTGGAAAAGGAAATTCGCATTCTCAAGCGCGAATTGGGTATTGGTGCAACTATTTGTACTGAAGAAATGGCCAAACCATGTCAATTCCGGATAGGTGATGTTGATGGCTTAATTGAGAAGTTTTCAGGAAACTCGATAGTAAAAGTTTCAGAATGGTTCAAGGAACTTGAGTCAATTTTATCTATTTATAATTTAAATGATAATATAAAAATTCTTGTCTTGAAGCGTAATTTAGTTGGTGCTGCGCTCTCTTATTTTCGAACATTAAATGTGTCATCATTTTCTGAAATAAAATCAAAACTTTTGGAACAAACTTTCTTTTTTCTTGCCTACTTAACTGTAATAGGCTAAGTTAAACTACTGTTTGATAAATAATTTTAAGTAGGCAAGAAAAAAGAAAGTTTGTTTTAAAAATTTAATTGCACGGAAGATTTTGAAGTCAATTGACGGAATATAAAAAATTGTGAAAAATAAGATTGTAAAAAATATAAAGAACTTAATAAATTAGTCTATTATAGTTGATAATCATCAAATGAGTTGTTATGTCGGTATTACGAATGTCAATCGGTAGTCAACTTTATTGATAGCTGTACATCATTTTCAGCAGTCATAAATTTGTGTTTGATATGACAACATAATAAATTTCAGGTTTATTTGTCGGTTTTCTGAGAGTTTTCTTGAATAGATGAAGATGAGAGTACAGGTGAAGAAAATTTGTTGCAAATAAGGATTTTAAGAGATGACTCCAATCCATTGGAAATGGAAAACCTGAGGTAATTTGTTTGGTTATGTTCTTCTGAACGGTAGTGCTAAATAAAGGGTGGTTAAATTTTAAGGGCCGATGTTGAATGTGAACCACACCTAAACGTCAAGTTTTTTTCTGCATTTCATTTGACATTTCTCAATTTCAGACTAACTCAATTTGAACCATGGAAAGATACACAATCGAATGGCCGCCGCGACCTCGGCGGCACACCTCCATCCGATGGTCCAAATTTTCGATGACGCTGAGGCATAATTGAGGTTCTATGCCGGTGATGTGCCGAATTATCTCATCCTTTAGCTCTTGAATTGTTGCTGGCTTATCGACGTACACCTTTTCTTTCAAATAACCCCAAAGAAAGAAGTCCAACGGTGTCAAATCACATGATCTTGGCGGCCAATTGACATCGCCACCACGTGAGATAACACGGCCATTAAATTTGTCGCGCAAAAGAGCGATTGTTTCGGTAGCTGTGTGGCAAGTGGCACCGTCCTGTTGAAACCACATATCGTCCACATCCATATCTTCCAATTCGGGCCATAACAAGTTCGTTATCATCTCACGATAGCGAACACCATTCACAGTAACTGCCTGACCGGCCTCATTTTGGAAAAAATACGGCCCGATGATGCCGCCAGCCCATAAACCGCACCAAACAGTCACTCTTTGTGGGTGCATTGGTTTTTCGACGATCACTCTTGGATTATCATTCGCCAAAATGCGGCTGTTCTGCTTATTGACGAATCCACTGAGGTGAAAATGTGCCTCATCACTGAAGATGATTTTCTTCGAAAATTTTCATAATAAGCCTGAATAAATTTAACGCGTTGCTCGATTGTGTATCTTTCCATGGTTCAAATTGAGTTAGTCTGAAATTGAGAAATGTCAAATGAAATGCAGAAAAAAACTTGACGTTTAGGTGTGGTTCACATTCAACATCGGCCCTTAAAATTTAACCACCCTTTATATCAATCATTTTATCAATCGGTGTTCACAGTATCCAAAGTGGTTTCAATAGATAAATTTTATCAACTATCAATTGTTGATAGTTAATAGTTCTTGATAGTTGTCATTCATAAAAAGGGCTTAAAATTTTTCAGGCCACTAAACGGGGTCTTAAGGCACCACCACACGTTCAATGTTACTTGACAATTTTACTTGAATGACTCATGTTTCAAGTAACATTGATCATTTGGATGCTCTGCAATGTTACGTGGGGGAGCAATTTTCATCAATGTTACTTGACGAAAATTTTTCATCAATAATACTTGTCAAATAATATTGAACGTGTGGAGGCTCCTTTAAACCCAATTCAGAATAACGATTGCAATTACGATTGAGGGCTTTTCGACCAATCAACGATAGGGACATGAAAGCTTTGATCTCATTGATCGAGGAAGCTCAATCGTAATCGCAATGGTTATTCTGATTTGGGCTTTAGACTTACCTACCCAATAGGAAATGAAGCGCTTCAGAACCACTTATTCAGCGTTTCTCAGAAGCTTCCTTTTCCATACCCTATTCATGTATTTTTTAACATTGCATGTCATTGCAGGCAAACGCTTCCCTCAAGCTGTCTTTTAAGCGCTTCCGAAGCGCTCAAATGGCAGTAATTCTCTCTCATTGGAAATTTCCAATCAAAATGTTCTGTACAAATAAGACAAATGTTAGGGTTTGTGTTGAAGATAAAAATTCAAGAAGACATGGAATATAAATATATCCGTCAGGCTACCCAACTACTGCAATTTTTACGATAAATAAAAAAAACGTTAAAACTCAAGACACCTACTTCAACTTCGGAGATTTTAAGACTAGTCGGTTGTGAAATTCTCTTGCAAAATTGTATGCTTCCAAGTCACTTCTTTCGGAAGCGAGTAGAAAGAGCTTAAACTAGTAGCGAGTAGACGGAAATACGTGTGAGAATACCAAAAATGAGTAGCTTTTTTATTCCTTTGGTGAGTAGAAACCAATACAAGAATATGATGCCGTATTCAACAAGGTGGTTTTATATGAGTTTGTGTGTTTCGATTTATTTTTTATTTACTGTTTTGCCGGTGAACGTGGTATCATTTTATATCTACACAAAAAGGGTAAAAATATTTTTGGGCATAACTGTACTTGTGGTTTTGCTATAAGCATTTAGATCTAGTCCGCATATCCAAATTGATATCGCGTTACAATGTTGGAGCTACAATAGACGGTGATAAACTCTCCGCATCAATTTCTATACGAGTATTGTAAAGAACGGTTACCACCCCAAAATCCGGCACCTAGTCAAGTCCGGTTTGGCCATGGCTATAGTCATGGCTAAGCTAACTAATAGAATAATTTACAGTCGAAACATTGGAGTTCTCGTCAGCTGGTCGGACTTTAGTTTCCCATGCGCGGTTTTTAAAAAATGTTTTTTATTTCAGTTGACTTGTGTGTGGCTTTCGACTAAATTATTCACTTCTTTGTGATAACTACAAGGGAGTAAAGAACAGAAGTGAGAGAAACGAACAAGTTTTTTTTTTATTATTTAAGAAGGCGCCAGCGAATCTACAAGCTTAGTGCCTTTCTTTTCGTTACTTACCCTTGAGGACCAGGTTAATGAAAAATCGATGGCGGGATCAAGAACTCTGCTCGTTTACAGTTGAGATATCCAGGAATAAACATAATCAAAATTGGCAAAAAATAAACTTCCAATGGTCAAAATGTGCTCATCTGGATAAATACATAAAATCAATCCCGGACGCAAATTGTAATTAGAATTATTTTCAAACTCATAGAACGTGAATATTAAAGTGTTGCTGGGGCAGGTGTTGAGTGCGAGCATTTTTTTTCGTCAGGTTCAAAATATATACACACAACACCTGTATTCCTATAGTGCGTATTCTAACAGAAAAATACGACATGGTTCGTAAGAGACTAATCCTACTGTTGGCCTGTACTTTGGAGTAATTAAGTTTTTTTGGCCCTCGGGAACAATATGCTTGTGCCTTGACTTACGTAAATTACTCCATAGTCTGGAATTCATCATTGATATATAATACAAGAAGACCTTCTACGATATATCAAAGTTAATTCATGTTCATGCGGTGAAGTCATCGTTCATCGCTCATCGAGCGTGTTGGTCATGTTATGTTTTGTTTACAAAAATAATCGCGTAATAATAGTTTTGAGTTTGTTAATTCCAATGTAAATCAGTTCTAGCAATTTATGTTAGCCGTATGATATGTGAAATCGAAAGTTTTTTTTGTCACCAAATTGTCGTTTTATTTATTTAAATAAAAAAACACATAATTCAAAATTGTCTAAAACTAGACCTATAGTGTCGTATAATTAATGTGATTTAATTATTTATTATGAAATTGTACGAGAAATATTTTAAAAACATGCTAAATAAAAATGTTAATAAATACAAAATAGTTAATAAATGTCTTCATTGTAAGTATTTTATTAATTTTTAATTAGTTTTCAACTAAACCCTTGGACAGGTCATATAGAGTCAAAGATTTTCTTAAGTTAGGTGAATTGAAAACATTAAACAAAAATCTGTTTGGCTCCTCTATTGCCTAACGTATCGGCAACTAATTTAGATACGTGATGTCATTTTCATATCACATCATGGAAAGCTCGAAAATCTTGAATGATGCTGAACAATAACTGGAAAGCAGTGTTATTAAAAATGTTTTGAAGAATTATTTCGCTTTTCCGCTCGATTTAGCAAAATATTTTTTCAAAAAATAATAAACTATTACGATTAAAAACAAATTAATAAAATCGTTTTAAATGCTAGCAACTCTTGCAGCAGTTTTTCAATCGATTTATTTTTTATCAGATTTACTCGACCACAAGCGTTCTAAGTATAGAAACTTAAAATATCTCGGTTCCATTTAATGCAAATGGTAATAGTCATAACTTTTTTATAAAGCAAAACTTGAAATATTGTACATTTTCTTCGGACTCTTCGACAATGAGTATTTCCCCTCCTGGAAATGGCGTATAATAAAGTTAAATTCGAAAAAGTGCAGGATAACTATATTAGATTTTCAATTTCGAAAAAGTCTGATCTTATAAAACACTAAAAATTGAAGATGTTCTTTTCAAAATTCGAAATTTTTTTTAAATATATTTAATTGTAACCAGGGATGGCAAAAGAAAAAAAATCCTAACGTTATACATTTCGTTATGTAACGAAATTCAAATTTTATTGAATTTTGGCTATTTTGACGTAGCTAATTTTGAATCGGACTATTTTCGATACCAAAAAAATTGCTTAAAAGATTTTCTTTTTCGTATCTCCAGAAATAGAGATATCACAATAAAAATAATAAATACCGAAAAAACCAAATCATTTCTTTCGATTTTCGTAACGTTTTCCGTTATTGTAATGGAATTAAATTTCTATAACGTTATAACGCAATTTTGAGGAAAAAACCGGAAAATCAATATTTCGTTCCGTTACGATAACGTTTTGCTTAGTCCATTTCTGAAGACATCTTAGAGAAATGTGCTAACCTTAATTTGAATATGATATATTGTGTTGGCCAGGGATATTACGGTTGTTCTGTAATGGCGTCATCCAAAGAAAATATCATAATATTCAGTTTGTACATTGTTCGTCACACCGATTAAATTTGGTCGCCCATGATTTAATAATTTGCCTGAAATTGGAAATACAGGGTAGGCCAGAATAGACGCAGGGGTTTGAAGTCTTTATAACTTTTTTTTTATTTTTATTTTTTTCATTTTGTTTCAGCATTTTGTTAAGAAGACTTGGGCAATTTAAAATGGACCTGTACACAATAGAACAACGAACCGGTGGGCGGTGGGCTCAATGGCTCTTTTACGGGACATGTTTGGCGGACGCATTATTTCGAAAAGAACCGATTTCAATTGGCCTCCGCGTTCACCTGATCTAACGGCTCCAGATTGTTTCCTTTGGGGATATTTGAAAGAAAAGGTGTACGTCAACAAGCCAACAACCATCAGCCAATTGAAAACCAACATTCGCAGTGAAATCGAGGCCATAACACGAAAGGTTATGGAAAATGTCTGAATAAGACATATTTAGTGTTTAACCATTGAACCATTTCTGATTCATGGTTTATACTCGACCTTTTAGCATTGAATCCTATTAGAATTTCATAAACATAATAAGGTTTGTGGCATCGGAGTATAAATACTCGAATCGAGTTTTACTCCACCAAAATCCTGTAAGCCTGCGTGGAAGCTGGTAAAGCAGGCTCTGATGACGGTGAGCCAGCTTCCATATCAGAAACAGGCTCCTGATAGGTTTTCAGGGCAGAGATGCCCGACCTGTTGGGGGGGAAATTTGGATGTGAAAACATCCGCAAAAATAATATAATAATGTTGTTGTATTATTTTTGTTTTTGCAGACCGTATAAGCCCAGAAATTCTAATAGGATTGAATAAGACAGTTCACTTAACTACTGGTTTGTTTATCGAATTACAGATTTTCGGGGAAATTAAAAATGATTAGCGCTTCGGTCAGAAATGACCCGAGGGACGAATGTATGTTAACGCGAAATTCTTTCATTTATGTGGGAAAGGCTGTACAGTGTACAAAATGAGTTGAAAATCACTCTTAAAATTAAGTAAATTCATTGTAAAAACATAGCAAAAGCTATAATTGCCAATCTGGCAATTACTGAAAATCCGTATGGTGATATGGCATTGTTCGAAGTTTAAGTGAACGACGAACAGTTATATCAAAATTCCACTTTGAAGTCAAACTTTTCAATAAGATTTTTTTAAAATTTATTCCAATCGGATTATGATGTATGGGAGTTTTATGTAGAATCATATCCTAAATAACTTTTGTTCTTTCACTTTTTTGATAAGATGCAGCGTTTTTGAAGAGCTAGAATTGGAGTATTCGTTTATTCGGGATATATACGCTAGAACTAGAAGTGTCAATCTAAAGGGTGGTTAAATTTCAAGGGCCGATGTTGAATGTGAACCACACCTAAACGTAAAGTTTTTTTCTGCATTTCATTTGACATTTCTCAATTTCAGACTAACTCAATTTGAACCATGCAAAGATACACAATCGAGCAACGCGTTAAAGTTATTCAGGCTTATTATGAAAATGTGCCTCATCACTGAAGATGATTTTCTTCGAAAATTGATCATCCACTGTTGCCATTTCTTGCCACCATTCTGACCATTGACGACGCTTGAAATGGTCAAGAGGCTTTAGTTCTTGAGTCAATTGCACCTTGTAAGCGTGTAAATGCAAGTCTTTATGCATAATGTTCATCAACGACGAGCGTGGGAGGTGCAATTGTTGGGCACGACGAAGTGCACGATATGCATTTTGATTTGAACGCCCATTTTCATAATAAGCCTGAATAACTTTAACGCGTTGCTCGATTGTGTATCTTTGCATGGTTCAAATTGAGTTAGTCTGAAATTGAGAAATGTCAAATGAAATGCAGAAAAAAACTTGACGTTTAGGTGTGGTTGACATTCAACATCGGCCCTTGAAATTTAACCACCCTTTACTTCTAGCGTATGTATCCCCCACTCCGATTCCCTCTTCCCCAACCCTTCCCGGGCTCAAAATTATGACATATTGTCGTTTTAAATATTTCATACAATAATTGGTCCATTTTTGTCCATTAACGAACTTAGCCTTGCATTTTACGAAAAAAGAATTGTGTGTTTTTTTTACACTTAGAGCGTAAATTTATTTTTTGTGTGTTTTTTTACACTTAGAGCGAAATCTTTTACACTTACAGCCGTATTCTGGCGTTGTGATACTTAAGTCACAAGTCACAAGTCCTTAGAATTTGAGGCTCCTGTGACCGAGTTGTGACTAGTGACCGTAGCTAGAATAAGGCTGTTAGAGCGTAAATTTACTTCCTTCATGCGTGAAATTATATTCAACAGTGAAGTCTATTCAGTTTAGAGTAATCTCATCGAATTGACTGAGTGATGCAGTTGGATAACTACTAGCCTTGAAATCGTTAGAGGTTCTAATCCTGACCAAAGCAAAAAAAATTTACAAGACATATAAACTTAATACAATTAATAAGTAAAAATCGATAATAAAAAAAACTCTAAAAATTCTTGAAAAATGAAAAAAAAAACTGGCAAAAAAAATGCTACTGCAAAACCTCTCAAATGTTTTTTTTTTAAATTCGGTAACGGTAAATTACACTTCCGTTTGTCATTTTACTTCATGTAATGAAGTCATTTAATGAAGTAAAATTAGACAAAAAGTTTTTAGAGTGAGTTGTGGGAAGTAAGAAAAAAACATTCGGACAACTTAGGGAAAGGGATTTTATTATATAAGATAACAGGAATTAAAGTAAAGCGTCGTTAATTTTATAATGAGATCGAAGCAATCGATTGTTTTCCTTCGACTGTTTTATTTTTTCCCTGTTTTGATAATTGGTAATGTTCCAAAATTGTCAATAATATGGTTTATAACAAACAGTGTTCTAACAACTCCATTTTCCATATTCTTTTAGAAAAAGAAAGTTACTTGATTAACTCAAGTTGGAAATGTAAGTCTTTTTACTCTAATTTTCGTAATTTAAAGTTAGTTCATAGGTAAACGTCTTTTACACATTTTTACGAGTACAATGCCATCAACGCATTTGTAGTTCTTAATCCTTTAACTGACTTGCGTGACAATTTGTAGGTCGAAACCCTGTATCTCAGTTGAATCTAGCTTTGTAGGCGTCATCTAGTTTAATAGCATAATAAATTATTCTGGCGGAAAAATATCCATGTTATTTTTTACTCGTTTTCAGATTGAACAATTCAGTTTTTTGAACTTTTTGAATGTTCCCACACAAAGTATTATCATGGTTTCCAGTGTTTATTTAAAAAAAAAACCGAAAATAAAAAAATGGTACTTTTCTTATTGTTTTAAAAGAGTTTATATTTTTCAGATAGCGTTATATTTGCCCTTGCGGTGATTATCTTTTCCGGTCTTTTGACGGCTTTAAGTGCTGGACGATTACTAAAAAGTTACAATGGGCGTTGCATGTTGACGTCAGAAGTAAAATTCAAATTAAAAGAGAATGCGACAATTGAAATAACGAACTCAACACAGGCACCAAGTACAGGTAATTTTATAGTTAGGCACGCCTTTTCTCACTATAAAAATTTGCTCGACAGACCTCAGATTTCAAACCTTACCTGTATGGGAAGTTTTCTGGGGAAAACTATAAATGAATGTTCCGATTTTGGCAAAATTCGCTTATCTCAAAAAGTCGCAAACATCAATCCATTCAAGATTTTTTTAAGCTTTTTTTCTTTTTTTTAAACAGGGTAATTTTTCTACACCTCGGAAATCGGGAGCATTTAAAAAAATCTCGTTAAAATCGGTGAATAGGATTTTTGGTAAAATTTTTCTGATTTTTCTTGTAAAGTGTCCCGTGGAGACAGCATTTGTCGGGGGTAGAGTGACCAGACGTCTTCTTTTTTAGAACAAGTCCTCTATTTGAGAGAATAGTGAAAAAAAATTTTTTTCCACTAATGTATCTGCCACTATCTGTCCTCTTTTTAAATTTTTAGTCATTTTTTCAAAAATTGGGTTCAAAAATGAGCAAATCGCGTTCATAATTAAATTTTTTTCCCAAAAGTTTGATTTTTACCGTTCTTACATAAAACAAAAGTATTAAAGTGACTCAAAAACCCCAATTATCAGGAGCCCCGGACGTCCCCAGGACATATACCCAGGACCCAGGATTCAGTCCGATGATTCCCCAACTTGCGTGTAACGAAAATTGTAAGACGACTTCAACTGGTAAACCTTACCCGATTTTGACGCGGTCTCTTTGCATTCGAAAGCTATTATCGTCCCATAGAACTTTTTTTTAAATTGCACATAAAATGTGCATTTTTCATACATATATTCACAGATAAGTGCAACACGGATAACTGCATTAAATGCAGCCGTTTTTAAGTTCACAAATGTCAACATTTTATTAAATTTTACACGCTTAAATGCACATCTGCAAAAATCTTACTGTAATATAAAATTATAGTAAAGCTTGATGCGAACATCCGCATTACTGTGCATGCGTGAATTGGAGCTTGGAAAGGGGAAATTGAAAAAGAAATAATTTCATCACAAATGTAACATAGAGAATGAGCACAAAAAGCGCTTTCCCATCAAATTAGTGAGTTCCGGGCGCATTGAAATGTAATTGTATATTCACCACAAAATTTTGAAAACTATTTCTGGTGCAAAAAGACTGAAAGATTACAGAAAATAAATTTCTTTGATCAAGTTATTGTTTTTCTAAAACGTATTCATGAAAAATTTCGATCTATTAATTTTGCCGGAAAACATTTCCTGATTGAGGAATTAATACAAAAATGTCTTTCTGTCTGTCAGGGGTGCGTTCCTTTATTCCGGAGTAAAGTAAAGGTTGGGTTTGTCAAAGTTAGAACAGCTGATTGCCAAAGTTGAAATTTTACCGACTTTAACTCTGATTAAAAGAACGCGATTTGGTTAACTTTGACATTTACCAGCAGAAACATTTGAATGGAAAATATTTCCAAAATATTTTCGTCATTCCTTTCATTTGTTTGCAACTTAAATATGGATATAGTCACTATTTTTCGTAAAATACTTATTCAACATACACATAAGTCTATGATTCAAATAAAAAAGTATCCATTTTGACAGCACAGTTAACCAAATCGCGTTCCAAAATACCCGAGTAAAGTTTACTTTTCTCAACTCTGCTATTGAGCAAAGTTGAAAAAGTTAACTTTGACAGCTCAACTGGGGTGCGTTCCTTTATTAACCGTGGTTAACCGCGGTAAAGAGAAATGCGTTCTTAAATGCCTACGGTTAACGCTCAGTAAATTTTACTGCCGTTCCTAAATGCCAAAGTTAAGCTGTCAAAGTTACTTTTCTCAACTCTGCTCGAGAGCTGAGTTGGAGAAAGTTAACTTTAATTGTAATTAAAGAACGCGATAAAATTAACCGAGATGGTTACAACTGTCAATCAACTGTCAATTCGCCTCGTAGTTTCGAATGAGTTTTTTTAGTGTTTTCAATATAAAGCTTCTGTTGGTTTTCAAACACTTCCGCAGCTCTCAAAAAGATTGCTTCGATCATTTGTTGGTCCGACATATTTTTAATGTATTGTTGGGCACATCACTGCTGTCAAAGTTAACCAAATCGCGTTCTTTTAATCAGAGTTAACGTCGGTAAAATTTCAACTATGGCAATCAGCTGTTCTAACTTTGACAAACCCAACCTTTACTTTACTCGGGAATAAAGGTACGCACCCCTGTGGTGTTTTGGAACGCGAGTATAGTTTACTTTGCGTTAACCGTATGTGTTTTGGAACGACTTTCAGTTAACCGTGGTCGACCGCGGTTAACCGTGGTTAGTAATGGAACGCGGCCCAGTGCGTCAATCTGTTAGCTTGTGTATAACATTTCTCAAAAACTAGTAAAGCTAGAGTAACGAAATTTTACAGTGATGTTTGGTCCTGGAGTGGAACGATGTTATCAACTAGGAAGTAACCAAAATGGTCGCTTGGTCGAAACTGGAAGTAACCAAAATGGTCGCTTTTTAAGATCGAAATTTTGTTTTTCGCGATTTACTTTTAATCCCGGCTTTGAAATTCGATATTTTTTTTACATTTTCTATTAAATTTCAATCCTCTCTAATTTTTAACTACATTTGTAATAAAATTTTTATTATTTTTCAATATTTTTTAAAATTATATTGTCTGTGACCTCCGAGTATATAAGGCAAAACGGCAGTATTAAATAACGGAGGTTTTAAAATAACCGTGTTTTTTAATATTTCCCTTTTTCAATAAATTAAATTTTAATAAAAATATTAAATTTTAATAACAGTAGTATTTAAAAAAAATATTGTATCTGCATTAAAAAAATAGTGCGGTTGCATTAAATTTTAATAAAAAAAAGTATTAAAATCAATAACTTATATCGATTTTTCAATATAAAAAAAATAATAATCTCTCGATAGATTAAATTTTAATATTTTTTTCGGTGTGGAACAAAAATGTTTACCGTGTACAACGCATAAGTACATAACACGGATAATAAATACAAGTAAATTGCGACAAAAATCGTCGTACATTTAAGCGTGTTTTACTGTACCCCTAATTTTGACACTCGAAAAATACGGTTTTCCTGGAAAACTTACTAACTAGATTTTTACGTTCTACCAACTTTTAGTGAAAATCCTTTAACTAGAAGTGCCCAAAATTGCGGTTTTTAAAAAATCATAATTTCGTCTTCTGCGATTATCTCAAAAACTAACGCGTTTCTGGTAGTTCTTATGTAAGAAGTGAACTGAAGAAGTGAACTGCATTCTCCTCAATTTTGTTCTTTCATGTTATTCGCTATTTATTACCGCCATCGAGATCTTTTCAATAAAAGATAAAACATAATATTTTTGCGAATTAGTTGCAAACTAACGGTTCTTCGAAAAAAAAAACAGTTAAATTAAGGATAACATTTTTGCCTGTTAACATAAATCGATTTATTTTACCGTTATTAAGATTTTTCGGATTTTGTTTATCTAAACTAATATTGTATTCGTCGGGTTATGGTGTAAATTTCCCAGGGACGTAGCTTTTGTGTAAAAAAATATGTGCTGTTCTCATTTGCATAGCGATTTTGGAACAAAATATCATAATTTTCCTGTGATCTTTTCCGTGATAAATAAAATGGGAACTTCACCAAATCTCAATTCAAAAGGATTAAAGGTAGAGGCAGAGGAAATGTAGCTCGAAAACACGAAAATGTGTCTGACTTTCTAACGCGGTAATAGGTGTGTTTTGTTTAATGTTCTGGAGCTATGCAGAACAACGGCTTCCATACGAACCACTGCACCTATTCCTATGGTTTGTACACGGCAAAACAATTTGGGCTAAATTTTAATCTTTTTTGCGAAAAAATACAAACTTCTCACTAATATTATTTATTCATTATTAAAAAAACTAAATTTTTAACTACCAGAAATAAAACCAAAAGGTTTAAAATCATCATTTAAAGGAGTCAACAAGAGGGAAAAAACGCAAATTGGTTCGGTTTCGGTTTTTCATTTTTTTTATAACGAGGTTCGTTCGTGGTTCTGGTTTTGCTCAAATTTCCGGTTTTCACTCAATTTTCACCCCTGAATTGTGTTCTGTTGTCAAAGTAATTTTTTTCAAATTTTTTCAGAAACACCAATTGATGAGGATGAAAAATCAACACCTAGACCAAAGCATCCACATATCTACAAAGTGTTCGCAGGCGACGAGGATCCATCTATGCGTCGCATACAATCTCCGGCAGGGAAAATAATGGTTGACAATGACGCAGATTATCAGTTCATAATGAAAAGTAAACAAATATTTTACAATAACGACTTCAATTACAAATATTATATAATTGAAAATTTAAGTGGAAATCGATGTTGCGAAAACACGCTGGGGATATTATACTGATTGCGAGTACGTTTTATTTTACCCCTTATTTTGTGGAATAGTTTCTGTGCTGTGGGGTACAATGCTGATCCTGTTTAGAGGAGGTGGAAAGGAAAATTACGATTGGTAAGAAAAAAGTTTATTCGGGTTTTAAAATAATATAAATTATTTTTTCTTTTTCTTTTTTTTAAAAAAGGGGAATACCACAGCCCTGGCGAATAGTGTTGCCTTCAATAATAATATTTAGTCTTATGACGATATTGTCACTTATATACACCCTACTTACTCAATCCAAATTCAAAAGGTTTTGTATGAATCTCAAGGAAAATTTAACAAGCGATAAACTTAAGTATGTATTAAATTTCAAGCATAATATTTTAATTTTTAATTATGTTGCATGTTCTTTTAGGTGCGGTGATTTGATTTCAACATTTCAATTAACAGAAACTTCATCATTATTTAACACATCAAACAATTACAATCTGCTCATTTTGTTCTCCATTGTAACTCTAATTGCGTGGCTAGTTGCATTGTTGGTTATGTTAACTAGATGCCTATTTGTTGTTGATTTTCATTTGGTTCGTGTCACATTGACAACAATTTCCGATCCCAAAAAGCCAACGGGATCTGAAGTGCATTCCAGTTTAGATAGCTCAACAAGAGATCTAAGAGATGATATTGAAAAGCCTTTGCGATCTTCTGGGATTGCTCAATCACCACTGCCTTCAAAAGTAGAAAACTTTTCATCGAAAGAGGATTTGGATGATTTTGAAAGTGCTGTTTCTGACACTGAAATGTCAACTTTCACTATAATTGAGAACCCATCGTTAGAGCCGTTATTGCATCAAAGAAAAGCATTAAGTTCCGAAAGTACAAGTTTAAATTGAAATCTCACAACAATAGTGAAATGCTTACGAATATGGACAACATGAGAAATAATCTTCAGGGATTTTATAACTATTACATAGTCTATGTGTAAAAACTAATTTAAAGAAGTAACTTTTATTTATTTTTTACTTTAATTAAATGTTTCTTGATAATAAAAGACAAACTGTTAAAAATGTTTTTGAAGCTTGTATACAATCCGCAGAAATTAATACATTTTTTAAATTTTTGTTAAAATAAAAAATTAATATCCTAAAAAAAGGTGAAAAAAATATTAGTTTTCCCGGTATTTTTTTGGTAAATACATAACGAAGGTAACCAACTATTTTGCTCAGAGCAAAAATAATTTAACCAACAAACATTTTTAAAATTTGCGGCTATTATTTTATTATTGTGAGTAAATTTTTGAAAACAAAAATCTGAATGCACATGCAACTTTATGTTAATTGTTTAATTTTTAGTTCAAACACTCAAAAATGGTAAAATCACAAAAAAAACCTTTTCTCTAAGCGTTTCAAATAATTTTGAATGGAGTCACAATGGACCAAGAAAAAATTGCTAGAAGGTATTTAAAAAAAAAAAAAAGATTTCCGGTTCCGGTCGAATATATTGAATTTCCTCCCACAATAAATTCATCTCTATCGGCGACTTCCTCGTATATCCCTTGGCCATATCCGGATTGTTTTTGTACCCGTATGGTGAAACCAAAGGGTATATTAGATTTGCCTTACCGTTTGTAACGCCCAGATCCCGTCATCACACAAAAAAATTAATTACATCAGTTTGTTTAGAATGCAACTTTATGTTAATTGTTTAATTTTTCGTTCAAACACTCAAAAATGGTAAAATCACAAAAAAAACCTTTTCTCTGAGCGTTTCAAATAATTTTGAATGGAGTCACAATGGACCAAGAAAAAATTGCTAAAAGGTATTTTTTTTTGTTTTTTTCCCCAACTTTAAGTTGGCATATCTTTCGCATTTTTATAGATATTGAATTCGTTTTTTTTATTTGAATTATATAGTCATATAATACACTAGCTGCATACCCGTCGTTGCCGGGTTAAGTTTTTTGTATAAGTTTTAGAATACGAAGAAAACCGGAACGAACTTAAAAACTTTTGAGAAAAATCTTATCCTTGCAGGACTCTCTGTTGCGAATTAGTCTAACACCGGATTCGTGATCAGCGACCCCGAAAACTACCTAATGCCATTTTGCCCCGGAAAAAATGGGAAGAAGGTTATTTGCGTTATCCTCACAGGATCTTCCGTTTCGAATTTTGAAAATCTGATACCGGATACGTGATCAGCGACCCCGAAAACCCCTTAATTCCATTTTTCCCCGGGAAAAGCGGGAAAAGGATATTTGCGTTATCCTTACAGGACTTTCCGTTCCGAATTTTGAAAACCTAACACCGTATTCGTGATCAGCGACCCCGAAAACCCCCGAGTGAAACCTTTCAGCCTCCTATTGAGCAGGAATCATGGCGAAAATCACGATTTAAAAACACCCAAACCCCTTTGCCCCCTTAGCGGTAAAATTTCGGAAAACCCCGCCTTAGTGAGCGCCAACGTGATGGTTGGGACATACTGTGAAAATTTCAAGTTTCTAGCTTCCGGGGTTTGGCCTGGGCGTTGATGAGTAAGTCAGTCAGTAAATCAGGTTAAACGATTTTATATATACATATACAGTGGTGGCTCGATAATTCGGACACTTGGTAATTCGGACACCTCAGTAATCCGGACAGAAAATTTTTAATATTAAAGACTTTGTAATTCGGACATAAGACAAAAACTCTGACTCAGTAATCCGGACACTAGATAAAAAATCGTATTTGAATCTGTCACTTATGTTAAACAAAGACTTTTCGCGATTAACGGCTTAATACGAATACAAATACGTATATGTATGTACGTAGAATTTGATTATGTTTATTCAGTTTCCTTCATATTCTTGTTTTAACATTATAACATTTTGTTTAAAAAACTAACTATGGCTCCAACTAATAACGTTAAACACAACTTCCTAACAATAAAAGAAAGCAATAGCGCTAGAAGTCCGCCCGTCCTTCTGTTCGTCCTTCTGTCCGTCCATCAATCCATCCGTCCGTCTGTCCGTCCGTCTGTCCGTCCGTCTGTCTGTTCGTCCGTCTGTCCGTCTGTCTGTCCATCTGTTGCGCGGATTGCGGGCGCACGGATTGAGCTAGAGACTTGAAATTTTACGCAAATTCGTTTTTCGTAAATACAAGGCTAAGTTCGTTAATGTCTAAAAATGGACCATTCGAAAGAAAACGTTTTTTGCGAATATCTCAAAAACGGTGCATCTTATCAAAAAAGGGCAAGAACAAAAGTTTTTTAGGATATGATTCTACATAAAACTCCCAAACATCAAAATCCGATTGAAATAAATTCAAAAAAAAAATCTTATTGAAAAGTTTGCATTCAAAGTGGAATTTTGATACAACTGTTCGCTGTTCAATTAAACTTCGAACAATGCCATATCACCATATGGGTTTTCCATAATTGCCAGATTAGCAATTATAGCTTTCGTTATGTTTAAATCAAAAATTAGGATGGAAATATAGTGATACCCCGCTATACGGACGCTCGTTTTACGGAAATTCGAAGTTACGGACATGACTAATATAGGAACAAATTCGCTATACGGATAAAAAAATTCGCTATTACGGACAAAAAAACATTTTTTTTGAATCACAGAAAAAAATCAAGAAAAGTCTTCCACAATTATGTTGTATTTATTGTAAATGTACATACCTAATTTCTCCGAAATTTCTGACACATTTTGTGTATACACAAAAGAGAATTAAAAAAAGGCAATAAAAAACTGCTGTGCGGTGTATTTTAAAAAACATAACAAAAGCTATAATTGCCAATCTGGCAATTATTGAAAACCCGTATGGTCATTTAATTGAACGGCGTATCAAAATTCCACTTTGAAGTTAAACTTTCCAATAAGATTTTTTTAAAACTTGTTCCAATTGGATTTTGATGTAAGGAACTTTAATGTAGAATCATGTCCTAAACAACTTTTGTTCTTGCACTTTTTTGATAAGATGCACCGTTTTTGAGATATTCGCAAAAATCGTTTTCGTTCGTATGGGGGGTACCCCCCTTAATTGTCCATTTTTGCCCATTAACGAACTTAGCCTCGCATTTTACGAAAAACGGACTTGTGCCAAATTTCAAGTCTGTAGCTCAATCCGTGCGCCCACAATCCGCGCCACAGACAGACAGACGGACAGACGGACGGACAGACGGACGGACAGACGGACAGACGGACGGACATGCTAAATTCAACTTTTTTCATCATTCTAAACACACTGGTGTAATTCATTTTTTTGTGCGATGACGGGATCTTGGCGTTACAAACGGTAAGGCAAAGTTAATATACCCTTTGGTTTCACCATACGGGTATAAAAATCTATTTGCTATTCTTAAGCGAGAACTCCAATTGGGCAGAGGCAGCAGCAGAGACAGAAGCAGAAGCAGCAGCAGAAGCAGAATCTGCTTTCTGTCCCACAATGAAATTTGAATTCTGACGAAACTAGCAGAAACCTATGTAGAAACAGCTACGTTTTTTTGTCCGCGGCATGATTTGTCCCATAATATTTTGTTGGTTTTAACATATTCAATTGATTTCTGCTCCATTTCAAGTAGTATAAATATTTTTTTTCTATAATTATATAGTTTTCTCATTATTCTAGTGGTTAAATAATTATTTTAATATATTATACTAATCTGTTTCGTATTACGGATTTTTTTGGTACGCATCTATCTATTTTTAATACGATCTTATACTAAAATAGGTTTCTTTTTACGGACATTTCTATTGATTGGAACACATCTATTTATTCCCAGTACAATCTCATACTAAAATAGGTTTCGTTTTACGGATTTTCGATACACGGACAGTTTCCGTAGAACGCATCCCGTCCGTAAAGCGGGGGATTACTGTATATAGGTTTTAGTAATTCGGACAAATCGATAATTCGGACAACGTCTGGTTTGCAATTGTCCGAATTATCGAGCCACCACTGTAGATGAATTGAATTGGGAGGTGAACTATTTCCGAGACCATTGTAATTAAAGATCCATTTTTTATATAAATTTGACATTTAGAAGAGAACTTTTTTTTTCAAAAAGCTTCAAGTTGAAACTTGTTCCACGTCATAGCCACATCAACTCCCCTTATTTACATACTAGGTTTTTTTGTCACCAGTCACAGCAACAGCCATTTTGTTTGAGTAAAGTCACATTTTATCCTATCCTATAATATAATACAGGCCATCCACTATAGTATCTTTGTATATTTTCTCTAAAATGGGTCTATAGATTTGGATGAATTTTGAATTCTAATGGTTTTCGGGGACAAGCAATTACTCACCTCTATTCTTGAATACGGCGTTAGGAGCAAAAACCTAACGCGCTCGATTCGATTCGCTACGCAATTGGTATTCTGGAATACGCCGGGAGCTTCGCGTTTGGTAAATAAAGTATCGCATGGCACCGCGCTGTCAAACATCAGCTGATTCGATTATTTGTTCTTAATTTTGAATAAAAATGAAGTGTTTGAAGTGATTTGCTTCAGTAGCCATGGATTCTACACTGATGTATCATTTGTTGAGGCAAGAGGAGTTGAATTCGATACGTCAGCAAAGAAATTTTCTAAGACACTTCAGATTTGATGAGCTTAACAGATAAAGCGTAAGTGCATACAAATACTGGGAATCTCATAGATTTTTATTTGCCATTTTGTAGATTCAAAAAAGACTTCCGGTTCCGGTCGAATATATTGAATTTCCTCCCACAATAAATTCATCTCTATCGGCGACTTCCTCGTATATCCCTTGGCCATGTCCGGATTGTTTTTATACCCGTATTGTGAAACCGAAGGGTATATTAGATTTGCCTTACCGTTTGTAACGCCAAGATCCCGTCATCACACAAAAAACTTAATTACACCAGTTTGTTTAGAATGATAAAAAAATAAAAAAATTTTTTTTAAAAAAGCTTTTATTAAAAAAAATGCACTAAAAAGAAAAAAATAATTTTCTGGACGCTGTGTATCACAAATATAAAAGCTTTTAAAAAGCTAGATAAATGTTTATTTTATTGTTTTATGCTTTATCTCGCTTTTTAAAAGCTTTTATATTTGTGATACACAGCGTCCAGAAAATTATTTTTTTCTTTTTAGTGCATTTTTTTTAATAAAAGCTTTTTTTAAAAATTTTTTTTTATTTTTTTTATTTTGTTCTTTTTAGTCTTCGAATATATAGTTTTACATTTGAGATGTCCTTACAGGCTTTTTAACTTGAGAATCGTATTCAGCGAACCCCAAAACCCGCAGAATATATTTTTTCCCGGAACAATTGAGAAAAAGGATAATCACGTTATCCTTACAGGACATTCCGTTATCCTTACAGACTTTTTAATGACAGATTCGGATTCAGCGACCCCAAAAACCCCAGAATAGATTTTTTTCCGGAAAATTTGGAGAAAAGGATAATCACGTTATCCTTACAGGACCTTCCGTTATCCTTACAGACTTTTTAATGACAGATTCGGATTCAGCGACCCCAAAAACCCCCAGGATAGAGTTTTTTCCGGAAAATTTGGAGAAAAGGATAATCACGTTATCCTTACAGGACCTTCCGTTATCCTTACAGACTTTTTGATGACAGATTCGGATTCAGCGACCCCAAAAACCCCAGAAAAGATTTTTTTCCGGAAAATTTGGAGAAAAGGATAATCACGTTATCCTTACAGGACCTTCCGTTATCCTTACAGACTTTTTAATGACAGATTCGGATTCAGCGACCCCAAAAACCCCCAGAATAGATTTTTTTCCGGAAAATTTGGAGAAAAGGAGAATCACGTTATCCTTACAGGACCTTCCGTTATCCTTACAGACTTTTTAATGACAAATTCGGATTCAGCGACTCCAAAAACCCCCAGGATAGATTTTTTTCCGGAAAATTTGGAGAAAAGGATAATCACGTTATCCTTACAGGACCTTCCGTTATCCTTACTGACTTTTTAATGACAGATTCGGATTCAGCGACCCCAAAAACCCCCAGGATAGATTTTTTTCCGGAAAATTTGGAGAAAAGGATAATCACGTTATCCTTACAGGACCTTCCGTTATCCTTATAAGGACGAAGTAGTGAAAATATTGTATTGTCATCGGACTTATATAAGTGTGCAAAATTTCAAGTCAATCGGACAAGTGGAAGTGGGTCAAAATTGGGTTGCAAGATTTGATCTGACAGACAGACAAACAGACAAACAAACAGACAAGATAGCGAGCTAAATAAAAGCTTTTAAAAAAAGTTGAATTTAGCATGTCCGTCCGTCTGTCTGTCCGTCTGTCTGTCTGTGGCGCGGATTGCGGGCGCACGGATTAAGCTAGAGCCTTGAAATTTTGCGCAGATCCGTTTTTCGTAAAATGCAAGGCTAAGTTCGTTAATGGGCAAAAACGGACCATTAGGGGGGGGACCCCCCATACGGACGAAAATGGTTTTTGTGAATATCTCAAAAACGGTGCATCTTATCAAAAAAAAGTCCAAGAACATAAGTTATTCAGGATATTATTCTACATAAAACTCCCATACATCAAAATCCGATTGGAACAAATTTAAAAAAAATCTTATTGAAAATTTTGACTTCAAAGTGGAATTTTGATACAACTGTTCGCTGTTCACTTAAATGACCATACGGGTTTTCAATAATTGCCAGATTGGGAGTTATAGCTTATGTTATGTTTGAAATTAAAAATCCAAACTAGTCTTTGTTTGTAGTCCTATTTTAAGAATTCACTGTTAAAATCTTTCATTTAAACATATAATATATTTACCTTACATTTTTGTAAACACTCCATTCAAACGTCAATGGGACGCGAGAAATTTGAAGTGAGTGATTTAACCTCAAATAAGTGCTTCCGGCGTATTCAAGAATAACAAAAATCCAATGCGTTGCAATGCGTTATTCCAAATCAAATGTTGATAGATACTGCGTATTCAAGAATACCGATTGCTCACGATCGAAAACTAATCGAGCAAATAAACGTAACGCCGTATTCAAGAATAGAGGTGAATATCAAATCTTTGGTCTGTCAAAATCATTTTACAAACGACGTGATGCTAGTTTCAAAGCAACAATGGCCTATGTTACACACGGCAACTTTAAACCGATACAAAATACAAAAAGTGGTTCGTTTGTGCTACATGCGGAGACAAGTTGCCGGAAACTTCTGTATATTATACAGTGAGTGTTTCATGTGTGTGTGAAGTTGTGTGAAGAACGAACCCGTTCTTTGTGATTTTGTGCTTGTGTGCGTATTTTGTCGCCTTGTTTCTACTTTCGGAACTGGCGACATTAGCCACCGCTTCCCTCAATTCTCGCGCCTATACTTAAGAAAAGTCGCCGCTTAAAGCTGCCGTGTGTAACATAGGCCAAAGTTGCAAGTCAGAATTAGGCGGACTATTTCAACCAATCTGAACAGGCTCAAGGACACAGATGAAATTTGATAGGAAAAGAGAATGAAAAAAGTTAAGCCCGTAACAGATTGACCGGCAGTAGCAGTAACAGTGGCAGCAAAATGTTCTGATTGGCTGAAATCCGACATGTTGTCGGATTTCAGCCAATCAGAACATTTTGCTGCCACTGGTACTGCTACTGCCGGTCAATCTGTTACGGGCTTTAGTTGAATCTTAACCCAATAACGCCCGCCGTACTTTAACGAGTACACCGGATATATGTGGTGAAGTATCTTTTTATAACAATAAATTCGGTTTTGAATTAAAATTATTCAGTGGTTTTCTCACAGTCATTAATGAGTTGAGTGTGAAAATTCAAAAATATGTTAAATGCAGAAAATTATTTTAAATCTCTAAAGATATGTTATGTAGTATATATATTGTTGCTTTTAAATACATTCCTTTTGCGAAATTCACTTTGTCCAGTTCTAAAATTTAAAGTTTATAAGAACAACTCGAATTATGGATTAATGAGAACAAAACTCACTCTTGCTGAATCAGGCCCGGGGATATACATACGAGTCCTCTACATGCTTTAATTCATTTGGGTAATTTTATGAATTTAAGTGCAAGGTAATTCTGTCATGGGGCCCACTGAAAGTCAATCAAATTGATTTCTGTCATTACTGGCTCTTCGATAGTTTTTTTCTCGGCTCGGCTATTTGGTGTCTTTATTTTTAATTTAAAAACGCAATCTATCCACCTACAGAAAAAACTCTTTCGGATTACAATACTTTCAAAGTTAACAGGAATAAATAAACAGGTAATATATTATTAAAATTTCAATCATATTTAATGACGTCATTGATGGGAACAAGATAGGTTTCCTTCCTCCCTTGAAAATTGCTGGATTTTGTTAAACCAATTGGACAACGTAATCTAATCTAATTTGAAAATTTGCTTTGCTAGCTGTTTATCAAATATTATCCGTTTCCGGCAATAATCCTTCCATTGTTATTCAAACATTCAGGGTCAAGAGACCACTAGGCCAAGCGAATGATTATTTGCAGTGAACGCCATGTCTGTGTTTCCGTGTGATTACAAATTGCATAAAAAATATTACTTAGCCTTCTTCTAATTGATGATTTCACTCTTACAAATGTGAGATCAATTAGTCATATGGTAAGAATTCCAATGATATCTTCAGCATCATAGTAAAGCAAATCGCGTTTCCCAGATTTGTGGCCCTTACGGTCCTCTTAATTTTATTTCGCATAGTAGTGGACTGACCCTCTTCAGGCACGACAACAGAGTCCCGCAGAAAGATGTCCTATGGTAATGTTGGTGCTTCGGGATGCGCAGGCTCAATAATGCGTTCTTTCCGCTGAGAATTGCTTCCTTGCTCGATTATTGATTTTCAAGTTTTCCATCGTCGAGTTAGGTACGTACAAAAGACATAGCATTTCTAGAGTAGGCAAATATTTTGCGACATTGTAGAGAGCTCTGTGAAGAGTATCTTCAGTATTGTTTCATAATTCAAATGAAGTTGCCGAACACGGAACTGTCTGTAGTCTGAAAAGCCCAAAGGCTTACACAGATATTTAAAACACAAACTTCGGTAGCCATCATAATCCTCGCCCAAAAGGAATTGTTTTTAATATTTGTTGAAAATTAATTGCAACGTGTGTTTAACTATTTATCCATTGGAATTTGTGATATTTTGTGATAGATTTAGAAAAAGACCATGGTTGTCAAATTCGAATGAGTGGTCTCGTATTCAAGAGTGGGCGTATGCAAAATAATAAAGAATTCGCCTGAAGAAGTGGAAGACATCCTTCCACTTGTATCGTCGCAGACGGGACCAATACATTATTATTGTTAGTGTGCCATCATATCGTACTTTGTCCCGAAAAAGTTTTTAAAGTTGCGAGATTTTGTTACAATCTGTGGTGTTATCGGAAGTTAAATTGTCTGCAGTACGATTACAAATTTGTAGTATTTGCAGATTTCAAAGGATAATCGAAGGATATTCACCTAAAATTGACGACTAGACCTTGTCCATAAGGTATTTAAAGAAGATTTACTTTTTTGCCCCAAATACGATTTTTTAAACAAGATTTTATATTTTTTTTACACGTGAGCAATTTGTAAATTCTGCAAGACGTTAGTTTGATCAAATTGGGGGTTTCCGCAATCTTCAACTTGAACTAGTTTTCATTGTACGAGATGTTAATGTCATTTGATTTAGCTTAAAACTAACAGAATGGAATTTATTTTTGGAGGACAGCCAGACAACCACTAAACAGAGCAAGCTAACAATCATTTCTTCAGAGCACGCCAAAAGCCTCGGGAAAATATATGAACAACGAATAAGGATAATACATGTGTGTAGTATTATTCAGCTTTCTGGGTTCCATTGGTCTGTTGTAGTTCGATATTTAGGGTAAACGTAGCAAGAAACTTGAGGTTGACCTCGAAAAATTTTCAATGTTTTTTTTATTAGTTTTTCTTTCTTGTTTTTTTTTAATGTCGTATTGAACTTCCAAATCAAGTACAATTTGAAGAGATTTACGTTGCAAATGATGAACGGAATCCATGACACAGGAACGCATTAAGATAAATTATGATCATGTGTTTTGTGCGCTGGTTTTAATGGTATCGTTTTTATGATAAACATGCTGGAAGAGTAATCGCCAACTGTTACAAACTCATCCGAACGATGGTATTCTGACAGTGCCCTTATCAACGTATTTGTATGTATAGTTGACCTTGTCGAAACTAGAAACCTTTTATGGGTTTTTGCGTTTAGATTGAGAAGTTTTTTTGTTCTCGTTTTACAGTTCACCCCAGGTAGATTATATTTGAATTTTTCATTTTTATATTCTTCTAAATAGCATAATTAAGTATTGTGGTTATACAATTATGATTGGTTTAACCAGATTTTTATACTCTATATCTGTGGTTCTCAAACTTTTCAGTGGCCTGCACCCTTTGGAATCTCAAACCACGTTCCCGTACCCCTAAAAAAATTCAGGAACTCATAAAGTAAATATATTTGTACTAATTTTATTTAAAATTAAAAAGAAAAACGTATCGCAGGCTAAAATGTTTCACGAATAAGCCGCCATACGCAGGAAATTTGTAGAAAAATACGTGTTAAGGTCTACTATATCCTAACATTTAAAGCTAAATCACTTTATTACACTGAATCCAATTTAAGAATTGTGTAACGAAATCAAATTCAAGTATAGCATAGACTAAGTTTTATAACTTTATCTCACAAACCAAAAAATCCTCGCAACCCCCAGGGGTGGGGTGCAGGCCCTTCGGTTTGGGAACCTTCGCTTTATATGAAAATTACATAGTAGTATATTAGATTTAGTATACCGTTTCTAACAAATCGAACCAATCGCTGAGTCGAAAAATGTTTAGAATATAATTTTATATAACTTGTCCATATATCAAATTCCAGTTGAACCATTCCCGAAAAACCCGATTTTTCAAAAACTGGAATAGTGCAGTTTATCTCCGGGCTGCAGATTTGTATATATAATTATCAATTTCTTTTGTAAATATAATTTCTCTAGTTTCTATTAGATATTAGTTCAGAATCCTAAGTGCGGGTTTCTTTGTCGCTGGGTGTATGCTTTCTTGGAATATCTGTAGCTTTTAGCTTAAAGATATATTTTGGACTTCACCTGTAGCTCATTTCGTTTAAAAATTTCCACGTCCAGAATAGATTTTTTTTTTAAATTTCGTCTGTGACACAATCAAAAAAACAAAATTTCGAATTTATTTTTTTGTTTAAAATCTCTGAGTACGATAAAATGAAGTATACTTTATATATCCGCGTTTTGAGGATCATGAATAGAGTTTGGACTCGAGAACTCTTTTTCCCGATGTTTTTGAGAATTTCCGAGCAATTTTTTTCCCCGATCTCTGGCTATTAGAGTTTGAATGTTGAAAAATACAAAAAAATTAAAAAATCACAAAAAATTATGCAGTATTTCCCAATCCTTTCGCTGGCGTACTCCCTAACGAGGTAGTTTTTTCTCAAGGTAGTTTTTTCTGTATTGTATACAAAATATTGGCATAAACTGTATCGTAAAAATATGCTTATTAAGAATTAAAAGATTATGTTAGAAAACCACGAGTTGCGTAATTTTTCTGATCCTAATCGCTTATTGCTTATAATAAAAAATTAAAAAAAAAATACAATGAAAAGAAATTTTTTCCTAAAAGACGCCCGAACTCAAAATTTTTCATATAATGCCGTTTTAAAACACTGAATTAATTAGTCAAGAAATTGATGTTATCTTTTGGTCTCATTATGACAAAAATCGATCAGAGAGTAAATTCCTCTTAGGTTTTTATAAATATTTTTGTTGCTTGTGGCAATTAAAATTTGTTTTTTTTTTCGCTAAGCAATTAGCATTCTAAACCGAAAATTAAAGGGTTCTTCTAATTCGAAATTTTTCGCGAAATACTCTAGAACAGCAAAAATGATTCCGATTTTCCGAGAAGGTGAAAAGTCGAGAATTCTCCGAACTCTAATCACGAGAGGTTTTGTTCCTTCACTGAAAACATGTAATTTCGATCGTTCTACGCGTCTACGTTAGTGTGGCACCAAATATGTCCAAATCCGTTAATAAAACAGTAAATAGTAATGACACTTATAATGACATTGAAGGGAAATGATAATTAGGTCATAAAAAGCGGACGTCAATACAGCAAATATGTTAATCTATTGAAATGATAGATTTTCATCGTCTTAAAAGGTTGTATCAAATCTTGCTCGACATTTTCCTGTGTTGATTTGCGGAGTTTGTTTGGTTTTACAACACTAGAATTGAAGGATTCCTTAATTTTGTTTTTGTATTTAAAAATCAAGATATTGTAGAATGACCAACGCCAAATTCTTTTGCAATAGGTGCGTTTGATTATCCATACTCTCGCCGAACTCCAAACTCATCTCATGCAAAATAATTTTGCGTTGGTCAATTGACAATATCTATGATTGCATATAATCGCACCTTTTTCAATTGTAAACGCTTTACAACGTTGAGGAAGTATTTTTCGCGGCTATTAACACTAATTAATGCGTATCATTAAACTAATAACTTGCCACTGTGGCTCAAAACAAATACGAGGTACGCGCCGCGTCGTTGGGGAGGTTGGGGAAGGGAGCGGCAAGTCGTGGAAGCGAGCGAGAGTGGAAAGAAATGAATAATTGTTAATGTCCGTCATTATAACCGGATTTTTTTTTTTATCAAGAATACGTCAATATAAGCGAAGTCATCATAAGCGAACTCAATTCCATAGAAGTTTGTATGAAAACTAAACTTCTTACTACAATTACGACATAATAACCAGTTGGTCATTATAAACGGAATCGTAATAACCAGATTTTATTGTAAAGTGTAACTCGGTTATAACGGACCTCATGGGGGACTAAAAATTAGTACGTTACAACAATAATCAGTTAATCCATTATAGAAGTACAATTTCCATGAAGAAATTGTTCTTGGGACTTAATATTGGTTACGTAATAAGTGAAAGTACGTTATAACAGAGTCCCCTTTAACAGAGTTACGCTATAAGTTCAAAGATTATATTTTAAAAAAATGTCAAAAATCAACATTTTTGTGCTTCTTACTTAAAAATTTACGTCTCAAAAAAAAATTATGCTGAGTTCAAAGCTATTAACGGTCAAAATATAGATAATTTTGAACTCATAATGTCAACTAATCAGTGTTCAAAACTTTATTTTGTTATTTCGATCTTTTCGCTCTTAAAAGTTTCGCTCCCAACGACAAGAACGCTTGCTGCGGTTCCCGACTCCCGTTCTCAAGAACGAAAATGATTTGCAAGCGCAATCGTTCTTTAAAGAGAGAAATTTCGAGCTCCGCGGTAGTGTTCGTAGGAGTCGGAACGATCGATGCACATTTTTCGTTCTTGCTCCCAAGTTAAGAACGAAATGGTTTCTATTTAAGTTTTCGCTCCTAGTTCAAAGCGGTTTGTGGGTCTCGCATAAAAATGAATGAAAGCCTCGAGCGATGGCTTTTTGGTATGATGCACACACACATATAAGTATGTATTTTGACTAGCGAGAGAACGATATTTCGCTCTCAGCATTAAAGTTCTTATCTCAAAGAACGTAAAAACAAAATGCAAATATAAAAATCTTAATAGCAAGAACGTAAAACCCATAATTTCGTTCTTGTTCTTTGGGGGGTTTACCGAAATGCTGAATTTTTATTTTCCATTGATTTCAATCCCTCCTTGGGAGCAGAACGGAAGACTAGAAATGGGAGCCTCTTGAACACTGCAAATAATGAAAAACTAGAGTCCATTTTAACCATTTTACCGTTATCGAGATATTTCAGATTTTGTAAAATAAAAATTCATATCTTTATATAAATTAAAATTTTATTTGTCGAGTTTTAGTGTAAATTGCGCAAGAATGTGGATTTTGCATAAAAAAATCATGTTCTGTTCACATCAGATATTTACTTTGTAAAAACAATTTTTTTCACAAAGAATTTTTTTGTGTAAAAATGTATTTCCGAAAAAATTGTTTTTGTTCCTATTTGGTTTGGCTATAATTACACTTGCTACAGCTTCATTAATTAATTTAGCTCTATTGCTATCGAGAATCTTTTGCATAAAAACAGGCGGAAACTTCTACAAATTTATTGGATCGTTTAAATGCAGTTTGGGTCATCCAATTTACTTTACAAATCTGTGTCAAAGATATTTGACAAATAACTTTGATCGTTTAAATGGATCCTAAATTGCGCCGGGACGTAAATTTTATACAAGAAAGTCATGTGCTTTTCACATAAGATATTTTTAAGAAAATAAGGGGCGTCAAATACAAGTTTTGTCCCGTTCGCAGTTTTATCTTGAAGAGCGTAACGTATTTTATGGAAGCATCTAAGGATATTTTCTTTGCTTGTGTTTCGTTTTTTATGGAATGCTTAAATACAGTGTGACCTCGGTAATCGCAACTATAGTAGACAGTCAGTTACGATAACCGAGTCAGTTGCGATAACCGAGTTTTTTTTTTGAGGTTTATTTATTTATTTCATCTACTGTTTAAAAAAAACTACAGACTACATCATATCTTATAATAAGTAATTAGTGCGATGATATGGAACGTGAATAAATAAAGAATTTCGAAGAGGTCTTGGAGGAACATTTATGTTAATTAAAGAAAGAAGTTCAGAACATACAATCCTCCCTGACAAAACATCGTGAATGAATAGGGAGCAAGACACAAAACGCCTATTAACTAGTGACTGAATTCCTAGAAGCTTGCATCTCACCGAGTATGAAGGCATATTTTGGCGATAATACCTATTAAATTTAGCTAGCGCAAATCTGGTAAATCTGCGTTGGACAGATTCAACCCTTTCGATGTTAACATTGTAGAACGGGGACCAAATAATGGTACCATACTCAAGTATCGGTCTAACCAGTGTAAAATACAAAGTTTTAATTGTGGTTAAATATTGAAAAACTTTACAATTTCGTTTAAGAAACCCTAATCGTGAGTTAGCTTTAGCACATATTAAATCAATGTGGTACTGAAATTGAAATTTCTCATCGATGATGACTCCCAGATCTCTTACTTTCTGGACTCTAATTAAAGGTGCATTACTCAGGCTATAGGAGTATTGTAATACGTTTTTTTTCTTGCAAACGATATCACACAGCATTTAGAGCTGTTCAATCCGAACGCATTCTGGTCACACCAATGTATTAACTTATTTAAGTCAGATTGCAGTCGATCACAATCAACTAGAGATGATATCGAATAAAACAACTTCAAATCATCAGCAAAGAGTAAGGTACGACAGTTAGTAAAAATAGTTGGAAGATCGTTGATCATGAGTAAGAAAAGCAACGGACCTAAATGGCTACCCTGGGGGACACTTGATTGAACTACAATTGTTTTTGATCTGTAATCACCTATTTTTACGTATGAAGGCGACCAATTAAATAATTTTTTAGCCACTCAAGCAATGATGAGTTGAAACCAAAATCTTCTAGTTTTGTAATTAGGAGAGAATGATTAACTCTGTCAAACGCTTTAGAAAAGTCGGTATAAATGGCATCAACTTGGGATCCACGTTCAAGCTTTAACACGGTATAGTTCGCGAACACAGAAAGATTGGTAATGGTACCAGCCATGAAACCACGTTGAAGGGAATTTATAGAACCTTTCAATAAAAATGATAATTTGGATGCGATAATTGCTTCAAAAAGTTTTGAAACTGTTGGAAGCTTTGAGATTCCACGATAATTCTCAACTACTTGTTTTGCGCCCAATTTATGAATGGGGAATATTGCAGATAATTTCCAACGATCTAAGAATTGACCTGAAGAAAGTGATAGGTTGAATATAATCGATAGAGGGACAGCAAGAGATTCCCGGCAGCTTTTAAGAAAAATCGCATGATGTGTTATTGTCTAACGCACTTAGTGCTGAAATAACATCATTGGCGTCGATGTATAAATTACCCAGACCGTTAACTGGACTAATCGTATGCTGGGGGTTACATAATAGAGTCCTGGGAGGCATGTAAACTGTGCTAAAAAAAGAGAGTTACAACATTATCTGTCAAAAAGGGAAACAAAAGTTGTTAAACAATTTAACAGCTCCTAAAATATGGTAAAAACTCTACCATTTGTAATGTAGTTTTTACACTCCAAAAGTATTTACAAAACTAAATGTCAAATAATAAGTAAATACTGCAAAAGTATTTACAATAAGTCTTTCATAAATCAAAGTTCAATCGGAATAGCTTCAAAAAAAAAGTCCAATTGGAGTATTATGAAAGTCTATAATCTCGTACGATTGCCTGCCAAATGTAGTTTTCGTTATGTTTCAGTTGTTTTTTATTGGCACATACTTGTTTTGCAACAACAATTTCTTTAAGAAATAAAAACAAGGAACAGAGAATAAAGTCAATAAAAGATTTCCTGCAACTATTTTTATCTTTTTCTGTTCGAAATAGTACTAGAGTATAAAAAAGTTGTGTTAATCGAGTCAACCTTAATTGGAAGTTTAGTTTATTGAGACAACAGTGTTAAATTTTAGGTGTTGCATTAACCGAGGAGTTGCGTTTTTCGTGGGTTGCGTTTACCGAGGTCATACTGCAATTGATTTTTTTTTACAGAACGCAATATTCTACTTGCAGTGACCTAAATAAATGAATCTTTTGTTAAAAAGGTCTATTTATAATTAAGTGAAGTGTAATGTGCATAGGAAGAAATTGCAATTAAAATAGTAGATTTTCACGCTTACGGTCAGAAATCGATTATCAATCACAAATGGAAATGTGGGTGTAGTACTGGGTAAATTCCTTGCGGGAACATCTTTAGAATTGAAATCGTATATCGAGGTCTTGTATTTTTTAGATCATTTTTTACCTAAAATGTACATTGTGGAAATGTTATAGCTGCAAATTCTGAATACTGGCTCAATTTATAATTAATAAAAAAGTTCAGTTTTGTAAATTATAAAAGAAATCCAGCTTTTTATGGGCATTTGTAATGCTAATCTTCTATTTCTAGACTATAATGAATTTACATTTAAATAATCCTATGAATCGTTATTATTTATTATTGCCGGTTTAATTTACTTAGTGTAATACCTGTTAATAATTATTATATTAATGAGCAGACGTCTTCTTGCACGCGATTCTCAAATAATCAATTAATTAAATAATTTTTTATAGTTAGACATTATAATATTTTCAAAACCATCAATGGTGAACTCCAGTACATGTCATTGGTTGGGTGACCATATTGTGTGAATCCAGTGAACGAATTACCGCTGTATGGAGGGGGGGGGGGGGGGGGGGGGTCACGTCAGTGGAAAAAATAAAACAAAATTTTAATGAAAAAATGCAAATTAATCTACCTAACAGTGAGATGATATCTTTCTTCCATAATCAAATGTCAACTAAAAAAATAATTTCTTCACAAATGACGAAAAATTAATTGTCGTGCCGTTGTACATAAATAGAGTTTACTGTTTACGTAAATGCATTTAAAAGAAAGATAATAGATTTTAGGTTAGGTATTGGATTTGATATTGATGTGTATAATTAACTAAAAAATCTGAAGTTTTGAGTTAGCGCTATTTTGATTTAGGTGTACGATATGATATGATGAATATAAGTGAGTGTAATGTTGGAAATTTTTGTACAAAAACATTCGAAAACTCAAGAACTAATTGAAGTAGAAAGTTAAAATTTGGCATAGCACAGGCTTTTATCAAAAAATAAACCTCTTCCGAAAATGGGAAAAATTGAATCAACCCTTCCTCTCTCCCACACAAATGTAAAGAATTTTTTCAATTTTCTCAAAAACCGCCCATTATTTCGAAAAATTTGTTATGACAAGAAGTGTTTAGAATATGGTTTTACGAAATTCTGAATACATCAAAATTCAATTGGACCACTCCTTCTGCCCTCCTATATAAATGGCAAAAATTGTTGCGATTATCTCGAATACGGTTTATTTTGTCCAAAATCATGCGAATGCAAAAAAATACGTCAAAATCGGATAGGGTTTACTGGTAGAAGTCGACCTTACAATTTTCGTTACATACATACGTACGAACGAACCAGTGGCGGTTTTATTGTGGAGGCAACGGAGGCATTGCCTCCTCATAACATTTTATAAAAATGTTTTTCTACCGAATGCCTTTAATTTTTTATACCATAATGGACTGTATAAAAATCTGTATGTTCAGAAAATAATAATTTGAAAGAAAATCCTATTCTCTAATGTCGAATTCTCTAAAACATAAACTACAAATTCTCTTCATAGAGGCTAGCCTCCGATTCGTTGCCTCCTCATTTCAAATATACACGAGCCGCCACTGGAACGAACACTCGTGTGTCCGCACACACACATGCAGACATGTTGCGGACTCATCGAACTGAGTGCGGGGCTCCGTTATGACTTTGGCTTTTGGAGTGATTTTAATACCTTTGTTGTATGTAAGAAAGGTAAAAATGCATTTGCTTGGGAGAGAGGGAAGGATTGGTCCGATTGGATTTTGATGTATGGAACTATTATGTTAAATCATATTTTAAACGCATATCGTCTTCATAAATTTTTTCGATACTATGAACCGTCTAGCAGAAAATACAAAAACAGTATTCAATTTGTACGGAAAAGGGGGGAACGAGTGTTTCAAGAGGATTTTGATGTATGTACGTAAAATCATATTCTAAACACATTTTATCTAAACAAAATTTCATTACGACACACCGATTTCGACGAAACTGTAAAAAAATGTTTCATTTATCAGGGGGACGAGGAAAGGAATAATCCGATTTTGCCCGTTCAAGAACTTAACCTTGCCATTTACAAGGAATGTAATTATACAAAATTTCAAGTCTCTATCTCAATCATTTAGAAAGTTCACGGACAGACAGACGGACGGACATGCGTAAATCTTAATCTTTTGTCATTCCAAACACCCTGGTGTAGTTCGACGATTGGTCAAGTGCGTTACAAACGGTATACTAAATCTAATTTACTACTATGTATAAACAAAATATCTGATATGAACAGCACATGACTTTGTTATACAAAATCTACGTTTGTACACAATTTACATTATAAACCGACGAATAAAATATTAGTTTCACAAAATCTGAATAACTCGATAACAGTAGAAGATATCAGTGGCGGCTCGTGTATATTTGAAATGAGGAGGCAAAGTTTTTTTTAGTTCTATAAATTTTTTTATGATACGACCACAGAACTATATAACATAGAACAACTGTCACCATACAAAGCTCTGCTGAAAAATGGTCCCAAAAATATTTCCCTCTTTATCGTACTTGAACGCATTCACTGAACTGTATAAGGTCGCGAAATTCAAATTTCGTTTGCCGCGAAATTCAAATTTCACAAGTTTGAGACTAACTTTAGGCGTCAAAAACTAATTTTAGTTTTAACTAACTTTAGGCGCCGTAAAAAAATCTCTTCATAGAGGCTAGCCTCCGATTCGTACAAATACCTTCATACAGCTTTTGCTAAGCACAAGCATCGGAGGCTAGCCTCTATGAAGATATTTTTTTACGGAGATTGGTGTTCGTATTTTATATGTGGCTATGCTTGTTCTTGGCAAAAGCTGTATGAAAGTATTTGTACGAATCGGAGGCTAGCCTCTATGAAGAGAATTTGTAGTTTATTTGTAGTTTATGAGAATAGGATTTTCTTTTAAATTATTATTTTAGATTTTTATTCAGTCCATTATAGTATAAAAAATTAAAGGCATACGTTAGAAAAACATTTTTATAAAATGTTATGAGGAGGAAATGCCTCCGTTGCCTCCCCTATAAAGCCGCCACTGGAAGATATCGATTAAGAGAATTTTACAATAATATCTTTAATTCTTGCTTTAACTATATTTTCGACAACACGTTAGTTTGCAAGCAATTCACGAAAATCTTTTTTTTACTTGTTAATCTCAATAACAGTAAGACCGGATTGAGGCAAATATCATTCTCTTCAATTTATCTCATGCATTAAACCACATAAAACCCGTAGGTTTTCATGTTTAAGAATGTGATTTCTGAGTGTTGTCGGTATTTTAAAAATTTTCACAAAATAATCTAACTCGGCAACGACATGTCTTTGACTTGTCCTTCATCAAAGTTTCGAAGAAAAACCTTCTTCTAAACAACATCAGACAACCGTTTAATTGGGGGCATTTTTCTATCTCTTTTAGAATGAGTCGACTCTAATTGAAATTCGAAATCTTCCTTCTTTTTATTGTCACATCCCTGAATCGATTTTTTTTTTCATAAACCGAACCATTGTTCATGAACTGAGACACTTTTTGGGCTCAAAAGAAGTTCACAAATTGAAACGTTTACAACCTGAAGTTTCACCGTACACTTTTGTTACACTAACGTAAAACCAAATAAAATAGAATTGTTTTTAGTTCAACCTATATAAGCCGGAAACCTATCTAAGGTGGACAATTTTCCTGATCATATGCGAGTCCAGCTTATGCAGGTTTTTCTGTATATGATTCACATTTAGTGTATAAAAATGTATTGAACACAATATAGACTAACTAAAACTTTAATTAGTTTCAGAATGCCGTCAGCAGCACCTGCACCAGCGCCTGATGTTCCGAAGACGGAACTTCAAGAGCTTCAGTTAAAATCACAGCAAGTTACCGATGATGTATTACAATTTTTCGCATATTTTTTATAATTGTTTTAACATAAATTTTTTTTAACTTATGTATAGTCGTTGGAGAGCACCAGGCGAATGCTGTCTCTTTGCGAAGAGGTAAGTTTTTTTTAATGATCTTTTTTTTTTGTTATAGAAAAGTAATATCGATCAAAATGAATTCAGTTACTAACAGAAAATGTGATAGTAAAAAGTACGTCGATAAGCAACAAAATCTTAATATAAATCTAAATCGATGAAATAATTAATTTAATGAATATCTTAGAAGACGATGTCCAGGAATATGTTGTGTTTTCCTTAAACAACCAAGTAATAACTTTGAACAAAAACTAATAATAAATGAAAGAGAAAATATTGTTGATAGAAACCAGGGTAACGATTAAAAACTGATTGTATCAAAGCGCTTTGAAATTTTTGTTTTTAATTTTTGATATTTTTTCAATATATATATATATATAATATATTTACAATATTGTAATATATACATATATAATATATTTACAATATTGTAAGTTAATAATGTTGCTGTGGACAGTGTGACGCTGTGTAGCAAATATATATTTCTTTCTTATTTTATTAACTTTTTGACGTATTTTTTTAATGTCCAATTTTTTTTTGAGATTATTTTATGTTTTACTTTGATTTGGATTTAAGTTTTCATATTAAAATGTCACCCAAGAAATGTGAATGAAAAACAAATTAAGTTTTTTTTAATACATTTCTCTTTATTGTTTAATACTTCAAACATAGTAATATTTTGCTTATGATTTGTGTTAATTTTATAACATATTATATTTAAAAAAATCCCGTCAAACTTCAATTGACTCATTTTAAAGTTTTTATTTTCATATCATTTTTTCTTATTAAAAAAAACCCATCCGCATTTCCTCATTATCTTGTAAAAAATAAAGATATTTTCATTTTTTAAACTTTACAACAACAAACGAACGAAAGATTCATTTTTAATAAAGTTTGCGAGCTATAAATGTTGCATGAGTGTATAAAACACTATTTGGAATAGTTCCGGCATGAGATTAAGCACAATAAACATAAAAAACTATGACTCTTTGGTAACAGCGCTGTTTATCTGATAACTTTGATGATGAGCGTTTGGATCCAACAATTCTTTTTACAAAGATGCTCGGAATCATAAAATTTAATAATTTTTCGCATTTGCTTTCTATCTTTTGTGTGAAAACACTAAAATTTCGAACTTTTTCTCAACTACAATATTTGTTACTAATTCAAAATACACTAATTAATTTTATTTATGAAAAAAAATCCATTGTTTAACCCTATTCCTGTCAGGCTGTGACTGTGAGTCACTATTCAATTTCGAACCAATATAGATGATTTAATACATGTTTTAACGCAAAATCAATTTAATGTATTTTATTATTGGTCACTACGCTACTGTTATATAGAATAAATTTTATGTTTTTTTGTTAAATTGATTTTGCGTTAAAACATGTATTAAATCATCTATATTGGTTCGAAATTCACAGCCTGACAGGAATAGGGTTAACTTGCCTGAATAAATTAAGGATACAGTCGAAAATAATCTAACGGATATTGTACAAAATTTTTTTTTTCGTTTTGAATCACCACTTAGAAACGAATTTATGAAATTTGTAGTGATTCCATATAGTTAGGTACAGTGAAAGGAAGAAGTAATTGATGGTGCTAGTTACAAAAATTAATATAATAGAAATGGCTTGTTGATATCACTTGAACCTATTTTTTTTATTTCAAAGGAAGATTCAAGAGACTCACGCTAAGTCGAATTATCCAAAAGTTGAAACTGCGCTTTTTTTTATCATTGTGTATCTTAAAAGTAAGGTATACTAGATTATTCAAGTCTGAGATTCAAACAATGTTTTAAACCTTTTGTATAAATATGTAAAGAACCATTGACTTTCTGTATACGCTTCGTTCTTAACGTGTCCAGAATTAGCAATTCTGTATTTCGTGGGTTAAGAACGATCCAGAGTTATCTAGGTTTTGCCACAAACAATATACAGATAACCAACGCCAAAAGAAAACCCTAGAAACCAAAAGACCAAAAAAATCGATTTTGACGCAATTTTTTTCCTACATGTACTTCAGACATCTGGTCAGGTTATAGGCTATGTATTATTTTACCAGCTTCCACCGTTTCTCCCACAATCATTATCCCCTTCTCATTCCTGTTTTTTTAGGTTATCTAACGGGATTACGCGTACAATACTTCAAATTAATTTATAAGGCCTTATCACAGAATCCGATACGAATGGTTCGGATCGTAAACTCAATGTTGTTGTTGGTATAAAACACTAACAACAACATTGAGTTTACGATCCGAACCATTCGTATCGGATTCTGTGATAGTGCCTATAATCTCTGGGACTTCCAAATATTGTTCTCTCCTCTAACTTCCTCCCCTTGCTATTTCCTAAACTACTATATTGTTTTTGATGAAATTTTCTTCATTATTACCGACCTCTGGGAGATGGATTCGGGCACAGCCCTTATTATATATATATTTTTTCTTGTACCACTGTTTGTTGGGCACCAAATTTCCCCGCAGTGGATTTTTTCATTTTATCATAAATATGAAAATAGTCTGTTTGTTTTACTCGGCCCCCATTGATAAGATATTCACAGATGTGTGCACTTTGCTTTACTATAAATTAATTTATATGAAAACTTTAGCATTTTAAGAGCATGTAATAAATTTCATAATTTATAATGTACCTATACCGTTTTATATTTTTTTTAATGCTGGGTCTATTGAAACCTCCAAAAATTTTGCTGTACATTTAACGTTTTCTATTCTTTCCTAAATGTACCCCTTTGATCACAAATTGTCCTTTTTTGCACAAATTGAACTGTTCTCTATTTTGTTATTCTTCAATTATAACTTGATCTTACAGAAATATTTTGGCTTGGAGAAAAGATTTAGATTAAAAATCTCCGGTTAATTATTTAGGTTCTAAGGAATACATTTGGATTAAATTTACATCCTTATTGTTTTTTTTCACTTAGGCGACCCCGTTGCCTGAACCTGAAGCTCACCCAACTCTGAATTTGGTATTGTGTATCTCATCTGAAGCTAGATGGCTTCGCAGACGTGCGTTGCTTTACATTCCTATATGATTATATTGATAAGCAATACCAGTAGAAAAATACAGCGGCGTGGAGTCGTTCTGAAAAAGTCCCAACTCCGTCTACGGAGCCGCAAATCTAACTTCAAATGTATTCTATTAAGATACGAATCTGTAAAATAGGCTTTTCTAAACTATTTATTAAAATAAAAATGAAACTGAGATAATTTTAATGAAATATCTACAATTCCTGTTTGAGAATGTTTTATTTATTTTAAGGAATATAAGGAAAAGCTAAATTTTTCAAGGAGACCAAAAACAAAGATATTAGAAAACAAAAGGTTCATTTTTATCGAAGATAACAGCTAATATTAATATTAATTAATAGACTGAAAATTTACCTAATTAACAATATTAAAAAAATGTTTGAAAAGCGAATTATCTTATCGGGAATTAATCCTTAAAAATAGGATAGCTTCTAATATGTCCGGCTTCATTCCTGTGCTTAAATCCGATCTTACGATTTTGAGGGCTGAACACAACTGATCTGCAAATACTTGAGTCGATGGGAACGCCGTGGCGATCAAAGCAGAATTTCGAATAATTTAAGGGTATTTTAGAATTTTTTTGTAACAATGAATCAAATTTTTAAACTTTTTAGTTTAAAAACTAAATTATTGGAAGTTGAAAATTCAATTTTCTCGTTTAGTTTTTAAACTTTTTAGTTCAAAAGCTAAACTATTTGATTTCCAAATTTCATTTTAGTAAATTTAAACCTAAAGTATGAAATTTAGCTTTTGGGGTTTAAATTTTTAACTAAGTTGGTTTAAAAAGGCACTTTTAACCCTAAAAAGTTGAAAAATCAAAAATCAAATATTCATTTTTGAAAACAAATTCATTTTTTATTCAGGGTATTCACAATCCTCTTTTAATTTTCGGTATTCGGTATTTTCGGTAATATTAAAAGACTGAAAATATTCTGCTGTGAACATCCCACAGCACAGATTTGAGAACAGCGCTTTTATTGGATACGTGACCAAATCATGAACTGCGAATTTGATTGTAAAATATGTCACATACCTTTAAATCCATGTTTGATGTATTCTTTTGAATTTCTATTGTGGCAACGGCTATCAAAATTGAAAAAATTTGCATCAGTCCGATCAGATTAACAAAAAGCCAGCGAGAAAATTTGACAACTAAAAATATTACTAGCGCCACCCGCGGTTGATTCTTGATACCGAATAACCGGGCCGAAAAACACGACTCAAGGCATGTATACAATTACCGAATCCGGTAATTCATTTTTACATGAACCAAGTTACCGTCTCGGTAAAAATCTGTTAAATTAATTACCGAGCGGTAAATTTACCCGCAATTTAAAAGACGACTGTGAATACCCTGATTATTTAAATTTTTTTGTCAGAGTTGGAGTTGTGGCTTTTATAACGACTGCGACTCCTTTTCTGGGCGAAAACTAATAACTCCGATTCTAAACCTCTGGAAAAATGAATGTTTTAAAAATTTCTAAAGTGATACTCTGTTGTCAAAAATGGATGTGAATTCAAATATAATTATTTTTATTATTAAAAGATAATCATGCGGAACGATAATCATAAGTAACATAATTGATCCTATTTTTATCTATAAAAGTTTCACCGGTCTTCAAAACCTCCACTCTTGTTCACTTCTCACTTGAAAAATGTGAGTGTGTCGATTTGGTCGTTCAGCTCGCCCAGGTGACCAACTAACGATAATATCAATACCAATTTTTCGTCGTCTCCTGAACGAGCACGCGTCATCGCCTGAGTGAGAAAGACAATAATGGTGTTAATGTACATATTTTCTTTGTGTTACTATGATCTTCTTATACAATTCTGGTAATTTTTACCCTATCTCGTTATATTACCCAATATGTTTTCGACAGAGCTGTTTTTTTAATTATGCTTTCGACAGAGCTGTTTTTTAATATGCTTTCGACAGAGCTGGTTTACGACAGTCTTTCACACAAACTATGAGAACAAATGCAACAATTCGATAGAATTCAAAAATATCAGACATTGAATGTTAGATTGCTTTGTCCTGAATGTGTAAATAATATTTAAGAATCAATGTGTTTTAAATTTATCCCATTTCCTAATCATTTATATTTTTCATTGCTTTGTTTTACTAAGATTTATAAATACTTTAATGAATTAACCTTTAAATTATTATATTCCGTTTCATTAGTTTTACCTGTGAATTTTTAAATCCTCGACAATTTTTTTTAAATGTATTTTCTTGATTTTCTTTTAAATTTTAATTGACGATGTCTTTATATTTATATACGTCACTTTTCTTTTTTGTTTAAGTGAAAAAAAGTATTATATTAAAACCAACATAATATATCTTAAAAATCTCATAGTTTTCTTTTTTATTGTGTGCACAATTTAAATACGGAAACAACTTATTAATTTGATTAAGATATGGACTTGTCGTTTTATTGAAAAAACCGAACGAAAATACTAATATTTATAAGTAGCGAATTAACATCTCCATTTTGATAGATTTTGCTTCGCCTCGCAATTTGTGACTTCGACGTATTCTACCACAATTGATTCAACTCTTTGAATATTCTTAATGTGTATTTATTAACTTTTGTCAAAATATTGATAAACAATATGAGAAAAAGCATTCCAAACGAGTCGGTTCGCGTGATACTGGTGGTGTCGCAAGTCTACCAACCAATGAATAAGGGAAAATTGAAAGGAATGATGAGTCTAGGTCTAGGGCAATTGATTTGGTTGACTTTTTTCAGTTTTTGTTAGACTTAGAGTTTAAGGTGAACGTTTCGTCGAAAAATATGAAGCGGTTAATCAGGGTCGGAATCTTACACTTTTTATCATTTCAGTTGTTCGGTTGTCCTAGAATATGAATTGTTGATTCCTAGGAATAGTAAAAAAATGCGTTTACATAATTGTGACTTTTAAACTTTTAACATAATTATGACTAAAAACATAATTGTGACTTTTAGAACATGAAAAAGTTTGAGTGGCTTTTGTGCACATTTGCGCACGTTTTGGTTTCAAAAAGTTACGCATAAAAAATTATTTATTATTGCATATAGGAATGTCTTGCTGGAAATGAAATATGTCGGCCCCCATGTCGTTTACGCATATAAGAGAAAATTTTATTTAGAACTGAATCTTTTAATTTATTTTGATGTCATGTAACATGGTCTTATCTCCGTTTCAAGGATTTAGACGCACTTTTTTGGATTTGATTTTTGGCTATTATCGTCCCATAGAACATATTCAACACTGTTTTGAGAAACGGTGTTGGGCTGCTTTTATAGTAAATCGCAAAGCGTGCCGAAACCGACAACTGACATCAGCAAGTGACAACCTGGCAACCTCTACACATCTAATGCTAAGTAAAACCATAGATTAGAGAGTTACTATAGATAAGAAACGAGCAAGAAATTTTTTCCTGAAGAAGAGTACTTTGCATCTGTTTCATTTGCTTCGTAAAGACATGAATTGCTTTTGTGTGAGAAATGGTGTAAAAAACTTTATTTTGGGATTTTTTTTTGCTGTCCGCCGAGCATTCCCTAACAATACATTGCACATAGTTTTTCGCGGACATTTTGCGTGCTATAAAAACGTTAATAATAGTAAAATGGAAAACCTGTGCGCCTACGAATGATTCCCATCGACGAATGTAAACAAAGCGCTGGCCCCGGATATGTTTGTGTTTGTGTTGTATGAGTCAATTGTGCATTCCAATTGAACGTGAAGGAGTGAAAAGGAATACCGATGTCATCAGAAAATATTCCACTAGCGCAGCTATTTACTCTACGTAAGTATATGGGAAAATGCGTTTTCTTCTCATCTATAGTAACTCTCTAATCTATGGTAAAACGCTCGAAGTATTTTATAGTGGCCGCTTACCGAAAACAGCGCTGAAAGTGCAAAAGTATTTATGGTTATCAGTTTCCTCGGTGCTGAGAGGGCCTTATTATTTGTTGCACAGTTTTGTGCTTTGAAAAACGATTTTTCTTTTGAAAAACAATTACGTTGCCTTGCTTTGAAAAGCATTTTTTATACCCGTATGGTGAAACCAAAGGGTATACTAACTTTGCCGTACCGTTTGTAACGCCAAGATCCCGTCATCACACACAAAAATGAATTACACCAGTGTGTTTAGAATGATAAAAATAATTAATTTCTGCATGTCCGTCCGTCCGTCTGTCTGTCCGTCCGTCTGTCTGTGGCGCGGATTGCGGGCGCACGGATTGAGATAGAGACTTGAAATTTTACGCAGATTCGTTTTTCGTAAAATGCGAGGCTAAGTTCGTTAATGGGCAAAAATGGACCATTAGGAGGGGTACCCCCCATACGAACGAAAACGTTTTTTGTGAATATCTCAAAAACGGTGCATCTTATCAAAAAAGTGCAAGAACAAAAGTTATTTAGGATATGGTTCTACATAAAACTCCCATACATCAAAATCCGATTGGAATAAATTTTAAAAAATCTTATTGGAAAGTTTGACTTCGCCATTCACTTAAATCACCATACGGGTTTTCAATAATTGCCGGATTGGCAATTATAGCTTTTGTTATGTTTCGTACGTTTTCTTTGCACTTTCGCCAAGATGTCGTCAAAAGCGTGACCTGACATTCTAGTGTACGAACAAAACTTTTCCAGATACCCCCGTAATTGGAAGTACTTTGTGGAATTCGCCATCCTGGTTTCGATTGCCTTTTATCGGGTGTATTTTTTCGGCAGAAGGACATTTTTCAAACCAAATGTTTAGTGTTAATATGTGACACATCTATTAGCTTGCCGTTTCCACTATAAAAAGCATCCGCTTTGCGTTTCGCTTCTCGGTTTCTACTTTCAGTTTCGGCAAAGATTAGGTAAAAAAAAGATAAGAATCCTAGAACAAATGTTTGGGTCTCGAAAAAATCCGAAAGCGGAAATGGAATCATTGTTATTATCCTCAGTATTTTACATACATTTTAAAAGTTCTATCAGAAGTTATGTTGTATCTTATTTTTAGTTATCTATTCTTTGGTTTTGGGACGCTTGCGCTTCCACCATAAAACAGCATTACGTTAATTTATTCGAATTCTACAGGATCGGTGCTCATAGTTAACTTTCATTGTTCAACCGGGAATAACATTTCGCAATGCATTCGATTTTCGCTGTTCCGTTGCTCGATCAAGAAATACACGCTGCATTTGGGTGCGTTGGGTGTTGGCCTTGATTGACAAAAGGCAAGTTTGAAAAAAGATATTTGAAATTGATGATGAACAACGGTTTTCATTTCAAATAGGAGTGCAAATAAACTGCTATACGAAAAATGAACAATTCGAATTTTTGATCGCAAGAATAAAGAAAAATCGCAAAATGATAGAAAAATAAAGCAAAATCCATAAGACATTTTAAAAACATACAGCTGGTTTTTGACAATGTGTTTGCATGCCATATTTAGCGTCTTTTTAACCAATAAACGTAACAGTTCCGCCGTTTTTTAAAACGCGTTGCAAATTGAATCAATCGCGTTACGTTTTAAATATGGTGATTATTATGTTTATTATTTTTTAATTGAGTTTTTAAATGTCCATGTATAAAAAGTGCTGTATCAAGACATTGACTAGTCGGAAATTGTGAGAAGTTTTACGGTCCTTGCATTTCAATAAAACGACAATAAAAATATTATTTGGTGGTGCTACAAAAACAAAACACTGATCCATTGCATTTTTATGTTAGTTTGAACTTTTTTTTTAAATTTCATTCTAAAGTCTTTATCTTCCTACTTTCAAAATAAAAAAATCAAAGAGTAATTGAATAAAAAACAAAAAAAACATTGGTACTACTTTATAATGATTGTTTATAATTTTTTGTGCAATATATACTTCAATGATACTTTTAAATACTCAAACATAATGAAAATAAAGAAAAATTAAACATCAAACAACATTTTAACCGACCATTAGACGATTTCACGAAGCTTTTAGTGCAATTCACTTGCTAACTAGATTTAGCGGTAACTAAAACTTTCGTGAAAGCTGCCCTAAATATTTTTTAAAAAAAATTTGAATTTAAAATTGATTGGTCATTGATGTTTTGTGGAGAAGATTATTAACAAAAACAAAATTGAAGTTTTAAATTCCAATTAAATTTTTCTTTTGGTGATACAAATTAATTGTACTTTAGGAACTAAAACGTTAAAAGAGAATTAAAATAAGAAAACCTTTTTACTAAAATTAATTCATAAAATGTACTTTTAGGTAAATAACAGCATTTACATCAGCATCTAAATTTTTTTATATTAATTAGTTAAACTCAGCAAATAATTACCACAATACGCAATTTAAAAAAAAAATATAATGTTAATAACACAAAGAAACAAATTGATAGATAATCCAATAAAGCTTTACCCATATAACTCAACAATTATTTTTCTTTTCAAAGACAAAAATTAAAAAGAAACCATTTTCCAATTTCGTTTAACTGAATTTCAGAGAAAAAAAATACTTTGAATTATTTTAAGATATTGAATATAATACATAAAACAACAAAATGACACTTTTTACTAATTATTGTTGTGCCGCATCACAGAGCAAGGAAGCCGGGATTCGTACCCTGGTAGCCCTTGACGATCAGGGAGGTGAGTCACCTTGGACACTATCAATAATTTCGTTTTGTTTGTTTTATTTATTTATATGATTTGTACATTAATTTTTTTGATTTTAATCACAATTTTTCATTTGTTTTTGAAAAAAAAAGAAGTTTTGTTTTTAATTTTTTTCAGCGATTTTTATAAAAAAATTGTTTTTATTAAAAATCGCGCACAATATTTTTTTATTATTTGTTTTGGCTGAAAATCGTAATAATTTCAACATTAAAAAATATAATAGCAAAAAAACTAGTTTAATAATGTTTAAATTTATAAATAACGAAAATTATGTATAAAGAGATTGACTTTTTCGACCAACTCAACGTAAAACCAAATGAAATTCGTCACCGTATTTTCTAAATTCCTCCAAGTTTTTTGTGCCAAAATTTGGTCGTCTTTATAAAAAGAAACTTGTGAGAAGGAAAATTTTACTCATTTTAATGGCACTGAAAAGTCTCAGACTTGCCTAAAATTTGCACAGAGATAGAGTTTGAGGTAATATCAACAAAAATCAATTTTTAATAAAGACTTTTCTGCAAGTTTTTCTGGAAAACAATAAATTTAATTTTCAAACCTATCGAAAGCTCGATGTTTTTTTTTTTTCAAAAATTCATGGAAAATTTTCCAGTTGTTATTTGATACATCTTAAATTAAAGTTTTAAATTCGACATCTAACAAAGAAATCATGAAAACAAATGACATGACAAACATGCAATTTTCCTTAAGTTTTCCTTTGTGTCACGATATTTTTTTTCGATAATCCTAGATATTTTCTAAAAATTGCGCTTGTCTTTCGTCAAGGTTTTTCATTGTTACATGATAGATGCTTGGTTTGTGTGATTTCAAAAAAAAAAAATCGCATCATGCGTCCTCAGTTTACAATACGTATTTATAACACTTTTCTTAACTCTCATTTGAGACCTCACACTTGATATTTGAGAATATGTTGCCGAATTTTACTTTCTATACGAAGTATGTTGTACGAAGTATAATAAAGTATTGTGATCATGAAAATTTTCGAGTTTTGGTGGAAACCCGTCAACCGGAAGTGACCAGAGTAGGGGCTTTATAAAAATCACAATTTTGTTTTCGTGATTTACTCCGAAACTACACGTTATTCACTAGTCTTATGTATGTTGAAGATAATGAAACTTCCAACACTTTCGTTTTTTACTAGATATCTTAAACCGTTATCAAGATATTTTTGGTTAAAAAACAGTTTTTTGTGATTTTCTTGAGGTGAAATAAAGAGAATAACATTTCATACAAGTTTGGGTTTCACAAATATTCGCTATCGAGATATTTTTATTAAAAAGTAGCAAATGAGATTTTTGCGATTTAACACGTTGGCTACCAGTCAAAAAAACGCTTACTCCGCTAGTATACACTGGGAAAAACGCAAAAATCATTTCTGTACTTTGTGAGTCACCAGTGAACACAAGATCAATACAGACAAAAACGAACGAATCGAATAAAATATAACGGACAAAAAAAACCCCTTTGTACCGCACGAGCGACTGCACTCAACCATGGAACTTGAGAAACTGACGGTAATGACAATAGTGTGTGTACACCGGTGACTCACATGGTAGCCAACGTGTTAATGGCTTTTCGAAAAACAAACAACTAAAGAATCTAAATTTTCTACATTTTGGCTTTTTACAGTAAATCGATATCTTTTACCATTATCGAGATACAGTGAATTTTGTATACGCCGGACTGGCATTGGACCAAGAAATTTAACCGGTTTACGGGGATATGTTCGATCGACTAGTAAAATCGCAAATTGCTACTAGCGAACATGGTGGTTTTGCGATTGTCATTATAACCATATCCTGGATGGCAAAAAGTTAAAAATGTGCTGGTTTTGAAATGGAGCAATAATTGCGGTGTACACACAATCTATTCAGTCAATTCCATTTGGATTTTTATGCTCTTCCCTTTCTTGTGAAGAAATCGGAAATTTTATTAACTCCTTGCCTAAATGAAGTTCAATATAGCGTGATACTTGACTGATGTATCGGGAAATCAAAAATTTGAGATTTTTTCTTGTTAATAGATTTAAGTTCCATATATCGAATTGCTAATTTAAAACAGAAATTTTAATCTTGTCCAATTTTGCCTTTTGAATCTTTCAAAAAACATCTTCAATAATCTGAATATTCTGGTAAGCCGAATGAGGTTATGTAATCAATTATTCGGGTTATCCAGATTCTACTGTATTTATTTCAAGGAAAAAACTAATTTATTTACATAAATATTTTAGCAATATTTGCTACTAGTTTTGATAAACTGCAATTTTCAGCAAATTTAAAATTTCAAGTCAATGAAATATGCAAAAGGGGGTTAAAATTAGTTTACAAGATTTACACTTAACTAACTAACAAGTGAAGTAAATTAAGGCCCGTTTGCTCATAATGCTCCTAAAAAATTAAGTTGTGCTTAGCCTACTTAAACCGGAGAAATTCTGAAACTTGAACAATTTAAGTTAGACATAAGTCGCTAAGTTTCGTTGGTGCAAACGGCTCTAAATCTTATAATTGGATTGAAAACGCAATGTAGTTTTTCATAATTAATATGATTGTAAATAATTTATGTGCTTGAACAAAAAATGATTTTCTGCTAACAAATCGTCGATGAAAAATGTTGAAATTATAAAATCTTCAGCTTTTATTTTACTGTTATTAATTTACTGTTATTTTTTGTGTTTACTTTGTTTTTAGTATATTTGAAACATTTTGAAATATATAGGATAACAATAAAACATTTCCATTGAATAAAAATATCATATTACATTTTCATAAAATATTCATTTTGTTACGATTCACAATTATATATTTAAAAATTGTTGCTTAGTTTTGAGAAAATAGTATCAACATATTACTTACGATTCTATAATTTTTTCAATTTTTTTTTTCGTTTATTTATTCATACTTTTAACAAGTTTACATTTTGAATGATAACTACAATAAAAATATAAAAATCAGCTGCAGCTTTCTGCTTGAACTTACAATTAGCTTATTTTCACAAATGATTGTTCTATTTTATCAAATATTAATATGTTTAATAAAAATTTTGAATTACAAGTTTGCACCATCTTTTATACATAAAACTTTTGTAGGTACTTTACCCTTTTAAGAAATTCATTATTTTATTTTTCCAGTAACAGTATTAAAATTTTTAAATTTGTAATTAAAATTATTTTGTGTTCTTAATATCAGGCTAATGAAAATTCAAATGCACGACGTTATGTAAAACATTTTCTTTTTGGTTTTTTAAATACGTGATTTTATGTTTCTGAAAATTTTATACACAAAGTTGATGAATTTAGAGTATTTTCTTTTATTATTCTATTTATTCAAATTTAAAATTTTTAAATTTGATAAATATTGCATTGAGGTTTTGTAAATTTACTCAGTGTTGCGTGTCGTTTGTTCACATGCTAAAAATAAGAAGAGAAACAGTTATTTTTTTAGTATATTCTTTTTTTTTAATTTCATATCGGCTCTCTAATAAACATAATTTCTTGATATTAGAGTAGCTTTTTGGGTTAAAATTTTTTACAATTTAGATATTCACTTCTTTTCAATATTAGGTAGCTCGAAATAAAAAAATCCATTTTTGTGTAAGTTTGTCGCTATTGAAACAAATACTTCTGAACGAATTTATTGTTTCTTTTTTGATATTTCAATAAAAAAAAGTAGATTTATTTTTAAATTCTTGATAGCACTACAGCACAAGTCACTTAGATATTTTTGTACTATTTTCTGACATTACTGTTTCTTTTATATAGCACTATATCTCAGGACAGGACTGGGTCTCCTCAATTGAGATTTCGTAATAATTTTTCGTCCCTGCTGCGCGTCCTTACAGTTTTACCACACAAAATTTATAATATAGAAGTTAATTTATTTGGGAGTACTCAAGAGTACTTACATTTACTATAAAACATTTATCTGATCTTTGTTTTTTCAACAGATTAAATTTACCAAAAAAAGTTTATTATATTGTAAAGGGTGGTTAAATTTTAAGGACCGATGTTGAATGTGAACCACACCTAAACGTCAAGTTTTTTTCTGCATTTCATTTGACATTTCTCAATTTCAGACTAACTCAATTTGAACCATGGAAAGATACACAATCGAATGGCCGCCGCGACCTCGGCGGCACACCTCCATCCGATGGTCCAAATTTTCGATGACGCTGAGGCATAATTGAGGTTCTATGCCGTTAATGTGCCGAATTATCTCATCCTTTAGCTCTTGAATTGTTGCTGGCTTATCGACGTACACCTTTTCTTTCAAATAACCCCAAAGAAAGAAGTCCAACGGTGTCAAATCACATGATCTTGGCGGCCAATTGACATCGCCACCACGTGAGATAACACGGCCATTAAATTTGTCGCGCAAAAGAGCGATTGTTTCGGTAGCTGTGTGGCAAGTGGCACCGTCCTGTTGAAACCACATATCGTCCACATCCATATCTTCCAATTCGGGCCATAACAAGTTCGTTATCATCTCACGATAGCGAACACCATTCACAGTAACTGCCTGACCGGCCTCATTTTGGAAAAAAATACGGCCCGATGATGCTGCCAGCCCATAAACCGCACCAAACAGTCACTCTTTGTGGGTGCATTGGTTTGTCGACAATCACTCTTGGATTATCATTCGCCCAAATGCGGCTGTTCTGCTTATTGACGGATCCACTGAGGTGAAAATGTGCCTCATCACTGAAGATGATTTTCTTCGAAAATTGATCATCCACTGTTGCCATTTCTTGCCACCATTCTGACCATTGACGACGCGTTGCTCGATTGTGTATCTTTCCATGGTTCAAATTGAGTTAGTCTGAAATTGAGAAATGTCAAATGAAATGCAGAAAAAAACTTGACGTTTAGGTGTGGTTCACATTCAACATCGGCCCTTAAAATTTAACCACCCTTTATACCAATGGTCAGATTGACAGCCGCAAATTTTAAATCACTTCCACTTTTTAGTTGAAATTTCTCTTCGGCGAAAATTTTGCTCAGTTCAAAACAATGTTTCATGTGCCTAAACTTACGGCTTCAAACTTATTGCTCAAAAATTTGCAGTCATGGCAAATGCACAGTTTGCCTCTCCGTTGATTCGGCCCTAGATGTGCTGAAAAGAGGAGTAGCCATGCTCAAGTCGAACCTCGATATCTCAAAGATTTTTTTTAAAATCCCCTTGAACTGTATTTCTATACAAAATGATTCTCCATATCTCAAAATCTTCGATAACTCAAGTTTTTTCTAGCCTGCCAGCTGTGACTTATCGAGGCTCAACTATATTTGATCTTGGCGCCCAAAAAATTTCCCTTGCGGCGCATTTTTTTGGATTTCCGCCTGTAACGCATTTCTTCATAAAATTTTTTTATCATTGCACAACAGAGGACAATGTTTAGTTGTCAATAAATAGCAGTGTTTCTTTTTTTAATTATTCAATTTTTTTAAATATTTTTTTTGTAAAAAATTTTAATCAAAAATGCTTAAAATGGTATTTTGCTAAAGTTCGCAGAGCCGATCGTTTTGAACAGATTTGTTAAGTTTTATTTTTGAGTTTGAGTTAAAATTTTATTTTAAAAAGAAAATATTTTTAGAGCGAGGAAAAAGGAGCACAAACCCTGAGTACATTGTCAAATCAAGGCGGTAAGAATAAAAATAAATAAGAAGTAATAACGAAATTTAAGAAGAATGGTATTATAGAATCTTTAAATGCCTAACAAGTAACTCATTGCTTAAAGGGTTTTCTTTTCGATTGGTTAAGGAGTGACGAGTCGCCTTATTTTCTCAATAAAATATCTTTTTTTTTCTCTTAAGTCTGTAAAAAACTGCATTAATAATAATATTGTATGCAAAAATAATATGGTGGTGTTTTTTAAGAAACAAGTTTTTAATCAACTAACAAATAAAACCATGTAAAAATTACTAAGAAATTAATCAAATTATAAAAATTGTGATGGATGATGCTAAGAAAATTTGTGGTGTTTTTGTTTAGAGTACGGAAGTTGGAATGAGAAGCATCGTCATGCTGGACGAGCAAGGAGGTAAGATTACTAAATATATAAACGAAATTGCAAAAATAGCAATAAAAATAAATTTGAAAATGTGGAAATATTATAAAAAGTATAAACAAAATAATTTTTTTTACATAAAATGTAATTATGTAAATAATATATACATCAATATTCTCCATATTTTTCAAGTTACACAGTGAGACATAAAAATATATTAAATTTCAAGACAATCGAAAAAACGTTGTAAGTTTATTATAATACTTTAATCGAAAGTTAAAATGGCAAGAGGGTAATCGCTAAATACCCTATATGAATCATGCAAAACATGCGATTTTTAAAAAGTAATATCAATTGGCACAGTTTATAACTCTGTACAACAGTTTTCGAACAAATTGCAAAAAACCGCTACTTTGTCTATTGACAAACTCGTTGTTGTAGAAAACTTACAGAAATTTTACTCTTAACGAGTCATTGATGTTTTCTGATGAACCTCTGCTCTAAACGCTATTTTGTCCGAAAATTTATCTTATGCGTTACAAATAGTAAATAAACCTAAAATATTCCTACATTACTCTCCTATGGGTTATAAAAAGAAAGTCTTAACCCTCATCCGTATTTCATTTAAAGTTACTTAAAAGTATTTCATGTGTCAAATTGACACAATACCAGAAAATCCCATATTTTTAGTGTTAATTGTAACAAAATTAAGTTTTCTTGATTAATCATTATTTTTTTTATTGAGAAAAGCAAAAAAAATAATTTGGTCTTATTAATAACATACAAAATTACATAAAAAAGGAATCAAGAAAATTGAACGTTGGTTCCACATTTTTCACAAATTGTGAAACGGTGAGATGGACAAGTAGATTTTACACATTTATCACATCGTACACTGTGGACATTGGAATTAGATTTTTTTTTTTTTGGAAACGATGGCAAATTGTATTCCTGTTGATACTATTTCAATTCAAATAAAAAATGTGCATGAAATATCTTTTTGACGCAGCGTAATGTTTAAGTTTTTACCATTGTGTCAATTTGACACATGAACGACAGATTAAGGGATTTTTTGTACAGCGACCATGTGACACCTAACGGTAAATCCAATTAGAAAAATTAAAAATTCATATACGATTTTTACCTTGCGCCAAAATCTCAGATCAATTTAATAAAAAAAACAATGAAATAAGTGGATTTGAATTCGAAAATTGTGTCAAATTGACACGAAATACGGATTAGGGTTAAACGATTTCAGCTGCCAAAATACTTTTTTATTCAAGGATACATTTTAAAGTTATTTCGTTAACAAATTTAAAAATCATCCTGCAGTGTTACCAAATCTTTAATTCAAAATATATATTTATGTCTCACGGAACAAATATATAAAACTAAATAAACAAATAAAAATTAAAATTGAACCATGTATAATCTTGCATTATTTGAGTGATGTTAAGTGAAATATTAATTTAGTTATTATATTCGGATTATTTTCTTAATGACATTCGGTTTTGAAATCACAGATACTCCAAAATGTGTCTATACGAAGACTTCATTCGTTTCCTCTTTCGCGTAGCCCAAGTAATAGTAATACAGTGGGGAGGAAAAGCAAAAAAGGCGAACGAAATTTAAGGTCTGTTCACTATAAGTCCTGCGAAAGTGTGACAGAGCGTAACATATTTATTGAAATGTCACATATAACGTCGCATATTTTATGAATACCGACTCAGGTTTCGAGACATTTTTTTTGTTAGGTTTAAAAAATAAATAATTCCATAAACATCGTTTTATAAGAATGAATTATTATACCCGTATGGTGAAGCCAAAGGGTATATTAACTTTGCCTTACTGTTTGTAACGCCAAGATCCCGTCATCACACACAAAAATGAATTACACCAGTGTGTTTAGAATGATAAAAAAAGGTTGAATTTAGCATGTCCGTCCGTCCATCCGTCCGTCTGTCTGTCTGTGGCGCGGATTGCAGGCGCACGGATTGAGCTACAGACTTGAAATTTTGCGCAGATTCGTTTTTCGTAAAATGCAAGGCTAAGTTCGTTAATGGGCAAAAATGGACCATTAGAAACGAAAACGTTTTTTGCGAATACCTCGAATATCTTATAAATATCTTTTGAATATCTTATCAAAAAAGTGCAGGAACAAAAGCTATTTAGGATGTGATTCTACATAAAACTCCCATACATCAAAATCCGATTGGAATAAATTTTAAAAAATCTTATTGAAAAGTTTGACTTCAAAGTGGAATTTTGATACAACTGTTCGCCGTTCACTTAAATCACCATACGAGTTTTCAATAAAGCGGTCCCTACACGTTCAATCTTGCAGTCAATCATCGCATGCTGTGACAGCATTTTGAACGTCTATGGTAATGCTGTCATGCAAATTCCATGATTGAGAGCATGCTGGCCAATATCAAAATCATTTTGATATTTTTCAAGGGAGGTTTGTGAATGACAGCATGCTTGAACGTGTATGGCGAAGCTGTCAATCAATTCGTCATTTCAGCGTAATTTTTCTATTGTGATGCATGACAGCATCACCATAGACGTTCAAAATGCTGTTACAGCATGCGATGATTGACTACAAGATTGAACGTGTAGGGGCCGCTTTAGTTCCGAACTTATATTGAATTTAAATTATTTTTTTTGGAATGTCATTGTCGCAAACGTCAAGCCGAATGAAGAATCCGAAAGAAGAAGCGAATCGCAAAGAACCGACGCGTGGGAGAACACAGCAGCAAAAGAACAAAGGAGGAGGCGAATGAAATAAGTCTAAATTGCAAAAAAGGGTGACACATTAAATTTGTTTTAGCGAAAATTATATTAGCAAAGTTCAAATTTTTTTAACTTACAGATGTAGACGAGTTATGAATGTAATATGTTTAAAAAAATCCACTCAAAGAATGTCAGGTTTCTTAAAATTGTACGAAAAATTTAAATAGTCTTTTTTAATTATTCTGTATCTAAAACGTAATTCTTCCATAGCATAGTGTTCCCTTCACAGGTCTTCAAATATTTTTTAATGCGTCATAAATGAAGGGTGGAATATTTGGGAAATTCTTTCAGTTGTCCATAAAATACGTCACACTTTTAGCGGGAGTGGGGGTAGGTAGGTTGTCTGCAATGATGTGCGGTATAAAAAATTGCGAAAAAGCGAGACGGAAAATCAAGCAATAAAAAATCTTATCGATTTTTCAGCACACTTTTGGAGGTTTATTTACGTTCCATGTAAAAATTAAAATTAAAAATCATTTTAATTTGATTTTCATCCAAGATTTATCGGTTTTTCTGGCAATGCGATTCTGTTTGCTATCGCGGAAAAATTGCTGACGCATTACGCGGGACAGTCCCGCATTTCAGTCGTCTGTCCCGCATTCGCAATCATAATTTTGGGATTGTTTACTTCACTTGACACTGCTCTAAAACATTTGTATCCAAATGCAATTCTTCTTCACTATATGAACAAGAATCCAAGAAATCGAACACAAAAGTAATTTCCATTTACAATGTCTGAATATCAAAAATCGAAACATAAAATTTGTCTCTAAGAAGAAGCTACTAGAAATTCTATAGACGAAAAAGATTTTCAAAAAGTATGGACAAAAAGAGTCCAATTTAATTTCCGAAATCATTTTTTTATATGAAAATGTTTTTCTCTTCAAATTTTTTCTTTTCTCTTCAAATTGGAGAAGTAACCAATTTGAAGAGAAAAAGAATCAATTTTGTCTGCAAAATAGTTAATTTTATGTGTAACAGGTAATTGGTCTCAAAACCTGTGTTGGTATTGAATTATCAATAAATTATATTCTGTGATACTTATAATAATAAAATCGGTACATATCGATGGTTTTAGGTCGATATTTTCTCGTCATTGATGGTTAGTCTCAAATTACACCGCACAACAGCCATTTTGCTGCCAAAGATTTTATTTTATTTTTTATTTTTGTTATTGCCGTCGATATTTCAACTGTTTTAGGATAATTTGATACTACTTAATCGGAATCTGAAAGTAGTTAGGTTGAATTTACCGAGATGATCCTTGGGGTCCATCTCTAACATATCTCCATTTAAAAGTAGACCGAGTGGTGTGGGGAATGAGAGGGGTAAATTGAATCTGAATCCAAATACTGGAATTTATTGTCCTTTTGTCCATTTTCTGAAATTTTCTGAACATAATTTTCTGAGGAAAAAAAACTAAAAAAACTGCACAGTCGCCCTACTCCAGGCTATCTAATTTATAACCAACTGAATTTTGTTTGCCTAGGTTTTGTTCTACTCACGAATTTAGCCGGACGAAGCCTCATCCAAATTCTAGTTGGAATATATTTGTTTCTATCTAAACCATTTCCATTTAAGTATCGAATGTCTCTTGGCCATTTATGAGGTTTATATTTAAATTTTTAGTGGCAATGTTGGTCGATGAACGATATACAAGATGCAAAGCTGAAAAAAAAATTCAGTACTCAACCATGATATTAATTCGATCAATAGAGACAAATTGCTAGAGTAGTGTTGTTCCCGAATGCTCTGCAAATCATTTATAAATGCTCGTAGGTGAACTTTTTCTACTTGAGAGTAGGTGCTTGGAAGTACTTATAAGTAGTTTGCACATCATACGGACACCGCTAATCTCTGACAAACATAAAGTGTAGATGGATTTTCTTTTTCAAATCAACAAATTTTGAATACATTATTCAATATATTAGGTATAATTACGTTATTAAATACAGAATAAATATTCAGAACAATAAATGTTAGAATTCTAAAGTTGAAGATGAAATAAAAATCATTACTATTAATGAATACTGTAATATAAATAAAGAAAACCAATATAATAAAAATAACACCACTCAATAAAATACTTTATCACTGACTTTAACCCTTTTCACTCCAACCAACAATAAAATATAGCAACAATATATAGAAAATATATTAAAAACCCGTAAATATAAATATAAAATCAAACACGTTCGACTCAACTACACTTAAAAACGACACGTGAGTACAAACAACAAGTATTTTTTCTAATAAATTGATATCTTTTTTTTAATAATAAAAAAAAGGTTTTAACGAGTGTTTTTATTTTCTTGATTTTTTACATTTATTATAAATGAAAACATGTTGATCGTTCGTAAAAACAATTTTAGATATTTTATTTGTTTGGGTTTTTTTTTTTTAGAATCGCTCCTTAAAAACACATTTAGTACATTTCGCGATTAAGAACACTGCATTTTCGTCTTTTATTTTGATTTTGAATTTTATTTTGCTCAATTATTTTTTATTTGGATATCAATGAGAGCAGATCATGAACTTGATCTATCCAAATAGTACACATTTATGGTTTTCTTTATGTTATGAAATAAATTATTGCCTATTTAATATTTTGTTGGTTTTTTGGTTATTCAACATTGGAATGGACTAAACCTTTTGCTAGAATATATCCAAAACTAATTACTATTATTAACAAACTATAAAAAGTTAGCATGTTGTATGCGGATACGATACTATACTTAAAAACTTATTTTTAATTTCAATTTTTCATTTTACGATTTTTAAATTAACAAAATTTCAGAATTTTTCGTTTTGAATCAATTCGTGAAATATGTGGAATTTTTATTTTTGCCCCCTTGTAAAGATTTTACTTTTTGAATTAAAATGTAATTGGAGTATCGTTTAAGAGTTTCGTTAGCTCATATATTTCACAAACTTTAGATTTGCAATACCAAAAAAAGTATGTAGATTTTTTTTTTTTCGTTATTTTCTTGAAATTCAGATTTTTACTTGTATCTGTATATTTGAAGGTTTTTAAATTACAAAGTTCTTCAGCTGAAGAAGTAAATATCGATTCTTAAGTTTAGTTAAATATTTAGAATAACGAAAAATCGTAAAAAATTTTGTTTTAAGTTATAATTTGAAAATGTTTGTCATAAGTTAGTATCATTCTGCTATTTTACTCATTTACTCATTTCTAAATCAATTCTATCATTTTATCAATCATTCTGTTGGTATCGTTATTGTACGCATTTAATTATGAATCTACCAAACTCTTATAGAACAACTGGATCGAATTGAGGAGGGTATGGATCAGATCAACGCTGACATGCGTGAAGCTGAAAAGAACCTGAGTGGAATGGAGAAATGCTGTGGTATTTGTGTTTTACCATGCAACAAGTACGATAAGTCAAATGATATATTTTAATTCTAAATTTTAACGTGTTTTTTTTCAAAATTAGTCGTATCTCATTAAAAATGATTTCTTTTTGATTTCAAGGAGTGCATCATTCAAAGAAGATGATGGCACTTGGAAGGGAAATGACGACGGGAAAGTCGTTAACAATCAACCACAGCGAGTTATGGACGATCGTAATGGACTCATGCCACAAGCTGGTTATATTGGAAGGTAAATAAAAAAAGTTATTAAATAATTACACTGTAGAACAGTGTTTTTGTTATTGACATTCTGTGAATGGATTCTGAAAGACAATTTTGAGAGCAATTCAATTTACTATAAAATATGTCTTTACATTTTTCCTCGTAACATGCACTAGAAAGAAGATATTTGCGATTTTCATCTTTGCCTATTGTTTATTTGCTGTAAAAACTCAATTAGATAACACCAAGAATCACCATATTAAAAAAAATTCCACCGCAATTGAGGCTATCAGAGCAAGAGTGGCCCAACCCACATGACGAAATCGTGAATTTTTTTGTGTTTGAATCACTATTGCGAGTGAGTTTTTAGATAAAAAGGTTTGGGTGCACAAAAGAACATTTCAATATTGAGTCCACAAAAGTTTTTTTTTCCAAAAATTTAAGCCCAAAATACAATTGGCCCAACACAACATTTACGGCGACATTTCAGATTTTAAACTCATAGGATAATATGCTTCTAAATACAATCAATCCGACCAACTTTGCAGCCGTAAAAAGTTCAATCGAATTTAACTTTTGTCGGCAGCTCGCCAACAAAATTTCGGGGTTGATGCAAAATGAAATCTTATGGGGATGTCATAAAATCTAAATTTCTTCATTTAAAGCAAGTATTAGGAGATATACACCCCTATTCCCGTATCCGGCGGGACGTGTATACGCCACGCAAGTTTTATCTCGATCGAATGAAATTTTCTTATTCTAGAAGACGTAGAAACGCAGTTTTATTCAGCCCCGCGCTAACTATTTTGACAGTTTTGCTGATTTGATGCGCATGAAGTTTTATTTGTTCAATTAAATGATTGTACTGTGTCTAGTTAGTTTTTCCTGACTTATATTTAGTTAAAATTCATTGAATGTATAAATAAAATTCACATTTTTATTCAAACTTTCTATTTAATTGATTGGTCCCGCAACGATTTACTCGCGGGAAATAAATGTATGGAAAAGTCAAAACATTCGCGGGTGCGTTTAGTGTAATACCGAAAGTAAAACGTTTTCAGCACCACGGCACACGCCGGGACAATTGGGTTTAGCAGAATGCAAATTTTCTGCGGGAAACGCCAAATCCCGCGGCGTACACGTCCCGCCGGTTACGGGAATAGGGCTGATAGTTCGTATGCTGTGTTGCTTAGATTGTATGATAATTGGGTACAAAAAATGTTATATCTAGCTCACTGATTGTCAAAATTCAAATGAAAGAAATAAAGAATAATCAAGACCAAGGAATGAAAAAATGAATTTCGAAGTACAAATAATTGAGTGCGTGCGCGAATGAAAAGTTTTATCTGTGAAAAGCAAATTACGTTTAGAACAACAAAGTGTGCGCAATTGTATATGGAGGGCGACATTGCCGCCGTAATCTGCCGTCGTAAATGTTGTGTTGGCCCAATTGTATTTTGGACTTTACAGTCATTAATAGTACAAAAGTGGAAAAGGTTCAAAAACTCGATTATGTGGCTTGGGCCACTTTTGTTCTCAACGCCTCAATTAATAAGTAGATAACTTATTCACAGAGATTACATAATTGGCCATTTAAAAACGAGCGTTAAAATCTATGTGTTTTGAATGTTTTCGGGGTCGAAAAGCGATTGCGCTAGGTCCCATCTTCGGGAAATTTCGTCCTGTAAGGATAACGCGAATATACTTTTTCAATTTTTTTTCGGGCAAAATATAATTAAGTTTTGGAGGTTGTTGATTACAAATCAAATGTTGGGATTTAACGAATGAAATTTCCTGTAAGGATAGCGCAAATATTCTTTTTCCGACTAAAGTTCTGTGTAGTGCCAATGACGCTACATATTTTCCGTGTATAGGGAGGGGTAGAGAGAAGTATCTCCTATCCGAAATGAGTATTTTTAGCCGCCGCTCGCCACTCTTACCCCTCCAGAGCCCACCAAAATTCTGGAGGGAGATAGGGAGGTGTGAAAACTAATGAATAGTAAAATGAAGGGTAGATTCCAGAAATATATACCATGATAGGGTTTCCCTCACCATCGATTTATAGGCAAGAGTTCCTCGGCTATGACTTGGCGGATATTCGTTTTCAAATGCTCTAAATGCTTGCGTAAACAAGATCTTTCGCATAAATCAACAGTGTCAAATCGCCCAATAAACCTTTCTCGATATCCTAGGAACTTTTCGCGAAATAAAGCCAAAATTTGCTGAAAAAAATTTCGGTCGCAAAATCACCATCGGCAGAATCACCCCTTTTGTAGAAAGTTTTTAAAATTTTAACGGATTGTGGTTAAACGATTCATAATGTAAAATAGATAACTTAAACTAAACAATATGGCAGCTACTACTTGTACTTTTGTTTGCAAATAGTCGTATACAAATAGTCTTTTGTATTTCAAGCAGTCTTATGTAAATAAAATCCATATTTTTATATAAACGCTTATTCTATTCGTTGGGTTTATAGTGTAAATTGTGCACAAACATAGATTTTGTTTAAGAATGTTATGTTCTGTTCACATTATGGTCTAAATAAGCTTTAAAACAGTAAAAAATACATTTCATAAAGAGATTACAATGAAATTACTTAGAGATTACTATTTTGAAGAGATTGAAATATGCATGGTTGTCTTATTGTACACAGTTTTGATTTTAACGAATTGTGGAAATATTTTTCAGAATAACAAATGACGCCCGAGAAGATGAAATGGAGGATAATATGGGACAAGTGAATACAATGATCGGTAATTTGAGAAACATGGCCTTGGATATGGGATCAGAACTTGAAAACCAGAATCGCCAGGTCGATCGAATCAACCGCAAGGTACGAAATTCTTTATATGCATTTAATAAAAATTCAATACTAACAAAACTATTAATGTGTTAAATTAGAGTTGTTTTTGCCCTGACTAAACAAAAAAAAAATACTAACAAATCGCTATCTTTTTTATAACAGGGAGAATCAAATGAAGCCAGAATAGCGGTGGCAAACCAGAGAGCTCATCAGCTTCTCAAATAAATACTCTGCTATTTTTTTTATAAACATATACACACGACATGAATAAAAACCAAACATTAAAAAACAAAGATGTTACATATATCTGGCTCATTTTTATGTGATGAAATTTTTTATAATAGTTTCATCACGTATTATTAACATTCAATTATTTGAAAAAAAAACTATGAGTTACAATGAATTTAATCTTTGCGAAAGCTTTAATTTATAACCAAAATATATAGAGATTGATTTCAAACCAAATTAAGTAGCATAGTGTCAATTTTTATTCTTTAGAGCGATAACTCAATAGTAAAAATGATTTGTGCTAGGCTTGTAAATTACATAAAATATGGAAAAGAAGTGCTTTTAGCAATATTTCCTTTTCTGCTTCTTCTTAATTTTATGTGTATTTTTTTTTATTATTAATAGAAATGCGATTAGTTAAACTACAAACAATTCGATTACATAAAAAAAGTGAAGAAAAACAAAATTAACTTAAATGAAATTAATATATTTATAAATAGAGCTTCCATTGCTATCTTTGAAGTAGAAGTTTACACGAACAGCGTTAAATTTTGCATTGATAACCACAAGAAAAATAAATTTTTTAAATTAAATCTAAATAAACGGTATTACACAGCCGTACACATGATTTTGTATTTAAGAATTTTTGTCCATGTAAATTTAAAAAGGATTTTAAGTCATTGCATTATTACTAGACAAAATATAAATTAAAAGTAATTTTTTGCGTAAGGTAAAGGTAAGTTTGACTAGTAAAATTGAATAAATTTTTAAGATTTGTTTTTTCTTTTGCTAAAAAACTTTTAAAACTTGTATGTTGACTTGAAAACGCGAGTCTAGAAAAAGAAAATTATGAGAAACATAGTTCTGGACCAAAAAAAAAAAAACAATAATGCAAAAATCTCTAATTCACATTTTAATAAACCAAATATAAAGCTGAAGTTTAAAATTAATTAAATCGAGTTCTCGTATTGTGTAAATATGGACGAAAAATTAGTGAAGGCCTGAACTATTATTGAACTAATAAAATTTTATCTATTAGTTTGCAAACAGCAATTGCAAGTTCTACGTATATTTTGTTTTTGTGTGATTTTTTAATTATTATTTTCATCTTATTTTCTTTTTGTTGACGACACAAATAGTTTTTGCTATTAATAAAATGTTATAAAAAATTGTTGAAATCGCAAAGCGAAAAATTTATAAAGAAATTCGTTCGGATGCACTGTTTGGATACAAAACTGTATTGTTAAATAATGTTACATTAAGAAATTCGAACGAAAATATTTAAAATCCAGCAATAGATATCACGCGACGTGGTGCTTTACTAGGGACCCAAAACTTTAACGACATTTTTCCTTTTTAACGACATTAAACTTTAACGACATTACATGAACGCGTACTATTAACGTCAACAAAAAAGCGACAATATTTAAAGACCTTGCATGTGATTCTTTAGATATATATTTCTTAAGCACTAATACGAATAACTGAGGTAACAAAGAAACCCTTCAACAATCTTAAATGAAGACCTTAGGCACTTGGCACACCGAATGCGAATTCGCATCGCATTGCGAAAAAGTTCAAGTTTACAATGTGATCTTATATCATATGTCATCTACATGAGCTCTAATTTTGCAGAGACCGCAATTTTGCGGAGACCGCATTGTTACGTAATACAAAATTAAAGCTCATGTAGATGACATATGATATAAGATCGCGTGGTAAACTTGAACTTTTTCGCAATGCGGTGCGGTGCGAATTCGCATTCGGTGTGCCAAGTGCCTTACAGTGGTGAAAAGCTAAATAGTGAGCTTAACAATGTGAAATATCTAAGAAATTGGTTTTACTGAAAAAAAGTTTCTGCTTTTTTGTTGAGAATATTTTCGACCTGGCGTAATGATGGAAAATAAAGTAGACACATGTAACATGTATAAGTCACGTTACTTCGAGCTTTTTCGATTTGTAATTCCTTATTTCTTTCCTGAAGAGGAATTAAAATAATATTAATTTAAACCCGAACAGGAAAATTCTTCAGTTTCAACATTTTTTGTAAACTTTAAAGTCTGCCAAAAAAATCTAATGATAATTTTTTGCAATTAAGCGGAATGAAACGGAGGGAAAAGTATGTATTTTGCTTAAAAGCATCTTTTTATAAGAGTTTTTCATACAAAAGCATGGTGCCTCTCTAGGACTAAAGAGCAACAACCGACCAAAAAGAAAAAAAAATACTGCTGAAAAAAAGTCGATCGTCGAAAGGGTTGTGAAAGACTTTTAACACGTACTGAGTTTTGATCACACGCTGCTTTTTATATATGATACTAAAATAATCCCTCCAATTATAGGGGCCGACTGCCCCGCTAATTCCATCATAGTTCCGACACTGATCAAAATTCTCATATATTTCACTGAAAATTTTCACTTAGTGTTCCAAAAATACAAAGAAATCGCAAAAGGTAGACACATTTTTTGAGTGATTCCGTGAATGTACGTACACACTAATCTGGCAAGTTTTCGCAACACAATCGAAATTTGTAATTTGACGTATCATAAAATATAAGACGGTTCCGACAATTTTTCTTATAAAAGCAAATGATCGCTATTGTTTTTTTTGTTCGTTCACTAAATATTTGCCTTATGATGATGATCTATTATTAATTTATACGGCCTGAAAAATAATAATTCTTTCTAAGTTTCAATAAATACTGGTATTTTCTTTATACATACAGGGAACTTTTACTGTGTTTTTATAAAAAAAAGTTATGTATCCAAAGTTTGCATAGTTGTTGAGTAATAAATCAAAACATTTGTTATATAAAATTCATAGGCGTCAAAAAGTTATAATAAATTATGAATATATTAAAAGCAATACCGTATGCCTTACAGTAGAAGATTAATTGCTTCACAGCATAATTTATTTTTAATTGTAAATTACAAAAAAAAAAAAAAATAAAAATAGAAAAATACTTTGTGTCGTCATTTTAACACTTATGAATTATTATTTAAAAAAATTTATTTTACTTATTATTTTTCATTTATTTTATTTTATTTTATTTTATTTTATTTAAGGGTGAAGTTAATACAATACGTCTGGAAGAGGCCAATAAACGAACGAACGAACTGTTGAAAAATTAGTGTTGTTATCCATATCAAGGATAAAAAGGAACCTGGTTACCTCTTGACTATTTATTTTCGTTTGATTTTATACATAATTATGAAAAGGTGAACTAAATATATTATTTATTTTTCTGTATTGGTTGCATGCGCACAAAATAAGATCTTTATTTATGTTGATAAATGTTTAAATTTTAAAGAAAACCATTTGATTCAAAATGAACTAAAACTTATTGTTCCAACTTAAAAAAAACACACACACATTTAAAAAAATTAATATCAAAAATATCTACATGCATTTTTCAATTTTAATTATACATTGAATATATAATTCAGATAATGCAAAACAACAAAATGAATTAAAAAATAGTATATACAAGATTTTTTGAACAGAAAAAAACATAGAAGAATAAAATTAGCGGAAATAAAATCAATATTCAATATTTCAGAATTTTTAACGTTGAAACAGAAAAGAAATCAAAATAAATAAATATTTAATAAAAGTTTGTATATCCAACTTTAAATGAACCGGCAATATTTCTATTCAACATCTGTGTTTATGGTTCAATATAAATTTATAGCGAAAAAAAAAATGTTCGAAATAATATAGAAACAATAATTGATTTTTTTTGTTAAATGTGTTGAATGAGACTTAATCGATCCATATCAAAATAAAATAAAATATTCATTTAAAATTTTCATTAGCATACAAAGAAATTCATTTGATAAATATATAAATTATCAATTATTTATATATTTAGTCGTATCGAAGAGAAGAATTAAGAAACCGTATTAAAAAAAAAAGTTTTAGTGTATATTGTTCGGTGATATATATATTGACTTTTTTTTTAAAGTAAAATTAATATAATATCAAATTAAAGCAATTTGAAAATATATTGGTTTATTTGGATCGTCTTACCAAAATAAAATGCAAGAACGAGATAAATTAATCTTTATTTTTGTCAAATTGTAGAAATTTCTAACGCGATTATAATGAACTTAGAATTTACTCTGTAATATTATTTTTAGTTTCATTTGTATACATATTTATTCACATAATTTCTTTTTAAGAATAATACTCGGAAGATGATTGGAAACGATTGATTTCATAAGAAATTAGTAATCGGCGGCAAAGAAATCGTGTATTTTCGCAAAACATTTTTAGGGATATCACATTGGTTATTATTGACTTTTGCGCAGTTCAAAAAAGAAATTGTAGATAGTTTAATGTTTATTCGTTGAAGAAAATTAGGCGAATGGCAAACTTTCAATTCAATTCTATTTAAACAATCCATAACCAACATTTTTACTAGACATACAAAGTGAGTGTTTTTAAATTCATCTTGTTGTGGTCCGAGTAAATTAAAACACTTGTTCTTCTCTTAACACGTTTTTATTTTTTGTAATTACAACTATTTTACATTTGTTTTGTTACACACACAATGTCTTACTCAAAGACAATCCGAACTCGTCAAAATCTTAGTAGAGGCTCAACTGCACTCGTGAAACTCTTAAACGCGACTCTCCTCAAAACTCAACTCAACTTAACTGAACTGGCCGTATCGCCAGCAGCAACCAACGCCTCAAACAAATGCTGAGTCGGCCGCGTCGCTCTTATCAGCTCTGTAATTAGAACTGTTTATGTGTCGCGACCGAACTCATGCACTTGGCATATGAAGTGGTTGTTTACTCGTTTTATGCTGACTCAATCGCGTCACATCACGTCTACTGCAATTTGAGACTTTTCTGCATTTTGTATCGCGATTGAATCAGCCAGTCGTGGGAAAGGAATGTGATGGTCTTTTCGTTGGCCATCACAAACCCTACAAGAAGCTAAGTGAATCTAAGATTGAAAACATTTTATATTTCTCGATGAGGAGAAAGACTTTGAGGTTAGAAAATATTCAAATGTTTTTCACGCTTTCTTGTAAGATGCATTTGAATACCCTTAGGACCTGGTAAACGGATATAGAAAAAAGCAGAGAAAATCAAATTTTTTGTCTCTATCTGAACGTTTTTCGTCTCTAGTTTGTGCGATGTCCGCTTAGCTATGGCGATGCAAAAATTTTCGAGTGGAAAATTTGTTTGAGAAAATATTTCTTGTACATATAAGCTTTATGTTCTTTTCTATAAATCAATGTTTGGCGAATGGTTTGTGAGATTTTTGTCAGCCATACACATTCCTACCAACATTCATCGAATTCATGTGTTCAGTACATCATTATTTTCACGGAAATGTACATACATACATAATTTTTGAGTCTCAAATGGGCTTAGATTGGAAAATCAGGCCGATTTGCCTGACTTGGTTAGTCAAATTAGACCTGATGTCGAACATAGCCAAAATTAGGCGAATCACAGCAAAAGTTCTTTCGCAATATTTTCCGTCGGTAGTTGTCTCTTTTCGTCAATAGACAAGCTAGTAGCTGATTCTCTCACGTCATCATGCACAGCTTCAATCAATCAGATTAATTTGAAATTAAATACCAATTCATTCGGACTGAACCCCGAAGTTGTATTTTGTTGGGAATTCACAGTCCATTGGAGGTCTCGTGTAAGTAGATCCCAATCCTTAGGATCTCTGGTTGAGGCTCGCAAAAATGACAAAATCGTGCTATTGGCTCTTTCTACCTGTCCGTTTGCCCTCGGGGTTCGGACTGCTGTCTTAATATGCTGAATGTTGTTGTGTTGACAGAAATCCTCGAAGGCTTTCGAGGTAAACGCCGTCCCTCTGTCCGTCACAATTCGTTTCGGTAGGCCAAAATATCCTGTGATCGCATTTAAAACACTAATAACAGGTGCGGTTTTAGTGTTACGGCCCGAGGTGGTCAATGTGTACTAAGCGAAACGGAATAGGATCCACCTCGTCATAGTGTAAACGTCCCTCTGGTTTTCCTCCCCGAGTTTTGTAATAACAGCATTCCACACCAGACGCTATATACTCCTTTACATACTTGCGTATTTTTGGAAACCAGAACTTTTCTTGGATTCTATTCATCGTTTTCTCCAGACTAAAATGTCGTCGTCGTGAAACGTTTTTACTACTCTCCACCTAACCGCTTTCGCCACAACAAACCTTAAACGAGAAACTTCATTTCGGTACAGGTGATTGTTGTTAAGTCGGTATTCCTTTTTTAACTGTTTTTCTTGATCCGATCTTTTCTCTCCTTTTAAAACAGATATAATCTGGCATAAGTTTTCATCTTAAAGCTGCATGGTTAGCAACCAATCATCCGTACTCGCTGTTACCTTCATCACAAATCCTGCAGGTTCTACTTCCCTCGGAGGTTGATCGGGGGATCGGCTTAGGTCATCCACGTGTGCCATTCGACTTCCCTCGCGATGAAATATCTCGCAATCGTACTCGAGGATATTCATCCATCAGCGCGCGATCTTTGGTATCAAGTTTTTCGTCTCGTTTGCCTTGGCCACCGCTGAGCAATCGGTAACCACTCGAAAAGATTTTCCCAACAAATAAACGCGGAAACGGGCTAGTGCCTCCACAACAGCCAAAATCTCCAGCTCATAGCTGTGGTATCGGGCCTCAGTATCGGTGCAATGGCGGCTGTAATAAAATACCGGTTTCCAATTTTTGCCGTCAGTCGACTGAAGCAAGACACCCGCGAGTCCCACGCTGCTAGCGTCCGTGTGCACCTCGTGTTGTGCGGTACAGTCGGATAACGTCAAGACGCTGCAGAGAATCTCCGTGAGCCCTTCGAACCCCCTCTGTTGCAATTCGCCCCAAACAAAGTTATTTTCTTCTGTCTTGCGCAGCAATCGCGTTAGTGGCTTAGTTATTAGTGCGTAATTCTGGACGAACTTCCTGAAAAAACCCGTCAACCCCAGAAAACGTCGTACCTCCGTGACATTCGATGGCGTTTTAAAATTCTTGATGGCGCTGATTTTCTCCTCACCAGGTGAAATTCCGTTCTCGTCTATTATATGACCCAGATGTGATATTTTTTTTTTCAAGAATTTGCACTTACTCAGTCGTAGCGTCAATCCGCATTCCGCACGTATGATTAAAAACTTCTCCAACAGACGCAGTCCTTCCTCAACTGTTTTACTAGGGATAGTCACATCGTCCAGATATCCAAAAACTTCTCCTGGCTCCATTTTTAGCATGACTCTATCCATCGTATCCTGGAAGACAGCTCCGGAGTTCTTCAAAACAAATGGCATTCTGTTGAACTCAAAATGCCCACCATTTGTCACAAACGCTGTGTATTTTCTTGAGGATTCTTCTACTTCGATCTGATAATATCCCATTCTTAAATCGAGTGTCGTGAAAAATTTGTTTTCGGCCAATTGCGCAAACTGTTCCTCCTTTATAGGCATCGGATAAGGTTTCTTTATCGTGATCCTGTTAAGGCGTCTATAATCAACGCATAATCGATGTTCTCCCTTTTTCTTCTCCACCAAAACGACTCCCGAAGTGTATGGAGACTCTGATGGTCGTATAATTTCATTTCTGAGCAACTCGGATACAATGCCTTCCACTATCGGTCGTTTACCAAATGGAAGTCGATACGGTTTCACAGCGATTGGGACGTCGGTTGTGAGACGAATCTCCATCTTCACTAGGTTGCACCTCCCCAATTCAGAAACTTCTTCGGAGAAACTTTTGCGTTGTTTCATAAGTACTGATTTGAGTCGGTTCACGTGTTCTGTTGAGAGATCCTCCCCCACCTGTGCCTTTGTTTTTTTTCGAGCCAGCATTCATCATTCGTGATGATTAACCGATTTTCGGTTCGGCATAAAATATCTCGTCCCAGCAAAATATTCTCGGAAATATGTTCATCTACAACCACAAGCAAATCCAAAACATTAACATTCTCGTCTATTTTCATGTCACTGTCAATTTTCCCCTAGAAACATACTGGCCTCATACTGGCCTCAGCATTCAAAGACCTCTCCGTAGACGGGTTAAACTCCGGTAAAAGAGAAATTATATCTCGCACATTTCCAAACGGGTTGACATCTTGTGTTCCTCTTAACTGCTGATCGTTAATGTTTACATTCCGCCTTTCGTTTGACGGCTGAACGAACAAATTACCCGATTGGACTTGGTTTTCGGGTTGCGTTTGCGAATAGACCGACTGCATCAACTCTCGCTGTTGAATATCCCTATAATGTGGCACTGTACGTTGCGCCCCACTGCCATACTGTTGCGTATATGTAGTATTTTGAAATGGCAAGTAACTCGAGGCAGCATAAATCGAACCACTTGCTTGAGCAGGACAATATGATATCTGTCCCAAATGTTGTTCGTACGTAGATGTAGGTACAATATTTACTGGTACCGTTGAACTCGAAATCCATGGTGTCGTTACAACCATCGGCAATACGGTGTTAGTCTCCTGTGCTGTAAAGTTAGAAAGAGACGGCTGTATTGTGGCGTTATTAATATTCGTAGTCGATACATCTGACCTTTGTCGTGGCGATACGTTTCCTTGCATGCATTCCGTTGCTGACGCTCCAGGCTGTCGTTGAGTGTGTTCGTGAAGACGCTGCCAAATGGCGCGATTCCCGTGTCAACGTCAAATTCTCTGGAATGCCTATTTCACAATTCGCCTCCCTCTGACGTAATTTCAGATCACTTATCGTTTTCTCAAGATCTTTGATTCGTTCCATCAAATCTGACTCGTTGTCACTCGAAACATTCGCACTCTTGTTGTAATAATCTTCGACCCACTTTACCAGCGTCGGCTTGCTACCCGAAGATGGTAGACCCAGTTCTTTGCACTTTTTTCTTAATGCTTCTAACTTCGACCGACTAATACCCGACATGTTTTTTTCCGTATGCATTTTCGTAGACGGATCCCACTTCTGATATGTCAAGACGGCTTTTTCGCGGATAAGTCTACTGAGATAAAAAATACACTAATGATCAAAAACAATTCGTTTATTTCTCTAATTAAATTATAATGTTCGTTAACAGAGGACAATGCGTTGTATTTCTTCGCAATCACCACTTTCTCGTCGCCGGTCGAAGTATCACTCTTCTTCTCTTCTCTTGGGGTTGCCAACATTACAGGAGTGCAGTAATAGTGTGTAGGAAATCATTCATATAGGATTTTCTTAGATCACCAAAAAAATTCATCGTACAATACTTAGATAAGCTCAAATTAGATATTTCTCAATCATAGCTCCTCTGGTAATTTTAATCTATTACACAGAGTTGTACAAATTACATATTTTGCCAAATAAAGATAAAGTCCTTTGAAAAATTATGAAATATATGGAATTTCACTTTTGTCTGCACACGTATACTTGATCTCATGCCTCCGTTTTACACTAATTCACACCAGTAATAACCAAAAATTGATCCGTTTATCGGCTTGTGATGCGGTCTATCCAAAAGCGGAACGAACAAAGCCATTTAAAAAAAAACATTTTGATTGATGTGATTGAGGGTAAATATTCAGATTTTTTTGCCAAGCTGTAACCATTTTGTAATGAATTTATTTTCTAAATCTTTAGTGTTTTAATTATTTATAAATTGAATATTTCGTAATTCAAACATGTCGATATATGAACAACGAAAAGAAAAAAATAAGCTTTAGAAAAACAGTAAGCGGTACTTTTAAGTTTGGCTTTCAAGTTTCAAATATTTTTATCACGTTCTTGCTCAGATATATAAATTAAATTAAATAACTTTACCTAATACTTTTATTTAAGATTGAAAATTTTCTTAATTTTTAAAACTAACATAACGTCGATTAAATAATTTTAAAGAGAAAATGATCATTTATAAACGAAATCAATTCAAAAGAGCTAACAAATGCTATTTCAAAATGTAAAGCGGTGAACCAGCTTTGAAATAATATTTACGTACTAAATAAAATAGAAATAATAATCATTTTACAAACATTCATAGACATTTTAGCTTAAAATTGTTGAAAACTCCAATGTTTGTTTTCTCAATCAAATTAAATGTTTTTGTCCTATTTCGTTAATCGACTTTAAAGGATGGCGATTATAAACATTTAATATAACTCATAGAAAACACGAGTAGCATTTACTATGCATAAACAGCTTAAAGAAAACGAAAGATTCATTGATTTTAACGGTGCAAGATGCTAAACGCTAAGTTACTAAAATGAAAGGCATATAAACATTTTAAACGTATATATCTGCAATGTAATATATTTTTATTTAAAATTTATACTAGTTGATAGTAAAGCTCATTATTTTATATTTGATACTTGTGGAATTCATCAAGAAATATAATAAAAATGAAATGGAAAAAATCATATATACATAACATTTAAAAGTGAAAATGAAAAAGGTAAAAAATATTAATTATATGAATAAAAAACACCATGTACAAAAAAGAAGAAAATAACAAAAATATTATTATAAAAAAAACATATTTACTCTTTCTCGCTATATTGTCTATGTCTTTATTCCTCTGAATATATCATTATGATAACAAAATGAAGTTATAAAAATAAATGATAAAATTCAAACTAAAAATATATATAAAAATATATAAATGTGTTTTTTGAGTAAAAAAATCTTAAAATTTACATAGTTTACGATGAGAGACATAATTATTTTAAAAGTTTCATAATTCTTTTAAATTTAAATAGAAACTAGAATATGGAATAAGTGAACCCCATTTACTTTGAAGGTCTCACGGAACACAAGCAAACTTGGAAAAACACCGAATTCATTAAACAAAGTTACAACAAAAACAGAACAAAATAATATGATATTAATAGACATGAAAATTTATTTTTGTTGATTAAATATATTTTTTATATGGTGTACATTTATTATTTTCTATTGTACATTTTTCGTATTGAAAGAAATATAAAATAAAAACACACAAATACACTTGCCACGACATGGAAGGTTTTATAAAAGATCGTTGTAATATAGATTTACATTAATATAAATGAATTATTATGATACACAGAAACCCAACATTTATTGCATTCATTCTTTTAATAATTGGAAAGCATCAACCTTTTTTCTTTTGAAAAATTGTTATTTATCTAAATTTTTGCAACATAGTTTCTTTTTAAATGTTATTAAAATTTTAAAGTTATGTTTATTATTACTATTATTAAAATAATTATTATAATTGTAATTATACATATTATACATTTAATATATTTAAAACAAAAAAATTTGACGAAGTGATATAAATTATAATTAAATATATTTAAATAACTGAAAATTATAACCAAAAAAAATTGTTCTTTTCCTATTTATCCTTAGGCAATTATATCAAAATGACAATCAGCTGATTCTCATACATTTACACAATCATAAACAAATACTAAGATATTCCAAGTAAAGATCATAGATTGAAAAAATATGTTGAAAATCTTGCGGTCAGGCGCAGCCTCAATTCACGTTAGGGGCAACATTGGCCCTTTTTGTCGGATCAGCATATGATGCGCAGCTATAGAGCATGGAATCTAGCCGAATCTTTGGGCAAAGTAGAACTTGTTTTGAATTTTTGCTGATCGTTTGAATATTTTTCAGCTTTGGAGAAATTTTTAATCGTTCCAGATTTACGTGGATCCAATTTTTCCAAAAGTTCATAGCTCTCGTCTTGATTATCGTTGATAAATAATCTTTACACGAAAATAAAAGGAAATCATGCGAACTTTTCACGAAAAAGTTGTTTTTCCACCACAGAGAAAAGTTTTAGATAATTCCACGACTTTTTTCCCAGTAGGGTACCTCTATGACAAATTTTTGTTTCTTCTTTATTAGGAGTACGGACAGGCAGCCGAGCTTTCTGCTTGTTCTTGTGTCCCAAAATCTTACATTTTAAAGGAAAATGCAAGGTTTTTTCTAGGCCATTGATTGGTTTCAAATTTGGTTTAAATTATATAGTCTTAGAAGTTAGAACATATGTAAAAGCTCTGAACAACAATCGCCTAAAGCTAGAACCTGAATCGTACGTCGATGCGTCCGTCATGCGTCCGTCCGGTTGACAGTTTTATGCGGTGACAGTTGGGTACGGCAACGAATCTGGAGTTAACTCATTGTTTTGCACTTCTTCTATTAGTTTATCGTCGAAACAATTACTTTCAATTTGTTCCATACTTAAATTGCTTAAATCGTAACCAAACTTTTTTGCCAAATGACATTTCCGTGCGATGCCGCATGTAAAAGTAGAAAGTCGACCTACTCTATGCGGTTGCCGCATCGGAAAACGTATTATTAGGGGAGTACTCATAGCAGCCCGTTTATTCTACTCGAACTGTCAACCGGACGCACGCATGACGGACGCATCGACGTACGATTCAGGTTCTAGCTTAAATCTCTGCGTAAATATTTTAAAAAAATTAGAGAGAAAATGAAAGTTTTCGGATCTCTTGCAAAGATTATGGTTGTCAATTGAATCGCACAAAAATTTGTTTAAGTAACATTGTGATGTAACAGGCATTCTTCGAAGGTTTTTGGTGTGTAGAATACACATGTGCAGAAGGATATCTTCCAGTGAGGTAAGATACACTTGAGATGTTTTCAAAACTTTAACAAAACCTAACACTAACCCTGTACTGGGGTATAATACACCCCAGCCACAAAATAATCCAATATAAAATCAACGGATTTGTCGATTTGAAAGTTTTTTATTTCGCTGGTATCTGTGACTAATTTTACACACGATTGGAAAGATTTAATCAAAATCGGTCCACTCAAACTCTAGTTTATAATTGAAGCCTTATAAACTAGAGTCTCAAAAAACGATAAATCCGAAATTAGCTTGCAATTTTTGGTATTTAGTAGAATTTTGTAATGTTTGAATAAATCAACATTCGCCCTATGCACAAAAATTCAAACACTGCATACTATACAATTGAAGATTTAATAATTTTGAGTTAATTTAGTTTTTAATTTTATAAAATGAATTTTATTTATTTTTTTATATTTGTATTTTTTTTAGTTTGTAAAACTACAGAAACTCGTAGCATATATATTTTTCAGCCGGCCTGGTCGGAAAATCTTAGCCAAAATTGAAGCATGGCCCTACTCACTTTGACAAGGTCTAACTCATAAAATACTCAACCGTTTGCGCTGACGTCTAACTCTAAAGGACCTGACTACAAGCAAGGATAAAAATTTATCACAACATTGTAGGCTTTAGGATGACCGGGACCAAATAAAAACAAATGATCTGATTGCCTCGACTATTTTTATTGAAGTAATAAAACAATCATTTGCGATTAGCTAAATTTCCAGTAACCTAACAGGTAGTGTTGGGCATCAACCAATTAAATTTTCAATTGACTAATTAAGGGGTCCATTGTGGATAACGATCGTAATCGTAACGATCAGAAATTGTGTGTTGTTGTTAGTGTTTTATACCAACAACAACAGGTAAATCTCGATCGTTGCGATTACGATCGTTATCCACAATGGACCCCTAATTTATTAAAAATTTAATTGCAATTAATTTAATTGCTGGTTTGCAATTAAAACAATTGTAATTAATTTATTTTAATTGCAGAATACGATTAATTCAATTGCAATTAAATTTAATTGCTAACAGGTAACGATTAGTATCATTCTCCTTTTACAATAGGTCTGTTCGATATAAGTCCTGGACTTACTCCGAGTATTTTTACTTTACTCCACAAAATGGCGCATTTTCTTACTCTGAATTTGTTTTTATCGAACAACTTGGAGTAAGTTCAGAGTAAATCACTAACTCTATATTATGAGTTTATAATTATAGATTATAAAATATAATAAATAAAACCCGAAACTACTCAAGAATATATATTGGAAATAATTTATGATGTCTTTTGTTGCATTTCTTCTTCCAAACACTGTAAAAGAGAGGTTATGTCTGACAAATATCAGCTCTCAAAAGTTTACTCCAGCTAAAAGCAAGAGTAAGTCCAGGACTGTCCTGGACTTACACTTTTCTGTTCGATATGTGTTCGGAGTAAGTCCAGGACTTATATCGAACAGAAAAGAGTAAAAATTTTTACTCCGAGTAAGTCCAGGACTCATATCGAACAGACCTAATAATAATCTAGAAAGAAAGTTCTAGAGGCTTAAAAAGTTCCATTGAATAAATAATTTCGAATTTCGTTAATCGATCGAAGCGACACCTAGAAAGGACGACAAAAGTCTATCTGATGAAGAGATGTCGGTTCGCAGCGAATGTATGAGAAAATAAGCCATGCCCGTGTAGTGTAATTGGTTTTTTGGTATCTCTAGATCAAAGTTCTCTGAACTGATAAAAGAACACACTTTATTGTATTTCGAATCTACTTCGTTCATTTTTGAAGGTGGCGCCGCGGACGATCTACGTATTATATTTTTGTTTGTGCCTTGAATTTAAACAGAATTCCGGCTTTGTGAACTTCGCCTTTAGCTTTGACAGTTCTGTAGACTCAATAGGCGATGCGCCACGGGGCATGGGCATGCCGGCGCAATGAGCAAGTTACGGGCAAGACGGTTTCGGGAAAGGTTTGAGGTTTGCGCTACTCCAGAATCTGGTTGAACGGAGCAAAGCACACACACATATAAGACATAACGAGTTTTAGTTCCTATTTCTAGCGATACACACGCACACAATTGAAATGAAACGTGTAACTATGTAGCAGGGCAAAAGAGCAAGCAAGAATCGTGGCGCAGCGAACACGAAAATAAACTATCGTTGCACCGGCATGCCCATGCCCCGTGGCGCATCGCCTAATGCTTTTCATCGTATTGGAACACAATAGCAAAGTTGCAAAGCCGGTGAAGCCGAAGTCGGAGTAGCTATACTCTACTTTCGGTCGGCTTGGACAACTTTAACCTAACTTTTTTGTAAATAAATTAGTTGTCATCCAAAATTTTCGATGAAAAGGTAATTCATTTAGTGTGGGAAAATGAATTTCTGCATAATAATAATTGAACGATGCTGCAAACTATTTTTCACTCGAAGTGAACACAACGCATTAACCAAAACAAACGCGAATCACTAGCTGTCAAAGTTGCAATTGTGTTCAAATGAAAGTTGAAGCCGACGAAGCCAACAAAATCCAAAAAGCCGGAATTCTGTTTCTACCTTTACATTCGCAAAACCTACAAACGTCGCCCACTTGCATTCTCAAAACCTACGAAATGTTTACGATACGGATACAATTTGTCTCCAAAGTGAAAGTGCAAATGGAACAATTGATTTCCATTTTGTAAACATTTTATAGGTTTTCATTTTAGAAGGTCAGTCAAGGTTGAACTGAGGTTGGATTTTCTGCAGAGTGTAAAATTGACAGTGAATATTTTACTAGTCCGCTATTTCAACCAAAGTGATTCGAAGCATTTAAAAGTATTTTCATTTTAAAAGGTTATTTCTGCACAAGGCACAAAAATGGGTCGCAAATTCTGTGTTGGAGGAAACTGGAAAATGAATGGCGATAAAGCAAGCATAGTCGATATATGCAAAACTTTATCTGCTGGACCTTTGGATCCCAATACCGAAGTGGTTATTGGCTGCCCTTCTGTGTATATCTCCCATGCCCGTGGCCTGCTCCCAGCGAGCATTGGATTAGCGGGTCAGAATTGCTACAAAGTGGCGAAAGGGGCATTTACCGGCGAAGTCTCGCCGGCGATGTTGAAGGATATCGGGGCCAATTGGGTAATCATCGGCCACTCGGAACGTCGCCAGATTTTCGGCGAGTCCGATGAATTAATTGGTGAGAAATGCGCCCACGCACTTGCCGAAGGACTCAAGGTGATTGCCTGTATTGGCGAGACTCTGGAGGAACGTGAGGCTGGAAAAACCGAAGAAGTCGTTTTCCGGCAAACTGGCGTAATAGCGAAACACGTAAAAGACTGGACAAATGTTGTCTTAGCGTACGAGCCGGTCTGGGCTATCGGTACAGGAAAAACTGCCACTCCCCAACAAGTACAATACATTTGTCAGTAATATTTCATTGCACCTTAGTAAATTAAAATTCCATGTTTTAGGCACAAGATGTTCATGCAGCCCTAAGGAAATGGTTGATCGATCACGTATCTGCCGATGTTTCCGCTTCCCTCCGTATTCAATATGGTGGATCCGTGACAGCAGCTAATTGCAAGGAGTTGGCTTCGCAGGGCGATATTGATGGATTCTTGGTTGGCGGCGCCTCACTGAAACCAGAATTCGTGCAAATTGTGAATGCTAAACAATAGATGGCCAAAGAGAAGACAATTTTTTTTCATGGAACTTTGCATAATATGATCTGTGAATGAAATTCAGCTACAAATGGAAATCATCCATTAGAGAATTACATTATGAGACATTTAATCATTATTGTAAAAAGTTTCAAAGATATGAGAGTAATTTACTGTTAAATAAAAAATTAATAATAACTAAAGAGTAGTTCTTTATCCTAATCAGAGATGCAGGGAATTTGATTTTTTTTTTCAAAAAAAGTTACTTTCTTATATTTGGTTCCAATCATGTAACCTAATTTTTACGCATTCCCACATAACCGATTGACTTGAAATTTGGCCTGAAATATATCGACGAATTCGTTTTCACAACTGAGGAGACATGTGCTACATTGTGAGAAAACTTATGCCTAGAAACTCCGTCATTTCATTTAACATTTCTTAGTAATAATAATCGGTTTTTATACCCGTATGGTGAAACCAAAGGGTATATTAACTTTGCCTTACCGTTTGTAACGCCAAGATCCCGTCATCGCACGCAAAAATGAATTACATCCAGTGGCGGCTCGTGTATATTTGAAATGAGGAGGCAAAGTTTTTTTTAGTTCTATAAATTTTTTTATGATACGACCACAGAACTATATAACATAGAACAACTGTCACCATACAAAGCTCTGCTGAAAAATGGTCCCAAAAATATTTCCCTCTTTATCGTACTTGAACGCATTCACTGAACTGTATAAGGTCGCGAAATTCAAATTTCGTTTGCCGCGAAATTCAAATTTCACAAGTTTGAGACTAACTTTAGGCGTCAAAAACTAACTTTAGGCGCCGTAAAAAAAATCTCTTCATAGAGGCTAGTCTCCGATTCGTACAAATACTTTCATACAGCTTTTGCTAAGCAGAAGCATAACCGCATATAGAATACGAACACCGATCTCCGTAAAAAATCTCTTCATAGAGGCTAGCATCCGATGCTTGTGCTTACACCGCGTCTTGATTAACAATTTTTCATCCGAAGAAATATCTCACCGCAATGAGATTTTTTTAACAGCTGGGCCGAAAATCTCTTGAAATTTAGTACTCAAAATGCCGATGAAAAGAAAACACATAGTCGCCGCTCTCGCAATTAATGCAATACGTGAAATTGAAAAGGCTGAAACAGAAGAACAGACGAAAAGAAAAACCTCTTATGACGTTTTCGACTGGCAGATTCAGGGCAGATTCAGAGCACGCTCTACCCCAGTTTAGAGCAAGGTATTTCGAGCAAATCTCGAGTAGATTTCGAGCACCTCTGCTTGGGAGTCGAGCATTTCTCAAAGAACAAGAAGAAGCATAAAACAAATTAAAATTAATTTTGATATATTCCCCTTAAGTTGAGACTGCACTAATATATTTCTGACCAAATGAAATTCTTCTTCACTAGATGAAGAAGAATCCAAGAAATCAAAATCATAAATATCTTCCATTTACGATTCCACACGATTTTGTTAGCCTTAACCTCAAAAGAGCAACTCAAATCTGACTACATTAGGCAGATCACAAAATTGCTCGAAAAATGCTCTTTTAGTGCTCGCATACGGAGTACTTGCGTCACTCGAACACGTAACTCTTTTTCGAGCGATCAAAAAATCTCAGTCGAACACAAGATCTCAGAGTGAGCAAATTTAGAGCAACTTCAGAGCAAAAAGAGCATGCCAGTCGAAAACGCCATTAATGTTATATATTCTCTTCCAAAGCTTTTTGTATCGTATTTTGTAAAAATTAGTTATTTTCGCAATTACTTGTCGGGAGAATTTGGATTCCGCCATCTTGAATTGTGAAATTCCAAGAAATTTTGCTATTGCAAGATTTCAAGAAATTTATCTCGGGGTTTTTTTCTCGCCGTCAACTCGAGCTCTGATTGGTCAATAAAAAATCTCTGCGATGAAAAATCCCAAATCAAGACGCGGTGTAACCTGGGATTTTTCATCGCAGAGATTTTTGATTGACCAATCAGAGCTCGAGTTGACGGCGAGAAAAAATCCCAGAGAGAAATTTCTTGAAATCTTGCAATAGCAAAATTTCTTGGAATTTCACAATTCAAGATGGCGGAATCCAATTTCTCCCGACAAGTAATTGCAAAAATAACTAATTTTTACAAAATACGATACAAAAAGCTTTGTAAGAGAATATATAACATTAAGGGGTTTTTCTTTTCGTCTGTTCTTCTGTTTCAGCCTTTTCAATTTCACGTATTGCATTAATTGCGAGAGCGGCGACTATGTGTTTTCTTTTCATCGGCATTTTGAGTACTAAATTTCAAGAGATTTTCGGCCCAGCTGTCAAAAAAATCTCATTGCGGTGAGATATTTCTTCGGATGAAAAATTGTTAATCAAGACCCGGTGTTAGCAAAAGCTGTATGAAATAAATTTTAAAAAATCTTATTGGAAAGTTCGACTTCAATGTGGAATTTTGGTACAGCTGCTCGAATTAAGATACCAACATCACCATACAGGTTTTCAATAATTGCCAGATTGACAATTATAGCTTTTGTTATGTTTATACCCGTATGGTGAAACCAAAGGTTATATTAACTTTGCCTTACCGTTTGTAACGCCAAGATCCCGTCATCACACACAAAAATGAATGGCAAAATTTTACTTTAGGGGCGCGGTTGACTAGGATCTTCATATTTTTTTCCTAGTTTTATGGGGTCAAATGGATTTAAAAAATAAAAAAAAATTTAGTCGCTCGGCCATAGGGGGGAGCCGGGAGCCCCCCAAAGTTTGTTCGAAAAAACTACAAACGGCTATGATTTGTTTGTTTTTTGACCGATTTTAAAACTGTAAACGCCAAAAGGTGTCTCTCAAAGAGTTCTTTCCAAAGAAAGAACTCTTTTTTGTTTGTCCCCACCACCCAATACAAAATACGCCTACGGCACTGAAAACAGAAAAAATCTCTAAAATGTATTTTTTTGGACTCCGGAGCTCTCAAAATGCATTTTGAGCCACTTTTGTATTTTTTGGGTCAGTGACCCCCCAAACCCCCACCCACTGAAATGCGTTAATTTGACATTCAGAAGTCATACAAAGTATTTCTTTGGATTTAGGAACTCATAAAAAGCCGTGTTCGATTATTTTTATATAATGTAGGTCCCGGTGCTCCGACTACCACCCCCAAGGGCAGGGGGAGGGGGGAAGGGGGGCCGGCGGGCGGCGATGGCGGCGACGCATTTCAGTGGGTGGGGGTTTGGGGGGTTACTGACCCCAAAAATACAAAAGTGGCTCAAAATGCATTTTGAGAGCTCCGGAGTCCAAAAAAATACATTTTAGAGAATTTTTTTGTTTTCAGTGCCGTAGGCGTATTTTGTATTGGGTGGGGGCAAACAAAAAATTTTTGGAAAGAACTCTTTGAGAGACACCTTTTGGCGTTTACAGTTTTAAAATCGGTCAAAAGACAAACAAATCATAGCCGTTTGTAGTTTTTTCGAACAAACTTTGGGGGGCTCCCGGCTCCCCCCTATGGCCGAGCGACTAAATTTTTTTTAATTTTTTAAATCCATTTGACCCTATAAAACTAGGAAAAAAATATGAAGATCCTAGTCAACCGCGCCCCTAAAGTAAACTTTAGCCAAATGAATTACACCAGTGTGTTTAGAATGATAAAAATAATTAATTTCTGCATGTCCGTCCGTCTGTCTGTCCGTCCGTCTGTCTGTCTGTGGCGCGGATTGCGGGCGCACGGATTGAGCTAGAGACTTGAAATTTTGCGCAGATCCGTTTTTCGTAAAATGCGAGGCTAAGTTCGTTAATGGGCAAAAATGGACCATTAGGGGGGGTACCCCCCATACGAACGAAAACGGTTTTTATGAATATCTCAAAAACGGTGCATCTTATCAAAAAAGTGCAAGAACAAAAGTTATTTAGGATATGATTCTACATAAAACTCCCATACATGAAAATCCGATTGGAATAAATTTTGAAAATTCTTATTGGAAAGTTTGACTTCAAAGTGGAATTTTGGTACAACTGTTCGAATTTTGATACGAATATCACCATACGGGTCTCCAATGATTGCCAGATTGGCAATTATAGCTTTTGTTATGTTTTTACGTTGTGTTCAGTACAACACAAGGAAGGTTCTTTTATATATTTCCCCCGTGTTAACCTAAAATTCGGCTTTTTTGGAGTGGCGTTAAATTTGCAACTAAAATAAATTACATACTTTCTAACCCTTAAGGCTAATCGTGCTGTTGATACCACTAAGAACTAAGATCGACTCCAAAAATTGTTGCCAAACAGATTAACGATAGACACGACTCTTAAGGTAAGGATACACGACGAGAGACTTTGGTCTCTGAGACCAAAAATTTCGCCTCTGGATACAAAGAGACCTGTGTATACACTTCGGAGACCGGAGATTTATCTCCAAGTACAAGTCTCTCGGGTCTCTTGGGAGACTTAAGTCTCTTGCCGTGTAGCTACTCTTTTTAATGCGTCTCCGGTCTTCAAAACGTTTTGATATCTATCTCTTGGTCTCAGGAGACGAATTTTGACATTTCAGGCAATTTTGTTGTAGAACTTTACTTAATTCGTGCAGCAATGTTTGTGTTATGCTGGCCGATTGTCGCTTTCTAATCCAATTTTTCACCCATATTTTGCGTTGCCTCTTTTGTCTCTTTTGCCTCCTACTCAAAATTATGAGTGCTGATATTGCTGCAGTGATTCTTCTATTTCCCCCGTTCATTTGAATAAAAAAATTAACAACTTGAAAACTTTCACAGCACAACACGAATTAAAACTACCAAATGTCAAAAAGATCTCCAGAGACGAGATACCTGTGTCGTGTATGCACTCCAGAGACTTTGCTTTGAGAGACTTTTTAGTAAAGGTCTCCGGAGATCTATTTTTTGATCTCCAGACTTAAATGTCTCTGAACGTGTATACACTTTGGAGATTTTTGCCTTTTGTACCCTGGAGGCCAGAGACCAAAGTCTCTCATCGTGTATCCTTACCTTTAGAAGCACCAAAACTAAGTTCTTTTATGTCCCAAATTGGATTCCCTATTTTTAAGCAATCGCTATAAAAAAGCCCACTGTCCATATGTTACTATTTTTTGTAGAAATCTATCCTATTTTTTGTCTCCATGTACAAACTGATTTTGTGCGAAACTTGACAATAGAAATTTGACAAAGATTTTATTTAGTGTAAATTTAACGCCACTCCAAAAAAGCCGAATTTTAAATACGCTATTAATGGACATAGTTTTAAATTATTTTTTTCTTTTTAGTGCTTTTTTCTTTTCAGTTTTTTTTTAAAGTAGGTTTTTTTTTAGAAAATTTTTATTTTTGAAACAAGTAAAACTTTTAAACAATTTTTTCAAAATCAAAATCGTTTTACCTTTGAATTTGTTCTCAGTGTTATTTTAATATTTGTAATCCTTTTCCTTAGAATTTGGGATTTCGAAAAGTTCACTTTAAATTATTGAGTTTTATTGAATTATTGTCTTATTGTCTGCGTCAAGATCAATATTGTTTAAATTCCTCGGTTTGTTAATAAAGATTAAGTGCAATGATTGAAAAGGCGTTCATTTTAGATTTTGTAATTAATAAAATAGACTTATATGGCGACAAATTTAATGACAAAGAGAATATTTCTCTGGTCACAATGTTCAAAAATATTCCGCTGACCGTTACTTGCAGTCAAAAGAACGAAATAGAATTCCAGAAAGGTCGTAGTATCGAATTTTCTGATACCATAAAATCTCTTGTTGAATATTTGAAACAGAACCCGTTGAAATTTTTTGTCAAGTGCAAAGATGAAGCCAATGACGAAGTTATTGGTAAAATGTTTGAATATGATTGTAGATATTTTGAAAAATTGTTTTTTCAAAGGTGAGGTAATTTTCGAGTGGCCCGAAGATATATTGGCTCGGTTACAAGAAAATGCATTTTCTTCGCAACTCTCTAGTAAGGAACTGGATATTTTGCATAATGACGGTGAAAAAGTCGGCCAAATTTTAATGGCCGTTATGATTCGCGAAAAATGTCTACCAGAGATGTATTCACATTACTATATCAATATTTAAAGTTTTAGTATTTGTGTTTTTTTTTTTTCAGAGCTACGCTACAATTTAATAGATCCCGTTGCATTGACGGAAATGACAAATTGGGGATATATGACGAAATTGAACGAGTTATTGATCCAAACGATATACTTTTTGTTATTGGCGATAATGAGGAAGATAATGTAAATCGACAAAATTACGATAATGCCAATTGTCATACTCGTTTGGATATATCAAGATATAAAATTTTAAAGGGCCGCTTAGTAAATAATTTCGATGTGTTAGAGTGCGACAAACACAAATGTTCTGAAAAACATATGCCTCGCACGGCTGGCTTCAGGGAAAAAATTGTAAGCTTTAGTTAAAAACTGTCATAGTGTTATATAAATTTTTATTTTCAGCACGATAAAAAGTATTTTGAACAGCTAAATCACTCACCTGCAAGGTTGGGTACGAATCAATTTGGTGTTTGCGATAAATTATTTGGAGTTCATTCGGTTGAGAGTGTGGCTGAAAAAAGTTCTAGTAGAGTTTTAAATAATTTCATAGAAATATAACAGACTTTTTTTACCCTTTCATAGAGAAAGTAGCTCCGAAGTGCTGTCCTGAGAATTACTGCTCCAGCCGGAAATTCGTAACTTGTAAGAAAGGTTAGTGGTTGAATATTTAATTGTTAATTCAGACGGTTTAAAAAAGTCTGACTTCTAAAGCACAACGTTAAACAATAATAATAAAAAAAAAACTTTATTAACAAGCAAATTAGTATTTTCAAAAAAGAGTCTGTTCACCGGTTTTTTAAAATTAAAATTTCAATTCCTCTGGGTCAATTTGCAAACCGAAATGACAAAATGTTTTTGTTCTTTGGGAAAAATGTTATATGATTTTTGATAAGAAAAATCGTTTTTATTCTTTTACAATACTTCACAACCCCTTCCTGACCAAATATATTTTAAATTATCAGGGCCGCGTTCCATTATGAACCGTATTTAATTACGAAAAAAGTTGTGAAAATACCTGCATTGTCAAAGTTAATTAAATCGTGTTCCGAAAAGCAGTAAAGTTTACGTTACGTGTTTTTGTTTTTAGCTCTAAAGTCACTTCTGACTAGACATGGGTAACGCAGTAAAATTTCGTGCGCTGATACAGTAGCGCAAGCGCAGTACACTGTATCAGCGCAGTGCGTTAACGCAATTGTGCCATATGGCGCACCGGTTGGAACCATCGTCATTATGGCTGCGCTTTTTTGCCGCGCTGTCAATTCGTTGTGTGAAACAGTCAATTTTTCGATCAAGAGAAAGACAAAACAAAATAACTAAATACTGCGCTGTGTATCATATGTATTTACAATAGACATGAGATACAGTGCTGAGTTGAGTTACTGCGCTAACAAGACCCATGAAAAGAGAATATGTACATAACAAGAAATTGTATTTTTGGGCTTGTCTATAAGTCAATGTGCGAGAAAGCAAGACAAGGCGATATTCCCCCCCTCTATCGTATTGAATACATATGTAAAAATTTCCCCAACAGTTGGCTCAATAACCAAGTTGTTTCGTTTGACTCGTTTGCGTTATGTGCGCTATTGCGCTACTAAAATTTTTATTCGCGTATCAGCGCACATAGCGCAGTATACTGTATCAACGCAATGGCGCAATGCAGCGCTGCGTTACCCATGTCTACTTCTGACGCCTGGAGTGAAAAAAAACTGTTCGATTTTGTCACTTTGGAGTCAGATCACTCTGACAGCTGCTGCTCGAGTTTAGCTCCGTTGCTTTCACTTTTTAATATATGGCGAATGCCTCTAAAAACGGACAGTCGTTATTTTGAATTGCAAGAGCGGTTAAGAGGTATTGTGTGGACAAAGAGCTAGGAAAATGTTAAAGTGTTAATGTGCAATTATTTATGAGTTAATACGAGACATAAACAGATAACAAATATTTAGAAAAGTGCTAAAAATGTTTTTATGCAAATTATTCTTTCTATGCTCCACAAGAAGCTCGATTATTTTTGTGTTGATTCAATTTTAACTCCGTGAAATAAAATAGTCGAACAATTTTTTCACTGTTCTACGGTACTACGATACTTGGTTCCATAAACAACAAAGCCCGCACAAAGTGCGAAATGACATTTCCGTGCGTTGCCGCATGTAAAAGTAGAAAGTCGACCTACTCTATGCGGTTGCCGCATCGGAAAACGTATTATTAGGGGAGTACTCATAGCAGCCCGTTGATTCTACTCGAACTGTCAACGTGACGGACGCATGACGGACGCATCGATGTACGATTCAGGTTCTAGCTTAATTAGAACAATCTCCATATTTATTTTTGACAGGACACGCCCGGAGTGATCACTCCGGCGATAAAACCGAACACACGCGTTGAGCTTTCAACTTTGGTAATCAGCTTTTTGAGCTTTGACAGATCCATGGGGAACTTTACTGCGACGTTTCGGATCACACCATAGCTAGGCGTCGGACTTTACGTACAGCTTGAAAAGAATTTGTATTCTTATCACTATCTATAAACTCCATACTACCAGCCCTACTAATATTTTTGTATGAGTAAAACAATTATAGTTTTTTTTCTTATTAGATCACCATGTTACCCTACGATGCAAATGTTATAAGAACTATGATTGCCTTAAACTATGTCGCCGCTTCCCAAAAGGAAAAAACTTGTCCAAGACCTGCACTTTGAAGAACTGTTGCAATAAATGTCCAAAGTGTGTAGTTAGGGGTTGCAGTCAAAGGAAAATGTATTTTTTTTTGTTATAGCTAAGTTGTATAAATCCTAAAAGAATTTTTTACAGGTCCTGCCAATCTTACAATGAGAGAAAGTCAAAACAAACTAATAAAATAAGAAGACCCAGGAGTGATGGTTTAACTTGCCATAAAAATTTAGGTGATGGGAATAAGGATAAAAACATAAGAGTATCAAATATTTCCGAGAACAACACTAAAAGAATGAAAAATACTATTGATTTATTTAAAACTTTGAGTAAAAGCGACAATTTTGGTTGTTTAACTAACCAATCCGCTAGCAATAAACTGTGTCATAAACAACTCAGCAAAAAACAAGAATTTAAGATGTTATGCGAAAAGAATTTTCCAAAAAAATGTGGCCAACGTCAAGTTCCTAAGAAGAAACATATAAGAAGATTGAGATTTTTCAAGTATGAGAAAAACGTATTTCTTTATTAATAAATAAAACATAAGAAAAATTACACTTGCCAGGAGCAGATAAGGTTTTTATGATAAAATCCATTTGTTTGGGAGAGGGGGAAAATTTGGTCCGATTGGAAATTGATGTATGGAACGGTAATATAAAATCATATTTTAAACACATTTCATCTTTATACATTTTTCGATACTGTGCACCGTTTTCGAGAAAATAGAAAAAAAGTATTCAATTTGTATGGGGCAGGAGAGGTGTGGTTTTGAATTTTGATGCATAGATAAGTAAAATCATATTCAAAACATTTTACCGTTATAAATTTTCCAATACGACTTACCGATTTTGGAGAAACTGTTTCGTTTGTATGGAGGAAGGGGAAGCAACAGTCAGATTTTTTCTCAGATAGACAGACGGACAGACATGCGGAGATATAAATCTTTTCTCATCCCTAACACCCTGGTCCGATGATTGGTTCAATGCGTTACAAACGGTATACTAAATCTAATATATTCCTATATTATATATCATATTGACGCCTCCGTGCAAAACTATCGTATGTCTCCTGGGCTGTCAAAAGTCTGACATTTCTGTATAAGTACGATAAAATATTAATATTGAGAAGAACTTTAGTTATTTTTTGTTGATTTTGGAAGAAAATTGTTCAATTTACAATTGTGAATCCTTAACATCTCAAAAAATTTTACGAATTTTACTTTTTAGTGAATTAAAAGTTCAACATTGGAAAATGTCGTTAGTCAAGTTACGATAGTCTTGCACGGAGGCGTCGATATAGACCATTAAAAGCCTGTTTATACTCTATATCATACATGAGTATATTAGATTTAGTATATTGAACAGTCCAAAAGTTTTTACATAACTTTTCCATACATTAAAATTCAATTGGACCATTACTTTTCCCCTCTCTCAAATGAAATAGTTTTGTGCGATTTTCTCGAAAACGGTGCGATTTTCTCGAAAAAGAAAATGTATTTAGAATATAATTTTATTTAACCGTTCCATACATCAAAATCCAATCACCCTCCCCTTTCTTCCATACAAATGGATTTTTTAAAATAAACATTTTGTCTGTCCTCATATAGAGTATTTGCCGATTGATCCCTGGCAATTGTGGATTTTCTTATATTTTCGTTTAAAAACGAGCAATGGATATGAATTAGCTCAGTATTAATTTAGTAAAATATTTTTTAGAAAATCGCAGTTATAGACAATAGAATACAATTAATTTTTTTTATATAAATCAAAAAACGCATAATTTTTATAATATGTCGACCGTATAATGTTATATGTTTGAATAAATTGCTTTTTAATTCTCCAGCCTGACATTTTTTAAAATTTTTGTTTTCAATATTATTCAATATTACGTTACATATCGACGCCTCCGTGCAAGTCGTATCTCTCTCGAGTTGTCAAAATTTTGACATTTTTGTAAGTACAGTAGAATCCCGATAATTCGTACCCCGATAATTCGTATATCCCGCTAATTCGTATGAATTTGCTGGTCCCTTGAAATACGAATTATCGGGATTCTACTGTAATATCAAACGGTGATATTGGGACGAATTTTAGTTTTTTTTACTGATTTTGGAACAAACTTGTTCAATCTGCAATTGTGAATCTTTAACATCTCAAAAAAGTTAGCGAGTGTTATTTTTTAGTGAATTAAAAATTCAACATTGAAGAATGCCGTAAGTCAAGTTACGATAGTCTTGCAAGGATGCATCGATATGTTTTTATACTTAAATATTAAAAGTTTTTACATATCAGCAAAGTTTTTACGGCTAACCTTTACGGCTAAATTGTGACAATAGATTAAATTTAAATAATTGTCCAACTTAAGTCCATATTAGAAAAATTATGTTAATAATAGTCTTTAATAAAAGAAATTATAAATAGGCCTCTGAAAATGAGCCAAAACAAGGCCCGAACCGTCTGACTGGAAAATTAAAAAGCACTTTATTCTTTATTCCCGAAAATTGAATCACTTAGGCCCGTTTGCGCGTATCATTCTTAAAAAAATAAGTTGTGGTTAACCTACTTAAACCGTAGAAATTCTTCGACTTAAATTTTTTAAGTTGTACATAAGTTGCTAAATTTTGTTGGTGCAAACGGCACTTAGAGCCGTTTGTACCGACGAAACTTAGCAAGTTAAGTTGAACTTAATTTTTTTATGTCCCAGAATTTTTACGGTTTCAGTAGGCTGAGCAGAACTTAGTTTTTTAAGAATCGTACGAGCTAACGAGCCTGCGGAACTAATACAAAAAACAAATTATGTTTTTTTTCAGAAATCACAAGAATTGTCGTACAAATCAAGAACGTTTGAAGAAATTAAAGATAAAACATAGCCGGCTTTATTGTTATAGTGAAGGAAAAAAATATCCTGGTGTAGTTTTAGGGCATAGAAATTGCATAGAAGAGAGATTTTTGGTACCATCCAATATGGGATGGCTTTGGAATGCAGATATAGACGACAGTCGGCGGGGTTGGCGTCCCGGAGCAGTGAAAAGACCTATTAAAGCATTAATGGCACATTTTCTTAAAGAATATCCACTTGACAACATTTCCTTACGGTCGACAAATAAAGTAAACTGCACCAAAGATGGAACAATTGAGAATAATGATCAAATAAAACAAAAACCGACTTTAAAAATATGTAAAAAGAATGGTCAATATGATATCACAATGCATCCCTTCAACGAGTTAAGTTCGATTCTGGGAAGCGCTGATCCCTATCTGCCAACTAAACCAATACACTTTAAAATCACTAAAAATCCAATAGCGGCTCGAAATCATGACATCAAGAAATATCTCACGCAACTGGGATTTAAAAGTTGCACTTGCCAAATGCCAGTTAAACAATGTCGGTGTCGAACTTATTTGGAAAAGGATCGCTTGCACAATCAAATTTTCAAACTGCAAAAAAGCTCTAGATGTGAAGGACTTCCAGAATGTTTTCGATTCTCGGATCTCAGCGACACCGAAAGTGAATTAGATTTTGAATTTACTCCTCCGACTTTAGCCAAGAACCCGGATTTGATTTGCAGAGAAACACAATATGAAGAACATGATTTTCAGAAAGTATCTTCGTGTATTTCATCGCCAGAAAAGGATCAAATTACTAATAGTAAAAGTACTGAAAATAAGGAAAATCTTAGTAGAAATCCACACGAAAATAAGGATGAGAGCCGTGTAAGAAATATTAATATCCCTGGAAGAAAAAGCGAAGTTATTAATAATAAAAATGTCAGGCAAAAGTCAAGTAAATCAAATAAAGTTATAGAGAAGACAGTAAACAAGAATATAGAATCCCGGAAAAATCCAATCAAAAACGTTAATCTTAGGGGGAATTTAAAAAACAAGTAAAAATTATTTGAAGTAACTATTCTTTGTGTGTTTTTTTTAATATATATTCTTTCCATATACATACGCTTTATTTTTTATTTTACGTGTGTAACAAAATTTATGTTTGTTTGTTTATTTTAAAGTCGTTACATTAAATGTTATGAAGCCCTCGGTATTAGGGCTCGAACCAAACCGGGAGTAAAAACCGCGGACAAGGTAAAATTTAGAAAAAAACGGAACGGTACAATTTCTAGAGAACAAAAAATTGTGACACGATTTTACCATTATGGCTATTCTGGACTCCGAAGTTAAAACGTGAACTACATCAGGGTGTTAAGGATGATAAAAGATTTTGATTTCCGCATGTCCATCTGTCTGTCACACCATAACTTTCGAAAGGATTCAGCTAGAGATTTGAAATGGTTCAAAGTCCCGTTTCTCGTAAATGGCTAGGCTAAGTTTTGAACATATTGAAAAATTTATAAAGGTAAAATGTGTTTAGAATAGGATTTTACATAATTCATCCTTACATCAAAATCCAATGGGACCACTGCCTTCACAAGTGGATTTTTTAAAATAAACATTTTGTCTGTCATCATATAAAGTATTTCACGATTGGCCCTTGGCAATTGTAGCTTTTCTTATGTTTTTTTAAATGCGTTTTTAATGGAACTTCCCTATAAGTTAAGGAATCCCAAGAACTGAATTTTATAAGTAAACAATATTTTAATTTACTACCAGTTTCAGCAGCATCTTTCATATTAAAATAATTGTTAACTTTTAGATCTATTTCATCCCCTGGTAATTTAATGGCAAAAATAAATCCGGTTTTGACGAAGCCGATGCCTTTTGTAGAAAATTCTGAAAACATGAAACAAAAACCGAATAAAAAGTATAAAATGGAAGCTATTACCGCACCTAGAAACAAAAAAAAATTGAGAAATTCACAAAATATATGGCGAAAAACAAAAGAACTGCAATTCAATGCAGTGGCACCAATGTTATTTGTAACCAAAGAACCGTCAAATTTGGAGAAGTCGGTGAGATTATGCAAAAAAATAAATACATCTTTTTGTACATGCGATTGTTGTGGAGTTTTCCCAATTGATGCAAGGGAGACGTGTACATTCTATCCACAGGAGTTTTGTTCATATTTTGCCGCACCAACAAAATGTTTTCCTGCTCCATGTTGTAACTTTGTTTCTAATTTGTGTACCTCCAATTATCAACCTTTTTATATTTGTTAGAAAATTTGAATAGTTAATAAAGTTTTAATAAATGTTTTATGTCAAAAATTGTTCAAATAAATAACATCAAAAAATCAAAAAATAGTGGCAGATAGGGAATGTATTTCAAACTATACGAAATCACAAAGCCTCATGTCGAATCCACTCGATTAACCAAAAAAAAAGCGTTGACTCGGATTTCAGAATCAGGGCTGTTACTTCTAGGGTGAAAAGTTTGAATGCGACAATTAAAAAAAATTTTTTTTCTAAAAAAAATAAAACCGACTTTAAAAAAAAACTGAAAAGAGAAAAAAGCACTAAAAAGAAAAAAATAATTTCAAACTATGTCCATTAATAGCGTATTTAAAATTCGGCTTTTTTGGAGTGGCGTTAAATTTACACTAAATAAAATCGTTGTAAAATTTCTACTGTCAAGTTTCGCACAAAATTAGTTTGTACATGGAGACAAAAAATAGGATAGATTTCTACAAAAAATAGTAGCATATGGACAGTGGGCTTTTTTATAGCGATTGCTTAAAAATATGGAATCCAATTTGGGACATAAAAGAACTTAGTTTTGGTGCTTCTAAGAGCCGTGTCTATCGTTAATCTGTTCGGCAACAATTTTTGGAGTCGATCTTAGTTCTTAGTGGCATCAACAGCACGATTAGACTTAAGGGTTAGAAAGTATGTAATTTATTTTAGTTGCAAATTTAACGCCACTCCAAAAAAGCCGAATTTTAAATACGCTATTAATGGACATAGTTTTAAATTATTTTTTTCTTTTTAGTGCTTTTTTCTCTTTTCAGTTTTTTTTTAAAGTCGGTTTTATTTTTTTTAGAAAATTTTTTTTTTATTTCGAACGTTTTTAGTTTCAATTTTTAATATAGGTAAAATTACAAAGGGTTTGAGGGGATAAGTCCGCAGATGAGAAATATATAAAAGAATCTTCCAGATATTGTACTGAACACAATACAAAGAATTTTACTCGATCCCAAGCAGGGAGGGGTTTGAAGGGGTAGGTTAACACGGGGGAAATATATAAAAGAACCTTCCTTGTGTTGTACTGAACACAACGTAAAAACATAACAAAAGCTATAATTGCCAATCTGGCAATTATTGAAAACCTGTATGGTGATATTGGTATCTTAATTTGAGCATTTGTACCAAAATTACACTTTGAAGTCGAACTTTCCAATCAGATTCTTTAAAATTTATTCCAATCGGATTTTGATGTATGGGAGTTTTATGTAGAATCATATTCCAAATAACTTTTGTTCTTAGACTTTTTTGATAAGATGCACCGTTTTTGAGAAATTCGGAAATACGTTTTCGTTTGTATGGGGGGTACCCCCCCTAATGGTCCATTTTTGCCCATGAATGAACCAGGGCCCAACCAGGAACTTTCGCTACAACTTTCTCTTTGGGATGACCAAAATCGGTCCACCCAGTAAAAAGTTAGGCGTGAACATACATTAAAATATATATATATATATTCAGGTGGAATTGAGAACCTTTTCCTTTTTGGAAGTCGGTTAAAAATCGTAGGTAACAAGAACGTTGACTAACAGTCGCTAGAATCGAGCTTTTAATTTCACTCATCATGATTCAAGTGAATGATTCATTGAATCATGGAGTGATTCATTGAATTAAATGAATCACACATGAATTACTGTTTAAGTTGGCCCTCAATTACCATGACTTTTCCCAACTGCAAAAAAATAGAGACACATTTATGTGAAGATACCTTGGTGAGAAAGGGAGATAAGAATCAACTGCAAAAATTTGTCGGCAACTGCAAAAATAATTTCCCCTCTTTTTTTATGGCGATTTTATGGTTGCAGTTGACGGACTTGAACTTTTTTATAGCTACTTCTACTACAATCACACATTGTCCCTGTAAGTGAATAGTGAGCACAGACACATACAAAGTGCTATTATAGCGTAGCTGTCATTTTTCATGTAGTTCAAACACACGGATGCAGCTGTATAGCTTTATTTCTATGCTAATTTGAACCTTATATTCATAGCATAAGGTTTGATATGCTTGCTATAAAGTTGTTAAACTGGAATGGAAAGCGTTTATACTTGTATTCAGTCATTCCATTTTAGATCTACATAAGTCTATCTTGCTCTAGTTTTCTGCATTTTTTTGCAGTTACAGAAGTCATGGTAATGGAGATCCTCCTTTAAGTTGACAAATTATCAATTCCCAAAAATTCATACTTTTGAAAAAAATATTTTCAAAAAAAAATTTTTGTTTGACAAATCGTATGTCCATTTTTTCTGAAATTTTACTATGTTTGTTCTAGACGAGCGACACCTACAGTTTTTCGTCAAATATATTTATCCATCAAATGCAAAAGCCGATAAAAACATTTTAAGTCATTTTGCATAAAATGCGAAAAATCTAGCTTCGTTACAAAGCCGTAGTTTATATAAAAAATGTCACTGGCTAACATTTTGAACAATATGTAATCAGAATAAAAGTCGTCGATTATAAAGTTTAAGAATTAAAGGATTTTAAGTTTGCAAATATCGTGTTTTTAAATGAATTTTTTGTTTACAAGTATATCGGGATCTGCACTTTATTTATAAGAATTGATCGAAAAGCTTTTTTTTTTTAAATGCAATAAAAAGGAAAAAATAATTTTTTGAGCACTGTGTATCAGAAATAAAAGTTAGATAAAAAGCAAAAAAAATAAAATAAATATTTATCTCCTTTTTTATTCCTGATAAACAGTGCTCAAAAAATTATTTTTCCCTTTTTAGTTCATTGTTGAAATAAAAGCTTATTTCAATTTTATTTTAGTTTTCAGTTTCAATACAATGTGTAACGAAATAATAACGTTATAACGTAACGAAATGGAATTTCTTATCGTTACAAAACGAAATAACGTAATGAAATAAAAATTGAATTTCGTTAAATAACGAAATTTTACGATTTTTTTCGTTTACTGTCCCTGAAAAAAACTCTTCGAACTTCTGCACGTTCAGGATAAAAGTCAAAATATCCAAATTATTTGCAACAAATTTTAACTGTTTTTTTTTTTAAATAAGATGTATACAGTCTCCTTTTTATATAAAATTGATAAAACAACAACTTAAACAAAATTCATTAACTCAATTATTTCATTATCCTTAAATCTACATTGCTTATATTTAGATATGCAACTTAAGTCATTCCGACCGGCGTCGACAGCGTCTTTAATTGCGGTTCCTGATATTGTTTTTAAAATCCAATTTGAACTAAAATATTTTTTTTTCAAATATTCTGTTTACAATTAATTGAGTTTTACCTTGAGAGGCCATCCACAATTTTGTCAAAACTTGATCCTATGCCGGTTAAAACATTTTCTGACGATCTTTGTACAATTGAGCAAACTGACTTTTGTACACAAGAAATCATATCGATATCGTGTTTGTGTAGGATGTCCTCAAAATCTTCAAACATATCCCACAGAGACATTTCTGAAATAAATTTTTAGTCAAATAAAAAAAAGGGAAAAAAGATAAAAAAAAACCTCACTTTCAATATATGTATATGTATGTGTGGAATATAATAAAAATCCAATTCATTGCATTTACATGAGGCAGTAAAAGTTTTTACTAACGTTTGATGTATGATTTTTTTGAAAGCTATTGATAAGCACATAATCAGAAAAATAAGAATAGTTTTTCTCAGATCAGATTTTTGATAAAGTCAAAATTTTAATTTGTGACCATTTGGAGGAAGACTGTCTTATTAATTTAATCGTAACTAATATAATTCGGGTATCAATTCATTTCAGTACAATACACTATGTAGTTGAAAACATAAGAAGTCGGTTCGAAAAACTTATAATTGCCGGGCGGGCAGTCATCAAATAGTTTGTATGAGAGCATAAAAAAATATGATACAAAAATTCCATTTGTATAGTGATCAGTCGTCTGTTGGGGTGGTGGGAGGAGGGATGGCTGACAGGGTGTTATCGCCACGGTAACCTGTAATAGGATCGAGGTAAATCGAGGTCACTCCCCACAATACACTGCCGCAAGGTTTGGAAGATTTTATAGTCCCTTAAAGAGGCTGAGAGCAACGACAAGAATCACCAGATCCTATTGGATCAACAATTCTACCAACCCCTTGCAAAGTCTTCCGGATCCATAAAATTTGGCCTGAGAATAGTCAGGGTAAGGCAGGAGAGTCACCATGATGAAGACCAAGTAGCACTTGCGACTAACTACCAAATACTTGCGACTAGATTCAATACTTGAGGGTTGAGAATGGGAGAGTATCTCCAATGCACTCCTTTACAGACCACGCTGGGATACTTTTCAGTATTTACCTACAGCTATAGGAGTTTGGACTGGGCGTTGATGTGTTAATTAGTCGTGGCAAACGTTTTTATATTATAGATAATAATATTTTCAAAGAGAATTCTACTCCCACAGGAAATCTAGCAAGAAGGTTTATTAAAGGTCATAGATAAAGATCATAGTTAAAAATCTCGTAGCCGGTAGCCTCAGTCCCCCTTATGCATAAGATTGGACCTTTCGTCCGATCGGCAAATCATCCAATGGCATAATTTTCAGCCCTCACCCTGCTGGGAAAAATTTACCAGGTGTTATGTACCCACTACAATCGTATCGTGTGCGTGATCTTTTGATCGTCACTGGCGCCATTTATTTTCTTCATCATTTCGTCTTTATAAGTGTTTTCACACAAACACCGTTTTCAAGACTTATGGCAGAAAAACCCTTTCATTTGATAGGGGGGAGCAAAGGAAAATTCATCACCTGTGAATTAACTGAAGCAAAATGTTCTCAAACCACTTCCGCTTCAAAAAACTGCATATGAATTTTGAACTTAAATAGCTAAATTCTGCAGTCGAGTGAATTGGAATTCTACTTAATACGGTTTTTCTACTAAATTTTAAAAAAAACGTCCATTTCCTGCTTTAACATTAGACCGATTATATATTTTTTTTCATGATATAACCAGACAATGCAATGGAAAACAATGATCCGCTACATTTAAAAACCGTTTTATTTTGCATTAAACTTACTAATAAATCACCGACTTTAATCGTTGTTTTGAGTTAAAGAATTTTCGCCAATAGATATTAAGTGATTATTTAATAAAAACTCATATAGATATGTATATAATATCACTTAACAGATTGTATAATTTAATAAAGTCAAATTCTTCCTATTTTAAAGTCACAGTTTTCGTTACTAACGATGACAATAGTGAAAGGTGACTTTCAAACGCACCGTAATAAAATCACATTTTACATAATCAAACAAGTAAGCATTGCCATAACGTTTCAGTGCACAAGATAATAGCTTTAGGATTGCACTTATGTCACTTGAAATTTAAAAGTGACGTACGAATATGTTCAATCAAAAAGATGTAGTTCAACGTTTTTTTTTTTGTAAACAACAGAAAGATATTTTGTAATAATGAATTATGGTGTACCTGCTTTGGATCCATTTGATGACCTATATCCAAATGCCAAGTTTTCTAAAATATTGTGGGTTGTTTCTCGTCGACCACTCGCGGTTTTGAAATTACTCAATGTACTTTTACTGAATGCTGAAAATGCTGTTGAAATAGAAATGCCAGCTAGAACTACAATTCCAGTAAGAACAATTGCTGCCATATTGATATTTGCCACACTCTACAACAATTAGAATTATATTTGCAAATATATATAATTATAAAGTATTACCTTCGATAATGAAGTCATGGCTTCGTGGGATCTTTTAACTGGAAAATTCATAAACGGCACAGTAAATTCCAAATCAACCTAAAATAAACACAAATATTAATGCAACTTTTTTATTATTAGAAAAATTAAAAAAAAAACATAACAAAAGCTATAATTGCCAATCTGGCAATTATTGAAAACCCGTATGGTGATATTCGTATCAAAATTCGAACAGCTGTACCAAAATTCCACTTTGAAGTGAAACTTTCCAATAAGATTTTTTTAAATTTATTCCAATCGGATTTTGATGTATGGTAGTTTTATGCAGAATCATATCCTAAATAACTTTTGTTCTAAGATGCACCGTTTTTGAGATATTTGCAAAAAACATTTTCGTTCGTATGGGGGGTACTCCTCCTAATGGCCCATTTTTGCCCATTAACGAACTTAGCCTCGCATTTTACGAAAAACGAACCTGCGCAAAATTTCAAGTCTTGCTCAATCCGTGCGCCCGCAATCCGCGCCACAGACAGACAGACAGACGGACGGACATGCAAAAATTAAATATTTTTATCATTCTAAACACCCTGGTGTAATTCATTTTTTTATGCGATGACGGGATCTTGGCGTTACAAACGGTAAAGCAAAGTTAATATACCCTTTCGTTTCACCATACGGGTATAATTATATAGAAAAAAAATTATATAGAAAAAAAAATTATATAGAAAAAAAATTATATAGAAAAAAAATTGCATAAAGTTTCTAAAAAATTTGGGAAAGTGGTTTACTAAAATTTTTGGCAGAGAGTCCCATAAATATTGGATCCGAGCGGTCAATTCGCGCTGTATTCCGTGGAAATCACCGAACAAATCTAATTATAAGAAATGTTGTATCAGTATTTTTTAAATTTTGGAGTTGCCCGATGCAATTCTGATTTCTTCAGCAAATTCTAATAATACTTTTCGTATGTTTTTCAAGCATTATTAAGCAGTTTAGTATCTTAATTTAACGGGTACTATAAGTTGCTTTGTTCTGTTAGTGCACAGTGCACATGTCTTTTATTCCACAATTTTTGATAACACAGTAGAACAATTAAAAAAAATCGAATAATATCATCTAAAACCATGTTTCCCAACCTTTTTTTGGCATCCGCTAGGGAGGGCTTTTTTTTGCGTACCCCTTAACACTAATATCTATTACAATATATAACAGTTATTATATAGTGTGTGTGTCTATCTGGTCGCTTAAAACTCGAGAACAACTGAACCGATTTGAATGAAATTTTCGGGAGCATTTACTAGTATAAAGGCCATAAGTTAACCCAAGATGCTTCATCCCATCCCTGCTAACTCCTGTAGTGTTAAACTGGTAACAACCACTTTGAGATTGTCTACATTGATATAATTAAGAAATAAGAATTTTGTCTATTCTCAAATTTTCCGGCCATAGGTCGACGGGACGGGAAGGCCGATAGCCGATTTTGGGCCGCGAACCGGTCGGGAGCTCCTAATAAATTAAATATGATCTTAAACTGTAGTGTTGTAAAAAATCTATATTTTAAAATTTTTCTCTCTGTGCTTAACCATAGTTTTTACTTGACTAATTACCATTCAAAACTTGCCGGAGTTGCCGGAGAAGTTTTAGAGCCGTACAAATACTCCGCCTTTTCATTCCCCATTTTAGTAGAATACAGTATCTCAAATCTATCTAATAAGTTCCTATCGTAGGTAAATGCCACTTAATAGAGTCATTTCTAGTAACCGATACGGGCGGAGCATCATAAATGCTAGTTGGGATTTGTTTGTAAAATCAATCTATTTCAGTTACAACCCGCTTCAGTATACTACCCAAACCAGGAATAGTTCGCCTATCAAGAATTTTTTAGAACTTATTGTTGAAGACTGATTTGCTTTTTTTTATTTTAATCATGAAATACATTTATTTTTAATACAGTTTCTTCTGCATTTTTTATTAGAATTGTCGACAAAATCAAATACGAAAAAAATGCCATTGATTTGAAGTTCTAAAAAAAATTCTTGATAGGCGAACTATTCCTGGTTTGGGTAGTATATGTGTGAAAAAAATATAAACTGTTTTTGGGAGATTTTTTATTCTAAAGATGAGAATTTGAGGTATTTTCTAAGATTTTTGGGGAAATTTGGTAAAACCGTTTGGCAACCCTTCAGCTCCAGGATTTTAGCTTAATGCATGCTATTTGCCGTAGATTAGTTTTTGTCGATTCTTTTAAATATACATTTTGAAAAAAATTCTAAATTTTGAAAACTTTGCCGTAATATAAATTAGCATAGGGTAACTCACGGAGAGATGCCCCACATTTTGACTTTGCCATATTTCACAATGAAGAAAGGCATTTTCGGTTTTTATTTTTTTTTTAAATATTAGTCTTAACATTTATCTACAATTTCAGCCGAAAAAAACTTACATTATGTTTTATTTTTACTGTGATAAAACTGTTTTTGTTAGTCCCTACTTTTTGGGATAGATGCCCAACCTATGGGATAGACGCCCAACATGACAAATGTGCATGTGGGATAGATGCCTTTGAGGAAAAAAAAACATTTTATTAAGTTATAACAAAATTTTATTATGTATTTTAATTCATTTACATACATATATGTCTATCCAATATACACATACTGCAATATAAAAAAAATTAATTAAATAATAAAGAAAAAAATAACAAAATTCAGTGTCTTTCGGGAGGAAATCCAACGGCCTCTAATTTCTGAATATGACGAACGAGCCGTTTTTCATTTTCGAATCCAAGGATGGGATGTTTACCTATAATAAATAAGTATTTTCAATGAATGTGGGAAAGCAAATAGGTATATGTTATTACCTAGAGTTAATTTGCCCCTAAGGTCAACTATCCCTTTAAAAAAGAAGGCGTCTATCCTTTTAATACCGGATAGATGCGCCAATTATTTAATAAATTAAGTGTGGATAAAAAGGAAAAAACAATTTTTTTTCACAAACACTAAACACTCCATTTGACACATAAAAAATAAAAAAATATATACATACTTCTTTAAGCAAAAGTTCCAAGAGTTTTTGTGCAGCTCAAAATAATTTTTTGGAGTTTTCCCTTGTTCGAAAACAAAAATGCGCAATTATCCCGCAACACCCCCGACTCTCGTGAATTTTAACAACGAACTGAAGTTTCATTGAGCAAACACTTCATATGTAGAATGTGACATGTTACGTTTTGTTTCGTTAACTACCAGTTTTTAACAGTGAGGCATCTATCCCAGTGGGGCATCTCTCCGTGACTTACCCTACTCCTTCATGGTACCACCGGTAAGAGTCCACACCACTCCTGACTGACGTGTTAGTAAAGGAACCTAAATGGAACGTGCAAATTGACCAGGGTAAAGATCCAATAGAGTTGAAACGTGAGCTGGCGACGGTCAACAATTCTTCCCTTGATCGTATGATTATAACACTACCGGAATTACTCCGTGGGCGGAATTATTAGCGATGAATAGTCGATATGGGAAGAATTTGAAGAGATATTTCGGTTTCGCTTCCTCTGCCGCATAGAAAATGCGATATGAACTTTCAAAGCGAAATCAAATACCAGGTAAGAATTATGAGATGCGAGCTTTAATTAAGAGGGTCGGGGACTTATCCAAAGAACAATAGTTGCAGCGTATTTACGCTGGTTTATCCCCCGAATATCGTACTTATATCCATCGCTGAGACTTTAACACTCTTAGTCAGCTTGAAATACTTGCACACGAGGGGGAGGAGATTGTTTCTCAACGCAAAGTCACCCGAACAATACTAGGATATAGCCCACCGCGAAATGAAACTCTGAATCGTAATCATGTCCGTGTATTAAATCCCTCATACGACCCGAGCAATTGTTGCTGGAACTGTGATGACTCTGGACACAGTCGTTTTCACTGTCAAAACCAACCAAAATTATTTTGCTCGTCCTGCGGGACGGAAGGTAGAATGTGACTCCAAAACAGCCCAGCCAATGTATGTATTCTTCAGCGAAAAAAATATCGTGATAGCTCGACGTATGTAACCGAACTTGACCGAAGAAATGATTTTGGTGATCTACTCTTTGGACAAATTAGGTTGGCCCCATTCTGTAAATCAAGCTACAGTGCGCGACTCTACAAGCAGTGGGAATTCAAATCCTATTATCGCCGCCCCCATTTCTTTGGTACCCGGACCATCGGGAAGAGGATTCCAATCATCAGAACCATCCAAGACGTTTATGAGTGCGAAACCGAAAATAAATCCCGCTCTTTTCTCAGATCGCTGGCTGTACTACTCTAGCATCTCATTATATCCATATTAAACATTACGAACCGATCAAGCAGAGATACCACCCGCGTGACCCCGCTATGTAGGCTATTTTCAATACCGAAGTCGAGAAAATGATAGCTGAAGGCGTGATAGAGTCCTTGAGCAGCGCCTTTAGTTGTCCGGACGTCATCGTCAAAAATAAAAATGGCTCCCACCGAATTTGTATCGACTTCCCCCATAGTAACGAAGTCTGATGCGTATCACCTCACGTTAATTACACTTTCGAAAAGTTACGAGCCGCGAAATCTATCTCCACTTTCAGTCTCCGCAACGGTTACTGGGAAGTCATCCGAAGCCCGGAGAGCAAACCTTTGGCCGCTTTCACGGTGCCCAATATAGGTTTGTTCCAATTTACTGTTATGCCTTTCTGCTTATACTCCGCTCCTAGTACCTTTCAAAGGCTATCCGACGGTGTAATTGGGCCAAAAATGGAACCGCACGTTTTCGCCTTATAATCATCATAAGCGAAACGTTCGATGAGCACGTCAACCACCTCCGTGAAATTTTCCAGTGCCAACGGGATGCTAAACTTGGGGTTAATATGGATAGATGTGAATTCTTCCAGCCGGAGATGTGGTATCTAGGACACGTGACAAATAATTGGACGGGATAAACACTCACCCCGACAAAGTTTCAGCAATTTTGAACATACCCTCTTCGAAGAATGTAAAGGAAATCAGCAAATTTGTTGGCATGGTTTCCTGGTACCGCAAATGCATACCAAATTTTGCGAAAGAAAATGAAGCCGTATTTCAAAGGTTGCCACTTCTCCGTAGTGACAGATAACCAAGCGTTGAAATGGCATCGAAAGTCCGTCTGGCCGTCTTGCTCCTTGGGTAAGTGCATTGCAACAATATGATTTCGACATCCAGTATCGTGATGGTGTTTTCAATAAGGTGCTTGATGCACTTTCTCGGTAGCTGATCACACCCGAAGACTCTCGTAAGATGGAAGTATTCCTGATTCGACCAGAACAGCATTGTCCGAGGTACGAAATCAAATTTGAAGCCGCAATCAACACCCCTGATTATAGTGAAGATTTTTTGCTGTTAGACGGAGACCTGTATATAAATATTCCTGACTCTTAAGGTTTAAAAGATCCTTCGACTTGTTGGAAGTTATGTGACTTGGTTTCGAAAATCATAACACTCCTTCCACTGGTCATCTCGATATATATCCGAAACGACACCTTAAGTCTTCGAAGTCCTCATCCGGAAGTTCTTTCAGCCAGCCAGAATATCCCACGTATCCTGGCAGCACGCAATTCCTGAAGGCTGAATAAGAATTCATGGTCCTTGACGACGGCATGCTTTGAAACGCCGCCACCTTTCCTGATCTCACTACAGTACGCTACCACAATTCGAAGGGCTTTGACATCTGATTCCTTCTTGGTCTAGACCACCACCATTCAGATCTTCATTCAGACCACCAATACGTCAACATGCCGATGTATCCCCTTCCACCATGATACCCACGATCACCAATGCTTACGCCAATGCCGACGAGGACAATCCGCCCTTAGATCTAAGGATCATGTACCATGTAAAACTTAGTTTGTAAAAATAAAGAATTAGAAAATAAGGAGCATGAATTATAATGCATATACGCAACCCTCGTAGAACGCAACCACTCGGTTAACGCAACACCTAAAATTTTACAATATTGACTCAAAAAACGCAACTTCCAATTAATGCCTGGATCAGACATGGCTACTTTTGCTGCGCTGCACGAAGAAACATAACAAAAGCTATAATTGCCAATCTGGCAATCATTGGAGACCCGTATGGTGATATTCGTATCAAAATTCGAACAGCTGTACCAAAATTTCACTTGGAAGTCAAACTTTCCAATAAGATTTTTTAAAATTTATTCCAATCGGATTTTGATGTATGGGAGTTTTATGTAGAATCATATCCTAAATAACTTTTGTTCTTGCACTTTTTTGATAAGATGCACCGTTTTTGAGATATTCACAAAAAACGATTTCGTTCGTATCCATTCTTGTCCGTTAACGAACTTAGCCTAATGGTCCATTCTTGTCCGTTAACGAACTTAGCCTCGCATTTTACGAAAAACGGATCCACGCAAAATTTCAAGTCTCTAGCTCAATCCGTGCGCCCGCAATCCGCGCCACAGACGGACGGACAGACAGACGGACGGACATGCAAAATTCAATTTTTTTTATCATTCTAAGCACACTGGTGTTATTCATTTTTGTGTGTGATGATGGGATCTTGGCGTTACAAACGGTAAGGCAAAGTTAATATACCCTTTGGTTTCACCATACGGGTATAAAAAATGTTGAATTAATTTATTGTAATAAAAAGTTTCTGAAAAAAACGAATTAATTAAAAAAAAGAGAATGAATGAAAGAAAAAAGAGGGAGAATATATTAGCTGTAAGTTCAAAAAAACCTTGTGGATTAATTGTAATAATTAAACAAACAAGCCACAACCAAAGACAAAAAAAGCTCATAAACAAATTTTTTCCATATAGAATTTCTCTTCGCTTATAATTGCGACGAGTTGGGGGAAGTCAGATCAAGTGTGACATCTCAGTATATTTGCGAAGAATTCTACCCTATTTATGCCTCTCTGATCACTTTATCTGATCACGAAATTTGAACACCATATTCATATTCTTTATCAGTGGCTCCTAAACCCTCCTAATGAATTTTTTCCGAAAAATCGGGAAGAAGGATATTCACGTTATACTTACAGGACCTAAATGAATTTTGACACATTGGAAAACTAGCTGAATTGTTTTCGCGTCCCGAAAACCCTAAAGATTATAAAACATATGTTCAAAAATCGCATTTTTTTTTGTCTCAAGTATTATTTTGAAAAACGTATTTTTCCGTCCGTGAACACCATAATTTTTGAAAGGATTCATCTAGAGACTTGAAATTTTGTATAGTCACGTTTCTCGTAAATGGCTAAGTTCTTAAACGGGCAAAATTGGACCATTCCTCCCCCTTCTCCATGCCATTCCCTCCCCCCTTCGTCCTTTCCCCCTCTCCTATACAAATAATTTGTTTTAAATAAACATTTTGTCATATAGAGTATTTGACGATTGGCCCCTGGCAATTGTAGCTTTTCTTATATTTTAATCTGCTTCTTAATTTGTTAAAAAGCTATGAATAATACTTGTCAGCGTTTTCGATACTGCAAAAAAAAGCGGATTCCGCTAATAACGGTTTCAATGCAGACTCAAATCTTAAAACCGTTTCACTTGTTTATTATTTTGGATAGGAAGAAAAACATGTACTCATGGGTGTAGTAAATTTTATTTTCTCATTCCATTAAAAACTAGTTAATTTTCCACAAGGTCGCAAAAAATTTATGGCACATATAAATACTAATGATATTGAAAAAGGTGAGCTTTTGGAAGAAATCACGAAGAACGAAATTCGGGCATGTCAATTAACTTCCGGTCCACGGTTTTAACCAATGCTTATCATTTTGGAGAAATTTTGTACACAATAAAAAAAATTTGCGAGATTGCTTGTATTGATCAAGAAACTTTTTTGTGTAACAACACGAGCTCAAAATTTGTCACAAACACAAGAGTAAAAAAGCCGTTGATCTAATGAGTGAATTTTTATATGTTCAACACGAATAGATGCGGATAACCAATTAAATAACAGAAAAAAGTATCTATTATCTTAGTTATTTTAAATATACCTTTAAATCCTCGTCTAACGTTTTAAAGCTTAATATCCTGGGCAATCGTTGAAATGAATTAAGAATTTTTTCCTCCATAACATGGGCCCGTCTCGTACCATTGTGAGATTTATTTCCTCTGCATATTTTTATGGCAGATACCACTAGAATTACACTAAACCACACACTGGAATTTTTATAATTAAGAAGCATGTTTTACTATTCAGTACTCCAACGCGAATGCAACGGTCGAATGAAATCCAATCTTATTTAATATCTTACGATGCACAAGAGACACTGTTCGCGTCTATGTCTTTTACCTAACAATCTATGATAAACAATAAGCCCACGTGTAGGTGAAATAAAATGAACTGAAAAAAATTATACCCCTTAAATTTTGAACGTTGATAGCAGAAAAGCAAGAAAGTGAAACAATGCGTTTCTTGATTTTCGCAATGATTTCGTTCTCATCCGATGATTCTTTCGTATTAACCGAGGACTAATCCAATATTTTTATTGCTTGCTACAAAGTTAAACAATTCCATTGTAAAAAAAATGTTTGCATTAGGACGCGATCCGTAAAAAATGTTTTTATTTGTCACATTTTTTCGCTACAGCAATTCTAAACGTTTTTGCCCATCTTGAGGATCTTCATGCATCATGCATGTAAGACTATAATCTAATAATAAACCTTGTACACATGACGAAATATAGATTCTGCATAAACAGTCATTGAATTGTATTCTGCATGTTTGGTAAATTCGCGCACGGAAAATCGTCATTTAGAGGAGAAAATTGTTCCGATGAAGGATACCCAATAAATAAGAACTGTGTAAAAACCTAATGACTAAACTAAACAATGAGTTAATGATTTTTTTAGCTATAATGATCTAATCAACTCGAAGGGAAGCAAATAATTTAAATATAATCTAAAGTAATTTGAATTATTAAGGGTTTAGCACCGGATATCTGGCGCGTAAATTTTGAACAAGAAAACGTTTTTACTGGATATGTGGGCTATTCCAAATCAAACCAGTGCATGATATCAGTTAGCATTGTTTTCTTTTTCACAAACTATGGATTTAACTTTGTTGCCCAACGGCCTTCTCCTACAGTTTTCTAGCCACTGAACTGAGCTGCATTCTTTAGACGATAAGACAAAAGAAAATCTTTTTTCTGCAGTAGATTTTACTGAGGAAAAAATTGTCTCAGGGCGGACGTTATCAAAAGTGCTTTAAAGCTCTACAGGCAGTGAATTATAAAGGAAATTCGGGAAACTGGATATACAGAGATTAATCTTAACTGAAATTCAACATGAACCTAATAGAATCCGAATATTCTTCCTAGAATTCCTTAGAATTTCAGCGTCCGAGAATGACTCTGAAAAATAAAGAACATTAACAAATGTTAAATGTCAAAAAATTTCAAAAAAAAGACAAAAAAATCCCCATGCCTTAAGTGTTGCTGCTTAATATCCTTCAAGCTTAAAAATTTTAAACAAATAGCAATTAAAGTAGTTGGTCTCAATATTCCTAAATTTTTATGATGGAGTAACGAAATCAAAATTCTCGGTTTTTCCATCTTACTTCCTATGTAGACTTTTAAGTGGAAAATTTTGATTCAGGATGAGAGGTGATGCATTGGAGAATAATACATCGACAAATTAATTTGCGTTGTTATCCGTTTTCTTAGTATTTTTTACATTTTTGTTACAGGCGGTACTTTTTCACAACTCTACTTTGCAACACAAAAAAAAAGTTAATACAATTTTTGTTATTCTAAAATTTCTAAAAATTAAAAAAAAATGGTTTGACGAAACACAATTTTTTTGTTTTTGTCAAGTTTTTCGTTATTGTAATGGAATTAAATTTATATTATGTTATAATGTAATCAAATGTAATGATTGTGTTTAAAACCATTCAAAAATTCCTGGTTCATGATTTTTTGATCGACCTTTTTAGCATTGAACACTATTGGAGATTCGCGGCTTATAGGTCATAAAAGATATAACAAAATGTTATATTATTTTTACTTTCCTCTGTTAGAGCCTGATTACACATGGACTCAGTGAACCGCCTGCTTGAACCTTTTGTGATTACACGAGGTTGAAGAGACTTCGTCTCTTGCCCAAAATTTGGTGAAGTCAGACGCCTTCCTGCGCCAATATAATCGCGGTCTTAGACTATATTTACACACAGATTGGGCATGAACATGGGACTGAACGAAACTGTCAAAATACAGGCAAGACTATATTTTGACAGTTTCGTTCAGTCCCATGTTCATGCCCAATCTGTGTGTAAACATAGTCTTAAACCTGAAGTAGGTCCATTACAACTGTAGCACTGTGTTCAGGGATGTCCCCAATTTGCCTTTGGAAATAGATTGGGAGAGAAATAGATTGGGTCAAAAATAGTAGTAGTATAATAGTAATAGTAGCAGATTTTGAAAAAAACCTTTTTTACCTATGCCGATATACCAATTTGTATAACTAAAGCTAACTAGCTTTATCATTCATAATACCAACATTTTATCAACAAAAAACTTTTCAGGAATTCTGATAGTAAAAAAAACTTTTTTAATAAATACTCGATAAAATATAATTTCATAAACAATCAAAATAAAAAAAATATACAGTAGAATCCCGATAATTCGTATTTCAAGGGACCAGACAATTCATACAAATTAGCGGGATATACGAATTATCGGGGTACGAATTATCGGGATTCTACTGTATAATAATTTCAAGGAACATAACGCAAAAAGAAATTAACTATTCAAAAGTATGTAATTAAATACACATACATATAACAAGAAAAAATAATTCAATAAAAATAAGAGGGTTCAATAAGAGGGTTCAAAAAGAGGGTTCAAAAATAGGTATTTCATCAGCAAATATCAAAATATTTGACGTACATTCAAAATACAATATTTCTTTTATCACATAAGTATCACCAAATTTATAATTTTTTAAATACCCTCCCGTGAAAAGTATATCTATTTGCATATTTTAAGAGATCATCTGAGGGTACCCAAATCGACTAATTTTGGAAATCAATCAATAGTTTGCTTAAAAGCATAAAAGTATTTGCTGGCTCATATTTAATTTGGTTAGACGCTTTTTACATTTAACATGTATAATACAAATTTTTGGTTGATTCATGGATTTTACAAAAAAATCTTCTACAATTGTGGTAGGGGGACATAGCTGACTGTGTTGTCACCGTGAAGGTTCATGGTTTTTTCGGGATCAGGGGAGTGACGAAGCCCTCGTTAGATAGAGTAGTGTCAACTCTTCCTGCTCTCTATTACAGAAATTGTTTATTTATGGATCATAGGAACTTACAAGAAGTCTATAAATTCACCATCTGAATTAATTCGGCTGTGCGAATTATTTTTTACTTTCTTCTACGGAGTATAATAAAGTATTGTATTCATGAAAAATTTCGACCTCTTAATTTTGCCTCTAGCTCTAGCGTAAATTGCGCAGGGTCGTAGATTTTGTAGAAGAAAGTTTTGTGTTGACCACAACTGATATTTTTTAGAAATCTCCGGCTTGAGAATTTTCCTTCTGTTGTGCATTTTCTATTGAAAATGCGAATAGTTCATGACGGAGACCGACTGAGGAACGGGACAGATAGAAACTTTTTGATCAGAACGAAATCCATTTCAGATAAAATTATGAGCATGTCCGTATATCTGTATATCTGTCTGTCAGTCCGACCATTTTACGTATCTTAAATACCCCAAGAACGCGTTGACCTAGCGATTTGAAATTTTTGCAAATAAGTCTTACGAAAATCATAGTTTTCCATCAACTTTTGGAAAAGTAACGTTAGCTATAAGAGCGATGTCACATTGGCAAATCAGTTGCTGCAGCTGCAGGAACTGATTCGACCAGTTGACGTGGTACACTGAACTGGGATCAGCTGACGTCAAAATGTCGGACTCGGAGGAAGAACTTTCTCAACTAGTAAAGACTAAAAACATAGTGTGAGATCTTTGGTCTACGATAAAGTTTACAAATTACAATTGAAATCAAGCATGTGTTCTTACATTATTTCAATTAGAAAAAAGTTTTTTTTATTTAATTTTTATTGAAAACCTTATAGACCATTTAAATTTTGGAGATAGCTGTTTTTTGTACCCAAGAGTACACTGTAGAAAATGGATTTGTATTTAAACCGAAAAATGGGGTAAAAACGGGGTAAATTTGCAAAAAGTCGTAAAATTTCGAAAAAATCAGAATTTAGCTCGCACACCATTTAAGTGGTAAACTCACCCAAAAAAAAATTAATCTTACACTAGAAATAGGGTAATTTTAAACCTTGCGTAAAATTTCGACCAATATTCATATTTTTACTCTGATTTTGGTGTAAAAACACGCTCACAGGGTATTTTTGCATTATTGAACGGACAATTTCATTATTTCACAATGCAGTTTACGGCATTCGCGTGTTTGATGAGTCATTTGTTCGCCATTTGTGAAAGATGATAGACTGTAGTCTGTGCGGCATTAAATTAAATTCAATAAAAAATTATAATAAACATTTATTTACGGATAAGGAGAAAGTGGGTGAAACATTCAAAAGCCCATAAAGGAATAAAGGATGTATGCATGTAGAGCTCATTTATTTTGTAGTGCAGTGTCTTTTTCCAAATTTACACCAATGACATATTCGTTATTATTTATGTCTTTAATCGTCAATATCGTAAACAGTGTTTTGGTTACTAGGTTAGGTTAGGTTAGGTTGGAGTGGCTGCCAAAAAGGCACACTTAGGCCAGAAATGGCCCATTGTGATACCACGCGAATCTTGACGATCCATTTCCCTATACCTCGAACCATTTGGAGCTTCTGATGAAGCGGAGTAGATCTGCGACACTTGAGGCGCTTAGGTCTTCCAGATCGTTTAGGAAGAAACTCCCCAAATGAGTTCTTCTGCGTTGAGCTAGTGCTGGGCAATGACAGAGAAGATGAGTTGTCGACTCCTCTTCGTCCACATCTCCACAGCTTCTACAAAAATCGTTTGAGGGTGCTCCGAGCCTATCGGCATGTCTACCTATTAGGCAGTGCCCTGTTATTATTCCTACTACCGTGCTGATCGCATTTCTTTGCAGTGAGAGGAGTCTACTGGAGCGTTTTTTGTCTAGCTTTGGCCAGATACGTTTGGTGACGGTACACGTTCTCTCCCGTGTCCATCTCTGGTTTGCCTTGTTTAGCGTTTCAGAACTTAGTAGGAGTTTGCACGTTGCCATAGGTATGCCTATACTCTCTTTTACAGGTAGAGTTGGCGCAATTGTGCCTCTCCTAGCGAGTTCGTCAGCTTTCTCGTGCCCGTCTATGTCACTATGTCTTGGCACCCAAACGATGTTGATATTGAAGTATTCAGACATCTCATTAAGAGATGCCTTACACTCCCGTGCCACCTTTGATGTGAGTGCGAGAGATTCTAGGGATTTTATTGCCGCTTGGCTGTCAGTAAAGATGCTAATATCTCTAGATGATACAACATTATTTTTGAGCCACTCGGTGACGTCTTTGATTGCCATCATTTCGGCCTGAAATACACTACAGTGATCCGGTAGGCGGAGGCATTGACTGATCTTTAAATGACCAGAGTAGATCCCCCTGCCCACTCTCCCATCCAGTTTGGATCCATCTGTATAAAAGTGTACTGTGTTACAGTTTTGTATAGTACCATCCTCCCATTGTTGCCTGGAAGGGATGATAGTGGTGAAGTTCCTTTCAAAGAACGGTTTGGATATGGTGTAATCTATATTTCTCGGGACTTCCTGAAAATTCTTAAGAATACTGGAGTGCCCTTTTTCAGTATTATACCATGTTAATGAGGCTTTTAGTCTTATGGCTGCGCGTGCCGCCATCTGCTTGCCGTATAGGTCTAGGGGAACCAAATGTAGAAGGGTTTCCAGTGCCTTCGTGGGAGTCGTTCTCAATGCTCCGCTTATGCACACTGATGCCATTCTTTGTATTTTCCCTAGCAAACTTCGGTGTACGGCTTTATCTAAAGCTGTTTACCAGACGATTACCCCATACATAAGTATGGGTCTGATAACGGACGTGTAGAGCCAGTGAACCATTTATGGTTTCATTTCCCATTTTGATCCAATGGCTCGTTTACACGAGTAGAGGGCCACTGAGGCTTTTCTAACCCTTTCCTGAGTATTCAATTTCCAGTCTAGCTTCCTATCTAGAATAATACCCAGGTATTTGGCCCTGTCTGTCCAGACTGGGCTGGTGCCATTTATGGAGGGTGGGTCGATTTGAGGAATTTTATATTTCCTGGTGAAGAGGACTATTTCGGTTTTTAGCGGATTAACGGCTAAACCGCATTTGTTTGTCCAGGTAGATAATTTAGAGAGAGCATTCTGAGTTAGCTCTTTCAATGTAGTAGGATATTTTCCTGAAAAAGCTATAGCAACGTCGTCCGCGTAAGCTACCACTTTGCAGCCCTCCGCTTCCAGGATTTGAAGCAATTCGTTAATTGCTAGTATCCAAAGAAGTGGGGAGAGTACTCCCCCTTGTGGGGTTCCTCTCTTTACATATCTTTTTGCAGATGAGTTCCCCAGCTTAGAGTTGATAATCCTGCCTGTTAGCATTAGATTTATCAGTTCGCTTAAAGGAGCCTCTACGCCAAGATACTGTAATGCTCTCATGATAGCCCCGGGTGCGACATTGTTAAAGGCTCCTTCAATATCTAGAAAGGTAGCCATTGTGTATTCCTTGAGGTCCAGTGATTTTTCTATTGTGTGAACCAGGGTATGCATAGCTGTCTCCACGGACTTGCCTTTGCAGTATGCGTGTTGAGATGTAGATAACTTATTTGGGTCAATTCTTTGCCGTATATGAGTATCTATCAGTCTTTCTAGTGTCTTCAGAAGAAAAGACGAGAGGCTGATCGGTATGAGATCTTTAGGTGAGCTATGTGAGTTTTTCCCTGCCTTGGGGATAAAAACGACGTTAACCTCTGTCCATTTTAAGGGAATATAGACTAGGTTAATGCAGGCTTGGAAAATTGTTTCGAGCCAGGGGAGGGCCAAGTCTGAAACTTTCTGAATTTCAGTTGGTATTATACCGTCTGGTCCGGGTGACTTAAACGGTTTAAAACTCTTAATTGCCCATGTAATTTTTGTTTTATCGAGGAGTTTGCTATAAAGCCTTTTCTCCTCTCTATTTATCGGAATCTCCCTTCCTGGTGACTCCTTAGAGCATCCCGGGAAATGGGTATCCATTAAGAGTTCTAGGGTTTCCAGGCTAGAACATGTCCATGTTTCGTCAGCTTTTTTTTAGATAGCTGGGCATATTAGGAGTGGTTGAGAGGATTTTCCGAAGCCTGGCTGCTTCAGAGCACTCTTCTATCTTACCGCAGAAGAGTTCCCAGGACTTACGCTGGGCTTTCCTCACCTCTTTTTTCAGGGTTCTCAACATCCCTTTATAAGAGTCCCAATCCTGCTGCAGTCTGGTACTTTTTGCTTTGTTGAGGAGCCTACGACTTTCCTTCCTGAGAGTCATAAGCTCCGGGGACCACCATGGTGGTCTCTTTTTGCCCCTCGGCCTACTCTCCGGGCAGGATAGGTCCATTGCTCCATTAAATGCATTAGTTAGGTCCTCCACCATAGAATCCACATCCTGAGCCGTGGTGGGGGGTTTAGGAGTGCCCATAGGCAGCAGTCTGTTAAACGTGTCTCTATACAGGTCCCAGTTTGTCCTTCTTCGATTCCTAAAAATTGGAGAGGTTGGGGGTTGTATGTCGAGGCCGAATTGAATATATCTATGATCTGAGAAAGAGTGCTCCTTCAAAACCCTCCAGTCCTTGACCATGCAGGAGATGGAGTCAGAGACTAAGGTAATATCCAGAACCTCTTGTCTGTTAGTAGTAACGAAGGTGGGTTCATTGCCGACGTTACAGATGTTTAGGTTAGTACTTAGAATGTATCCAAAAAGTGACTCACCTCTGTCGTTTATGTCCGTACTTCCCCAGACTATGTGATGCGCATTAACATCACCTCCGATAAGAAGCCCGGTTTTATGTAGATCAGCGTCGGCGACAAGCCTCCCCAGATTATCCGGTGGCAGGGGTCCTTCCTGGTCGTGGCGAGATAGGTCGAAGTTAGCCAGAAGCTGGTCGAGGCTAGCTCCAGCTTGATCGTAACCATATCTCTATCGCTGTAAGTTGGGAGTAGAAATGCGTTAAGGTTATGTTTTACCAATAAGCAAGCTCTTGGATTACCTTTGTTCCTATCGTATATGAGCTTATAGCCCGGTGAGTTGAGTCCACAAACCATGTTCCTTGCCACCCATGGTTCCTGGATCAACACGATGTCTTCTCCTCCTGTAGTCAGTCGGAGAAGTAAGGAGGCGGATGCCATTTTAGAGTGGTGGAGATTTATCTGTAGTAGCCGCAGCATTAGAACTACTGGCCCCAGATACCTCCACCACAGTTGTGTTGGTGTCTTCTTCTGACTCTGACCCGAACAGAAGAAGACCTCTGAGTTCCTCAGCCATTCCCGAGCTCGATGACTGATAGCCATATTCCAGCTGGAAAGAGTTGAGGCTCAAAGTGTCAGCAGCCGTTTCCGTCTCTGCTGTTTCGGGCATTATCGGACATGTCTTCTCTGCCTCCTCCTTGTCCTTCTGGTAGACCTTCAGAGTGATCGAGCCGAAGCCATAACTGATCAACCCTCCGGTTTCCGCTAGAGGATCCAAGGACTCCTTGTTCACCACAATAGTGGCTACCCGAGAGTCACCCCTTGGCTCTTCCAGCTTTGCTACCTTCCAGTTGTGGGTTGGCAGAGAAGGGTTGCTGACCTTCACAATCTCCAAAATTGTGGTTGGATCGGAAGGTTCAATAGGGATCCAAGCGCGTGTCCTTGGTCTGCTCGGGATCTGATCCCTAGCAACGACTTCCAGATGCGCGCCCGATGCGTTTCCGGCTTTTTGAGAGATCCGGTCTCTTTGGGATTGGATCTTTTTACGGAGAGATCCTTCTCAGTGGACCCTATTCGGGAGGGGTCCTTCTCCGCAGAATTATAAGGCTCTATTTTGGTCCCACGAGTATAGGAGAAAGAATGTCCGCACCTGCAGAGCTCCTTTGCAGGTGTAAGGCTGCTTGAAACAGGAGGTCGCCAGGTATCCTGAGTCCGCATATTCGCGACTAGATTACCCACTAGCCATTCATCCATCGGCATATGCCGTTCCACCTTGGATTGGGGTTTTTTGTCAAGGGTTTCTCCTTTAGCGCCGCATTTTAGCCTAGAATAACTAGTTACCAGTGATCGCCACGAGGAGGCAATGCGTACACTTGCGAATCGTAACAGGGTTAACTCTCTGCTACAACCATCGATTCCCTCCCCACTGCCCGAAACATGACCGGAACAGTGATGAGGACCTCGATGCTGTTACAGGTTACGGGGTCGACAGCAAGCTGCCAACCTATTCCCCCCCGCAACAGACGCCTGGTTACTAAAAAACTTACAAAATTGAGAAGATATTGACGATTATTGCGACGAATAATGACGAATGTTATCATTCGTGTAAATCCAGCATTAGACTATTTTCGGTGTAATTTTAAACAAAAAACGTCGTAAAATTACACCTTAAGACACGATTTTGCTACCAAATAGGAGAAAAATTACAACAAAAATGTGGTAATTTTAAACACGCATGGTAGTTATTACATTATTTTCGGTTTCGTAAAATTACACCAGTATTGTACTTTTACTTCTTATTTAGTTTAAAGTTCCCCCGTAAAAGTGGCTTTTGTACCCCACAAAATGAGTATAAATACATAGCTTTTAAGCCATTACGAGGTGATCAGGCGTCTGTTATGGGGGGGAAAAGGTCGACAGTATCGCAGGATACTGCCGGCCCCGTAACCCATAACAGCATCGGAACCACCGCATCTGGGCCGGTCATGTTTCGGGCAGGTGCGATGGGGTCGGTGGTCATAGTAGAGCGCAACTCTGCTATGATTCGCAAGTGTACGCGTTGCCTCCTCGTGGCGATCACTGGTAACTAGGTTCCTAGGCGAAAACGCGACGCTAAAGGAGCAAACCTTGACAAAAAAACCCCAATCCAAGGTGGAACAGCATATGCCGAGGGATGAATGGCTAGTGGGTAATCTAGTCGCGAATATGCGAACTCTGGACACCAGGCGACCTCCAGTTTAATTTAGCCTTCCCGTGGTAAAGCAGGGCACTGCCACGGGTGACCATCATTTCCCTAGCTACTCGTGGGAACAATGAATACCTTAAACAAAAAACAAAAACAAAAACCAACACTAGAGGCTACAGTGCCTTCTAAACAGGAAGATCCTGTGGGTGAACTCACCCAAAAAGAGACAGACAGTGAGATGGAACAGGAATCTATTCCTGCATCTCCGTCCCGTGCAGTCTCTCCACTGTCGGATGAAGGACGAGCGACCGACGGCACAGAAGGCGACGGGCTCACCAGAAACCTGGAGCGGCTAAAGGTAAGGGAGCCTTTCATGAAAATGAGTGGAGCCGCCAGGAAAAGGCTGAGATGGCTTTTGAGGAACGGCGTGACGAAGGAAGAGGCCCTCAAACAGTGCCAGGAAAAGGTGCCAGAAAGGGTGAAAAGGTCGAGAGACGAAAGGGCTAAGCGTCCTAGGTCAGAAGACTTGACTCCGGGCAGTTCAAAGGCGCCAGAAACAAAGAGGCCCAGAACTTCCTGTGACGTTAACAAGGGTACCACATCAGCCCAGTCGTCCACCTACAGACAAACACTGGAGGCGGTCAGAGTAGGAATACTCTTGACCAATTACCCGGAAGGTCTTCTTGGAACGGAACAATTAAGTGCCGTACAAAAAGCCTTACTATCCAGTATACTAGAGGATAAGGCAAGGGAAATCAAACCCAAGTTCCTCGCAGCCACACACAAACCAGGCTGGCTACTGATGGTTTGCGAAAACCGGAGAACAGCCGATTGGCTGAAAGGGGTCGTTGAGAAACTGAAACCCTGGGAGGGAGCATCTTTGAGAGCGGTGGAGGAGTCAGAGATTCCGAGCACCAAAATCATGGTTGCTTACTTCCCGAATAGCTCAGATGACTCCAATCAAACCATACTGAGCTATCTGGATGCCCAGAATGAAGGACTCAACGTGTCCGAGTGGAAGGTCATTGGACGAGAAGAGGAAAGACTGGCCACAGCACTCACCATCTCTATCGACGATGTCTCGGTCAGAAGACTGGAAGAGAGGGAGTCCAGGCTAAATTATAAATTTGGCCTGGTTCGCTTTCGACTAAAGTCTTCACGAAGGCCGGAGGAAAAGAAGGGTGAGGAGAAAAAGGGAGAGACTTCCGCTACCACAACTGTGACGATACCCTCAGAAAGCTCTAGCAGCACCAGGGACACGCCACAGTCCACGGAAGCAAACCCCGTAATAAAACAGAGCGATACCAGCAGCCAATCCCAGGACAAAGGACCAAAGATTCCTCCGGAAGAAAAAGCTGCAAAATCCCCGGTACGAGCAGAGCGAAAACCTTCCTCCTCTACCCAAGGGAGCAGTAGCCTACTTCGGAAGGTGGAGTCAACACGGCCTTCGAAGGATAGAGCGGGCTCAAGTCGGAGCTTCAGGCCTAACCTGTCAAAAAGGGGCACACACAGAGGCCCCAGGACAGGGCCAAAGAAATGAGGTTCATACAGGTGAATCTTCATCACGCAAAAGCTGCTAGTAGCGTGCTTAGCAGAAGATTCACCTCAGAGGGGCTGGATATAGCCCTGATCCAGGAACCCTGGATCTACAGAGGACGTATCTCAGGACTAGTGACGCAAACATGTAAGTTAATTTCTTCAAATTCACATGAATGTCCAAGAGCAGCGATGCTCATCAACAAAACTATAAAACACTTTCCAATTACAGAGTTCATAACACGGGACCTGGTTGCAGTGGAAGTGGAGGTGTCGACTACCCAGGGTAAGCAAGAGGTGATATGTGCCTCGGCTTATTTCCCAGGGGACACCAACACAGCACCTCCTGCAGAAGTAGAAAGCCTCATAGGCTACTGCAAGCGCAGAAATCTGCACTACATCATCGGATGCGATGCTAATGCCCACCACACTGTGTGGGGCAGTAGTGATATCAATAAAAGGGGTGAGTTACTTTTTGATTACTTAACAGCTAATGAGGTGGAGGTATCTAATAAAGGTAACGAACCCACGTTTGTGAATGTAATACGACAAGAGGTTCTAGATCTAACCTTATGTAGTACATTTATAAACACCAAAATTAAAAACTGGCATGTCTCACCAGAAGCTTCACACTCTGACCATCGTCAGATTCTGTTTTGCTTAAAAGCAGAAAGCATGCAAGAACGGGAAATTAGAATCCCGAAGCTCACTAACTGGGCCAAATATAGAGAAGAACTTGCTTATGAGCTTATCGATATAGAGAACAGGATAGAGTCAACAGATGACCTCAATGTTCTGACAAATCGAGTGAACCACGCAATACACAACGCATATGAAGCGAGTTGCCCACCAAAACAAAGGAAATCCAGAAGGGAAGTGCCTTGGTGGAACAACGACCTAGAGAAGCAAAGGAAAAGAGCCAGACGACTCTTCAACAAAGCCAAGAAAAACGGTAAATGGGAAGAATACAAAATAGCCCTGACCGACTACAACAAGGCAATAAGAGCATCCAAAAGGAGGACATGGCAAAGCTTCTGCGAAGGCATAAATGAACTGCCTACAGCAGCACGCCTACAAAAGATCCTTGCTAAAGACCACACAAATGGAATAGGGACTCTTCAAAAAGAAGATGGAACCTATACAGAAAGTCGAGAGGAAACTGTAAAGTTACTTATGCAGACTCATTTCCCGGACTGTCAATTCCAAGAAGATTCAGAGGACCTAACCGATACAAATAGAGGAACACTATGGCCTCATTATCGGACTAAAGGACTCGCAAATAAAATCTTCGCCAAAAGCAAAGTCAAATGGGCGGTAAGCACATTCAAACATTACAAATCTCCAGGAGGGGATGGAATATTCCCTGCACTAATCAAGGAGGGTATTGATGTGCTCTTACCGTACCTAATAAATATCTTCAGGGCGGGATATCTTTTTATGTATATCCCTATAGCATGGAGGGAGGTGAAGGTAGTATTTATACCAAAGGCCGGAAATAGGCCAGAATATCAGCCCAAATCATATCGTCCCATTAGCCTAACCTCTTTCCTGCTAAAAACGATGGAAAAATTAATCGACATTTACATCAGAAGTGAACACTTACCCAAGTCACCACTTCAGGCAACTCAGCATGCGTATCAGGCTGGCAAATCTACTATCACTGCCTTAAATAGCCTTACGCATGACATAGAGGAAGCATTAGAATCAAAAGAGATAGCAGCTTGTGCATTCCTAGACATAGAGGGAGCTTTTGACAACACCTCATTTGAATCCATAGAGAACGCGGCAACTTTGAAAGGGCTTGAACCCTCCACAGTGGCCTGGATCAAAGTTATGCTAAGCAGCAGGAAGATCACCGTCAGCCAAGGAAGTTTACGTACAACGGCCAGAGCCACAAGGGGATGCCCGCAAGGAGGAGTAATATCGCCTCTGCTGTGGTCTCTGGTTGTAGACGACATTCTAAAAAAGCTAAAAGAAGCAGGCTTTAACGCTCAAGGTTACGCAGATGACCTGGCGATATTAATCAGGGGCGGCAATGAACAGAGAGTAAGCAAACTCCTGCAAAAAGCTCTAGATTTGGTCTGGAGTTGGTGCAATTTCCATGGACTAAGCATCAACCCGAACAAAGCAATCATTGTACCATTCACAAAGCGGAAAAAGCTAAACTTGAAGGCTCCATCCCTTAATGATACAATGATCAGCTTCTCAACCGAAGTTAAATACCTAGGGGTTATCCTAGATCAGAAAATGACCTGGACCCCACATATAAACAAAATCAACAATAGTGCGATGCATGCATTCTGGAGTTGTAGAAAACTCTTCGGAAGGAAATGGGGTCTTAAACCAAAAATGATTCATTGGGTCTATCAATCGGTAATAAGACCCATGGTCACCTATGCTGCATTAGTGTGGTGGCCTAAAGTAGAACAAAAAACAATACAGAACAAACTCCAAAAGATTCAAAGGCTTGCGTGCCTAGGAATCACTGGAGCAATGAACACCTGTCCAACAGCGGCATTACAAGCCATATTAAACATGCCGCCGCTACATATAACAATTAAACGGGAGGCGCTATCTAGTGCCCTAAGATTATTAGCGAATGGAGCAATAACCACATCCAGTCGAACAGGACATATGAAAATACTTGATCAAATCGATGGAAGTATAACGCCATTATTACTATCCGACCGTATGCCAATTAAAACCAACTTCAACCAAACGTTTGAAGTGGTCATACCTGACCGCCAAACATGGTTGGAAGGAGGCCCAAGACTGGAGACAGGATCTCTAGTTTGGTATACGGACGGATCAAAAATGGACGGAAAAGCCGGAATCGGAATAGCAGGTCCAAAATGCAACATATCCAAAGCCCTAGGGCAATATCCATCAATCTTCCAAGCGGAGGTTTATGCAATAGAACTGTCCGCCAGAGTGTGTCTATCTAAAAGACCACTAGGACAAAAGATCTATATAATATCAGATAGTCAAGCGGCCCTAAAAGCAATCAAAGGGTACATGTGCACTTCAAAGCTCGTATGGGACTGCCTGACAATTCTGAAAAAACTAGCCGAACGCAATAAGCTCACCCTAATATGGGTGCCAGGCCACGAAGGCATCGAAGGTAATGAGGCAGCAGACCTCCTGGCCAAGAAAGGTGCTGAATCTACGCATATTGGCCCAGAGCCTTTTTGCGCAATTCCGCAGAGTCTCCAAAAAATGGAGATCAATAATTGGGAGGAAAAGGAAACTGTAGCCTATTGGGAAAGCCTCCCAGGATTAAGACAATCAAAAAGATTCATCCACTACTCCAAAAAGAGAGCAAGAGAGTTTTTAAACCTCAACAAGCAGGAGCTGAGGACAATGGTGGGCCTCCTCACAGGTCACTGCCTAGTAAACTACCACCTACACAACATAGGCATAACCGCCGACAACATTTGCAGACTCTGCCTAGAGGAGGTTGAAACTGCAGAGCACATACTGTGCGAATGCGCAGCCTTGGCGCGAACAAGGATGTCCTTAATGGGAAAGGCACAAGTACTACCAGAAGACATAAAGAGGACTCCAGTCAAAACCATTCTAAGATTCACTAAGAATCTAGAAGAGGGGTGGCTAACGTAAAATGGGGAAGTCACAATAGATCTTAAGGTCGCGGTGACAAGGGAGCGAGAAAGCACCACCCCATACACATAAAATAAATAAATAAATAAATAAGCCATTACGACTCGGTTTAATTTTACTACTATTATAGTAGGAAAATGGTTTCCTACTATTTTAGTGGTAAAATTACAATAAAATTTTCTAGAGTGTACATCAGCGGTTTTCGAAATTTATTAATGACCATAAAATACAGTCCGAAATATGTTTTATAGCATTTAAAATTAAACAAATAAAAATATATTCAATTTAACAAAAAATATCTTTAAAAAAAATTAAATGTACAAAAACTGCGTCAAACTATGTGAAACAATGATTTCAGTCCTCTCATTTTCTTTAATATATTTTTACGCAAGCCTCCATCAAGTTCGGGGTTTGGTTCAAATGTGCGGATTCGTTGATTCTTGCATTTGGTATCAATAACTTATTTTCGTCAGAACGTAGAGATTTTGCACCGTTTTTTCATAAAACCTCGGTTTTTGGCACCGAGGTGTTCAATTTTAAGCTTAATTTTCAGACCATTTGTTCTTATAGTGGGCTAGGGCTTTAAGTCAGACGAATTTATTGATCCTGTGCGAGCCTGGCTTATAAAGATTTCACTGTAAAGATATTTCGTCATATGGAAGTTCCACTATTTAAGCGTTTAAGCGTAAAAAAAGTTTCAGCATAAAACAACTATCTTGATATACTTTATTTTCAACCTGATTCATGACAAAAATTACTCAGCGATCGTGCATAACAAAAATAACATTTTGGTTTTGATTGCTACAAAATTTACGAAATACAGAAAGCAAAACTTTAACGTGAGAGACATAATGCTAAATTGGGATTACATGCATATTTTGTGGAATAATAGATATTGAAATGGTTCAATACAGACGTGATTCGTTCATTGTTGTCTCATATTTATTATTTGTATCGGCAGATTCTTTCAAGCATTTAACGATACCGTTAGAGCGGTTCAAGAGCCGCCGTGAATGGTATTCGGGACTTCCTCTGCAGCTAATAGAATTGCCGCAATGTAATTTCACGTCAATGGTCCTTACCAATGAGCTGTTACTAACTTAGTAACAATTTAAGGCGTGTGCGAAACGGCCTAATTGCATGCTAATTCTAATACGTTTTCTTTCATTTATCACAGAGAACTGGAAATTTTAAACCGAAATTTGGGCCGAACACGTCCACCACATTTTCAAAAAATAATCTTTGTTTAGCCTACTAAAATATATATGTATTTTTGTCAAAAAAATCGATATATTTTAGTAGGCTAAACAAAGATTATTTTGTGCAATATGGTGGACGTGTTCGGCCCAAATTCCAAGAAATTTGTTTTTAATTTTCAAGAATTTTTTTTTTATTTAAAATTGTCAAAAAAGTTTTATATTTTTTTCACAACATTGTCGGATGCGTCACTACAACATATATTTTAAAAAGAATTGGACAAGCGGTTTTCAAGAAATTTGACTTTTAAGATTTTGCGTCCCCACCTCTTCTGCCGGTTTGCATTTTTGTGTGTGATGACGCGATCTTGGCGTTACAAACGGTAAAAGGGCCCATAGACGGGCAACTTTGTTTCCAACCTGGTCGCCAACATGCAATGTTGGAGTCGATGTTGTACGTCTGTGGCCAAGTTGGCGGTTGGTTTTTCATGTTGTCGACCAGGTTGGTGTAAAATCAAAAAATTTTGAAAACTTAGCATGTTGGCGTTCATGTTGGGGTGTCTGTAGGCAAGTTTACAACCTGGTTGCCAATCTCAGTTGCATTGAGTACTGCAATGAGTACAGTGAAGTGTCAAAAATAGTTTTTTTTATTAAGTTCGGTTCAGTTTGCTTAATTTTACTAGGGTTTTGATCGTACGACCTAAGAATGTGTAGTATACCTTTCACTCAAAGCTGGGTCGCTTTTTTTGACGAGTTAAAAGATTTGCCCGAGCTGTGGAAAGTAAAATCGGAAATCTTTAAAGATCGAAACAAAAAGAAAGTCGCATGGTCAAAACTTTTAAACGTTTATAAAGATATTGAACCAGATGCGAATACCGACAGCCTTAAGAAAAGACTTACAAATATAAGAACATGCTACCGGAGGGAATTAAAAAAAGTCGAAAAAAGCCAAAAGTCTGGAGCCGGAGTCGAAGACGAATATGCCCCTAGCTTATGGTATTTCGAAGCATTAGGTTTTCTTCTCGACCAGGAGGTTCAAATCTCTGGTATGTCAACAATAGACCTTGAGCAGGATGAAAACTCAATTGATCTAGCAGAGGTAAGTGCAATATCACTCCAAGTTACAAAATTTTTAATGTTGATAAGGTATCTACTTGTAATTCTTTCAGGAAGCTATTGAAAATGCACCTGGAAAGTCATACCCACATAAGAGAAAGAAATCTATGGTTGAACATATGGCAGAAAGAAATGACCTGTTGAAGGAAACTTTGGGGAAACTGACCAATAAAGAAACCAACAATAAAGATGAAGCAAGTGTTTTTGCAGAAAGTTGGGCCATGTTATATCGAAAATTGTCCTCAATTCAGCAAATTTACGCTAAGAAGGCCATAGAAGACATACTTGTCTTGGGACAACTCGACTTACTTTCCCTGCACTCCGTCCGTGGCAGCTCTTCTTCCAATAATTCATCCGCCCCTAGTCCTGCTTCCTCAACTTCACTTCCATCTCATCATTCCTACATTGAGTTGCTAAGCTCGTCTACTCCTTTTTCCCAACACCCCCTTCCCTCTCCAGGAAATGTGAATTCACCACTTAGATACAAGAATGTACAAGAATTATTTTCAGATAAGGTAGGTGGGGGTAATAAGGCCCACCACTTAATAAGGCCCAGGGACGAAAAATCATATTTCCAGGACAGGTACAGATCTGGTTTTGTGCATGTTTGTGCACAGTTTCAAAAGAAGTTATTTCGTGCAGAAACAATTACGCGGTCTCGCACTGGTCAATTGCCACAGTCAATCAAAGGCAGTTGGAGTGAGTGTTTTCACTTTTTTATAAAATTAGCTGAACGAAAAGGTAAATATTTCAGTGATTTTTCTTTGTGGACCATTTGTATTTTTGTTATATTTGTGATTAGAATAATCCCTTAAGTGATGTCTGTGTGTTTATTTTGCCAATATTGTGGGGGTTGGGTTTGATTAGGGCTCGAATTTTTTTTTCAATGATGTGTCTAATAAGGCCCAGAAGAAATTGCATTGGGCCTTATTAAAAGCTTTAGATTGATTTTTGTTTTTATTTTTTCTTAGCCTCAAGATGACAGATAAAGACGCAAAAAAACGAGGGAATTGGTCTTCTGACGGAATGGCAGGTGCCTTACAGTCAATCCAAAGCGGCTTCTTATCTCAACGTGGAGCTTCTGTGAAATTCAAGATACCAAGGAGAACAATAAGGAACCACCTTAAACTTGGGAGTGCGAACAAAAAAATTGGCAGACCCGGAATATTTACGAAGGAGCAAGAAAAGGACCTTGTTAAAAGGATATGTCGCTTCGCTGAAGTGGGTATGCCTTTGACTCCTAAAATTTTGCGCTTTCACGCCTACAACTTTTGTGTGAAACACAATATTCCGCATAACTTCAACCACAAAACTAATTTGGCCGGTAGGAATTCGTTTGAAAATTTCCTGAAGAGAAATCCGGAGTTAGCGCGCCGCAAGGCTCAAATCATGAATCCTGCTAGAGCTCAAAAATTAAATAAAAATATTGTTAGCAATCATTTCAACAGCTTGAAGAACTTAGTTATGAAACTTGGTATTCAGAATTCACCGCAGTGCATCTATAACATGCACCAAAAAGGCTGCCGTATTTGCCTGCATCACCAGCAAACCGTCCTAACTTTGAAAGGCTCGAAGAGGGTAAAACAAATTTCGAACGAGCACGCAGAAAGTGTTACTGTCGTTGGTTGTGTAAATGCCATAGGATCTGTGATTCCGCCAATGATTCTATTCAAAGGAAAAAGATATAAGCCCGAGTTTACAGACAACCTACCTGCCGGAACTGAAGTTCGGATGACGCCGAAGGGGTACATGACTCATGCAACGTTTGTGGAGTTCATAGTTCACCTTGGAAAATATAAAAGTCCGGGTCCATGTCTTCTTGTGTTCGATGGAGCTAAGAGCCATCTCGACTACAGTATTGTGGAAGATGCAGAAAACCAAGGAATAACGCTTTACTGCCTTCCATCGAACACAACTCACGAACTTCAGCCCTTAGATAAGGCGTTCTACCGTTCGTTTGAGTACCACTGGGATCAAGAGCTGCTGAAATACATAAATAAACATCCACAGCGAAATCTTAACAAAAGCAGCTTCAATGTGATATTTTCACAGGTGTGGGGAAAATGTATGACGATTGATAATATCGTCAGTGGATTTCGGGCGACAGGAATATATCCCTTTGACTCCGATATTTTACCAGACGATGCTTTTGCGCCATCGGTACTCACTGAGATACCAAATGCGTTGTTGGACGATAATGTGCCTGTTTCGACACTAACTCCTACTCCACAACAAGGATTTTCTGGACATTTCGACAATTGGAGTTCCGAAGACGATGTACCGCTTTCTCAAATAAATTTATTAATTGACATTAGTCAAACCGTCGAGGGCAAAAGTGGTGCGCCCTGCAAGCTTAAATAGTGACATTTTTGGTCAAAAATGTCACTATTTAAGCTTGCAGGGCGCACCACTTTTGCCCTATGTATTAGATAATCAATAAAATTGATATTTTCTTAACTAAATTTGTGTTATTTGTACTTTCGACGTGTGGGCCTTGTTGAGTGCACATTTGGGCCTTATTAAATGCACGTGTTTCTAATTAGGCCCAGAGCACATATATTTTATTTTGATAGAAAAAACATAGAACCCACTATATTTGACCGGATCAAAAGGTAAGTATGTTAGCTAAATGTATAACGAAGGATATTAAGTTGATTGGAACCACGAATTCCAAGAAACCTATAGGTTATGAACCGATATAAATTAGGTGGGCCTTATTCCCCCCACTTACCTTAATACATTTTCTTAAAAATGAACGATTTTTTTATTTAATTGCAATATAAATTTTAACAATTATGGTAAGTTTTTTAAATATTGATTTTGCCAAGGAACTGCGCCTACACCATTGAAGTAAGTAGTAAATTTTTGCCTTATCGCTTTTGCATCGGAAGTAGGATTTCTTGAGTATGTTGGTTCAACTTCACATAATTGCTGGGGGTCAGATCTCCAGGGACCAAACTTTATTTCAGAAGTATTTGCATGTTCAACATCAACACTTCCTCGCAAATAAATAGACGAATTTTTTTTTCTCAAAAAATTATGCAAATAACAGGTGGATAAAGTAACGATGGATGCCTTTTGCGGATTCAAATTTATCACGTTCAAAAGAACACGAAATCTTGAAGCAAGTATCCCAAAAGCATTCTCCACAATTCGCCTTGCTCTAGATCAGTGGTTCCCAAAGTGGTCCCTACGGACCCCCAGGGGTCCCCGGGATCATTCAGGGGGTCCGTGGAAAATTAAAATTGATTTGGGGGTCCCTGAACAACGTCAGGGGGTCCGCGCAAGGTTTAATATGAAATAAAAAAATGGTGACACATTTTTACGTCCTAAGTAAAATATTTATAGTTAGACATATTGGGTTTTATTATTTAATATAATGCACCCTAAAAGTTATAGCTCACTATTTTATATTTTTGTTTAATTTGTTTACTTCTGCGAATAACCAAATCCGCGAATGTTTGGAATTACTGTATATTACTGTATTATTATATTCTGTTGTGAATTAATTTTTGAATTATTTATTTTTCTTGAAAAATTAATTGGTACAAAATATGTGACATTTACATGAAATGTTATCCTCACATCTCAAATAATTAATTCAAAAGAGCGTTACATTGCAGCATTCAATTTTTATTATAGTTAACAGTGGTTTGTTGCAAATAAAATTTTTGATATTGTAACGGTCCACGGGTAAGAAGTTGCAAGGACATTCGAGATCTGGCGTGAACGCTTCGAGAATGTTTGAGATCTGGGGGATATTGCGGATCTCGAACAAACGCTAGTTCGATCGAGAAACCATGATTTGGTATTGCCTATCTCGATTTTGTGCTCGACATTGCATACCAATTTCTCGAAATTTAAGAGTAGTCGAAACAACATTTTTTTGCATAAATATCGCAAAATTCGCATTTCCAAAGAAAAAAAAGTGGGTGCTGGATTTTAAAAATACCTAAAAACCACAAAAAAATGTTTCGTAAGTAATAATTTTTTACTGAACGCACATAGAATAATACAAAATTCTGTTATTAGTGGTTTTTTTTATAAAACCCAAATAAATATTTAAAGGGTTTTGTAGCATACCACTTGAAAGAATTTATCCGCATAAAGCAAAAAAATGCGAAAAACTTAAAAATATAAAATGCATTTGAAATTTCCCAAAAATTTCCCTTGGGCTCGTTCGTTTTCTCGAATTTAATGCCTTTATCTCGAAAATCGAGGGTTTCTGACATTTCTCTCGACCGATATTTCTCGAAAGGTCTTGTGCTTTCGAGACGGCAGTTGTCGGTTTTAAATTTTCAGCTCGTTTCTTTAAAAGCGGTAAGTTCTTCATAATAATGTTAAAAAAATAAGCATTGTCATAAGCATTGTGTTTTCTAGTAAAATGAGTGAAGAAAAAAAGAAAAAGACGCCGATTCTAACAAATAGAGAACAATAAATTTGACAATATTTATGGAGCAACACTATTTCAAGCGGATTGCTGTTATATCTTAATGTTTTTTTTTGTATTTGTTCATCGCTTTTCCTCGAATCATAAAAAAATGTTCGGAAGAAACATTTTACTGAATAAAGTGGAACAATTAAATGCAACTTTTCACTTGAACACCACAAAAATAAATAAACATTATCTGTCAAAATATTTTCCTGGGGGAAATCTCGAAATTGTCATGTTCGAGATACATAATTCCATTGTCTCTCGAAATCGAAGTTGCCTTTCGAATTCGCTGGTCTCGTTTTTCGAAATCCGCAATGTCTCCCCAGCACACGAGAACGTTCGAGACCTCGTCCGAACATACAGGAACGTTGGCAAACGAGCCGCGAATATAAAAGTCCGCGTCTTCGGCGGAGATTCAATAAATACTTCTTCAACAAAATGTTTTATTTATTTTTTATTTTTACATCACCATTTACCATTCAAGACATTAAAGTTAAATTTGTAATTTTTCTATTATGCATTTATGTAGTTTTTCACCCAGGGTCCGTGGGCAAGTTTTGACTATGAAAAGGGGTCCGTGGGCAAGTTTTGACTATGAAAGGGGTCCGTGGGCCAAAAAAGTTTGGGAACCACTGCTCTAGATAGTCTGTAGTTGAATATTACTTCATCGTTTGAAAGGTTATCGCCACTATAGGGTTTCATGAGGTTCCGTTGCAAAGGGAATGCATCATCACCAACTAAAACAAATGGCATTTGCTCTGGGAAATCATGGTGAAGTTGACCGGATTCAGGAATTTTGAGTTTGTTATTCTTGAATTTTTCATAAAAGACACTGTTAGATAGCACTCCACCATCTGAGACACGACCATTAGCGCCAGCTTCAACCACCAAGAACTCATAGTTCGCATTAACTATGGCAAATAAAACTATACTAAATTTTTTCTTATAATTAAAATAATAAGATCCGGAATTAGCAGGTTTTTTGATTTCTACGTGTTTTCCGTCGATAGCCCCAATGCAGTTTGGAAAGTTCCATGCCTTTCCAAATCCTTCCGAAATATCCACCCATTCTGCTTCCGTTTCCGGTATCTTAAATCAATATGAACGATTGATCAATATACATATTGCACAATGACTTCTGAATTGTACAAGGTGCTTACCTGAATATACTTCTTCAAAACTTTGTTTATGACACTGCAAGTTTCAAAGATTATAACTCCAAGACTTTGTGGCGATATTCCAGTGAGAAATTTTAAGTCCTCGAAGCTCTGACCACTTGCCAAAAACCGTAGGGTTGCAGACAGCCTTTCATTTGCAGTAATAGCTATTCTCATTATCGTGTCCTGCTTTTCAATTAATGGTCTTACTGCATCCAATAATTCATCGTAGGTGTTGCTGTCCATTCTTAAAAAGTTTTTGAAATCGTCAGGTGCAGTCACACGTAGTTCACGCATTAAATTTGAATGAGAAAACTGAGCACGGTTCTGATACCACTCCTTTGCCCAAATTTTTTTCTTTTTCAAAGGGGGCACCTCATCTTCGCACAATTCGTTTAAAACCAATACTAATAATAAATCCTTACTCATTTTTCACTATTCAACATATACCTTATAGTTGTCATATAAACAATAAACATAGTAAACTATAAACAATAAAAAAATTAGAGAAATCACCTAAAGTCGACGGGATCTTGTTAAAAATGATGTTGACAACTTGGTTGCCAACATTCCGTCTCGTCTGTGGTGAAAACTACCAACCAGGTTGGCGACCAGGTTGGAAACAAAGTTGCCCGTCTATGGGCCCTTTAAGGCAAATCTAATATACCCTTTGGTTTCACCATACGGGTATAAAAATGGATGTTTGTCTGTCTGTTTGTCTGTCTGTTTGAGATTACAAAACTCAAAAACTACTGGACTAATTTTTACGCGGTTTTTTGCAAAATGATCTGTGTTGCCAGGAGCAGGTTTTTAGCTATGATAGATTTTCAAAATTCAAAATAGAAAGTCCTTTAAGGATAACGCAAATATCCTTTTTCCCGGGAAAAATCGGCATAAGAGGGGTTTCCGGGGTCGCTGATCACGAATCCGGTATTAGATTTTCAAAATTCGAAACGGAAGGTCCTGAAAGGATAATGCAAATGTCCTTTTTCCAATTTTTCTCACAAAACCTGGCTTTGGGAGGTTTTCAGCGTTGCTTATCACGGCTCTGGTGTTGGAATTTCAAAATTCGAAACGGACCCAAGTAACCTTATAGGTCGTAAAGTGGACACTTCGTCTTCAAAGGCGTCCCTATTGGTCGTAATGCCCACGACTTTGTCGACACTAGGTCGAACTATCGTCGACCTATCGTCGACAGTGGGGAAGGTCCGCCGGACCACGAAGTGCCCTATTTCACGCCCTATAAGGCTTCACGACTTTGAAGGCCAAAATAGGGCCTTGTTTTACCATGACGAAATATTTTTTTGACATTTCATCTGGCGACATTATTTGTCTTTCTCTATTCTATAGGCCGCATGAGGAGAGAAAGATAAGACAAGAATCATAAAGTTTAATGAATATATTTTGTGGAAAAAAACGTTCAAAATAATTTCATACGGTGATGTTAAGGTTTTTTGTGGATTTTATTGTCACAATTCACATGCGATTTAAAGTTTACGTAGGAAGTGGTTTTGCCAGGAGCTCTATTTACGTGGGCCGTAGCAATTCTCGATTTTAGTGATATAATTTGAAAATTATTTATTCAAAGAATTTTCTTTTTTATTCGATTTCAATAAAATTCTTGTAAAAATAAAGTTATGCTGTGTACCGAAACACCTAAAATTACTTTTTATTCGATGTTTTTCCATATTGTGCCTTAAAAACAGATTTTAAATTTTCAGTAGGAATGTTTTTTTTTTTCATTTCAATGAACGTCATGGCGGCTCGCGCCGTGAATGCTAGAAGCATATTCGAAGTATGCTAGAAACAAGCTCGAAGCAGATATTCATCTGCGCATGCTCGAAGCATTCTCAAATAGGGCATTGGAGTGTTCTCAAAGGCATTATGCCCTATAAGGCACTTCGTGGACGAAAGGTGGAAGGTTGGTCTTATAAGGCAGGACGACTATGAAGGCGTCTGGAGGACACTACGACCATGAAAGCCAAAACAAGGCATTCGAACATTAAGACTATCAGGGCATATATTTAGGTCACTCGGACCGCTTGACGACCACTGCAAAAGCCTTGAAAGGCATCACGCCTTATAAGGCGGATTCGCTAGTCTTGGTGTGGTCGTAACGACCAATTTTAAGACACCACGCCCTAATCCAAGTCATTATGCCTTATCTGGTTGCTTGGGGAACGTCCTGTAAGGATAACGTTTTTTCAGAAAAGTTTTTAAGTTATTTATGGCTTTCTGGCATTCTAAAATTTATACAAAAAACTTTAAGCTGGCAACGAAGGGTCTGCTAGTATTATATAAAATTTTTAGTTGTGACTAAAATCACGGCATGCAATCGGTGAAATAGTCAATTATAGAATAGTGCTCCGCAAAAAGTTTCTATTCATTTATCGTAATTAGATTTTTTTATACGTAAACAAACACGTTTTTATTTGTTCATCTCTGTTCGGTCGGTAATCAATGGGAGTATTTGAGGGAGTAAGATAATTCCGCTCGAAGATTTGTGTCTATCAAATGCAAAGGCCGATAAAAACATTTCACATGAAACAATGACGTCAAATTAAAGGTGCCTTACAGACTGTTAAACATATTTACAAATTATGGATCAAATTCCTATATTTATAGGAAATTTTTCATTTTTAAAACCCAAGTTTAATGTAAAAACTAATATTAAAAAGAAAGTCAAATTCAAAACTCGATATTTGCATTGTGAAATCTACGGCAAAAACGTATTTAAAATGTTAACACAAAGTGACGTGACATTTTTTATATACATTAACTACGGCTTTAGTACGAAGCTAGACATTTTTTGCATTTTATGCCAAATTACATTAAGTTTTTATAGGGTTTTGCATTTGATAGACACATCCCAAATAGCATTTTAAGTAGCAATTATGGTGTTTATCCCCATATTTCGTCACCATGCAGATCGCGGCGATAAGCAGTTTATGTCGCAAATACGTATTTAGTTGTGCGTATGAGACGCGCAACGACACACATAGTGGGGAACACTTTTCTGCGGTTTGCTACGTCGCAATTATAACGACAGGGACGTAATTAGTTGCCTCATGCGCGAGCGTCATCTGACGGCATTATATCACACAATTACACAAATCATCGAGCGGGTTTTCTTTCTCCCTCGAATGCTTGCTAGTAAACAGAGATGAACAAATAAAAACGTAAGCAGAAGACGAACGAGAAAAATCTAATGGCGACAAATTAATGGAAACTTTTGTGGAGTGTTATTTTATAATGGACTTTTCTTCCGGTTGCATGTCGTGATTTTAATTGCCATTAAAATTTTTCGACAATATTGGATCTGAAATTTAAACAGATTTTAATGGGCCATCGAATTATTTTGTTTTTAATCAAAAATTTCTTTAATTTTATTTTATCGGTAAATTTTTTTTTTCTTTTGCAATGAAATTTTGATGCCAATAAAATTATGCTGTTTCAAAAATGTCTGCTATCCACTTTTTATGCAATATCCTTCAGTCATTCGCCTGAAATAAGAAATTTAATTCTCGAAACGAAATCGTTTCCATCAAATGTCAGTGAGAAATATGGCGGCTGAAGGCATCAATTTTTTTTGGTGTTTCTCAGACGGGGAGCTTTAATGAAACTTTAGTGGTAGCAGTTTCGTCACTTTTTCCATCACACGCTTCTTCAAAATTAAACTGACGTTCAGGCTCCACAGCCAATCACTATTTCGGCCCGAAAACCATCAAATGCTGCTCTATCGCCGCAGGATTTTCATGAAGCGAATGTTGCCCCAAAGATCGTGCTCGTCACTTCTTTCGCTTCTTTTACGCGGATGTGAATTATAGGTGTAAATTTTTAATCCCGATTGTGTAAATTTCTACTCTTTCAAGTCGCAAAGAACAAATCTCATGTTCCCGTACTTTTCGATGCTGTTTGGGATTTGTGTGATGAAATGCCGTCAGTTCACACTGTCGCATAAAGCTACTGATTTAATCTAAATTTTCTAGTCGATTTAAGGTTTTTGCATCACTGAATCATAGCCACATAAAGTTTTTAATCTTCGACTACACCAGAATTTTTGCCTTAAAATCATAGGTTTTTATTTTGAATTTTTTAGTATAATTTACTTTTTGTTAATTAATTTAACTAGAAAATCTGTTCAACGCTTCTAGGCTGTTAGGGTCTATTTGATCCGAAATGACCTTTTAATCTGCTATCAACTTTAGATTTTTATTTAGTTTTTGAATTTAAAAATTGACCGGGAGATAACGTCTCGATTCTACTTTAAATCCTTTGGTCTTTTAACCTTTTAACGCAAATAATCCAATCAGTAAATTTTCGTTGAGGATGTTTTTTGGTGGAGCAATACTTGCAATGTGTACAAAATTTATGCAGCCAATTTTATTCGGCATTCCAAACTTTTGCTTCGTTGTGAAGAAATTGGAAATTTTTTGCAAAAAAACTTTAAGGTTGGTGCTTGAGAATGAGATGCTTGAGAATTATATCGTCGCTTGACTATTATCGTGTATCAAACGCCAAAACATAGGTTTGAGGTAATAGACTTTTAAACTTTGAGGAGAAATTTCGGAAAAACTGTTAAACAAAGGGTGACTTTTTTATTTTCTTGTAAAACTATTGTTATTAATCTTGAAACCAATTTACAGCAACAGATTTTCGTCGCAGAAATATCTTGAGAGTAACTTTTTCAAAAATTTCGTTATTTCAAAAATTTCGTTTTTTCAAAAATTTTGTGCGATTGATGAATAAAATATCTGATTCCGACGGAATCAGATATTTTATTCATCATATAAAATATCTGAATTTTGATCTTACATAATCTGAAATATCTCGATAACGGTAAAATATATCGATTTACTGTGAGAAGCAAAACTGTAGAGAATTTTAATATCTTTAGTTCTCCCTTCAACTATTTTTACGGGGAACCGTTAGTTTGCAAGCAATTTTTTTTTACATTTTAATGACAATTTCTCAATAATGGTAAAAGACAAAATTATGGAGAATGCCATTCTCATTAATTTATCTCTTAAATACAGGCAGCAAAAATAGGTATTTTCGAGATAAGCGCTAAAAATTGATTTTTTGAAATAACGTTATACCTCGATGGTGGCTTGAGATACGCAGTTCCAGTAAAGGACAAAAATGTAGGACATATTATTGACTCCAACGTCTGCCTGTTGAAAATTTTATAGCCTTAGCT